>BSBM01000915.1:0-1200000 GCA_027924585.1 Larix kaempferi | reverse complement strand
CGAATTAGCAATCCATGCACGGGTGAAGCCGTTTCAGCTCACCCAGGGAAGCGTATGCCGTATGGGCAAGGCCATAATGATTTGGTCGAGTACGATGAGTTGAGGGGCACGCAATAAGGAGAGCCTTATCCCTCAACATCCCTTAGTCTCCAAGGCGCGTAGTTGAGAGATCGTGGTAATGGTTCCTGGTCGCTACGCAGTACTCCCCATAAGAAGGAAGAAATGACACTGTCGGAAGGACTTGTCGAAGAGGCACCTGGACAAGAAAATATAATGGCATTTAAGGAAAGAAACTGAAAACTCATCGAAGATAAATTCATGTGACCTTAAATTAAAAGACAAATACCAGAAAATAATATTCATTATTCTATTGTTAAGAGAAAAGAAGAAAAACAGAAATGAAAAAGAAAAACAAAACAAAACAATTAGTTTAGTCTAAACTATTTTATTTATCTACTTTATTGAAAGAATAAAATAAAAGTTAAACTAGAAGTTCCTGTAGAAGTTCTTTTAGAATTGAACATTAATAGGAGTTAACTTTAAATGAAAATATTCTAGTAAAGAATAAAAGAAGTAAAGAGAACATATATGTATAAATTATTATTAATTTTCTAAAAATCTTTTATATATATATATGTTATTTAACAAAATAAACAAATTTCTTTTATAAATTTCATTATTTAAAAGAAACAAATTAACTAAAAACAACAAGTTTACTAAAAATGTCTTTAGTAAACTATTTGAGAAAGAAAAGAGGAGTAGAACTCTCCTACACCTAACTCCCACTGATTTAGGGAATTAGGTGCACATTAAAGACATTGAGACACATGTATTTGAGAATATTTGAAATTAAAATATTAAATTAAATTAAATATGTGCATGGAAAGACACATGGCACACAAGAATTTGCTATAAAATGAGGGTGGAGAAGGAGAGAAGGACATCTCTTGCTCCCTTGGATGGTCATCATAATCTCGGATTATGTTATGATCCTTGGAGTTGGGATTAGCCGGAACGGGGATTGGGAGATCCTTTCGGGAGGCTAGCGGTGTGTTCTTATGACCCCACTTGCTCGGGGGTTCGGGGTGAAGAAGAATAACCCCGATACGGTAGGGGGGTTCGAGGACTCCATTGATTCGCTGGATCAACCATCGAAAACAGGTTTGAAGTATTTAGTTATTTATTTTGCTAACTCTTGTGGTGGAATGAATAAATTTAGGTATATAGTTTTATTTATTGACATTCATGTACTGCAATAGATAAAACTAGATCTGTGGCCTCTATATCTTCTTCTAAAAAATCATATTGGAAGCTCTAAAATTAATTATACTTATATTTTCAAATTCCGTGGAAATCTTTCGGGGAAACCGAAATGGGGGATCCCTACATTTGGTATCAGCCGGTCGAGCCTTGAGGGCACCGGACTCATATTTTATCAAGCATTGTCGGTAATTTCGTCAAAGTTGGATTGATCCTGGATATCTGAGTCAGCCATTGCTACAATCATCTACTCGATCTCAAGTCCAATAGCTGAAACAGGTTCAATTTCCTTTTAATATTGATTTTCAGAATTTTTGAGATTATATTTTTAGTTTAATTTTTTTTTTAATTTTTTTTTTTAAAATTGGGAATTCGATCTACTTTTTGTAGGTTTATAAGTTCTGTTTGGTAGATGTATAAACCGATTCGTGTGAGTGCATCTAAATTTGGAAACTTGAATCATTATCAGATTAGTATTTTATTGTTTACTTCCAGATAGCATAAATCGATGCTCTTTTATGGATTCAAGTTGTGACTTGCACTATTATTCCTGTTAGCGTATGGGATGATCTTATTAAACTAGCTCTGTGATTGCACTTCATCTTCCCCTGATCGAATGTGGAATCTTTGATCACAAGTAGACCGCTGTACTCAGAATCATTGAATTCTGCCCTTTATATACTCATCGACTTGTAGAACAACTCTCAAATTCAATATATGATTTGGATCTCTGTTATAAGTTTATTTATCTCTGTTAAAAGAAAATTGCAGATCCGGCGATTGGCATCCCACGCGGTTGAATTGGATTTTTATTTATATATCTCTGTTTAAGGAGAATGGTGGATCCGGCGATCGACTCACTAGGCGATTGTGTTGGATCAATGTTTTAAAATATATACAGTTTTGTTAAATATGAGGATTGTAGACCCGACAATCGACAGCCTATGCGATTGTATAGAATCTCTGGCTTAAGTTTACAGATCCTTGTTAAAAGAGAGTTGTGGATCCAGCGATCGGTTCCCCATATCATTATGTTGGGTCTCTGTTTTCAAATATGTGGATGCACAGATTGAAATGCTGTTATGATCTGATTCGTGAACAAGTTTTTATTTTATTAGTACAAAGAATTACGATTTGCCGAACTCTATTCTTTCGGATCTCTGTAAATCTGAAATGATACGACCCAGGCGTTCCATTTAATCTAATATTCTGTATGACTGTTATTCTTCTCCTACGCAATCCCTATTCCAAAACATTGATAATTGAAGGGTACAAATGCTGGGATAAGTTATACCCTGACATTTTCAATACCCTGATGAGAACCGAGCAGACCAAACTCGTGCCCTTCAGAATTCTGTTTGGGAAATCCATTCATCCCCAGGATCAATCCTAAACGAATCAAGTATTAAAAAGTTATTATTATTTTTGTTTTTTTTATGAAAATCTCTATGTGGGGTAGAATCTTCCAGTGTGTTGTTGAATTATTAATTATCTGAGACGTACATTTAAAAACTCATAGTAGTATGTGGATCCAAATCTTGTTGTTGGATTATTTAAAAGTTGAAGCCCTTCACTATTTACACAGCCAATGCCGATCCGGTTCCAACTGGTAATTGTTTTATTTAAAAGTTTGAGACATTCGTTTCCAACTTCACATTGACCTGGAAGGTCTAACAGAATGTCGAATTGATTAAATTTATGAGAAATCAGTATCAACTTTCTATGATTTGGCAGTCCATTAATCTCTGGTTACACATTTAGATTTTTGCAAAACTTTGCCTATTTATTTATTTATTTTTCCTTCTCAGCGTTCTGAATCAAAGTCATATTTTGTTGGGGATATTTCCAGCTCCCACGACTTGGTCAATCGATCCCTGATTGATATCGTGGCGACTATCCTCGAACGATTCTTAGAGAACCGGTTCCCATTCAGTTGGGGTGTCCTTCGTACCCTGGGCTGGGTAGTTATCAATTTTTGTCCTCATATCTGTGTTTATCATTCTTCAGCAAATTTCTCGTCCTCAACCTTCGGTTTATTCACACTAACCCATTCATAAGTATCAGTGCAATTCATGATATCAACTGGATGATATCTTGACCTCTGTGTTTGCACTTAAGCATTGGAATAGATCTGAAATCTTCTGTTTGAACGGATCTGCATTTTGTTTCAAATTATAACTCAGATCCATGAATCCATTTCCAGAATTTGATTTACACTCTGCTTTGATTAATGTATTAACCGTCTTAATATAAATCTGAAATTTAAACTCTGTCATGTCGCCTGGAAGTCAGATGATCGAAATCCTACTGTATGTTTTTCCTTTGATCACATCAGCGTGTGGAATCATAATTTAGATTCGAATCAATGAATACATTTCAACTCTGCTGTCGAATTGATCGCTGGTTAATTAGCCCAGAAATGACTTCTCAGATGTTTCGAATGATGATCGAAATCCTCCTGTCTGTTTTTTTTCTTTAAATCGCATCTGCATGTTGGCATTCTAATTGGAAGCTGGATCTGGGTTTCTGTTGGAACTATAGTATTGAATTTATTTTTATTTTCTGGAGTTATACTCTGTTAACAATTTTAGTTTGATATCTATAATTTAATTATTAGATCTGGAACTTTATCAAAATCTCTTCAAACTTGTAGACTACCTCTGCTACCGACTACGGTTTTTACAAATGGTGGTTTGCCAATAATCACGGCGTCAACTATTTTTCTTTCTTTCATCCACAGAGGCTAACACCGGTACATCTCTGTCCAACATTCATAGTTGAATTACCTGGAATCGTGGCTTGACAGATGAACGTATGATTGCCTCCTTTCAGTTACGAACGATTGTATCCCAATTTAAATCCTGCCCTTATTATTGTTGGGTCATCTCTAATTTTTTTTTATTGCGTTGTTTAAGATTGTATTTCGGTTGAACAGTTGGGCATTCACGATGGTAACTAGAAGTAAAAAATAAAATCTAGCAATTGTGCTTTAAACAGAGTACTGCCATTTATTGCTTAGATGTATCATTATGATTACATTGCATTATTTTAAGACTAAAGTCACCGCCGAATCCGAACAACACCCTGCTACCATTGTTAAAATAGAACAAACCTGGCGTAATTATCGTATACACACTCCAAGCTATTTACACACCGTCCACTATCAATGTTGAATACTAGCCTTCAGTAAATTAAATTCTTCTGAACGGAATGTCATACAATTTTGCATCATTAGTTCTTAATATTATAAATTAGCCTTATCATGATCGAAGGTTGTATTTACCGTTTCAATTATTAGCAATGTTCTGATTTGGATTAGAACCTTATACTGTACGGTGTTCATATGATAGTTTTCAAATATTATCATTATCCCGGTTGTGATTGAAGTATCATATTATACTGCTTTCACATATTAATTTTCATTAATATAAATTCTTGATGTTAATACTGGTTTCGCTTTTAGTTATCTCATGGAAATCAGATGTAGTTAACTCGATTGGTATGGTCAACTCATATATTTGCATGTTTAAAATAAACTTACTAATTTCAGGATTAGTGGAATAGGTCTACTAATCTAATTTGTGAAGAAAGAATAACCTCATGGATAACTAACTTCTTATATGATCTTCATACTATGCTTACAATTATTAAATTTTTGATTTGTTAAATTTAAACTTGATGATGGCAGCCAACCGAAATTAGGGGTCTTGCTCAGGTGCAATTCCGCCATGTAGATCTGGAATTGGCATTTATTTATTGTACCTTTGCTGTTATGCAGTTTGGAATCACCATTCCCGTGAAGTACTCCTTAATATTCCGCCTTATGCAAGGCTGGAATACCAAGTTTTTAACCTAACTCGCAGTGCCAGTTCTAATCCAGCGACTTAACTAACCACCTGCATAAACGGTAGAGATCGCACCTAACTCCTCGTTGAGATAGGTTAGCCCCCACCCGATTGGGACGAGTGCTTAGATAAGTTTTATTTTTTCTTAAATAATAGAGGGTCGGTTCACAAAACCGTAGTCCAGTTTTAAACAAGAGTTTCCTTTACTTTTATTCTTTACGAATGTCGATATCCACTGGATATCTATGACTATAATATGTCGTGGTTAATCCTTAAAATAAATTTTATACACCGGAACGAATTTGATAATCAAGATAACTACCAATTGGGATGAAAAGGATGCAACTATGGTATGATGAGTCTTCGGATCTCATAGTTATCCGTGTATTTCTTTTTATGAAAAATATATATTAAAAATCTTCCAAATCTTATGACGGCATAGAGTATTAGTGAAAAAGAAACTAGAAATTACAATGTACATAATTTATGAAGTGAAATATCATATAATATATGTATATGAAATATAGGAGTTTTATGTGCATATATATATATAGTCATGGAAAGGATTCTATATATAGAAGAAAATTATTGTTAAAAATGAATGATGTATATATATATATATGTAGAAAACGGATCTATTCTTTTGGAAGTATATATATATATAAAAGTTGTATTTCAAAATATATAAAAGTTGTGAACTTGGAATAAGTAAAGAAATTTTTAAAGAAGATGTTTATGTCTTATCACATAAAGTATGCCCTTTCAATATATAAGGCTGGGTTATTTATCTTTGAGTTATTTATCTTTGATAGGATAGAATAGATTAAAGACTTTAGTCTAATTTCTTATGGAATTAAATAACCATGGTTAAGTGTATAAAGTTTTATATGAATGGAAACAATTACTAAATATGTTATTTAAAAGTGGGATTTGTCTTCAATATATATAAGTTATGAGCTTATGAAAAGCAAAGGAAACAACAAAAAGGGGGAAAGTAAGAGAATGCCTATGTCTTACTACAATAGAGTTATCATTTTCTTTGATACATAAGGGTTAATTGTATAATTGTGGAGAATACAGTTATTCTAATTCTTAATTTAACTATAACAATTATTGTTAAGTGAATAAAGTTTTACATAAATTGTGACTAGAATGGAACAAAAACAATTATTATATTTCTTATTTGAAATGGAATATGTTATGAATTAGTTATGGAGAAAGAAGTCAGAAATGAAGGGTTATAGTTGTACCTTAACTATGATTAGCAAACGAGGACCTTACTTTTGGAAAGGCAACTTACCCTCAAGATAGGACTCGGCGAGACCATGACAACACACATGATGTGACTTGGAAATACCTGCCGAAGGGGTTATATGACAACAAAGATGTTGAAATGAGATATAGGCGCGATGAGCTCATTAACCTAGACATGATTATATTGATGAAAATACTAAGAGATAAATTTTAATACGTTCAACTAAGTCACTAAGTTTCGATGCCTCGAACCCTGTCAAATTGAGAACCAACATTGTTAGAACATTTTGGGGTTTGGAAATAGTCTTTCGGGAATTGGATTTTGGAATATTTGGTAGTTGCTCTTGATCTGTTAATTCGTTATTATAACTTACCCATTTGTATTTTAAGAAAAATTGTATAATTTTTACCTTCTCGTATTAAAGGAAAGGACAACCAACATATTTGAAATCTCATTCGGATTTATCAGGCAAAAAGAGGATTGGATAACTAAGGTGAGGCTCTTGATCCAATGTAACTTGTAGTTAGATCGAATACCATGAATCTTCGCAGATGAATAGGAGATATAGGAAATCTAAGTGGAAAATGACAGTTATTAAAAGAATTATTCTCCTCTAAATTTGCTAGTATGAAAGTTTGAATGGTATTCAGGGTTCATATACTTTGATGAGGGGTTTTGCGTCAAGAATTTTATCGATTGGTTGTAAATGCTTATTCTCTGAAATCAAGGCGATGGCTTCGCAGGTATGCACTACTAGTTTGTAATCATGCTTTGGATTGAGAAAAGAGAGAAGTTAAACTTACATTGAATTACAGAATCTTAGCTGTACTTGAGTTAAGAAGAGGAGAAAACCTTATATAACTTTGTTTATAAAAGTCTTAGATTATACTTTTAGATATACTAAGTAAATGGAACTCCAATATTTAATTATACTTTGGATTATGAAAAGAGAGAGGTTGCATGTAAGATTAGTTTAGGAATGGATAAGGCATGTATTGAAGAACATAATTCAGAAGGGTTAATTCTTATTTGAAAACTCAGATATTGTTTAAAATATATGATAGTTATACGTAACCATAGAAATGAAGAAATTGGGATTGAAGATTTTATTCCTTATGTGGAAATGTGTTAGCGCTTAAAGGGGTTACATAAATGATATATTTATACTTTTGCTGAATGAAAGGAATTTGTTATGGACGATTTCAAATTCGGTTGCAATTAATGAGCCAATAGAGGACTGTTGTGGGGATTGCTACACTATGAAAGGTATGATTTATTTATACTGTCAATTATGAGATATATACTTATATGATGCTAGAAAGGAGGAAATGAAATTTTATTATCAATTGTGGTTATGTTGAAGCAACGAATGCGGAAATAAAGAGAACTCGCCATGGAAGTACATGGGACTTAACTTCGAGACAAAGTTTTAATAAGAGGGGGTGTATGTAATGCCCGCCTTGGTACTTTAACTGATTAGACTAATGAGGGTACTAGTTTTGAAATGAACCGGCTAAGTAAAACATGAACCATTTGAATTTACTTTGAAAATGCTTTAGAATGGAAAATGATGAAGGTTGAAATTACTTGAAATGAAAATGATGTATGCTCAATTGACACAGATATAATGTTAAAATGATGAATGTTTAAGTAGACTCGACTGACTGAGATACTGAAAAAAATGATACAAATGTTTTATAGTGCAGTGCTACTAGTATGCGTTTGAGTGTGTGTGCAGTTGCAGGTAAGATGATTTACCGACTGACCCACAATGGAATTATCGGGGTCGTAAGAATGGAAAGAACACTTAAGGGTACGAAGACTAACTGTCGACCCTGAATTAGCAATCCACGCACGAGTGAAGCCGTTTCAGCTCACCCGAGGAAGCGTATGCCGTACGGGAAATCCCATAATGATTTGGTCGCGTATGATGAGTTGAGGGGCGCGCAATCAGGAGAGTATTATCCCTCAACATCCCTTAGTCTCCAAGTAGAGTAGTTGAGAGATCGCGGTAACGGTTCCCGATCGCTACGCAGTACTCCCCATAAGAAGGAAGAAATGAAACTGTCAGAAGGGCCCGTCGAAGATGCACCTGAACAAGAAAAGATAATGGCATTTAAAGAAAGAAATTGAAAACTCATCAAAGATAAATTCATGTGACCTTAAATTAAAAGACAAATACCAGAAAATAATATTCATTATTCTATTGTTAAGAGAAAAGAAGAAAAAGAAAAATGAAAAAGAAAAACAAAACAAAACTATTAGTTTAGTCTAAACTATTTTATTTATCTACTTTATTGAAAGAATAAAATAAAAGTTAAACTAGAAGTCCCTATAGAAGTTCTTTGAGAATTGAACACTAATAGGAGTTAACATTAAATGAAAATATTCTAGTAAAGAATAAAAGAAGTAAAGAGAATATATATATATATATATATATATATATATATATATATATATAAATTATTATTAATTTTCTAAAAATCTTTTAAATATATCTATATCTATATATCTATATATCTATATATCTATATGTTATTTAACAAAAGAAACAAATTTCTTTTATAAATTTCATTATTTAAAAGAAACAAATTAAATAAAAGTAACAAGTTTACTAAAAAGGTCTTTAGTAAACTATTTGAGAAACAAAAGAGGAGTAGAACTCTCCTACACCTAACTTCCACTGATTTAGGGAATTAGGTGCACATTAAATACATTGATACACATGTATTTGAGAATATTTGAAATTAAAATATTAAATTAAATTAAATATGTGCATGGAAAGACACATGGCACACAAGAATTTGCTATATAATGAGGGAGGAGAAGGAGAGAATGACATCTCTTGCTCCCTAATGCTGGATGGTCATCATAATCTTGGATTATGTTATGATCCTTGGAGTTGGAATTAGCCGGAACGGGGATTGAAAGATCCTTTCAGGAGGCTAGCGGTGTGTTCTTACGACCCCACTTGCTCGGGGGTTTGGGGTGAAGAAGAATAAACCCGATATGGTAGGGAGGTCAACCGAGGGGTCACTCGATACTTCGTAAGGAGATTGGATTGGATTGTGCAGAAACCACTTCGAGGACTCCATCGATTCGCTGGATCAACCGTCGAAAACAGGTTTGAGGTATTTAGTTATTTATTTTGCTAAGTCTTGTGGTGGAATGAATAAATCTGGGTATATAGTTTTATTTATTGACATTCATGTATTGCAATAGATAGAACTAGATCTGTGGCCTATATATCTTCTTCTGAAAAATCATATTGGAAGCTCTAAAATTAATTATACTTATATTTTCAAATTCCGTGGAAGTATTTTGGGGAAACCGAAATGGGGGGTCCCTACATATATATAGATGTGTGCTCAAATCACGAAAATAACATATGAGTAGATAGTTGGATTGAAGTTGATCTCTTCCTCTCTTTTGAATTCAATCTATTCATATCACAAAGTAAGAGCATTCGTGCAAAGAGCCCATGAAGATAGCACATATTTTAGCATCAACATTTTTTTCCAACATAGTTGGCATTCATAACCAGGTCCATGCCCAAGTTCATATTCTAGTTCAATTTTGTACTTAGCGTTTCCCAGTTGGATTCTATCGATTGACACATGATAGTGATTTATCCTTGAGTCATGAGACAAGTGAAACATAGCATGTACAGTCAAATTTTCAAAAGAAAGCCAAGGAAGTACGTTAAAATCCTCTTACACATCATTATTTTGATGAAGGTATACTTTATTATTGGGTATACTTGTAAAAATTTTCAAATATAAAGTTACTCCGTTAAATAAGTGAAAGGTTGCTAGTGTATTTGAGCACTAGTGTTTGAAAAGTGGGGCACTATTAAAGAGGAGTGAAGGGGATTTTGTTCCCTTTTTAAAGAAGGAAATGGAATATTGAAGAAAAAATAATAGGTGAAGATATTGTAGGGTGCATGGCGATTTTGATTATCATTTGAAACTACTTAAAGGATTCAAGTTCATTTTGTTTTTTTCTTGGACCACCCAAAACTTGAATAAGGGGGTCTAAGGAAAATTGTGCAAATGGATGATTCAAGTTATTTAAAGCGGTTGCTAGATGGTTTTTTCAACACCTTATTGCACTTTGTGTTACTTCCATTTGCAGTTTGAAAGTGCAAGTTTCATGGTTGCAAAAGGAAAACCATGGGAAAATATCTAAAGAGATAAAGGATTTGGGAGCTTGGAGACATAAACCATCATATTCAAGTGGAAAACTATAAAATGAGTAGAAGATTGAAATTCTTCAAGGATTGAAAGTGACAAATACAAGACAATTGTTGATCCATGGATAATTTCTCATGAGAATCATTCAAAATTTGCAAATTGAGTTCAAACCATGGACGTGATTTTAAGAAAGTTCTAGAATGGTCAAGGAGTGGAGGAGAAAGAATTGTCTAACATTCAAAGGAGATTGTCGTCTACTTTAGATTCACAAACCGTGATTGAGATATGCATTGTAAGTAATTCATCATTATTTCTCTCTTGCTATCAAGATGTAGATGCTTCTTTAGGTGAATTTGAGAAGTATACTCAAGCCTTGGAATTAATGCCCAAGGAATGACTAATCAAATATAGGTTGATGAAGTACCTCTTTATGCCAGTTTGGGATATGGAAAGGAGAAGTTGGAAAAAAATACAAGAAAGTTGAAGCAAAAGAAGCTTCAAGAGAGATCCCAAGCCACTATATCTACATCAATACCCCATGCAAGGAGATGCCACATCACTCCATGATGGTGAGAGTGAATGAATGTTAGAATCAATAAAGGTGTATCCTTTCAATCATGGGGAAAGAATGAAGAAGGAATCCAAACATCTCCAAAGTGATATGAACATCCCAAGGAGGGGTTATAATCTTTTCCTCTTATCAAAATTGCACAAAGGATATCTCTAAAAGGTATGACAAGCATTAATATTCCAATGTTTTCTTCAATTATGAGAAGAATGCCCTTGTAACACAAATTTTATGGTATGCATATCCATGTACATTTTGTGGATTAAATAACCATTTTGTGGCCATGTGTTGGAAAATAAAGTCCCTACATATGATTATTATATCCTTTAAGAAGGAGGAATATTATGTCCTTCAAGAAGGAGGCAAGTTGCTAAGACCACTCTCTAAGTCAGAATGGGGAGAATGGAAAGAAAGGATTACTAGGAAAGAATGATTGCATTCATTGTAATATGAGTGCTCATTAGGTTGATAGGTTGGAAACTTCATCCACAACCTTATTAAAAGCATTGCAAGGAATTTGTGTGAGAAACCACAAAGGGATAAGTAGAAGATGAAAGAGTTGGTCAAGAACCAACAGTTCAAGAGGCATCTCATGAAAACAATTTCCTATCTAAGGAATATTTTATCAAGAGGGGTAATGGCCTAAATAGGATCACCCATTACAATTTCTCGGTAAAAAATGGATAGTGTCCTTTCATATCTAAGTTTTGTTCAACATGATCACCTCCAAATCAGTTTACATTCACTAGTATAGATCCATCTCTACTCTGGATTTACCAAGTGACGAGAGGGATCATCCTTTGAGGTATAAACCTTTTAAAGCACATTTGAGTAAAATTTTGCAGCTGAAGTGATTTGATCCATCTCTATTCTTAGAATACCTAGAGTTGAGATGTATCTATACTCGTTTATATTTCAATTAGAAAATAAAATAGAACATTAGGAAATTTACATCATTAATAAGTTAAATAAAAGAAAAGTAACAATGTTAATTGGTGAAAAATGTGAATAACAACAAAGTGAATTTTTTGGCACACAAATCATATATTTCAATTAATTCTTTTAGTTTTAATTAATTGGAATATATATATATTTGGTTTTGCAGTTAAGGGTTGACATTGTAAAATTTTGTTTACTTAATATTTTATTATTTTATTAAAGTGTAGTGTTTCAAATCTATGTTGAGCATGGACTTACACTTCTCCCTCATACTGGGCTATAGAAAGCGCCTCTCGACGCAATGAAAAAGCATCAATAGCACTAACCAAATTTGTATGAGCAAGTGCGGGGGTAGATCACTCATCGAGACTGATATATGGAGAGTCATTAAAGATTAGAAGCACATCATGAGAAGCTCAATACAATAGGTTGTAGCATTTTATATTTTGCATTATCATGTTTATGTTGCCAATCATGTTAGCATGTTTTTCTTACCACTTCTTGTAGCGTTTGGAAATATGGGTGAAGAGATACTCCATTAAAAAAGGTTCACCAAATAATTTTTTGGAATATCATAGCAATAGAGGACATGTTAATGGGAATCATTATCATGCACACGATCTAATATGTTCTTCCAAGAGAGATAGGAAATGGCTTCAACCTAAAAAGTGCTTTCATAGTGAGTAGAACTGAATAATAAGACTATTGTTTTATGGATGTATGTTGCATGTAAACCCAAAAATTATACAATTAATGATATGTTATAATGTCACTTAATATGAAACATAGTTTTCAATCTCTGTTGAGAATGTTGAGTAGCAAGGGGAATACTGAAATTATCCTCCAATTGAGAGGAAACAAAGTTAACCCTATGATTACGGATCGAAACATTTGGTGAACCAGAAGTTTCTTTTTGTGGGGAGGTATGATCCAAGAGGATCTCCACATTCAAAATTTTCAAAAAGGTCTCCATTTTTTCCGACACTGTCAGCACAACAAAGAGCTCCTAGGGACATTTTCGAGGCAATTTGAAAGGGTCAAATGGAATTTGCATGCAAAAGATATGGCTTGTTGAATTTTTGGGAAAAGGGGAAAAAATAAAAATAAAATGATTAATACATATTTTGAGCTATATGATTTTGTATTTTTCATTTCTAATATAATAGGAAACTAATGGAAGAGCTACATTGTATTGTGGTTTCCTAATCTAAGGGGAATGTTGAGATATTCATGGGGACTATTGAGATTTTCTGTCAACATATATCTTGAATTGTGCCCATATCCTAGTTTTGTGGATCTAGAGATTTATTCTCTCCTTAGAAAGTTGAGTTAGTTCTCAACAATGTAAAACTATAAAAATGTCATTTTCCTCTTTGGAAGGGGAGAATATTTCTAATCTATTTGAAGTAGAATAAGAAAGTAAGCTTGCATGTGAGTTGTTATCCCTTTTTGTAAAAGGAGATGAGCGCCTTATTGATAGAACTTTGTAAGCCCCTTATTGAGAGAAATAGCCACTTATTGTGACAATTTTTTCCCTTATAAATGAAAGAACCAATCCCTTATTAGGATAATATTTCATCCCTTTATGCAAAAGGAGAATCCCTTTGAAAGGAAAAATAAAGAAGGGGCTCATCGATTGAGTGAATCCAAATATGTAGCTAGAATTTGGTGAACTCTCTTATCAATATTTTTTGTATATTGTTTTTATGTTCTTGGTTGTTTTATTTCAGTTCTAAATGTTGAGTTTGAATTATATTTCCAATGTTCATGTTAGTAATGGAAATTTGAGAAATCTATAAAGTGTCTAGAATGGAGAAAAATAGAGACCCTTTTAGATTTCCTATTTTGGGATCATTTATTTCCAAACATAGGACTATATAGGAAAACCATACTAGGATTTAATGAAGTGAAGAAATAGTTACAACAGTTGTTGGAGCAAGGAGTAACTCAACCAAGTACCTCACTTTGTGGTTCATCTATCATTACAATGCTAAAGAAGTTAGGAACTTTGAGAATGTGTATTGACTATAGAACAATGAATAAAATCACCCTCAATAATCAACACCAACTGCTTGGATCAATAACTTACTAGATTAGTTGTAACATGAAAAGTATTTCACCAAATCGAATATTAAATCTGAGTATCACCAAGTATGGTTAAAATAAGTAGACAAATTGAATACCACCTTCGAGGAAAGGAAAGGTTTATATGAATGGTTGGTAATGAATTTTGGTTTATGTAATGCACCAACTACATTTATGCCTTCATGAATTATGTATTGCATCCTTTCTAAATTAATAATTTTGTCATTGTGTACTTATATGATATATTGACTTTAGCTCGATATAGTGAAAATGGGAGATACTAACAATTGATTCTATCATAGGACTTACCTAAGATAGTGAAACAACATGATGTTATCATGATTGAAATTAAAAATTTAAAAATGTTTCTCACTTTATTTCCATAAAATACACATACAAAGTAGTCAACATTCCAGAAATTTTCATAAGGGGAATTTTTAAATTGCACAAGATGCTGGCAACAATTATATTAGGAAAAGATCCCAAAGTTACATCAAATTTTTAGAAAGGGTTAGTTGAAGGAGTACATAATTAAACTTCAAGACTACTTATAATGTACAAACATATAAGAATATATAGAGAAAAAATCAAATAATAAAATACATGCTTCACATAAATGTCATGTAAAAACCAACTAAGTGGGAGGACTAGTTTTACCTAGTACAGTTTCCTTATGAAATGGATATTAGGCATCATTGAAAATGAGTCCATATGCCCGATTTTTATGGTAGAATATGTAATACGTCAGTGAGTTGGTATAATCTTGTGAACAAAATCATGCTTGGACTGAGAATTCTTATAGAAATGGAACAAGTGGTAATCAAAACTAAATAAAATTTAAATATAGTTCAATACATGCAAAATATATATGCAAAAAAAATAAAAATATTTTAAAGTTGTGGAACATGTATATCTCAAAGTTAAACCACAAATGAGTTTCTTAAAAGTCAAAACTTGTGCCAAGATTGCACCTAGATACCATGGGTAATTTGAGATCTTAGAAAGGATGGGGCTAGTAGAATAGAAGCATACATGCCAACTAACATGGAATAACATAACGGTTTTCATGTTTCGTTGCTTAAGAAAGATGTACACATGACTCTAACCACATAATTGATTGGGTTGTGGTCTAGTTCATTAGAGAAATTTTGAGGTCTAAAATTAGCCTCCTAAATAAAATAATGAAATAATAGTTAAAATAATAAAGTAAGAGTTATTAATTTTTTAAGAAAAGGAAAAAAACTATTTTTTCTATCATATTTTCAACTTATCTCCTTGTAGGTTTACTCAAATTTCAAATGTGAGAACTCATTCGATGTATATTAAAATTCCTCATTTAACAAGTACCCACTTGGCACATTTTTGATAGACCCTCGGTAAGAAAAACCTCAAAATACATTGTAAACATGTATTTCCTTCAATGAAAGACATTTTTTAATTATATATTTCAAGATTTTTAATACTTATCGAGGTATTTCAGAAGTATGTCGAGTGGGAGCCTGTTGGATTTGTACTTTGATTCTACATCAAGTGACTCAATGATTCCTCACATTCAAAATTTGAGTAAACCTACAAGGAAAAAAGTTGAAAATACAATATAAATAAGTAGTTTCTTCCATTTTGAATCCTATTGGTTCTTATAAAGTTGAATTTGATAGTAGATATTGTTTTCAAGCCCATTTGTTACCTCAAAATTCTTTTAATGTGGAACCAAAGGGAGAGTTCCAAGCAGAACTCCTATGCATCCTATAGAAGAAAGTAACATTGCTTCATAAATGAGGCATCACTTAAGTAAAGGTGTACTGGAAGCACTTTGGACTGGATGAGACTACTTGGGACATGGAGGATTCCATGACAGAGGCATGTCCATTCCTATTTTATTTTTAATCATTACTTCAATAAAATAACACCAGGGATGGTATTATTCCGAGGGTAAGTGGATGCAATGTTGTGATTTTGACTATTTGGAACAATATGAACTTAATTATGTATATATTTAAATAATTTTGCATAGATAATTTTATTATGATGCCTTATTCAAACAATGAGATAAGATTCCTCTAAATTCAAACAACGATGTAGAATGGAATCTATCCCACGTATGTATAAAGTATAACAAATATGAGATAATTCTTTGCATGATTTTTCAATTTTTGTCGTTCATCTCTAGAGAAATTTGGAGGATACCTAAATGTCTGGTATATGAAGATATACCCATACCATGGGTCAGAAGATGCAATAAGAAAGATGTGTTCATCCGGGAATGATGACTCTTCTTCATTGTTTATTACATCACTGGGAAATTCAGAGATAAGTTTAGCAAAAACAAGTGACTTCTTTGACTTAGCCGATTGAAAAACTAGGTCAAATTCTTGCAAGATGACAATCTATTTATCAAATTTCCCACCAATGATACATCGGGTTAGAACATATTGAAATGGATTGACCTCTTCTATCACTGTAGTAGTTCAAAACAAAATGTAGTTGCACAGTCTTTGAATGGCATGGATGGAAGCTAATGCCAACTTCTCAACACAAGAATACTTAATCTCAGGAGCTATTAATGCGTGCGACAAATAGTAAATGACATGCTATTGGAGCTTGTCATCCTCCTAAACAAGTACTATGCCGATTGTGTATACAGATGCTCCCAGATATAATAGGAAATCCTTGGTATAATCTTGCAGGTTCAAGAAGGGGGATGATAGTAATGCCTTTTACAAAGCCTCAAATGAAATTTGAGCAGCATCGTCCCAAAGAAAACAGGTGTTTTGTTTGAGCAATCTCATGAAAAATTTTGTGATTTTGGCATAGCTAATGATAAAACATCATAGAAAATTGGACATACCCTACAGACTCTAAATTTGTCGTAGGGTTCAAGGAGGAGGAAGATTTGCAAGAGCCTCAACTTTTAGTAGTTCGACCATGATTCCATGTCTGGATACAATAAAACCTAGTAAACATCCGGAATGGACACAGAAAACACACTTGTTCAGATTCAAACAAATCCTATAGTATCTGCATCGTTCAAACATGAGTCTCAAGTGATAAGGATGATCCCGTCTCTTACAAGATCGCATTGGGAGATCATCCAGATACGGTTCAACTACATGTTTGATATCGTGGAAAGTGAAGTTCATCGCGCGCCAGAATGTAGCTCCAGTGTTCTTTAGGATTAATGGCATCTTCCAGTAAGCGAAGGTCCCCCAAGGAAAAATAAAAGCTATCTTATGTTGGTCTTCAGGTTTTATCTGAATCTGGTTGTATCTTGAAAACCGTCCATGAAAGAAAAAATTTCATGGCCTGCACACACATCGATAATATGATCTATGAACAGTGTGGGGTAATTGTCCTTAGGACAATCTTTGTTTAAGTCCCATAAATTTGTACGGACCTGAATGGTTCCTTGCTTCTTATTGACTGGAATAGGGTTAGAGACTCATTCCGTCATATCATTTGGATAGATGAATCCAACTCTAAGCAGTTTCTCAACTTCCGCCTTGATGGATGTTGCTTTCCTAGAATTGACCGGACGGAACTTCTATCTCACAGGTTTCGAATTTGGATAAGTTGTGATGACATGCTCCACTATGGTAGGGTCGATGCCTGGCATCTCCTTGTAAGACTAGGAAAACACGTCGCAGAATTCCTTAAACATATTGGTGTACAAAGTGATCTCCTCGGGAGAAAAGTTTGCTCCAATAAAAGGGTTTTTCACAATGCCAGGTTTGATGGAGATATCAATCGGAATGGTTCTTGATATATTTGCCATATTACCCTCAGCATAAATATTTTTTATAGAAGGAATAACGGAAAAATCGACATCACGACCAAGTCTGACTAGAAACTCTCCTCTCCCAATCCTGTTCAGATCAGGCAGAAAATAGGACTCTGATGCATATGTTCCCATGGATGATACAGGCCTACCATGGATTCCAAAATAGCCTCGTCAGAGGGAAAAAAAGTATCCAGACAATCTAAAGAGTAAGTAGAGTTGACTGACCATGCAGGTGCATAGTCCAAATCTGACTCTGCAGAGACAGACATAGTCGAGATATGTTCTGTTGCAACATTCGGTGATGCTTGATAAGCCACTTCTACAATAGACATGGGCACGGTTGGTTCTAACTGAGTAGGGAGAATCCATGGATCAGTTGTTTGACTAACCATGAAAGTCTCCGAAGATGAACAGTCAGTGGTACTCATAGAACCAATAAATATAATGGGAGCAGGTAGGTCAAATGTTCCCATCAATGATGAATACAGGCCTACTCCCAGAATCTTGTTGGGCAGGTGATTCTGATCAATCAGAGGGATCATTGAATCCAAAGAAGTAAGGTTGTTTTTCCGAGTAAATGAAAGTTGATAAACGGTAATGATATTTCCTTAAAGGGGGAACATTATTACTCGAAAAAACAGACTATGGGACAGCTTGCATCGCATACGTCCAGATCCTTCCTAACAAAAAGTTGTAGTCAAGAGGAGTGTCCAATACTTCAACCTCCACAGACACTAATTTACCGGCAAGTTCGACATCAAACGACGAAAAGACTCTATGTGGGAAGAAATATATTCTATCAAAAGCGGTAAGAAGTGTGTTAGAAGGAGATAACTCAGGCGAGTCGAGCGCTTTCCAGCAAGAAATCGACATCACACACGTAGATGCACCCTCATCCATCACAGTTCATCGAATGCTTTTATGGCCATGGAATACTTCTATCTGGAGGGCTACGTGATACGACAATCGGGGTTTAATATTGGACATATCAAACCGAGCAAGCATATTAGATGAGTCAATGCTCCTAATTGCTGCAAGAAGTGCATTACGTTTTAAAGGACAACTCTGCAAGACTTCCAGTGTGGACATGGCACAAGGTGTTTGGGACAGATCCTCAACTATAGAATAGTTGGGGGAAGCCCGCGCATTAGGATTGTGCTTAGCCCTCTTGAAGACACCCTTAGGAATCTTCGACAACGAATCCACTGGTATCTCAATATGGAGAGGGGTAGATGATTTAGGAACTTCCTCATCTTTTTGCTGCGAGTCTGGGTTATAGTTCCTCGCTCGGGTTTGCATAAGCATATCTAAGTTAACCATGTTTCTAAATGACTGAATAGCTGACGAGACATGAGGGGTTCCCCCAGCACTAGAGTTTCCCGAAGCTGAGCCTTGTCCATTAGGGAATGGGTCCTTCAGGACAGCTGGTTTCTTCTCACGGAGGAGCTTCTGGGATTATTCCACTAGAGGGCATTGGTTGGTAAGGTGGTAATCCTTACATAACTTCTTTCCCTCCTCGGCATTTTCAGTATTTCAGGGTTTTTGATGGTTCCCCTCCCCTTTCTTACCCTTCTTCTTATTGTTGTTTGGATGCCGAGGGTCCTTTTGATTAGTCTGCACTTGTTGTATAGATTTTGTTGTTGAAGGGGAGGTCGCAACCATAGTTGCTTCTAGAGTAGACTGCTTTACAGATAAAGTATGAACTTGCTTGGTCAAAGATTCAAATGCTGTTGTGTCTATTGAACCCATGATGCCAGTGGCATGTGGTCCAGGCTTAGGTTTACCCAGATCTATATTAGATCTTGGCGCGTCAGGGATAATCTCATACAAGACCCCAGATTGAGCATATACCAAATCAAGTTGTTGGGTCCTAAGGATGGATTCCTCCTTAGAAGACACTCCAGAAGTTGTTACTTCCTTAGAAATGTAAGGAAGGAGTGATTTCAAGTACCACTCTAATAGAAATTCTGGGGGAATTTTAGCTTTGATGAGCCTCTTTCGCCTTCACCACTCCTAAATGTGGTCAGATAAGTGAGTGGCCTTATTCTGCCTAAAATTCAATAGAAGGTGTGTGCCAGCATCATACCAGACAGGAAGTTGAAAGTGGTTCAAAAATACTGTTTCCAAATCCCAAAAGTTGTCATAGGCTATGACAGGTAGTTCGATGTACCACTTAGCCACGACACTAGTCAAGGTCCTTTGAAAGAGCCTCAACCTAATGGAATCATCATTCAAGGAGTTGGAAGAACACTAGAGATGAAAAGTAGTGACATGGTCACCATGATATTCTCTAGTCTTGCCTTCAAACTTTGGAATGTCAAAAGGAAACTTAACTGGAACTGGTGGACATGCAGGATGGTGCTGCACCGGATCATTTGTTAGTTTTTAAAGATCTGGTAAGTTCAGATTTTCCAGAAAGGGTAAATGTGGTCTTGCTGATGAAATTTGATCAGCACAAGTTCGGTAGGGGGAACCAACCAAAACCTGGCTCGTATACTGCTGGTTAGGGTTTCCCCCGGCCACCAGTTGTGAAGTAAAATCATTACTGAAATTTCCCTAACCGTAAGACAAAGGATTACTTCCTTGGGTGTTTGTCCATTGCGGCTAGGTGTTAGCCCCTCTGTAATGTGTGTTGAACAAATTACCACCCCCTCCACCATACAATGAAAAGGGGATACTCCGTACAGGTATATAGATGTTTGTACATTAGATGGATGTACATTAGGACCTGTGAAGGGGTTAAACCCAGGCATAGATGTAACAGACGAAATAGGCATCGAGCTCACAAAGGGTGTGGATGAAGTGGGCATTGAACCTACAAAAGGTGTAGAAGGAGCTATGTGTCCTCCGTACCAAGGAAAACCATGACTGAAAGGAGAAGATTGCGGATTACCCTGAGACTATTGTATGAACGAAGACGATGTAAACGGTACTGAATGTATCCCTAAAAAAGGGATATTAGATGATCCAATAGTGGAACCAAAAGGAGTAGGTGATGTCAAAGTTGAAGGGCCAGACATACCTAAGGAACCAGTATTGAAACTGAATGGAGGGCTCGAAATAGAAACAAACTGCAAAGAGATAGGTACCAATGTGTTTGTAAGATAAGGAGAGAAAAATCTCGAAGTAATGGATGCAGTAGGAGTTTGGGGAACTCCTGACTCGTCTCCTGAACTAGCCATGAAAAGACCAGGTGTAAACTGATATGAACTAAATTTGGGTTGACCTAGAGAATCTACACTTACAAGTAATGGATCGTTAAGTCCTATCAAAGGAGGGTTGTAACGTGTGTTAAACTCTTGTGAAGTTATGTCTTCAACCTCAACAGTGTCCTGAACCTGTTGATAGTTAGTTATAATGTGTGGTTCTCCGGGAGGTTTCGTTACACCCGTAAGTTCATATGAACTAGGGGAATCAGTCCTCTGGTATCGAGGTGGCAGTGGAGAATCCATAGTGTGTGGTGGAATATTTTTCAACCTTCATGACCTACAGAGAGGTTGGTCCTCCACAATTATATAAAAAATAAACTAAGTGTAAAAACCTAGAGGCCACTAATCGACTAAGGAGCAAACAACATACCACTAAAAATGCCCTGTAGTAATCAAAACTAGGCAAACGAAGATAATACTCTCAGAATTCAGTGTGGGATTATGAGGGCCCAGAAAAAACAAATAGAATATCAAAGGTCAGTTAAACAACGTCCAATAAAAGTCCTATGGGTGCAAGCGTTTGAATCACCAAACCGACCTCCTGAGATTACTGTAGAGGGTTACCTTCCGTGTTTGTCCTAGGTGCAGTGGAAGTATCCTTCCACTATACCTGTGTAGATCCCTAAAGTCAATATACTAAGGATACAACAAATACGAGAATACCTGGGGGGACAGTCGTCAATCCACCCAAAACGCATGGGCAGGGTAGCAAAGCCCGAAATCCAAGAGTACTTGAAGTACTAGTGGACCCTCGTACGTGAATCAGCCCCGACGTATGCTCGAAAGGAAAGTGAGGGGGTATCCCCAACAATTCCAGTCTCACATGACCTCGTGCTTAACTCCAGGATACTTTGATATGAGTGGATTTACCTAGATAATAGTTTGCACTACAATTTGAGAGTTTAAATGATTTCAGAAAGTTAAATGTGATCTAATCCGAAATCCTAGCCTAAGCTAGTTAATGTCATGTAAACCTAAAAAGAGATGTTGCTAATCAATTTTAAATTAGATTTTTTTTATGGGCTGTTACTTACTCAAGGTGTAGTGGAGTGTGTGGCATGGTTATGACTGTAAGCAAAGTACATATCAAAGAATGAAACTTCATAATTTTTCTTTTCGTTTGTTCTTTCAAAATATAAAATCTAAGAAAACTAAGCATACAAAGTTTCTTTTTGTTTTATTTACATTTTCAAACATAATAGTAATGCAACTACCCTACTTCGAAAAATCAAACGACAAATCTTGTAAAAGAAGTTCTTTGTTTTTCCAAATTAAACTTTTTCTAACTATAAAAGAAATGCAAATGAAAAAGACGAACTAACAAGACCTATCAAATTGTGTGAGTAAAGAAAGATATCCCAAGACTTAAAACAAATAGACCTAAGTAAGATCATCAAAGACTGAACCCAAGAAAGTTGCTTCATGGGAGTAACCAAAGTTTTGGAACAAGATGAAAAAAAAAATGATGCATAAGATGGAAACACAAAAAGATCTTTATGTAAAACCAGACTGCTCCTGAACATCAGAAAACAAAAAGAAGAAGCATCCGCGAAACAAAAGATGGGCTAGCAAGCTAGGGAAAACCCTACAAACACAAGGACTCAAAGAAAACAATCAAAGAGGTTTGAAAGAAGACTCAAAGAACCTTGAAACAATATCCAAGCGGTATCCAAGCCAACAAAGACTTTCAAAACCAAATAAATACCATACTGATACTAAACCCTAATAAAAAGGTAAAACTCAGGAAATACTCGCGGCTATTGTATGTGACAACTCGTGGTGCACCTGCGGGTCTGTATAAGAGAAAAACGCAGCTAGGGCACAAAGTGCAAAACTGTGTATGAAGACAAGTCGTGGGTAGGTTTCAAAAAATATTTAAAAAGAAAGACTGGAAACCAAAAGCAAATGAAATCACAGTAAGAACATCAAAAAGGCTTCTAAAAAGGCAGTGCACAGACTCAGAAGTGACACAGGAGTGTCAAAAAGATACCAGGGTACAAAGTAAAAAATCAAATTAGACCTAAAAACCCTAAAGCAAGGTTCAGACCCTATTAAGGTAAACTCACGACTGTCTAAGAAAACAAATCACGGGTGCAACTAAATGTGCGCGGGTAGCAAAGCGTGCAACTCACGACTACACTAGGAAATGCGCGACTGTATATACAAGAAACACACAACTAGGTACTGAAAAAGAAGACAAGGAACTCTGTAAACCAAACTGGACTGAGCCAACACAAATGGATTTAAACAAAAACCCTGAATACCTTAAAAGAAACTGGAAAAGGTTATGAAACTGGAAGAAATCAAAAGACGCCCAAAGCAAACATAACTAGAAGGTGTCCCCAGCGTAGTTACCAATTCTATTGTTAGGGATTTTACCTTATAGTAGGGGATGGAGACTATCAACATACAAGGGTGTAGGATAGACATATACAGTTCTGCATACACATATTCATAATAAAATGAGATGGAGGTTATAAAGATATGCACCTTACTCCGAAGTTTGATCCTATCTTTCTCCTCCTTCGCTCCTTGATGCGCCAACCTGCAAAACAAACCCCAGACCTTCCTCAAACCTATTTGATTATATGAAAACAAATTGATATCTATAATAGCATAGAACATCAATTAATAATCAAATATACAACATATGACAAAGTTTATGTTGGGAAAGGAAGAGTGTCCACTCTTATTAATCAATAAATGAAGCAAGTACAATTATACCCGACTTCTGTATGAGGTACCTTCGCAATGAAGACCTGGGATCTTGCTCCTCTCTTGACTTAGGATTTCTCCATCATAACAATATCTCTTCAATTGATGGTTCCTTTCTCATGCCTCCCCCTTGTATTTATAGTAAGCCAGGGAGAATTGGTCCGAAAGGTAGTTGAATTGGGAAGTTGGGGGAACTGACTTAACTAATCCCAATTTGTGTTTTTAATATATTTTTCAAGTTTTGCTTAACACACCCGCGACTATAGGACATAGGAACTAGCGAGTGACTCGCATCTTGTGGGCTCAACAACTCGTGGGTGCAACTTTTAATTGGTACCCGCGGGTTGTCAGTATGGAGACCCACGAGTGACTCGCAACATGTCTAGTATAGGAGTCATGGATTTATGGTTAAATAAGTCAGAAAAAATAAGTTTTAAGCTAAAGGATTAAGGGTTCAACTTTATGTTATCTAAGGTCAACGAAGCTATTCCATCCATAGTGTCATTTTTTGTGATCTACAAGGCGATGTGATCACGAACTAAGAAGTGCTAATTTGACCGATAACACCTTCCATGGTGATTTTGAATAGCTATAAACATTAACATTTAAAATTAATGAAATATTAATGTTGATTGATAATGGACACCTAAAGGGGATATGATAAAATGAGGGGTAAAATGTATAAAGGTCCAAGTAAATTTTTATATGCATAGCCACCTATGTCTCCTATGTCTATTTTTCATTCCCAACTTGCCATTACGGTAACCCTCAACTCTACGCATATACAAATCCACTATAGGAAATGGACTTGACCATAACTGAAATATAGGAAATCACCTCCTAATCTTTGGAATTGTTCCCACATGACAAATTACCTAGAAGAAGACAATTACCTAATAAACTCCCTCAAGCATCAAATCACTAAGGCACAAAAGGAAAATATTCTAGCAGATTCAAAAACCATCCCTCTGCCAGTAGAGCGCCAATATCATAGTTAGAAAAGATAATTTATCGATTACCTAATAAATTTCTAAGTGAAAGACCAAAGCAAGGAATAGTGTGATGAAAATAATAACCATTGAAGACCTAACTAATAAGTGGAAGGAAAATATAAAAGGTTGGGGGGGAATTGAATGAAGTGGAAAATAAGTTGCATTTGCAGAGAAAGAAAATTCAGGCCTCAAGGATGGAATATAAACTTCAAAAATTAGGCATGAAAAGGATTTTAATGAGGCAACAATGACCAAAACCATAAGAGAGATTAATTTTTTTATATGGGGGCATGTTTATGATGACCTCCCCTCCATTAGGAATGAAATTTAGTTTTATTTAGAGTTTGAAATTTTGTACAAATAAGTGGTTAAATACCTCCACATTAATGAAAATGATATACATGAAATGTACACAATTTCCAAAGTGTCCAAGGATTTATAAACTCACTCTCCACTAAGAATTTGGAACTACTAGGGATCATGAATAAGAACTCAATATTCATAGATATTGAGACTTGTATAAACAAATTCAATAGCTACCAAATTAATAAGGAAAGGGACCCAACATTAGAAAATCTCATCAAACCTTTTATTAGAGATATGAGAACTATTTATCTAATGATAATTTAATACTACACCCTAAGGACATGTGCAACATGATGTTCAAAATATCTTGTGCAGGGTTGGTGGTTGTATGAAACAAAGATACCAATCCCACCCCTATGAAAATCTATAATAAAATGATGTCATCAATTTCCACGTAGGTACTGTTGAAGAGAATAATTCAAAATGTCAAGGAGGATGATTATGCCCTTTAATTTGAACTAGAAAAATATTTCAGGCTCTTAAAAGGCGTAGGGAAATAAATCAACATGGTTTGGCATTTATCAGCACATTACATGACTATGCAAACAAAATAGAGCAAAGAATGATTCCAAAGGAAGTGGTCCCCTTGTCTTATAAACCCATATATAAGGAAAGAAGTTCACATCCCCCCAAGGAAGAAAGCACTAAAAATTCCAAAAAAGAATGATTCATCTTAGGGGGGATAAAAAACATCATGGAAGAATTAAAGGGAAGAGAGAAAAAAAAAATCACAGATATAGAGATAGGGCCAATTAACCTCATTTATGGCACAATCATGATGAGTCTTCAATTATTCCTAACGACGTAGATAATTGAATAATGCCATCTACTACTACACTCATTCCAACTCAAACAACTACTAACTACGGCTCAAAGAGGAAAAGGACTCATAAAAGGAGGCATTGGTTTCAAAATCGAGGGGGTAATTTATTTTTTATTCCAAGAGCAAGCAATTTTTTTAATAATGTAATGGGATCTACAACATCATATCCTCCCTTTTTCTCATTCGTATTATTCCCCCCCCTCAAATCTTATCTAAAGTCATTATGTGAGGAATAAAATAAATGGACCTAGGAAAGAGATCAAAGGGTCCCTCTTGATGTCATTATATTGTATTTGATGAACATATATTATTTTATTGAATAAATTAAGATAGAGGGGTGGATCCATGAAGGTGGTTCACGATTTTTGGCAAACGAAGCGTCAAAAATATGTGGAGCGGACCCTCGATCGAGGGTTTTAGGATACCTCAATCGAGGGCTTTAAAAGACCTTGATCAAGGTTTTTAGGATACCTCGACCGACGGCTGGGTTAAACCCTCGATCGAGCAATTGCTCAATCGAGGGCTTGGTTAAATCCTCAATCGAGCAATTGCTCGATCAAGCTGTTGAAACAATAAAATAAAAACAAAAACAGGGTCGTGGCCGACTGGCCCTGTTTGAACAAAAACGACACTTCAAAGGAGCTCAACCAAGAGAGACAACTCGAACGAGTTGCTGCCACGCCACGCCACCACACCACACCATGTCGTCCACTCCACCAGGTAAGTTGACCCTAAACCCCTATTTATTTTTTAAATAAAATAAAATTTCATGTTTTTTTTGTATAAATTTATATCGTCCGACAGCATTTATGCTGCCGGTTTTATTCCTAAATGTGTATTGGAAAGCATAAATGTTGCCGAATTACACATTTGGAAATAAAATCGACAAAATAAATGTTAAACACGTTTTAAATTTTAAATTTATATTTTATTTATTTTTTCAAATTATTAATATTTGTGTTTATATCAATCGGCAGCGTTTATGCTGCCGATTTTATTTTAAAATGTGTTTTGGCAAGCATAAATGCTACCCATTTTTTTCAATCCTCTGAGAATGGTAGGAGGATTGAAAAAAAATATACATATGTCAAAAATAAAACCGACAACATAAACGTTGCCAGTTTTTTTCCAATATAAGGTCATATAACCATATAACAAAACCATTAACATTAATTTTTTTTTTTAAACATTTGAAAACATGTAGCAATTTGAAATTTGAAATTTGAATTAGATATTGAATTTGAA
Source organism: Larix kaempferi (assembly GCA_027924585.1). Classification (NCBI taxonomy): domain Eukaryota; kingdom Viridiplantae; phylum Streptophyta; class Pinopsida; order Pinales; family Pinaceae; genus Larix; species Larix kaempferi. The sequence continues at coordinate 1,172,727 of BSBM01000915.1, read as the reverse complement.
ATTGAATTTGAAAAGTGACATTTGAGATTGAAATTGGTATTGGAAATTGGAAATGGAAATGTAAATGGAATTGAAATTGACATTGGAAGTGGAAATTTAAAATTTGAAAATTGCAATTTGAAATTTGACTTGTGACTTATCGGTGTTCACCGATCACAATTGCAATTCGAAATTTGAATTAGATATTGATTTGAAATTGAATTTGAAAATTGACATTTGAAATTGAAATTGGTATTGGAAATTGGAAATGGAAATGTAAATGGAATTGAAATTGAGATTGGAAGTGAAAATTTAAAATTTGAAAATTGCAATTTGAAATTTGACTTGTGACTTATCGTTGTTCACCGATCACAATTGCAATTTGAAATTTCAAAATTGAAAATGAAAATGAAAACCAAATTGAAAATGAAAATGAAAACCAAATTGAAATTGAAATTGAATTTGAAATTTGAAATGAAATTGAAGTTGCAAATTGAAAATTGATATTGAAATGTAAATGAAAATTACGAATTGGAAATGGAATTAGAATTGGAATTTGAAATTGAAATCCAAATTTGAAATTTTGAACTTGAAATTAAAATTGATTTGAAATTTGAGATTGAAAACTGAAGTTGAAAGTGAAATTGAAATTAGTAAATAAAAATGAAATTGGAATTGGAATCATAATTGAAATGTAAATTTGAACTTGAAAATTGAAAATTCAAATAAAAATGAAAATTGAGAAATTGAAATGGAATTGGAAATTGAAATTGAAATTGAAACTTGAAATATGAAATTGAAAACTTTAAATGAAATTGAAATTCGAAATTGGAAATTCAAATTGAAAATGAAAATGAAAATTAAATTGATATTTGTAATTGTGAAATGGAAATTGAAATTTGAAATGAAATTGAAATTAAAAATTGAAAATTGAAATTGAATTGGAAATGAAAATTGAGAAGTGAAAATGGAATTAGAATTGGAAATCAAAATCAAAATTGAAATCGAATTTTGAAACTGAAATCGAATTTTGAAATTGAAATTGACATTAAAATTGATTTGAAATTTGAGATTGAAAACTAAAGTTGCAAATTGAAAATTGAAATTGAAATGGAATTTGAAATTGGAATTGGAATTAGAATTAGAATTGAACTTGAAATCTGTAATAGAAATTTGAAACTTGAAACTTAAAATTAGAAATTGAAACTTGAAACTTAAAATTAGAAATTGAAACTTGAAATTAGAAACTTCAAACTTCAAATTAGAACTTGAAACTTGAAATTAGAAATTGAAACTTGAAATTTCAAATTGAAAATTGAAAATGAAATTGAAATTGACATTGGAATTGGAATTAAATTGAAATTTGAAAATTAAATTGAAGATCAAATTTTAAATGGAAACATAAATTTGAAATTGAAATTGAAATTGAAATTTGAATTTTAAATGTCAAATTGAAATTGAAATTCGAAATTTGAAATTGAAATTCGAAATTTGAAATTGAAATTGAATTTGTAATGAATTTGAATTTGAAAACTAAAATTTGAAATAGAAATTGAAATGTGATGCAGAGAGTTCTCAAGAGAGAACTTCATTGCTTCGTCCCCGACGCAGCACGAGAGGATCCGTCGTCGCCTAATAGGGTGGCCATCGGCAGCGCTCTCGTTCATCGAGGAGCGAGGCCACACTGGGTTCAACTGCCGTTGGTGGTAGCAGCAAGAGAGATAGTGCGTCGGTTCATCCCGACGATGTACATCTTGAACCCAGGAGGAGGATCAACGCCAGTACATAGGTACATCAGGTGCATATTTTTTGTTAGATACATTTTCATTTAATTTTTAATATAGAATGCATTGAATTTCACTTGCAAGTTATAATATATATTTTCACTAACATTTGTGTTTTGGTTTGGATCGTAGGTGCATCAGGTGGATCATATGACAACGAGGTTTCACGCATCACTCTCGCTGATATTACCACCCAACTAGAGTGGGTGAACTCGTGAGTGTGCACACTCAGGGAGGATTCTCCCACTAGACGCTCACTATTCATGATGTTATCAGGAGTTGATGACATGTTATCCCTCTATAAGAAAGTGGGACCACTTAGTGACATCTAGTGTTTTACATGCCAAAGGAGGAGACAGGACCACAAATGGTCATATATAAAATACGCCACAAGAGGAAGTGACATCAAGGGTACTTTATTCGACATCCCTCCTGACCGCCCTTTCGGTCAACGGCTTAGACTCAAGGAGTTTAAGCTCGAGGCCGTTGCACCATATGTCTATGATAGATTCGTCGGAGCGTGGGGCATGTTCCCCCATAATGAATAGGTTTCATTTTATTTTGAAAAACAAATATATGCAGATTTTGTTCTAGATGTGCACCCATACTACACCAGCACAGGATCTTTGTTCTTTGGTACTGGTAGGGGATGCTCCTACCAACGTCCTGGAGCTCATAGAGACCCTGCTTTTGTGCCACCCCCACCGAGGTTTGTACCCATTCCATATAGGATGGTTATGAGGTCAGATGACATGACACAGTCATCCCGCCTTGCTACATAGGATAGGTAGGGTATCGTAGACTTGATGTTCACTTCCATGGGTAGTGTTATTGTTGTTGTGTAGGGAGAGATGTCTAGACCACCCCCTGCACCTGTACAACCAGATATTGAGTGGGTTGAAGATGAACTCATTGATTTTAAGGATGATCATTCCATACGGGGGTATTCTTGGTTAGCCCAAGATGCATACTTTCGCATGTATCATAGATATAATGCTCCGGGACAAGTATATCTTTTTACAATTATGTATATATGCTTTCATGTTACATCATATTATATGTCGTATTTATTGAATGCTATGTAATACTTAAGGGGTTTATTTTATTTCTCCATGACGGGGACCACATACATGGATGAAATTTCGTAGTGAGCCATCTGTTGGTCCATCCACTTGTCCCAACCAGCCGGACACAGTATTCGAGGTAAGTTATAATTTATGTTCCAATTTAATTTGTTTTTATTAATCTCAGTTTAAATAATTTAAGTTTTAATTCTTAATTTGAGATTTTATGTTTTAGATCCTAAATTTGAATTTCAAATTGTACAGGGAAAAGGCAAGGCCGTTGCTCAAGATGATACACGTGAAAATCGCGAAGGTCCTGACTAGCTAGGCCTAGACCTATGTGAGTTTTAATTTATGTTCCAATTCATTTCACATTTAGTAATTTAATTTTATACTTTATGTTTTAATTCTTCAATTATAACTTTTATGTTTTAGTTTTAATTTTTAATAAATCTAACTTATTACATGTAATGGAATCTTACATAGGCATCAGTATAGGTGGGTGTCGATGTCACGATCACTTTCTTGGATGATTGGGATGCATATCGACCACGTGGTCCTAATGACGACCGATCTACCCATATTCCGACTATATGTTGGATATCACCCTTGACTCGACTTAGGTGATTTTCGTAGATCCATCCATTAAAATTTTTTCAGTTCTTGTTGAATATTATGCATTGGTCAAAATCCAACTAACTTACAGAGTTCACAATTTTAACTTTTACAGTATGTTGAGATCGAGGCCTTCTTTCATATTTTACCGCCTCAAGGCCAGCATGGGTCTACTACAGGTGAAGGCAGTCACAGGGCCGATCAAGGTCCTCGTGGGGGTATCGGCCAATGAGTTGATGATGTATACATTTCCATGTTTTGTATATTTTGATATTTTGGATATTTTCATGTTTTGGATGATCTATGTATACATTTCCATGTTTTGGATATTTTCATATTTTGGATATTTCCATGTTTTGGATATTTTCATATTTTGGATATTTCCATGTTTTGGATGATCTATGTATATGTTTCCATGTTTTGGATATGGACTTCAATCATGTATATATTGAATTTTATCATATATGGACTTTGTATATTTGATCATATTGATGTATTCATGTGTATTTTGTATCTTGATTTGAAGTTGATCGTCTTTTATATTACACGTAGATATAATTATTACAGTTGCATTTATGTTTTGTCATTTCAATTGCAAATTTAATGTACAATGATTACAATATATAAAAGTTCAATCTCAATTACATTATAATTGCAAATTGAAAATTGCATTACAATTTAAAATTTAAATTACAATTTTACATTAATGTGTAATTTCAATTGAAAATTCGATGTGTAGTTACAATTTAAAAGTTAATTTCGACTACATTGCAAAATTGCAAATTCAAAATTTAGAATTCAATTGTACTTTACAGTTTAAAATTGAAATTACAATTACATTATGTTGTCTACACCTTACAATTGAGTTACACTTTACACATTCCAATTCAATTACAATTTAAAATTCAAAATTAAAATTTAAAATTTAATGTGTAATTTCAATTGAAAATTCAATGTGTAGTTACTTCTTAAAAGTTCAATTTCGATTACATTACAATTGCAAATTCAAAATTTAGAATTCAATTGTACTTTACAGTTTAAAATTGAAATTACAATTACATTATGTTGTTTGCGCATTACAATTCAATTGCAATATACACATTCCAATTCAAGTACAATTTAAAATTTAAAATTTAATGTGTAATTTCAATTGAAAATTCATTGTGTAGTTACAATTTAGAAGTTCAATTTCAATTACATTACATTAAAAGTAAAATTTAAATTAGAATTTTACATTGAATAGATGTTTTTTAAATTACAATTTTACATTGTATAGATGTATTTTAAATTACAATTATATTAAGGTTGTATATGTGTCGCATCTCCTTATTTCTATCAAATATAGAAGATTGTGGTGTGTATGAAACATTCTATGAATGGATACATACAACTTAGGGATCTTTCTTGGAGGATTTAGTTTCTATCCATCCACATAAACTTTAAATAAATTTTTTTTTCCTAGAACTACAATCAAATAAAATTTACCTGTTTTATAAGGTTAGGTGGAACTGTATTAAATAATAATTCTTGGTTTTTAGAGATTATGACTCTTCAACACATGTTTATCCTAGATATTGATAATATTCAACTATCTAGTATATCTTTAATATTGATTTTAAAGCATCTAAAAAAATATTTTTAAAACTATTACGGACGAAGTTCATGGAGCACTGACCATACATTCAAGTGTATTCAAAGTATCAATGTGCTTGTCACATTGGATCACCATGACCCAATTTTTACAAAAACCTCCCATCTACTATTTTTAAACTTGGCATTAAAGTATCTAAAAAAAAACATTTATAAAACTATTGGTCACCTTGCAAAACAAACCCTATATAAATAAGGAAAAAACAACCTCCATAAAAATTTCCAATAAAATCTTCAACAAGACAACATGACCATTATGTCAATTATGCAAGTACCGTAAATGTAACTCGTTCATCTGGCCAATGGGTTATAGGAACGTAAGTCTCCATAATACAATCATGGTCAGCTTCTGTCATCTTCCATATCTTTGGCTCACCTCTCTTCACCTTAATTTTTGTTAGATGTATCCGAGCTGCCACCACCAAATGATTGTATTGGCATGATATATATTCAGGCATAAAATCTATCTATATAATATAAGCACCCTGTTTTTTCACTCTCTTAAAAAAGTGTCCCATTAGAACCAGGTCTCTAATTTGGTATGTGAACTCTCCATCTTGATAGGGTCGCACCAACCTGCTTTTAATTTGTGTGCACCGCATTAAATAATATGCCACATTTTCTTGAATGGGGAGGGGTGCAATGACAATGAATACATCACCTGCAATATAAATTACAAACATTATTCAAATGTCCTACGTGCATTTCTACAAGATTTGTATATGTGTAATATATAGTGAACTAATTAACTTAATGAAGTCTTGTACCTTCCCTAACCACATCAGAAACTCGATCATGATCTAGTGAGACCATTTCCTCATTAGTGTGCATCTATTGCCATGTTGGAATTAGATGTGGCCCCTTTGGATTAAGAGGGACATATTTCCATGGTTTCACATATACATCATTTTCACATTGATAAAGCTCGCATCCATTTGCATCAATGCAAAAATCCCCAAAACAAGCATACTTCCTCGTTTCAATGGCAAATATGTCAACCATGTCTTTACTTCGAACATAATGTAATTCCCTCGTACCAGGTATGCTCTCACAATACCACGGCATGGATCTATTCACATCACCAAGGGAAACATTCCAAAAGAACCCGCATGGAATTCAATTTGTCATATATAAATTCCTACTGAGTAGGTGTTCTTTTGGAAATGATAATATTGAATGTTATTAACTTATTAATTGAGTTTGAAGTTTATTACCTACACACCGGCCTTGATTTTTCGTGACCTCGATGTCCCAAATGACGTGTGCACCAATCAACTACTTCTGCGGAGCATTTGAGTCGGGTTGCAACATGACTCATCTGGTACCTTTGAAGTGCTAGTTTGTAGTGCCCCTAGACTATTGCAGACCTTGAGAGCACCTATTGAGTGACCCGACTGATTAAAACATTAATAAAACGACCCCTTGTTGTTATATTGAGTATATTGACGACTACGATTGATAGTGAATCAATAAAATAATGATATATGTGTATCTGGATAGTTGATGTAAATGAATGATTACATGTGTTTAACGATTAACTATGATTATGGAAAATGTACATATGAATGATGCTTAACGACTAGCTGTACAATTGATTATGTGATTAGATGAATAAGTAAGGTTTGAGTAAATTATAAATGCTTAACGAAGTAGCAGATTTATGAATCAAATTATGATTATTGAAGACAATACTACTAATATATGTTTGTGGGAAATGTGTGTAGCGACAGGTGAAACGGTTCACTCACGGACACACAAGGGAATTGAAGGGTTGTAGAGTACGGATAAATCACACACAGGGAGAGCGACGATGATGTCGACTTCCGACGGAAAACCACGCTGAGCAGATAATCATTGACCCGCTTGCTCAAGAGGAAAGCGTGAGGAGGTACGAGGTGGGCCACGACATAGTTGGTCACATACGAGTTGGTGAGCGCACAGTGAGAACAGACTCACTCCTCAGCACCATCAGTCTCTAATAGCGTGTGGAAGGAGGATGGAAGGTAACGGCTCTTGAAATCCCTACATGAAGTTCCCGTAAGTCAAAACGAAAGGATGACGGTAGAAGGGCCCGACGGTGTGGTACCCTGCCGAGAATGGAAAGAGTGGACGCAAGGACCCAACGATGTGGTACCTTGCCGAGGAATAGAAACTACGGATTATTGGACCCGATGGAGTGGTGCCATGTCGGGGAAATGATATTAAGGAATGTGGTGGCCCAATGGTGCGGCACCGAGATCCTAGTGAAAATGATTGTTAAACTTAACTGCATAAAAACATATAAGTTTGCACCTAGAACATTACTTAGAAATGCATTTGAGTACTTTAGGCATTTGCACATAAAGGATTACTTTGGCACTTAAATAATATTAAGTGTTATTTAGGCATTTGCACATGAAATGATATTTTTAATTATTTAAAAATATTAAAAATATTTATTTAGGAGCAAAATGGAATCCTAGGCATGGACACCTAGTCAACCCCACTTACACCACATATCTAGGAGTTAAGTGAAATATCTCGGGAACAAATATGAGCAAACTTAGGAATGCTGGTGAATCTCCTAGAAAAGCTAACACTTGGATGGGTGAATTGTTTTTATTTAGAATTTAAATAAAATAAATAATTATGCATGAAGCGACATGTGTCACATGAAATTTTCTTTTATAAGGAAGGCATTGGGAATGGGTAAATGACCCAGACCCTGGATGACTATCGTAATTTTGAGTTACCTCATGACTTGCTACTATTGAGGGTTTGGCTAGAAATCTTGGTGGGGGGGAATCCCAAGCTGGATTTCTTGATTATTGTGTGTGAGCTCTACGACCCAAAGCTCGGTGGAGGCCATGCGACTGAAAGCATGAGCCTATGGTTGGGTGGTGAAGCTAACGGTTTCTTTGGCTATGGTTAAACGAGCTTTGCTGGAGGGATCCTACGGAAGATGCGGACGATAGTGGACAAGATGGTATCAGAGACAGGGTATGGTTTGTTTTAATTTGCTAAGTTATTCATTTATTTAGTTTATTTATCTAATCATTATGCTTTCTAATCTCTTTTGTATCAAGTGGCCGAGTTTCAGGTTAAATAGGAAGGACCCTATAGGAGGGGCCCTACATTTTGTATCAGAGCCGGTCGAGCCTTGAGGGCACCAGACTGATATTAATCAGTTGTTCTTCAGTGAATCGTCAAGCAAGGATCGATCCGGATTGAACGGTATCTCAATACGCCCGTTGCCAGGTCGTCGAAAACAGGTTTTGTTCTTTAGACCTCTATTTGAATCTCGTGGCAAAATAAGTAAATGTGGGTACTTAGTTTATTTACTGAATTTATCCAACTGGAATAGATAGTTCCAGGTTTGAAACCATTATAATTTTCCTGATTACCCTTGCTGGAAATTCTGTAGCGATCTTATTCTTTAGATCTTTATTTAAAAAAAGTTCTGTGTGAATTATTTAATTCGAATGCCTGTCAAGGTCGAAAGTTATCATGCCCAGGTCGAAGAACCCATTATTCGATGACTTGTTCCCGAATAAAAGTTATTATTACAGTCTCGTGTGAATCGAAGCTATGACGATACCTAATTCGACTACAATTTTTCTATTTGTCTCTGCAATTATATTCTTATGGGTGTAAATCGAATCTGACTTTTCATTAACATTCCAGTGTTTAAACTCGGCGGATCCAAACTATTTGTCTCTGCACCTATGTTTTTGCTGGTGTAAATCGAATCTGACTTTTCATTAACATTCCAGTGTTTAAACTCTGCGGATCCAAACTGTTTGTCTCTGCACTTATATTTTTGCCGGTGTAAATCGAATCTGACTTTCCATTAACATTCCAGTGTTTGAACTCTTCGGATCCCAACTATTTGTCTCTGCAATTATATTTTACCGGTGTAAATCGAATCTGGCTCTTCATTAACATTCCAGCGGATCCAAATTATTTGTCTCTGTAAATATACGTGTGTTAGATCCTAATTTTTGTCATCAGCCTTAAAAGCTAAATCGCCAGAATTAAGTGAAACCCCTGTACTATAATTCCTAATTAAAATGGCGAACTACACTCTGTGCTGTCGATATTGAGTTCTGGATCGGGCTTCCATCCTGATGACGCATTCAATCTACTTATAAATTTGTGGATCCTAATCTAAATCGTGTTCTTCTCCCATGCGTTGTGGAATCCTGTCGAACCTTCAATCGAATCCCTAATGTGTATTCCGTGTTCCTCTCTGGATTATTTACCTCCATTCATGCATTCGATGTTCTGACATAATTGTTTAGCCGCCAATGCCCAGCTATCTGCAACAATTCTGTATCTGCACATTGTCTTTAATTAAAATATCACTGGCAGAAGAGTACACGGTGCAATCTATACTATCCAACAACTATTCAAACTTTTAGCGGAATCCATCGATCTACGATCATGGGGGACTGTCCTTTTAAAACAGTTTATCACTATCTGATTTCTGAAGAAGCTATGTGATTTCCATTCGATAAGATTCTTTAATTTTTTTAGATATTGCCCCGCAGATCAAATCTCGGCACTCTTGTCAATATTATAAACTGACCTGAAATCTTTATCATGTCAAATTCAGAATTCCAACATAAGGAATAGTTTAAGCCGTCCCCTTCCGATCAATAGAAGAGGCCCGCACTAATTATGGTATGTAGTTAATAGTCACTATGACTGCTGCAATGTTGGATTGATCCGTACCTCTCCTTCGATGAGCAAGCATAAAAGCTCTTGGACGGACTCCGAGCTAGATCTGCAGATTCGTAACTGACAGACATAATATTATAGTTGGGCTAGTTCATTGAAACATCGTATCGTCTCTTTCAGTCGGTTAACGTAAAACTTTTGGATTGATAAAGGATATTCGTTGATCTCCAGATCGGCCACTAGCCGAGTATATCGATCAGTGCTAAATAAACGGAAGTGCTGGCTCGTTGTGGTAGTTGAACCTTCAGCCATGATAGTAACCATTTGACGTCTAAATCAATGTGTATGTAATGAATGTTTGGGATTAGTTCTTAATTATCTAATTGTTATTAAAAATTGTTGTGACCGTAGATCCCATGGAAAAACCGGCCCTCACTTGAACGAACTTTTATTTTGAATGCCTTTAGTTATATAAATATATGTGTATGCAGAACGAATTATTTATGAGACTAAATTCGTAGGATTAAAATGCTAAATGCTTTTTATTTAGAATTGAAAAGTGAATTTTTATTATTATAAAATAAAAGGAGTGCCTTTAAATTATATAAATATATGTGTATGCTGAACGAATTATTTATGGGAATAAATTTGTAGGATTAAAATGTTAAATGCTCTTTATTTGGAAATGAAAAGTGAATTTTTATTATTATAAAATAAATGGAGTGCCTTTAATTATATAAATATATGCATATGCTGTATGAATGATTTATGAGAATGAAATCTTAGGATTAAAATGTTAAACATTTTTACTTAGAATTGAAAGTGAACTTTTATTATTATAAAAAGTGAATTCCTTTAGTTATGTAATCACATGCATATGCTGAACAAATTATTTATGAGAATGAATTCTTAGAATTAAAATGTTAAACCCTTTTAGTTAGAATTGAAAAGATATTTTTTATTATTTATATATATATATATATTAATTTTATTTTTTTAATTCCTTTATTTATATAAACATATACATATATTTAATGAATGATGGATGAGAAGGAACTCTTAGGGTTAAAATGTTAAATACTTTTAATTAGCATTGAAAAACGAACTTCTATTATAAAAAGTTGAACACCTTTAGTTATATAAGAATGCATGTTAATATTGAATGAATAAGTTTTGAAAATGAATTCTCAGTATAAAAAATGGTAGATATTCTTAGTTATATGGAAATCTAGGTATTTGAATGAGCAAAATTTGGAGAAGAACTTTTAGTAATTCTTTTATAAGTTGATTATCTCTAATTATCGAAATAATTATATTGGATGGATGAGAATTGGAAAGGTGGACTTTTATTACTCTCCCTTGAATAAGGTTTAAAGATTTTAACTATATTTGAAAATCTTGTGGTTTTATATATAAAAGTTATATATCGTAGAATGAACAAGAAAGTGATGTAGGTATTCCTTATTCTTAAATTCGAATAAAGTTGTTGTTATATATTTAAAAGTATATATATCGTCAAATCACTGAATTTGAATTGAAGCACAAAAAAAAAAACTCGACAACACACCGGGTCTTACATTTTATGATGATAGGACTCGATGAGATTATTGATGAACAGTTGAGACATTTCTGAATGAGTCATTTGAATAGGAAATAATGAAACGAAGTAAGGACATGACGAGCTCATTAACCTTGACGTGATGATAGCGATGAAAGAACTAAGCTAGATAAACTTTAATACGTTCGACTTAGTCGCTAAGTTACGACACTTTCGTATCGAGTGGAGAATCATTTCATTACCAAGCATGGAATTGGAAGTAGTCTTTTGGGGATTAGATTTTGGAACTTTTGGTAGTCGCTATTGATTTGTTAAAACTGTGATTATATCTTACCTATCTATATTTGAGTGTATGTCGTATGATGTTTACCTTCTCGTCTTGAAGGGAGGATAACCAATTAGATGGGAATCCTTACTTGGATTTGTTATGCTGAATGATGATTCGATAAAATTTTGGGTGGCTATTGACGCAATGCAGCTTGTAGATAATTGGGCATTGTAAACCTTCGTAGATGACTAGTAGGTATAGAAAATCTAAGTTGGGACTAACATTGATGAAAGTATTATTGGATTTGCATTTCGCAAAATTGTGATTGGGTTCCTAAAGAGGTATTGGAACCATACTAATGAAATAGAAAACTAATGATTAGAACCACCAGTGCTTATGGCCATGATTGTTGGAGAAAAATAGAATACAATGGCATGAAGATGAGAATAGAAATTAAGATAAAGCCTAGCATCGAAAGTACTGGAACAAAATTAACTTCGGGATGAATTTCTATATAAGAGGGGGTGTATGTAATGCCCCTAAAATGACTATGGACCTTAAGGGAACCTATCGAGCGACCCGGTTGAACAAATTCAATAAGGTGGTCTCTGGAACCTTTAAATGTCTTGAATGATTGAGAAAAACCTGAAGATGTGAATGACGACATTAATTGATAAATAAATTAAGGAATTAAATTGTATGTATGCAGTGGTATAATTGATTGATTAGTTCTTGCTTAATGATTGGCCTTGATTGATCAAGTCAAAGTGCAGTAGGACGGTTACAGTCCTAGCTCTGCGACTTGGGAGGATGCAACTGAGATGCGTCATAGCTTTCTGCATTTATTTTGAACTTTGAGACGAAGTTCTAAATAAGTAGGGGTGTATGTAGTGCCCCTAGACTAATGCATACCTTGAGAGCACCTATTGAGTTACCCGACTAATTAAAACATTAATAAAATGACCCCTTGTTGTTATATTGAGTATATTGATGACTACGATTGATTGTGAATCAATAAAATAATGATATATGTGTATCTAGATAGTTGATGTAAATGAATGATTACATATGTTTAACGATTAACTATGATTATGAAAAATGTACATATGAATGATGCTTAACGACTAGCTATACAATTGATTATGTGATTAGACGAATAAGTAATGTTTGAGTAAATTATAAATGATTAACGAAGTAGCAAATTTATGAATCAAATTATGATTATTGAAGACAATACTACTAATATATGTTTGTGAGAAATGTGTGTACTGGCAGGTGAAATGGTTCATCGACAGACACACAAGGGAATTGAAGGGTCATAGAGTACGGATAAATCACACACAGGGAGAGCGACTAAGATGTCGACTTCCGAAGGAATACGATGCTGAGTAGATAAGCATTGATCCACTTGCTCAAGAGGAAAGCGTGAGAGCGTACGAGGTGGGCCACGATGGAGCTGGTCACGTATGAGTTGTTGGGCGCGTAGTGAGAGCAGACTCACTCCTTAGTGCCATTAGTCCCTAATAGCATGTAGACAGAGGATAGAAGGTTACGGCTCCTGAAATGCCTACATGTCAAAACGAAAGGATGACAGCAGAAGGGTCCGACGGTGTGGTACCCTGCCGAGAATGGGAAGAGTGGACGCAAGGATCCAACGATGTGGTACCTTGTCGAGGAATGGAAACTATGGATAATTGCACCCAACGGAGTGGTGCCATGTCGAGGAAAGGAAAATAAGAAATGGGGTGGTCCAACGGCGCAGCACGGAGCTCCTAGTGAAAATGATTGTTAAACTTAACTGCATAAAAACATATAAGTTTCCACCTAGAACATTACTTACAAATGCATTTGAGTACTTTAGGCATTTGCACATAAATGATTACTTTGGCATTTAAATAATATTAAGTGTTATTTAGGCATTTGCACATGAAAGGATATTTCTGATTATTTAAAAATATTAAAAATATTTATTTAGGAGCAAAATGGAATCCTAGGCATGGACACCTAGTCAACCCCAGCTACACCACATATCTAGGAGTTAAGTGAAATATCTAGGGGACAAATATGAGCAAGCTTAGGAAGGTTGGTGCATCTCCTAGAAAAGCTTACACTTGGATGGGTGAGTTGTTTTTATTTAGAATTTAAATAAAACAAATAATTCTGCATGAAGCGACATGTGTCGCATGAGATTTTCCTTTATAAGGAAGGCATTGGCAATGGGTAAAGGACCCAGACCCTGGATGACTATCGTAATTTTGAGTTACCTCATGACATGCTGCTATTGAGGGTTTGGATGGAAATCTTGGTGGGGGGGATCCCAAGCTGGGTTTCTTGATTATTATGTGTGAGCTCTACGACCCAAAGCTCGGGGGAGGCCATGCAATTGAAAGCATGAGCCTATGGTTGGGTGGAAAATCTAACGGTTGCTTCGCCTATGGTTAAACGAGCTTTTCTAGAGGGATCCTATGGAGGATGCGGATGGCAGTGGACAAGATGGTATCAGAGACAGGTTATGGTTTGTTTTAATTTGCTAAGTTATTCATTTATTTAGTTTATTTATCTAGTCATTATGCTTTCTAATCTCTTTTGTATCAAGTGGTTGAGTTTCAGGTTAAGTAGGAAGGACCCTACAGGAGGGGCCCTACATAGTTTCACACATGCACCTGCACCATCATGTTCACCCTTTCCATGCCCCATTTGAAAAAAGATCCAAGCGTGTTGGAGTCTTGTCTCTTTGTGAAGGAGACTCAACCAATAAAAAGAGCGTGCCGATTTGAATTTCCCTACACACCCATCTGACCAAATCCAATGTTCAGTAAATGATATGCCTCTCTTCCTAAATAAATCATAAATCAATCCAAAGCAGCGTTGAAAGAAGAATGTGTCATGCTCACGATTATCACTGACATAACAATGATACTCCTTGATCACTGCACATGAAAGAGGATTTCTATCCCTACCATCAATCCTTTCCTGAGCATGTCTATACAATACATGTATGAAGATAGACACCTGGTCAGAGTGATAGTACTCACTCTGTACCTCACTTTGAGGAGCAAATGTATAGTTTCCAGCAGAGTCTACCACTGATAAGATTGTGCCTGGCTCAAATAACTCACGAGAATGTTTGAATTCTGAAGCTTTCCACCTGGACCTATGGGAGTGCTTTAGGTATTTATAAACGTGACTTTGAAATCATCCATATACACGCTATTGGGGACTGATGGCGCTGAGGAGTAAGTCTGTTCTTACTGCACGCCCCCCAACGCATATGTGACCAACTCTATCGTTGTCCACATCGCACGACTTTACTCGACCCGAAGTAAGTGGATAAGGGCTTTTGAACTTGGTCGTGGGATCCGTTTCAAGTCGACACTGTCGTCATCCTTCCGTGTGTGATTTATTCGTACTCTATGACCCTTTATTTCCATTGTGTGTCCTTCGGTGAACCATTTCACCTGTCACTACACACATTCTCAAAAGCACATATTAATAGTCCTTTCCTCAATTGTCATAATTAATTTCATAAACCCGCTAATCGTTAAGCATTTACAGTTTAGTCATAATATCCTATATTTCATAAATCAGTAAGCCATTTTGTCAACATGTATTTCTTTCGTTCACATCTTATAATTTATCATGCATCTAATCATTAAGCATCACATTTATATACACATAATAAATTTTTCAAAACACAACCAATTATTAAGCAATAAGCAATTTCATCAATTAATTCAACTATCTGACTCCACATATGTCATTAATTCATAAATTCATTTATCCAATTTCCATCATTCACATCTTCAGGTTTTCCTCAATCGTTTAAGACATATCAAACTCAAAAGACCACTTTATCAAAGTTTGTTCAGCCGGGTCACTCGATAGGTTCCCTTAAAAGTCCATAGTCATTCTAGGGGCATTACATACACCCCCTCTTATAGAGAACTTTGTCCTGAAGTTAATTTTTGTTATCATACTTCCGACACTAGGCTTAACTTTTAATTTCCTATTCTCATCTTCTTGTCATTCTCTTCTATTTTTCTCAACAATCATAGCCATAGTTACTAGTAGTTCTAATTAATTGTTCATCCAACACGGTTCCAATACCTCCTAAGGAATTCAATCATAATTTTGCATAATGCAAAGTTAATAATTCCTTTAATAAATGTCATTTTTCGCTTAGATTTCCTATATCTCCTATTCATCTGCGAATATTCATGGTATCCGATCTAACTACAAGTTATATTGCATCAAAAGCCACACGTTAGTTATTTAATCATCTTTTTGCATAACAAATCGGAATGAGATTTCAAATCTATTGGTTGTCCTTTCCTCCAAGACGAGAAGGTAAACATTATACAATCTTCCTTAAAATATAGATGGGTAACTTATAATCACGAATTAACAAATCAAGAGCGACTACCTGTTGATGTAATTGTAACTTCGGAATGTATTTTACCTATGTATATTGTATTCCTATAGAGATGTTGTTATTCCTCCATACGGAAGTGTTTGTATTCCTATAGAGATGTTATTATTCCTCTATACGGAAGTGTTGTCATTTATATTGTAAGTGTCGTAACTTATACTTGATGGGTTATTAGACCACCTTGATGGGGTCGGCCCTGTATGAGTCATGTGGGTAAAAGGGTTATTAGACCACCCTATTGGGGGTCAGCCCTGTCAGCATTATGTTATGTGGTTAAGTTAAGGCCGACCTAGTAAAGGTTATTAGGCAATTCAAGTCAAGTATAAATAGAGTACGGGAGGCACTCTACTTGATCATTCACTTTCTCACTTATGGAGGAGGAGGAGCTGCTTCTAGGAGGACTATCTATTGTACTTGGGTTGTATCATTGCTCTATCTATCTCTGATGAAGTTGTGGGGTTTTTCACCTTTATGGTTTTCCCCAGTGAAACTCTATGTGTATATTGTCTCTTGTGTGCTTGCATTATTATGTCCATGTTTGATATGATGTAGATATGCTATACATGTTGTTCTCTCAGTTAACATCCTATATTAGATTGAAGTAAATTTTGAAAAATTAAAATGGTATTAGAGCTATCCTGAAAGAAGTCATGATATGGAATTTATGACACTTGTTGCACTTGCGAAGCTAGGGTTGGATATATCAAAAACTAGTCATCGTATCACTTCTGCTATAAATCCATTTCGGCGATGTTTCAGGATCTAAAAATCTTACAGGTCGAAGATAAGATCCCCATGTACCTTGTGTCTGAAAGAGAGCCTCTAATTCGTTTTACTTTTAGATTTATGATCTGTACAATATAGGGTTTTTGTCTCTTCCAGATCTCAATCATAAATAGGTGACCCAGGAAAAAATGTCACAACTTGGGATAGGAAGCTCCAAATGCAATTTAGTAAATTGTGACAGGTAGGGAACGAGCTGTACTTTCGTAGGTATGATTTTCAGAGGCCGCAATTGAACCAGTGACATGTGGCACTCCATACAAGTTCGCTCTCCTGTTTTATCCCATAAACAGGTCACCTTGCGACACTTGGAATAAATCTCTCTCAGAGAATCAATTTGAGGTTAGTCCTATGGGGTTGGAAAGATAACAAGTCAGGATACCACAAGACGAAATTTCAGACCCTATAGATCTGAAATTTCGGAGTTACATCATAAACAATCAGGTGCATATTTCTGTCAAAACGAAATTGGATTTTGAGCACTTTCATTCATGGCTCCAAAAATTTAGGGTTTCAGAGAATGTTGGAATTTTTGCATCGGAGACCATGGATGAATGCTCCTCATCAAAATTGAAATTTAGAGACAAAGATCGAATTTTTTGGTTGGGCGTAAGGCCGAGCTTTATCAAACCGTAGTTCGGGACTTTGATCTGAAAAGTTGAAAATTAGGGCTTCTGAAAAAATGAGAATTTTTGAAATCTGTGACCATTGCTGGAAGCTCCTTAGAAAAATCAAAGTTTAGAGCTTTGGATCAAACTATTTGGTTGGGTGAAACTCTGGGAAACTCAAACCCTAATTCAGGGTCCTCCTAATGAATCCAGAAGATTGAAAAGCAAATTTGAGGGGTGAAACTTTGCAGTTTTCAAATTCTGAGTATACCAGGTTGATCAGCTCATCAAGGCACATCTTTCTATCCTTTCAGAAGTTTGAATTTTTAGGGTTTCCCTAACAAACCCTAATCCAACTCCAGATCTAGTTTCTGCAAATCAAGTGGATTGGATTAATCCTAGAAGAGAATGGATTGGCCACCTGCATAAGTGAAGAAGTTCATGTTTCAGAGGGATATGAGGCTAAGGCCTTACATAAGAAGATTACAAGCAATCTTGACATGTATGACTTATCCAGGTATATTTCGAGATCTGTTCGTGATTAATTTTATGGTATGTTTGTCTTCATTAAGGTTAGTACAATCTTGATTAACTTTAGACTTGTTGTATCACCTTAATAAAATTATGAATGCAGATATTCATTGATTAGGGTTTTGAAACTTATGATTGTACTAATGCATTGTGGTGTTGTATGAGGTTGATGTTGTCAGCTAACATGAAAGGTACATCAAGAAAGAAAAATCATGTTCTAGTTCAAGAACATATGACCATGGTGACATGAAGACAAAGATTCATCCATTGTCATGGATCACATAGAAGATCTACTTACAAGGTATGTATAACTTGGATCTATGATGGTTAACCTATGAGATATGCATGTTACTAGCACAAGTGATTGAAGAGAACAAGAAGACATTGCTAGACATAACTAGAAAATATGATAACCAGGTATGTTTTTCCTATATCAAGTTAGAATCCTACCTTGTGTTAGGATCTTGTACTATTGTATGGTTGATAATGATTATTCATGAAGTTAGAAATGTAAGTAATCAAGGGTTTATGCATATTATGTCTCTTACACTGATTGATGATATGACTAAACATAAAAGTCTTTTGATCAAATAAAGAATATGCATGAGTAAAAGAAGTATTCCCTGAAACCTTGAATACTAATGTTTATTATCTGTGTATGAAATTATCTTGACCATACATGTTTAAGATTACTTAGAATCATAATGTTTTTGATAGTATTAAGATTATACTAATGATTGTATGTATGAGACCTCTGTTAACACCAAAAAAGTGTTCACTACCTCATCTACCTCATTACATGGCTCATTTGTCCATTTTCCTACCATATTTCCCTTAAAATCCCTTAAAACCCCATTAAAAAGCCTCTAAAAGGCCTAAAATGCCTCCAAAAGGCCACAAAATCATCAAAAAGCCTCAAAAAGGCTAAAAAACCCCTTTTTCCTCCAAAAATATCCAAAATTCCTCTAAAAATAGCAAAAACCCTTTAAAAAGGGAATAAAAAATATAAAATAATGAGGAAAAGGAGGAAAAAACCCTATACAGCTGCCCTAAACCATATGGTTCCCAAAACCATGGGCCAGCACTCCACCACCAAAAAACTATAAATAGGTGATGGAGATCCCTTATTTCACATCCACAATCAAGTATACCCTTACTCTGCCAAAATCTCTCTCGAAACCCTAGTTCACCAGTGAACTACTTTCACCTTGAGAGCCCCTTTTGGCCCATTCCCACCATTGGAGAAAGAGAAGGAGCAAGTTGGAGCTTGGAGCAACCCTCTTGGGACATTGTAAGAGCTTCATCAACCTTCACTTTGGAGGTAACATTAATATAAAAACCCTTTATTTTACATTGTTGTTATTGTCTCATGCACATGTTTAGAGTAGTTTAAATTTATATTTTAGCATTGTTATTTACCATTTACTGAACTGCTACTAAAGAGTCCATTCTCCTTAGTAGGTGCTCTTTTGCACAAGCTAGGGGTAAAACCCTAGCTACAGTTTTGGCGACTCCCCTAGGTTTGAATTTTTGGTTTCAAGTTAAAAAAAAAATTTAGTTTTCTGCAATAATTTCCCGTTTTGTCCTTTCGGCTGTCCCTTTCGGCCGCCGTACACCGCGTCTTTTCCCCCTGCAGTTGCGTCCCGACCGCAACTTTCAGGCCTTTACCTGCGACCCTACCGTGGCTCTCAGACTGTTTTCGGTGCCCTGTTGGCGGATTCAAGTCTGTTACCTGCGGTGCAACCGCGGCTAATAAGCCTGTTTGCTGCGATCCGACCGTCTTTGTCGGCCACTTTCCCGCGTCCTGACTGCGGCTTTAGCCCCCTTTCCTGCATCCCGACCGCGACTGTCAGCCAGTTTCCGGTGTCTCGACTGCGACTATTTCCCTGTTTCCGGCGTCCGGACCACCGCTGTCGACCAAATAGCCGCGACCCGTCCGCGCCTGTTTCCATAAAACCCGCGATCCGACTGTTCAGTTTCGCCACAGACCCGCGGACTGATTTCTGCCTTTTTTCCCTGTTTTGAGCCCAGCCCCTTTTGCTGCAATATTTTCTGCATCTGCACAGCCACCTGTCCTACCTGCAGCCCTACTTCCATACAGCCTTTTCTGCAAAATAATTTATGTTCCCTTTACAGAATCTTTTTAAAATTTCAGTTTTTTAAATTCAGAAAATTGTGCAAGTTAAAAGTTTCAATTTCAGTATTGTTGTTAATTAGAAAGTTTCCCCCCCTTTGTGGCACTTTCATTTTGGGTTCATCACCTCATGAGCACACACTCTGTCACATAAATCAAGTGAGCCTTAAAAAATACTTAACTCAACCAATATTCTAACCCCACTTGGGGAACACGAAAGAATCTTTGTAGTTAGGTAGCATCGAGGGCATAGGCTTCCAATAACACCCCTCGGTTATTTCACTTGAGACATAGTTGTTGTCCAAATAGGGAACCAAAATCCCGTACTTTTTGGCACGGTCACAACCAGTTTACCAGAGGGCCTCTCCCCTAGGAGGGTTGAAGTCGCGAGGAAGGTTCCGGAGGCCTGAGTGGAATACCGCACTCCATTCAGTCACCGAAGGCTACCTTTCGCAGTTCTCGGGATATCCATGTATAGGGGTATTGCGGTAAAAGGACCAAACGACAGATTCACCTTTCTGGACGTGTCATGAACGAGGTATCTTAGTTTCCATTCTTCTAGGATTGACCACCCAGTGTCCCTCCCGGTAGGGGGATACCTTATCCACTTGGCTTTCCTATTCATATCATCTAACTTGGATTTCATCACCTTGCAGAGGATATGTCTAGTTGAGTCAGAATACTTTTAGTTAGGTGTTTACATGCTCCTTTACCTCCCTTTGGTCTAGTGAGTCCACCATTTTTATTTTTAGGAAACCTGTTGCTTGTTGGTATTCTGACCATCTTTGTTGATACTCCACCTATTGTAGCACAGCTGTTACAGTGGGTGTTTTGAGTTGGTTGTTGGCCTGAGTGCCTTTCTTTTTTGAGCTCTCCTTCTGCACACTAGGTTGCATTTGGATTTTTGAGCCGTTTTTCACTCACCTCAACCCACAGAGATTAGACACCATCTGTCACCATTGAGTCCCCGAGACATTCTCGGCGCCTCAGGGGCGAGCCCCCACAGCACGATTCACTTGACACCACTCGTCATAGACACAGATCATCCTCACTTGATACCTCCTATCATAGATCTCGAGCCTTGTCACTTGACTCCACTCGTCAGCGGCACAGGACTCCGTCACCTGATATTGACGCCCCTTACTTTACCTACAATTCTGAGGCAGAGTCTGAGAACCCTATTTACACTCCCCCTACTAGCCCCATGGTTGGCATGACTTCCACTCCATTTTTGGTAGGGACCATTGGTGGTACATCCACCACTACACCAGTTACTACACCTGCTTTGGGTATGCCCTCCATGGGGCCCCCATCGACAGCTCCCCTCACTGCACCTATTCCCGTAGTTGGAATACCTATTCCCACTCCATCAGTGGCACATACTACCCATGGTGGTGCAGGACCATCCTAAACCACCTTAGTTCCCCCACTTGGGGGCAACATCCCAAACCCTACCCCCCCACTTGGGGGCACTGGCCCCAACTTGGCCCAACCCCCTACTGTGTCACATCCTTCTTCCAGTTTTCCATTCATGGCTAGCCTCAACCTGCCTGACCTGGCTAGATTGACCAATGATCCTATCCGACACGACTCTACATGGCCTCACATGCCTACCAATCTTCCCTCTGACATCCCTAAATTTGAGGGCAAGGCAGGTGAGGACCCACAAAACCATATCATGTCCTTCCATTTATGGTGTTCCTCCAACTCCATAGTGGACGACTCTGTTCGCCTCCGTCTCTTACAACGCACCTTCACTAGCACTGCAGCCAAGTGGTATATCGAGCAACCCCATGGGACCCATGCCACCTTCGCTTCCCTTGCCTCGACCTTTCTGCAGTTCTTCCAGTTACCTGTCCGCTATGACGCAGGCGTTGAGATTCTCCTATCCTGCAGACAAAACACGACCACCCACATCACGGACCACATTCATGAGTGGCATCGACGCCGTAGCTTATGCAAGATCAAATTAGATGACCGTATCTTCCTAGATTGGTTCCTCAAATCCCTTCTCCCTGTCATTGCTAAGGATGTGGCATCAGAAAGACCCCAGTTTGAAGAAGAGGCCATCCTTAAGGCCCAACAGTTCGACCTCATCTACGCCCAGTCGAGTTATCTCTATACCATTATACCAGACGCGCCTCGCGATGATTCCTCCCGGCACGATGCACCAGGGGAATCCCACGCTGCAGATGGCATCATTGGCCATGTTTCTTCGCATCCCCAACCATTTTCCATAGCACGTCCTAACCCGGGCCCCGACCTGTCGCGGGCTACCTCACAGTCTGGAGCAACCAATTCATATGCTCCCATGACGCATCACCACCATTCCCATGGACCTTCATGTCCACCTCAGTGCTTCGGTCATGCGACTCCCGCTTACGCCCCCCCGGTCGCACCTCAGCCCTATTACCACCCGCCGGCTGCACTAGCTCCTGCGCCGTCCCAAGCTCAACCCGCTTATTACCCCCCACCGGCAGCCCCGGAGGCTAACCCACAACCGGCTCCGCAGCCATATCAACAACCCCCTTAAGTTGCTGCACCTGCGTAGCCTCCACCTACATATCATCCACCGCAGCCTGCTCCCGCACCTGCGCAACCTCAAAATCCACCTGCTGCCCAAGGGCAAGTTTACGCCCAAAACAACCCGCAGCAAAACCAGAACAACTAACACAACCAGGGCCAACAGAACCGCGGCAAGGGCCGTAATCATGGGAACAACCAGCCTACCGACCAAGCTGGTCAACCGGATAATCCCCCTGACAATAACAATTTGGCCCCTGCTAACCAAAACCCTGATCGCCCACCTAAGCAGGCTAAAAACCCCAATTTGAGAACCAACCATCCTTGTTCTATCTACGGGGTATATGGTCACTACACACATGCTTGCCCACACTTGGTGCGAGCTCGGCAACTTTGGGTTGATGATGCCCATCGCCAAGGGCATGCAGCTCCTCAGGCGCCACCCAACCCCCCTCAACCTCAGCAGCCACCGTTGGTGCTACAAAACCCCTTACCCAACCAAGGCGTAGTGAACACTCAACCGCTGGCTCCCCAACAAGCCAATGCACCCCCTCCACAACAGATTACTTACGCCGCTCTTGATCAACCAATGTTTGACTCAGGAACCCACCACTTGTTGGTGATGTCATCCGCTGACGTCAACCTCCAGACTCGCCGAAACCAATATGGCTCCACCACTGAAGCCCCTCCTGCTGAGAAAACCCTTAACGCTCATCCCACTGATCAGGAGTTTCGTATACCTCCGCCGCCACTAGATGGTGCTCCCAAAGCACCTCGTTTCCCACTTCGCCGTATCAACAACAACCCCAATGCGCGTGCTGTGTCAAACTACAACATTGTAGATGATTTAGCATAATCTCTCGCAGCCATGTCTGCATTAGAAGTCTTGAAAAACTGTCCCTCACAGCGCAAGACTTTACTCTCTGCCATTGGGGCGATTGACCCAAATGATTCGAATTTAATGGCATTTGATTTGGACCAATCCGAACCACGCCTACCTTCCAGGTTAGCATTCCAAGTTACTGTCTCCGTTAGGAATCTTGTCATCCATCGGTGCATCATCGATGAGGGTGCCTCCACATGCGTTATGTCTACATTCGTATGGCAGAAGCTGGGATCCCCTCCTCTGCAGCAGTCCACTACTGTGTTATGTGCCTACGACAGTCGTTTGGCTCAGCCCCAAGGCCTCCTACCCAACGTCCCCGTCCAGCTAGGTGGTAAAACCGTCCTTATTGACATAGAGGTAATCAATGCCCAACTGGATTATAACCTATTACTTGGCCGTAGCTACATGTATGCCATGCGGGCAGTTTCCTCTTCCGTTTTCCGCACCATGATGTTCCCTCATGACGGACGAGTAGTCAAGCTTGACCAACTCACCTACTATGATCCCAATGCCCCCGCGGCACCAGAAAATGTTCTCCCCATGGTTGAACAACCTGTTTCTGGTGCAACCACCTCGTTTGTTTCTTCTACGGGACCTGGAGTTTACTCAGACGTGCCAATGACCTCCACCTTTCAATCTATTCCTCCTCCGTCACCCCCCACTGACGTGTCTGACCTATGTACCTTTTCCCAGGATGCACAAGCACCTAACACACAACCGCCCTTGTTGCCTAAACCACCATTGGTACCTAGTCACATTGGTGTTACACCTATCCACACCATTCCTTTCCTAATCCCTCCCTCAAGAGTAGTTAGCGCCCCGGTTATGGCTACCCTTAGCCTCCCTGGGTTAACCCTAGGATTACCTGTTTGGTATCTTTCGCCTCCCATTCGCCCGCCGACACCAGATGTCGTCCTGCATCTGGTGCAACCCATTGTCACTACTAGCCAACCACCTCCCGGTGTTGCTACCCCATCGTCCTCCACGAACCCCCCTCCTCCCCTCAAGCCCACTGGGGGCAGAGGTCCACAACCTTACACTGCTATACCACCTCCTAAGACAGTCAAAAACCCCCCGTATTCCGTGCTCCTCCCAAATGCTCCTTGTGCGATGAGTTAGGCCACGCCACTCACCAACATCCACAGTTTCCAGCATTGCAGGAACACATGCAAATGCTTGATGATGACCCCAACATTCCCGTCGTCAAGGTCGACCCTACCCCCAAGCCTCGCGATAAATCACTGCGTACCAACCAGTCCTGTGTGATATGCGGTGTTTATGGGCATTACTCACACCATTGTCCCGATATCCCCGATTACAGGGCATATCTCTATGAGATGAACAATCTGGACCTTGAGATGGCACCACCCACCATTGAGGAGATCCATCCCCCGGTCTCCTCCCCTTCAGGAGCGGTTAATACCATTTACATGATCTCTTCAACCACTACTCCCTCGTCAACCGATTTGACGTCCCAAACCTTCCGTATTGATGAGGCGATTCTTGAGGCCCTCACTGCCCCAGATTATCCCTGGGATGACATGGACCACCATTCCTATTTTATTCCAGAAGAATCCTCCTCTAGCACAGCTACCCAATTCGCGGTTGAATCCAAAGACTTCCTCCCAGCTAAAGTCGACTGGTTCAAGGACCCTATTCCTGCTCCTGAGGCTTTTGAGGATGGAAACATGGCCAATATCTCACCCGTCATCCACATAGATATCTCTGACCCACCTGGCGTCAATGAATGCATTTCCTTGGGAGCCTCCTGCAGTGAACAAGAGATTGAGGAGTACAGAAAACTCTTCCGAGAATTCCGTGATGTCTTTGCCTGGTCCTATACCGAAATGCCTGGTCTCGACCCCGCTATTATAGAGCACCACCTTGACACCTCTGAGTCAAGGGGGCATCAAAGATTACCTCGACCCTGGGATAGGGGGCATGCTCAATCATTTTGACCCTGCCCCATCACATTTATCTCAGCATGTCAATGAACCCATCGTTCAAACCCACACATATGTGATCCACAATCATAAACCCCATGCACATATCATGGGGGCAGGTCATTAACCTTGCTCATTTTTTCACACTTGTGATCTCAACCATTTTTGAGGTCACATATCACTTGTATATTTGATTTTATACACCTAGTTATTTCCTTTGACCATTCTGAAGTCCTTATGACCTCCGTTTTTTGCACCATTTGCACTGCCGGATTCATATTTCCATGCCCGTGATGATGCTTGAGATCATTTCTCGCTCTCACCAGGACCAATATCACCATTGTGTCCCGACACCTTGTCGCCTCGGTTTGCGTGCCACATCGGTCGTAGCCCATTTTTGATATACTCTATATCATCGGATTCATTTTATCGAGCCCGTGATGATGCTTGAGATCATTTCTCGCTCTCACCCCCATATTTTTTGGGTATTTTTTCCAAAACGCCCCCGGTCACCTCGGTTTATGTGCCACATCGGCCGTTATCCATTCTCGGCACTTTTTATATCGTCGGATTCATTTTTCCGTGCTCGTGATGATGCTTGAGATCATTTCTCACTCTCACCTGGTACAATTTCAACATTGTGTCCCGACACCTTGCTGCCTCGGTTTGTGTGCCACATCGGCCGCCATCGGATTGTTCCACATTTGTACATGAGCCATTCACTCCTGTCATACTGCAAATTTTTCGTTATTTTGCCACCATTCATCCACCCTGCAAGGAGGCCCACGAGTGTTCCCCCCAACCCTC
The DNA here is from genome assembly GCA_027924585.1 of Larix kaempferi. Taxonomy (NCBI): domain Eukaryota; kingdom Viridiplantae; phylum Streptophyta; class Pinopsida; order Pinales; family Pinaceae; genus Larix; species Larix kaempferi. The sequence continues at coordinate 1,146,506 of BSBM01000915.1, read as the reverse complement.
ATTCTTGGTCATCATTTATGTTCCTTGATTGAACACTTCCTCCTTGCCTGACCATTCCTTTTGTTCGGTATAATTTTATCCCTTTTTCAGGCTGGACAAGTCCTTTACGAAAAAGGCACTTAGGGAGTTTCCGTTAAGCTCTTTTCTGACTCCTAAAACAATGAAAAGATCGCCGAGCAATCTTGCTTCCTTTCATGCTCGTTAAAGTACCTGAAAGGGCGTCTATCTGGTATAAGTTTAACCCTTTTCCGGACCTGGTAGACTAATTACGAAAAAGGAATACTCTAGTCACACCGGCTAGAAGAGTTCTTCATTGCATCCTTTTATGCTTCTTTGGGCCTTGGAGACTAAATTTACGAAAAAGAAACCCCCTCGAGTCTTCTTATTTGCTTTCAGACTCTCTAAAATTGAAAGAAACCATGAGCATGAACTGTCATGGGCTCGTCTAAATCCACACGACAGTACCATTCCATCCATTCAGAGTCTTCTTATCGCTTTCAGACTCCTTAAAATTGAAAGCAATCACGAGCATGAACTGTCCTGGGCTCGTAAAATCCACACGACAGTACCATTTTCACACACACTTCTTCTAGTTCCCTAACCCATGAAGAAATGTCCCCGTGCCTCTTGGCACTATGATCGATCATCTCGGCAGTACCCCCCAATCAGGTCGCCTTTGTTCATAGTATTCTGCAGTCTCCTGCCATTTACACCAGTTTGAGTCTCCCTCAGCCCAGTCACCCTCCCAGATCCAATATAGCTATGATCCCTTTCCCACCAGTCAGTTTCATATGCTGCCCGATCATCCCCGCCATCATACTCTGAAAAAAGGAAGTTTGAGTCCACCTACTCTACTTGCCCAGTTATCCCCCCACAGTTTGTCAGTCCTGCCATCAGTACTCTCACGCTTCGGTTCTCCACCTCGCGCTCCTGTCAAGGAAACATCATTGCCTTGATAGTGGCAGGTCTCCCTCTGTCGATGACAACACCTCTATTCCAGAGGATAGGCCTAGAGGTCCCTACGCCTTGGACTCATCACCATCTGTGGTAAGTGCCTACGGACCATTCTGAGAGGAGTCATCATTTCCTCTCCGCGTGGTTGTTTCTCACATGCTCGACTTCAACACCTTAATCGCATCGTTGAGAATCGCGTAGGGTTATATCCCTTCCATTTATAGTCGAAGACCCCGGATTTCCCCCGACTCTAGCACATTGGTGAGTCACTTCGGAACGCCCAGTTATATGTTCCCGTGGATGTCCGGGCTGCGTTGGCGATTGTTTTCGGAAGCCATCCAGTTATATGCTTCCTTGAGTACCCAGTTCAGTTCCAGTTCCAGATCAGTGTACCATTGAGGTCAGAGCTTCCTGTCACTATGATCCAGCAGCTCATCAGTTCCTCTGGTACCCCAGTCAGCAGCATTGATGTTATTCCAGTGCGCCAGTTCTTCAGCTTACACATGGTCAGCCCAGCAGTATGTCCTATATTTGTGTCCACTCTGGACCCTTATGATGTAAACAGTGGTTCTCCATGTATCTTACAGGTCCCTCTTTTTGGGCCTCACAGTTCTTTTTATGTATCTTGATATGAGCATGGGTATGCCCGCCTCGTCCATATATTGAGATTCTGCCTCATTCATTGTTTGAGGCCATATATATGTGAGGTCCCCATATTTTGGACCCCATTGTTATTATTATGTTATATCCTGATACGAGCATGGGAATGCCCGCCTCGTCCATATGATCAGATGATTCCTCATCCATTATTGAGGTTATGTACTTTAAGCTCTTGCAGTTGTTCGAGATCATTGTTCCGGGCTTCAGTTTGTTTCTTCTCTTCTCCACACCCCAGGAAAACCATACATGACTTATGATGTCCATCGGCCATACGATGAGCTCCTGCCATCGCACATCAGGGGGCAATCTGTTAACACCCAAAAAGTGTTCACTACCTCATCTACCTCATTACATGGCTCATTTGTCCATTTTGCTACCATATTTCCCTTAAAATCCCTTAAAACCCCATTAAAAAGCCTCCAAAAGGCCACAAAATCATCAAAAAGCCTCAAAAAGGCTAAAAAAACCCCTTTTTCCTCCAAAATTCCTCTAAAAATAGCAAAAACCCTTTAAAAAGGGAATAAAAAATATAAAATAATGAGGAAAAGGAGGAAAAAACCCTATACAGCTGCCCTAAACCATATGGTTCCTAAAACCATGGGCCAGCACTCCACCACCAAAAAACTATAAATAGGTGATGGAGATCCCTTATTTCGCATCCACAATCAAGTATACCCTTACTCTGCCAAAATCTCTCTCGAAACCCTAGTTCACCATTGAACTACTTTCACCTTGAGAGCCCCTTTTGGCCCATTCCCACCATTGGAGAAAGAGAAGGAGCGAGTTGGAGCTTGGAGCAACCCTCTTGGGACATTGTAAGAGCTTCATCAACCTTCACTTTGGAGGTAACATTAATATAAAAACCCTTTATTTTACATTGTTGTTATTGTCTCATGCACATGTTTAGAGTAGTTTAAATTTATATTTTAGCATTGTTATTTACCATTTACTGAACTGCTACTAAAGAGTCCATTCTCCTTAGTAGGTGCTCTTTTGCACAAGCTAGGGGTAAAACATAACACAATGATGATACTAGTAAGTATGCATAGAGATCGAGGATGGATATAAGTTCAAGGACAGGTAATCTAGGAAGCAAAGATCAAGAGGGAGCACACTCCAGTAGTTCTTGCAAGGAAGCAAATATTGAGAGGGGGTCCACCCTACAACCAAACAAAGATAAGTATTTGAATTGTCATTTCTTGCATACTTGTTTGTTTAAATAATATTGCTCAATGATGTATATGCTTATGTTCCTAGACTTAGGGTGTGTATTATGCATATTAGAATAATTGCATTAATGCACAATATACTACTAATATGCATGTGATGGGTAAGTGGCCTATGGCACTGTACAACATTCCATTGCTACTCATCTAGAATGAAACCTCTTTGCTGACATGTTGGGAGTTGTGCACACTCTTAACAATGTCCTGGTAGAGATTGGAAGGCATCTAGAAAGTTACGGGATATGGATAAATGTTGTATTGAAGCATTGGCTAAAATAATTGCATGACTGTATGACATATTTCTTTATGTGTAAGAATTTGTTCTGAAAACTATGAGATGCTTCTAATCATGCAATTTAACTTGCTTTGTAGGAAAGATCGTATACCATCACCTACAAAAGAAGGAATACAACATTTGTTCCAGCGACAAAGTTCAAACTATCTATTGAAGATACTGAAGAATCTGAAGTTCCCAAGATATGGGATACAGTAAAAGGATTCCATGGTCGAGAAGTACCAATAGATCATGTTTGGGATGTGGTCCCAAGAACTGAAGAGAAGTTTGTTGTGACTTCCAAATGGATCTATAAGATCAAGCATGCTGCAAATGGTAGCATGAAGAAATACAAAGTGAGGTTTGTAGCTTGTGGCTTCTCCCAGAAAGTCGAATAGACTATGAAGAGACTTTTGCGCTTGTAGCTAGGTACACTTCCATCAAATCAATACTTGCCCTGGCTGCAGTGATGAAAAGGAAGATACACTAGATGGATGTCAAGATAACTTTCTTGAATGGTGTAGTCAAGGAGGAAGTGTATGTGGAGCAGCCACTTGGTTTTGAGACACATAACAGACAGTCATATGTGTGCATGTTGAAGAGAGCCTTGTATTGCTTGAAGCAAGCTCCTAGGACTTGGTGAGGATAGATTGATTGTTGACACGAAGAGGAAGCTTGTTGTCGAGTTCGAGATGAAGGACTTAGGGATCATGCATTATTTTCTAGGCATGGAGGTGTGGCAGAGTGCAAATGGGATCTTCCTTGGACAAGGGAAGTATGTAATAGAGATCTTGAAGAGGTTTGGGATGATGGACTGCAAGGCCATGGCCACACCTATGGAAGTGAACCTGAATCTTCTGTGTGATGCTTCATCTGATCAAGTTGATGTCACGATGTATCATCAGATGATTAGGTTCTTGATGTACTTGACAAACACGAGACTAGATATTTGCTTTGTGGTGAACACATTGAGCCAGTTCCTGATGGATCCTAGAGGTGTTCGGCTGGTTATTGTAAAGCATATTCTGAGGTACCTGAAAGGTACAATTGACTATGGCTCAAGTATGTTGCGAATCAAAAGTTTAACCTGCAGGGTTATGTTGATTCGGATTGGGCAGGCAGTGCTGCAGATAGGAAGAGCACTTCTGGTGCTGCTTCAATATGGGATCAGGTGTGATCTCTTGGTTTAGTAGGAAGCAGTCCTATGTAGCATTGAGTATAGCCGAAGCATAGTATGTTGCAGCTTGTTCGGCTAGTTGTGAGGCAGTATGGATGAGGAAGCTGCTATCTAAGTTATTTGATCTCCCATTAGAGGCTACTGGTATCTTTCGTGACAACCAGAGTTGTGTGAAGTTGTCTGAGAACCCAGTGTTCCACAACAGGTCGAAGCACATTAAGATAAAATATCACTATATCAGGGATATGGTGCAGTGAAGCTGCTGTATGTTGCGATGGATGAGCAGATTGTGGATGTGTTGACGAAACCACTAGCCAGAGTGAAGTTCGAGTACTTTGGAGAGAGGCTCGGTGTTCTTCATATTGACAACACTTCGAGGAAGAAGTGATGGACACATTTGCAGGAGCCATTCCAAGCATGGTAATAGGAGGATCCTTCCCATGGTTGTGGATATAAGCACTGTGTGATGAGCATCAGGATGATGCTCCAGTTACTGCTCTGTATGCATCATGTTGGATGCTTGTTATGATCAATTGGATCATGTATATGTATATGCATCATGTTGGATACATTGTATGATCAAGTAGATCATGTATGATGATATGTATCAAGTGGATACATCATATGATCAGGTAGATCATGTGTGATGATATGTATCAGGTGGATACATTGTATGATTAGGTAGATCATGTATGATGATATGTAGTTGGTAGATACATTGTATGATCAGGTAGATCATGTATGATGATATGTATCAGGTAGATACATTGTATGATCAGGTAGATCATGTATGATGATATGCATTAGGTAGATACTTGGTATGCATCAGGTGGATGCACTGTATGATCAGGATGATCATGGATGATGAGCTGCAGGATGTTTCTCTAGATGATATGTATCAGGATGATGCTATGATTATCAGGATGATCATGTGATGATGTACATCAGGATGATGTATGGTGAGTATCAGGTTGATACTCTTTGGCCGTGGACAGGTTGTGTAGATGAGCATATAAGTAGACCTGGGAGATCCGATAGGTTGGTCGTGTGCTCGTAATCAGTCTCGGGATTCTCTTTCGAGGCATTGCTCTGGGAGGACATATAAGTAGACCTAGGAGATCCGATAGGTTGGGCTGTGTGCCTGTAATAAGTATTGGGATGATCTTTCGAGGCATTGTCCTATGGCATATAAGTAGAACTGGGAGATTCGATAGGTTGGGCTATGTGCTCGTAATAAGTGTTTGTGTCAGAAATTGTTACTAAGGCTAAGGTAACAAGCCAACACAATCTCAAGAATAAAATCAATCCAAACTAGGTTTTTAGGGTTTTGTTTTGTAGGTTTTGGTAAGAAAACTTCAAGAGCATAAGGGAATACATTCAACAATAAGTAAAAACTAATTCACATACATTGTCCATGAAGATGTACATATATCTCAGAAATTCACCAAAAGATTGCACTGAAATTCATTCAATAAAAGACAAGCACTTACTGGAAATCATACATAAAACCAGAAATGAAATTGTCAATCAAGAAACTGTATAAGTCTAAAATGAAGCCAACACATATCAGAAGTGGAATAAGGAGTCATATATTCATAGTTTCATCAAAAATGCAATATGAGAGTTTGCAATACTTAGCAGTGAACAAGTCTGGATGAAAGTACAGTTTGCAGACCTCCTCTAGCTCTCCAAAAATTCGAACCCTTACAATGTCTTTTCTCCCTCTCTAAATAGTTTTTCATTCCCCCAAAACAGTTAGGGTTTCTCCTATTAATCCTCCATCGAATGACTAGATTAGGCAAAATAACATTTACTTTTTTACAAATTACAATTTTGCTAAAAATAGCAAATCCTTAACAAAAATCTTTAAATGAACCTAACTGCCCTAGATCTCTTTCGATGCCTCCACTAGCAAAGCTATGCCATCTGGACTTGAGGATCTTTTCTTCACCTTTTTGTGCTTTTGCTCCAGCTCAGCTATCCTTCTGTGTAGGTGTTCATTTTCATGCTGCAAGGTCTGAACTGTCCTTTCTAATTCTGAGCAATTCCTGTCAGCCATCCTTTTCCTCCTGAGTGCCTCCTTTGCATCAATCACCAACTCCTGAAAATTGTCATGAGTATCTTGAAGATCTTCCCTCAATCTTCTATTTGCTAGCATTAAACCATCGTTTACTTCTTGCATATAGTTCATTTGATGCTTGTACTGTTTCACAGTCTTCTTCAAATTATCCTTGTCAGAATTTACCAGCTTTTCTATTGCAGCATCCTGATCTTCACTTGGTTTCCAAAACATGTTATACTTCTTAAACATCAATTCCTCTGTCAATGGTCTTACAGCAATATATTCAATGATGGGGTTTGAAACACCTATTACCTGTGCTGATTTAATATCTTCTGTTAACAATTTTCCAGAATTGTTTTCAACGATGGATTTAGAGCTTTCTTCACCTGTTACATTTACAGACCCAACATCCTCTTTTTTAACTGACTGCAATTCATTTTTCTTTGACTGCTCCTCCATGGATTCTTCATCAGAAATGTCCACCTTATCAGTCTTCAATTTCGGATTCAACAACTTTTTCATATTTAATCTTAATTTGTTTTTAGACCTAGTTTTAGGTCTCCATAAAGAAGCTGGCTCTCCCATCATTTTTAGTGTCTTCCCTTGATATTGGACAGATGATAACTCTACCACTTCTAGCTTTTTTATCTTCTTCTTAGGCTTGGTAGTTTTGTCCTCTGCAGCTTGATTTTCTTTAGTCTCAGCTTTAACCTTGATCTCTGGAATGAACTGCTCATCCTCTAACATATAGCCCTCATCATCTGAGAGGACTGTGATAGGGCTTTTGGGCAGATTCTGGACTTCCTCTTTTGCTACAGGAATAACCTTGATATCAATTTTCCTCTCTTCATGAACTACTGTTATAGATGATGACTTATTTTCAGGAATTTCCTTTTCCTTTTTGTCATCAAATAATGAGAATTTGACTTCACTGTGCTGTGGAATTTCCTGAGGCTGACTGTCAGTATGTCCTTCATCTGCCACCTGCTTTGTTTCCTTTTTAACTTTAATGCCATGTTTGTTTGCAGGTTTAGCTGAATACCCCAACTTTTGTACCATTACTCTTCCCTTATCAGTTTGCCTTTTGGGTTGCTGTTCTTCTCCTTTGGAATGAATCCCTGACCAAAATAGAAAGAAGTCCCAAGTTTTTTCTTCCTTCTGCAACACTGTAGAGATGATCAACTTGATAAGACCATGATGAAACAATGATTGAGAAGTTTGATCATCCTGCTGTTTAATTTTGCTAGACATTTTCTGCAAGCTTTTGAAGAAAAAGAATGGCAAATTCATTTTTGACACCCCTGCCATGTGCTGCAAAAACCTGAGATGGTATTTGAAAACTAATGAGTACCTCCCTTCACAAGTTATATAGCTCTGAAGAATTCTTAAAGGTTCAATCCATTCCCTCTTGAAATTATGAATGATGATACCTTTGTTCCAGTCAGGAACAACATTGGGCAATAAGTATCTTTGAGGGTCAAACTCAAAAGGAGATTTCTTAAACCAGAGCTCGCCTTCATTATCAATTTCAGTGGCTTCTGAAATTAAATCTACAGTCAATTTGAATCTTAAAGGACCTATTATGATCATCTCATTCTTAAGTCCTTTGGCAAAATTGCATGATACTTGGGCATTAAAGCCATCTATCTTCTTGAAGAATTTCAACCATCCTGCCTGTTGGAACAGCTCTGCACAATCTGGAAGCTTTTGGATCCATGTCAAGTCTGTGGGTTCAGCCCTATTAATCTTACCACTTTTACTGTTTTTTCCCATCTCTTTCTTGTCAAGGAACTGGAACAGTATAGCTTTAGGTTTCAGAAGTGTTTTATAAGCTGCTTTCTGGGCAAATAGTACTGCAGGTTATAACAATTTAACTCATGCACAAATCTACAAACCTCCCTGTGTAACACCCGTATCAAACTAGCAGACTTCCCTCTGTTTAAACAAACTGAATTCTACAGGCAATTCTGTGAGTTTTTCAACGCCCTATTCAGATTAGGTCATAAAAGGAACAGTCATACTAATTCCTCCTATCATACTTCAGCTAACCATTTCAGTGATGAATTCTTCATCCTTTCATTCTATTACACCTTTCTCAGCGACCAATTTTTTCAGAAGGACATGCAGCAGCAAAAACCCCAAATTCTTCAGTTATGAGGGTTTACGTAATACCTGTCAATTACTCCTGCATCGTGGCGTAATGTCTTCAAATTGAGGTGTCAATAACGTTCCTCTCCGAGCACAGGTGTCCTTCTAACGTTTTCTTGGCTGCAGGTGAAACGAATTCAAAGCCCTAATTTCTGCTGGCGCCGGAATCACAGGTGTCTCCTTCCACAGCAATGTAATCTAATGTTCAACGATGAAGACTCCTCCTCAAACACTAAATCCTTAGTGATTATGCGTGTGACAAGGGAGATTTGACAGCGAAACCCGGAACTGGCTGGTATCTGTGCAACTGAAACCCGCATAACCTGTAATGATGCCCTTGCCTCTCTTCGTGATTATCAAACAACAAACATCATGCTGAAAATGCTGCATACACGTGTTAAACACTTCACAAAATGCGATTAGACTCTCACACTCTTCATGATGATTGAAATCAGATCGAGATTTTACGAAAAACTCATGCCACGATATTCCTGTAGCGCACTCTGTGTTAAACTTTGGTGTAGCGCTACAAGAATATCTTTAAACCAAAATTTAGCAGATTTTCTAACATTTGCCAAATTTATCGGAGATTTTAGCAGCTTTTTGGTTTAGGTCACTAGTTTAGCTACTCTCTAAAGTCAAAATTGATTCTCCTTTTGAATATATAACTCATATTGACCCACTTCCAACATAAAAATGACCAAAATCAAATGAAATGTGAAGACTGGGCTCAAACTTTATTCAAGCATTCATAAGATTCTTAAGAAGGCAGAAAACCAAAACTGAAAACCAACAATTAACTAAGATAAACTCAAAAATCAAATCAAAATTTGGAGAGGAAAAACTAAAAATGCAGAAAAATTTACTGACTTAACATCTGGCTCCAGCTGCGGGATGAAGTCCTCCCTGTGAGGCTTCAAGAACCTGTAGACTAGTGCCTTCAGTCTTCCATTGGGCTATGGAGTCTTTATTCAATCTCACTCACACCGGTATATACAATGAAAAGTGACCATGATCTTCATTTAACTGTAGAAATGCTTGAGGAATCGCCCATTAACAGGGCTGAGCAATTCCTCTCCTTCCAAAGACTGCAATATGAAAGTATTATTTTCCAAAACCTTAGCTATCAGAAAAGGGCCAAACCATAAATTGTCAAATTTTCCATGTTTCCCCTTCTGTTCCTTTCTTGCATCCCACCTTAAAACCATTTCACCTTCTGAAAAAATATGATCTTTGATATTTCTGTCAAACCTGGTTTTCATTTTAGCTCTATACAGCTGGGCTTCTTTGTCTACTTTTTCTCTGTTCTGCTGTAACTCAATCATCTCAAAAATTCTCCTTTGCAAATCATCTGGTTCCTCTTGAAAATCTTGGAGGAACTTCATTACTGGGATTCCCAATTGTACTGGAAATACTGCTTCTGTTCCATAAACCAGCTGAAAAGGTGAAGTTCCAATGGCTTGTTTTACAGTAATCCTATCTGCCCATAATGCATATTTCAACATTGAATCCCAAGATTTTTTATTTTGTTTGAGCAATTTTTTGATGCACTGAATGATATTTTTGTTTGATGATTCAGCCTGACCATTTCCCTGAGGATAATAGGGAGTTGAATGTTTTAGCATAATACCATTTTTTTCACAAAAGGCCACCATTGCCTTGGATTTGAATGCTTTGGCATTATCAGTAATCAATCGTTGTGGGCAACCAAACCTGCTCAGAATATTATTTTCTATGAAATCCATAATTACCTTATCTGTGGCATTTCTTGTGGGGATAGCCTCCACCCACTTTGTAAAGAAATCTGTGGCAGTCAAAATCCAATGATGTTGGCCTGAAGATGATGGGTTTATTTCTCCAATAAAATCCAGGCCCCATTGCTGAAAAGGGGCATTGACTACAATAGGCTTCAAAGGTAGAGACAACAGCTTTTGTTTTCCTGCAAACTTTTGACAAGGTATACAAGTTCTTACAGTTTGATAAACATCTGTGAAAAGTGAAGGCCAATAGTAACCAGCTCTTAAAATTTTATAAGCTGTTGTTTTCCAATATTTATGCCCTCCACAGGCTCCTTCATGAGATTCTGAAATCACTTCCTTTATTTCAGCTTGATCTAAACACCTTAATAAGATTCCTGCTGGATCTTTCCAAAACAATTGACCTTCTATCAGACAGTATTTAGTAGTTTTCAATTTCAAGGACCTGGCAGCTTTCCTGTCTAAATGTTCTGGACATTGCAAAAATAGCAGAAAATGAACAATGTCAGCATACCAATCTGAAGATGAATAAGAATCCATGATTCTTTCTTTTTCCAGGATTACTTGATTTTCTTCAGGTGCTAATTCTTCTGTCATAGCATGTAACCCTAATGCCTGACAATTTGAGTCAGCCAGCAGTTTGGCCAATCCTTGTCCTTTGACCAGCTTGGTAGGTCTGATTTCCACTTCATATTCCGTAATTTTAGCAATCCACCTTCCCCTCTTTCCTTCACTATCAGGCTGTGTCAAAACATCCTTCACTGCAGCATTTGGAACAAATGAAACAACCCTGGAGTGTAAAATATAAATTCTGAAAAATTTTAAAGCCTTTACCAGGGCATAGGCTTGTTTCTCCAAGATACTGTATTTTAGCTCGGAATCTCTAAGTGTTTTGCTAAAAAAGGCAATTGGTTGTTCCAACCCTTCTTCATTCTTCTGAAGTAATACAGCAGCAATAGTGTCTTCTGAAGCAAAAGAGAATGTAAGAAATTCTTTGTCAAAATTTGGACTCACCAGAACAGGTGCTTCAGTTAGAGCCACTTTAATCTTTTCAAAAGCTGTCTTTGCTTCCATAGTCCACTTGATTTCATGATCCTTTTTTAACATGCCTGTAATCTGCTTAATGGTCTCAGCAAAATTAGGAATAAACCATCGCAGAAAATTGATTTTGCCAATAAATGATTGCACATCCTTTTTACTCCTGGGCAAACTAATTTTCAGTATTGCTTTGACTCTCTCAGGGTCAATCCTGATACCATCAGCTGATACCAAGTGACCAAGCAACTTACCTTCCTGTACAGCAAAATGTGATTTTTTAGGGTTCAAGGATAAGCCAAACTTTCTGCACTTTATGAAGGTTTGCTTCAAATGTTTCAAATGTTCATCATCAGATTTGGAGAAAACTGTAATATCATCCAGATAAATCACCACAAACTTATCTTTTTCACCCACAAATGCAATATCCATGGCTCTCTGAAAGGTTGCTCCAGCATTCATTAAGCCAAAAGGCATCTTGTCATACATAAATGTCCCCCAGGGGGTTGTAAAAGCTGTTTTTTCTTTATCATCAGGGTGCATAGCAATCTGATTATACCCTGAGAAGCCATCTAGCATTGAAATCCTTTGAGCTCCAACCACCTGCTGCAAAACCTGTTCAATCTTGGGGAGGGGATAATTGTCTTTTAATGAGGATCGATTCAAATTCCTGAAATCAACACATAATCGAATCTCTCCATTCTTCTTTCTAACAGGAACCAAATTTGCCACCCAAGAAGAATACCTAAGAGGCACTATTATTTTTGCATCCAACAACTTCTTCAATTCTTTTTCAATAACAGGAAACAGTGCTGGATTGATTCTTCTTAATTTCTGCCTGAAAGGTTTAACATTAGGTTTCAAAGGGACTTTATGCTGAATAACTGCTGTGTCAAAGGTTTTCAGCTCCTTGTAAGACCAAGCAAATGTATCTACATATTTCTTCAACAGTTTAATGTATCTACTCCTTTGCTCAGCTGTTAGGTTTTTAGACAATTTTACCATTCTGGGCTGTTCTGCTGAGCCAATATTGTAATCCTCTACATTTTCTTCTGAAGACTGGATTACTGGTCTGGAAGGTGTATCATCCTTAGTAAATATTCTCTCCAAAGGTACTAGGCCTTTCGGAATGAAATTACTCTTCAGTTCAATAATCTTATGTCCAGCAATCTCTTCTGCAGTAAATTCATCTAACTGTTCATCCTTTTCATCAATTTCTTGATCAATTTGATTGTTTGAAAATTCATCTACCAGCTCAAGAAAATTTTTTATTTCAAGGTCATCTTCAAAAACCCTCCAATGTTTCACATTATCTGGGACACATGGCCTATATCTCACTTCTATTGGATACCTTAATTGAGTGGTTTTTGGAATTCTGAAATGTGTGGCAGCCAGGGCTAAAGAATCTGCAGTTTCGTTTTGATTTCTGGGAATATGAGTGATATTAAATGCAATAAAATAATTTTCAAGCATATCCCATACCTCATTTCGATATACTTTCAACAAACCCTGCTTTACTTGATATTTGTTCTTCACTTGTTGAACAATTAGTTCGGAGTCGCCAAATGCAGAAATCTGTTGAATTCCTAAATCTTTTGCAGCCTTCAATCCCAGTAGCAGGGCCTCATACTCAGCAGTATTGTTGGTGGTAGCAAATTCTAACTTATACATAAGTTTCACCATTTCACCTCCAGGAGAAATCAATAAAACTCCAGCTCCAGCACCTTCTTTACATGAAGACCCATCAAAATACAACTGCCATAATACATCCTGTTCTTCTTGACTGTGTTTTACAGGCTGATCTTTTTGTACTTGTAACACACCAGCAGAATTCTCTTCTTCACTAAATTGTAGTATGCATGAACCAAGGTCTTTATCCACAGAATACATTGGGTGATTTGTAGGGTTTTTCTCATCTGTGACTATGTAAGCCAACTGTAACTCTCTATAAAGTCTCCTGTTTTCCCCACCAAAAACAGGAATAGTTGCATAAGAGAGATCCATCTGTAATGTTCCTCCAACTTTCTTAGCCCATGACCTAGACAGAAGTAAACCAAACTTTGGTGTGATGTCAGCTACCACAACATCCATTATTACACTTTTCATGGGTAACTAAGTAAGATTGACAACCATATCTTTTATCACTCCTAGACATTTTACAGCTCGGGAGTCAAAGGCATATAGATCATGGTAAGGCTTAGTGACATTAAGGCCCAGGGCTTCCATCACAGATTTTGGCATCAAATTATGGGATGCTCCTGAATCTAGTAGACAGTTATGAATCATCTGCTCATGCACAGTCAGAGTTATATAAAATGGAGGAGAAGCACCAGCCTCATTTTCAGTCTTCTCAGCTAAAGCTGATCCAATAAAAATTCTAGGGTTTTCTTCCTGAAGATTCACTGTATCTGAAACTGGCTGATTATTTGGCATATTCATTACCTTCAAAACTGTATTTTTGTATGATGGATTTTTTATAAGTTCAGAAAATTGCACAGGAATTTTGAGCTTTCCTAATTCATTTTCCAAACTGAAATGTTGACCTGACTTGTTTACCTCTTCAATTTCTGTATTTTTCTTGGGTTTTTCTGCAGGTTGTTTCTTTTCTGCTACAGGATCAACAGTTGGTTTATCACGAATAACTGGAGCAGGAACAACAACTTTCTTCTTAGGAGCTTGAACTACTTGTTTTGGTCCAGTTCTGAGATTAATAACTTTCTTGACTCCATTCTGATTGGTAGCAGCATTTACAGCAGTCTTTTCACATTCCAAATCATCTTCAACCTCATATAAATCAGCATCATAATATTCAGAATTTAGAAAATCCTCTTCAGTAACAAAGCCTGTAAACATTTTATCTCCAATGTGGTTCATGTCCTGATCAGTATCAGTTTCTTCAAAAAGCAACTGCTGATCAATTTCTTCCTCATCAACCAGATTATTTTGAAAAGGTGGGGGCACTTTTTGATCTTCATTTTCTCTCCTTTCTTGCTGAATGTCATTATTTCTTCGCTCCCTTGGCATGAATCTAGGGGCAAATTGTCTTCTAAACTGATTTTGGTTATTTGGATTCCTCTGAGCTTCTAGAGCAGGTTTGGCAGAATTCTTTTCAAGCTCGAGTTTATTTAACTTTGCAGTGAGGATCTTAACCATTTTGGCTATCTCATCTATTTTGGCTTCAGCAGTTTGAGAAGCAGAGCCTGCTGTGACAGCTTCTTTCTTTCCTTTTCTTTCATAAAGCTGCTGAGATGTTTCATTCTTAAGTCTATTTGAAGCTAACAAATTAGACTCTACCTCTAGGGCTGCATCTTGCATGTTCAGAAGGGTGATAGGTCTCCTCTCTCTGAGTAATAAAGAAAATTCATGATCAAAAGCATTGGCATATGTCAACTTAGCTGATGTTTCAGTAGGTTTAATTTCTGCTGGAATTCTACTGTACATCTTATTAAACCTCTTGGAAAAATCTGCAACAGTCTCATCTTTCTTTCTTCTGAGAGCTCCAAACTCAGTTATGTAGTATGTGTGATCTTTAGTGTCTCCCCACTGTCTCATGAAAAGCTGATGGAGTTCTTCAATAATAGTAATGGAGTTAGCAGGAAACTCCCTAAACCATTTTCTTACATCCCCATCTAAACTCTGAACAAAAACCCTCATCCACACATCTTTCATTTCAATATTCTGATTGTCAGCATAACTCATAAAAGCTTCCCAATGTTCCTCAGCAGTATTTTCCCCTTGACCATTAAATCTAGGCATATACTTCTGATAATCACCTCCGGGCAAAGGATGTAGAGGCTGAGGTAAAACTAATGGTGCATACCTAGCTGCTACCATTCTGTCCATCATATCCATAGGTGGATTTTGAGCTGCCATTGTGGACTGAAGTGTAGACTGAAGTTTCAAATTAGGGTTTGAAAAGGAAGGAGTTTGACTGGGTCCTTTTTGAAAGGTATTCTTTCCTAGCTTCAGCTGAAATATTGGTATTCTATCAGGAGAAGAGGTTTTAGCCTTCAAGAAACTTTTGGGATTAGTGAAAACCTGAAAACTGCTCTCAGAGAGGATAGGTTTTATACACGGTGAAATGTCAGCTGGGTCTAGTGATTTACTTAACTGATGAGAATCACAACAAGTTGGCAAAGATTTGGATTTTCTGAGTTTGTTAGCTGTTTTCAGAATCTGCTCAGGGTCTGTCACACCCAGATTTATTGGAGAAACAGGCTTATTCCTGGTCCCAATGCCTTTAGAAGCCAGTGTGACTTTTTTGGTGAAAATATAGCCTTCAAAGTGCTGGTTCAAGTCCACCTCTTAAACCAGGAAAAATGATGAGTATCCCAGGGAAGATATGCTTCAGCTTCGTCCCCGGCAACGGCGCCAAAGATGTTTGTGTCAGAAATTGTTACTAAGGCTAAGGTAACAAGCCAACAAAATCTCAAGAATAAAATCAATCGAAACTAGGTTTTTAGGGTTTTGTTTTGTAGGTTTTGGTAAGAAAACTTCAAGAGCATAAGGGAATACATTCAACAATAAGTAAAAACTAATTCACATACATTGTCCATGAAGATGTACATATATCTCAGAAATTCACCAAAAGATTGCACTGAAATTCATTCAATAAAAGACAAGCACTTACTGGAAATCATACATAAAACCAGAAATGAAATTGTCAATCAAGAAACTGTATAAGTCTAAAATGAAGCCAACACATATCAGAAGTGGAATAAGGAGTCATATATTCATAGTTTCATAAAAAATGCAATATGAGAGTTTGCAATACTTAGCAGTGAACAAGTCTGGATGAAAGTACAGTTTGCAGACCTCCTCTAGCTCTCCAAAAATTCGAACCCTTACAATGTCTTTTCTCCCTCTCTAAATAGTTTTTCATTTACCCAAAACAGTTAGGGTTTCTCCTATTAATCCTCCATCGAATGACTAGATTAGGCAAAATAACATTTACTTTTTTACAAATTACAATTTTGCTAAAAATAGCAAATCCTTAACAAAAAGCTTTAAATGAACCTAACTGCCCTAGATCTCTTTCGATGCCTCCACTAGCAAAGCTATGCCATCTGGACTTGAGGATCTTTTCTTCACTTTTTTGTGCTTTTGCTCCAGCTCAGCTATCCTTCTGTGTAGGTGTTCATTTTCATGCTGCAAGGTCTGAACTGTCCTTTCTAATTCTGAGCAATTCCTGTCAGCCATCCTTTTCCTCCTGAGTGCCTCCTTTGCATCAATCACCAACTCCTGAAAATTGTCATGAGTATCTTGAAGATCTTCCCTCAATCTTCTATTTGCTAGCATTAAACCATCGTTTACTTCTTGCATATAGTTCATTTGATGCTTGTACTGTTTCACAGTCTTCTTCAAATTATCCTTGTCAGAATTTACCAGCTTTTCTATTGCAGCATCCTGATCTTCACTTGGTTTCCAAAACATGTTATACTTCTTAAACATCAATTCCTCTGTCAATGGTCTTACAGCAATATCTTCAATGATGGGGTTTGAAACACCTATTACCTGTGCTGATTTAATATCTTCTGTTAACAATTTTCCAGAATTGTTTTCAACGATGGATTTAGAGCTTTCTTCACCTGTTACATTTACAGACCCAACATCCTCTTTTTTAACTGACTGCAATTCATTTTTCTTTGACTGCTCCTCCATGGATTCTTCATCAGAAATGTCCACCTTATCAGTCTTCAATTTCGGATTCAACAACTTTTTCATATTTAATCTTAATTTGTTTTTAGACCTAGTTTTAGGTCTCCATAAAGAAGCTGGCTCTCCCATCATTTTTAGTGTCTTCCCTTGATATTGGACAGATGATAACTCTACCACTTCTAGCTTTTTTATCTTCTTCTTAGGCTTGGTAGTTTTGTCCTCTGCAGCTTGATTTTCTTTAGTCTCAGCTTTAACCTTGATCTCTGGAATGAACTGCTCATCCTCTAACATATAGCCCTCATCATCTGAGAGGACTGTGATAGGGCTTTTGGGCAGATTCTGGACTTCCTCTTTTGCTACAGGAATAACCTTGATATCAATTTTCCTCTCTTCATGAACTACTGTTATAGATGATGACTTATTTTCAGGAATTTCCTTTTCCTTTTTGTCATCAAATAATGAGAATTTGACTTCACTGTGCTGTGGAATTTCCTGAGGCTGACTGTCAGTCTGTCCTTCATCTGCCACCTGCTTTGTTTCCTTTTTAACTTTAATGCCATGTTTGTTTGCAGGTTTAGCTGAATACCCCAACTTTTGTACCATTACTCTTCCCTTATCAGTTTGCCTTTTGGGTTGCTGTTGTTCTCCTTTGGAATGAATCCCTGACCAAAATAGAAAGAAGTCCCAAGTTTTTTCTTCCTTCTGCAACACTGTAGAGATGATCAACTTGATAAGACCATGATGAAACAATGATTGAGAAGTTTGATCATCCTGCTGTTTAATTTTGCTAGACATTTTCTGCAAGCTTTTGAAGAAAAAGAATGGCAAATTCATTTTTGACACCCCTGCCATGTGCTGCAAAAACCTGAGATGGTATTTGAAAACTAATGAGTACCTCCCTTCACAAGTTATATAGCTCTGAAGAATTCTTAAAGGTTCAATCCATTCCCTCTTGAAATTATGAATGATGATACCTTTGTTCCAGTCAGGAACAACATTGGGCAATAAGTATCTTTGAGGGTCAAACTCAAAAGAAGATTTCTTAAACCAGAGCTCGCCTTCATTATCAATTTCAGTGGCTTCTGAAATTAAATCTACAGTCAATTTGAATCTTAAAGGACCTATTATGATCATCTCATTCTTAAGTCCTTTGGCAAAATTGCATGATACTTGGGCATTAAAGCCATCTATCTTCTTGAAGAATTTCAACCATCCTGCCTGTTGGAACAGCTCTGCACAATCTGGAAGCTTTTGGATCCATGTCAAGTCTGTGGGTTCAGCCCTATTAATCTTACCACTTTTACTGTTTTTTCCCATCTCTTTCTTGTCAAGGAACTGGAACAGTATAGCTTTAGGTTTCAGAAGTGTTTTATAAGCTGCTTTCTGGGCAAATAGTACTGCAGGTTATAACAATTTAACTCATGCACAAATCTACAAACCTCCCTGTGTAACACCCGTATCAAACTAGCAGACTTCCCTCTGTTTAAACAAACTGAATTCTACAGGCAATTCTGTGAGTTTTTCAACGCCCTATTCAGATTAGGTCATAAAAGGAACAGTCATACTAATTCCTCCTATCATACTTCAGCTAACCATTTCAGTGATGAATTCTTCATCCTTTCATTCTATTACACCTTTCTCAGCGACCAATTTTTTCAGAAGGACATGCAGCAGCAAAAACCCCAAATTCTTCAGTTATGAGGGTTTACGTAATACCTGTCAATTACTCCTGCATCGTGGCGTAATGTCTTCAAATTGAGGTGTCAATAACGTTCCTCTCCGAGCACAGGTGTCCTTCTAACGTTTTCTTGGCTGCAGGTGAAACGAATTCAAAGCCCTAATTTCTGCTGGCGCCGGAATCACAGGTGTCTCCTTCCACAGCAATGTAATCTAATGTTCAACGATGAAGACTCCTCCTCAAACACTAAATCCTTAGTGATTATGCGTGTGACAAGGGAGATTTGACAGCGAAACCCGGAACTGGCTGGTATCTGTGCAACTGAAACCCGCATAACCTGTAATGATGCCCTTGCCTCTCTTCGTGATTATCAAACAACAAACATCATGCTGAAAATGCTGCATACACGTGTTAAACACTTCACAAAATGCGATTAGACTCTCACACTCTTCATGATGATTGAAATCAGATCGAGATTTTACGAAAAACTCATGCCACGATATTCCTGTAGCGCACTCTGTGTTAAACTTTGGTGTAGCGCTACAAGAATATCTTTAAACCAAAATTTAGCAGATTTTCTAACATTTGCCAAATTTATCGGAGATTTTAGCAGCTTTTTGGTTTAGGTCACTAGTTTAGCTACTCTCTAAAGTCAAAATTGATTCTCCTTTTGAATATATAACTCATATTGACCCACTTCCAACATAAAAATGACCAAAATCAAATGAAATGTGAAGACTGGGCTCAAACTTTATTCAAGCATTCATAAGATTCTTAAGAAGGCAGAAAACCAAAACTGAAAACCAACAATTAACTAAGATAAACTCAAAAATCAAATCAAAATTTGGAGAGGAAAAACTAAAAATGCAGAAAAATTTACTGACTTAACAATAAGTCCTGGGATTCTCTTTCGAGGCATTGCCATGACCACATGTAGGTAGACCTGGGAGATCCGATAGGTTGGGTTGTGTGCCCATAATAAGTCATGGGATGCTCTTTCGAGGCATTGTGGTGGGGGTCACATGTAATACATCTTGGAGATCCAGACAGGTTGTGATAGTCACGTAAAAGGCCTTGGATGCTCTTTAGAGTTCTTGCTAGTCAATACACTCTTTTAAGGTTTTGTGACAGTCACATGTAAGTGTACTCGGGAGATCTTTCCGGTCGTGCTTTGACACATAAATGGTCCTGGGATACTCTTTCGAGGCATTGTGATGCACATAATAAGTCCTGAGGATTCCATAGTATGGCCAATGATGATGAAGACCTGCAGGTGGTGGGCCTACATCCAGTATGAAAAAGGACTGGCTCTGTAAAACCTCTTATGATGAGAAGTTCAGAGATTGATTGAGATAGCAGTAGCAACTTGACAATGACGATGATTCAATGACGATGATATAGTGACAATGATCCAGAGAAGAAGACTTGTGCTAGCAGATCTGTGTTGAGAAATACCTTCCTAGTTAAGAGGGAGTGTTGATGTAATTGTAACTTCAGAATGTATTTCACCTATGTATTTTATTCCTATAGAGATGTTATTATTCCTCTATACGGAAGTGTTTGTATTCCTATAGAGATGTTATTATTCCTTTATACGGAAGTGTTGTCATTTATATTGTAAGTGTCGTAACTTATACTTGATGGGTTATTAGACCACCTTGATGGGGTCGGCCCTGTATGAGTCATGTGGGTAAAAGGGTTATTAGACCACCCTATTGGGGGTCATCCCTATCAGCATTATGTTATGTGGTTAACTTAAGGCCGACCTAGTAAAGGTTATTAGGCAAGTCAAGTCAAGTATAAATAGAGTGCGGGAGGCACTTTATTTGATCATTCACTTCTCACTCATACTCTTATTGGAGAGTGGCACACTTGTGGAGGAGGAGGAGCTGCTCCTAGGAGGACTATCTCTTGTACTTGGGTTGTATCATTGCTCTATCTATCTCTGAGGAAGTTGTGGGATTTTTCACCTTTATGGTTTTCCCCAGTGAAACTCTGTGTGTCTATTGTCTCTTGTGTTCTTGCATTATTGTGTCCATGTTTGATATGCTGTAGATATGCTATACATGTTGTTCTCTCAGTTAAGATCCTAGATCATATTGAAGTAAATTCTGAAAAATTAACACTACCAAATATTCCAAAATCCATTTCCCAAAGACTACTTCCAAACCCCAAAATGTGGGTTCTCAGTTTGATAGGATTCGAGGCATCAAAACTTAGTGACTTAGTCAAACGTATTAAAATTTATCTCTTAGTCATTTCATCAGTATCATCACGTATTCGTTAAATAGCTTATCACATCCTTACCTGCTTCATCCTTTCTGTTGTCACATGATTACTTCAACAGACTCGTCGAGTCGCACACTATGGGTTTTATTATCCTTATCGAGTTCCATCTTGAGGGATAGTAATCTTTTGATGAAGGTTTGACCATGTCCTATTGTTATCTTTCTTGCGTTCAATTCATTGTGTTGATCACCTTCATGTTTCATTTTACTAAATTTTTCTTCGTTTGGACCCTTTAGTGGACCTTCCCAAATAATAATTCTTCATTTACAGTTGTCATGATTACTTTGAGTTTTACTTTTTCACTTTCCTTAACAACATCGTCATGATGCAAACTTGGTGTCTTTGTGTTCAACTCATCCTATCGGTCACAGAGATATCTTTTTATTTTTATTTTTTTAATTCCAAATCTTTTTCACCTTCTCGACAGTCTATCAAAGTTTCGTCAAGTATACACATTTTTGTGTCATGACAACGAAATCACCAAAATTGCTTCCTTCATTAATTGACCATTTGGACTCAGCTATCAGTTTTCTAATTACGACCATGTTCATAAAGTTATAAGCTACATACGAGGTGCTCCATTTGCAAGAAGACGTCATTGTCGTCAATTTTTATTTGTTTTGTACCTTGGAAAAATAAAATATAAATATAAATAGTTATGTCTTCCATTTCTTTACAATCGAAGATGATATCATCCAAATTCAATTTCTTCCATTCCACAAATCTATAATTCCTATCTAATTACAAATAATAACCAATCTCCCTTTTCCACAAACATATATATAACCCTTCTTTTATAATCATGATAATTATAACGTCACTAAATGTCCAACCCAAGTAAAAGAAAATTTTTTCATTATAAAATATAATTTCTAAATATTGTTTAGCGAATCAATTCTAAATATCATTCACAACCAAACTCAACAATCTTTAATCGAGTATATGCTTCATTTTCATTTTAAGCGTAAATGACATAAACTTTCAATACTATCCAAATATAGTTAATGCACCATTTTAAATTCATTCTAAAATATATGGAATGCCATCCTTTAATATGGTATATACAATGGAACTTCATATCTATATGTATATATATTCATATATAAAAAGAGATCTTCCAGGATGTAATTGTATATATAATATGCAATACTTTTCGACATAA
Organism: Larix kaempferi; assembly: GCA_027924585.1. NCBI lineage: Eukaryota > Viridiplantae > Streptophyta > Pinopsida > Pinales > Pinaceae > Larix > Larix kaempferi. Next base: position 1,124,426 of record BSBM01000915.1, on the reverse strand, counting down.
ATAAACATATAAGCAGAGTTTCGTACTTTGTTATAAAGTATATCAATGACTCTTCTATCAATATATACCCAATGTGCATTCCACAATAGTTCCTTATACAACTATATAGATATAGCTTATATATACGTTTAATTATTTATCCAAATAACAAATCCCCCTTAAATATATAAATATATTCCCTTCTTTTCAAGTCATAATATTCCTTTTGATTTTCTTTATACACATGTATTCTTCAAACAATTTCATTTTACTCATCTACACATATATTGTGATATATGATAATAATTAAATATACCTCATATATATAAATTCATGCATGTATTTCATTCATCTCTTTCATATTCATATTCATATATATATATATAACACCTATTTATATGTTTTCAACAACTTAATTCTTTTAAATATAAATATGTATTAATCATATTTATATAAAACATATATATAATTAAAATCTCCATCCCACAATAATCTTAACAACTAAAATGTATTGAAAAATAATATAATCTTAATAACAAAAGTGTATAAAATAATATGCATAGCTAAATATTAAAACCACAACATGTTTGATTTATTTTTTATCCACACTTAACAAATTTCCTTCAAATGTTTACAAGTACTCTTTAAATTTTCATATATAAAAGAAACTATAAATGCAATTATCAATTCTTTCATATTCTACAAACATATATAAAACTATTGTATATTAGAGAAAAAAAAAAACTAAATTTCAAAAGAATAAACATTTACGTATCACTTTATGCTCTTCACTCTTGAGTCGATCATTATTTTAAGGGAGATTATTTAACTCTCTCTCTATATATAATTTTAAAGACAAAAAGTTTTATTCTTACTTGATACATTTTAAAAAAAAATCAATCCTTTATAAGAATGTATGGTCTGCTATTAAGGGAATATAAATCTCATTTATAGAGCATTCAATAACAGTTATATAGGAGTTACCGAGTTCTTTTTATGGGGAGTTACAATTATTAGGGTAAAAAGGTGGCTTTACCTAAGCCCAGCTCAAGGTTAGCTAAGAACCATGTAATCTCTCTTAACGAATATTGACAACTCTTCAACTAATTAAGGAAATAACTGATTTCTCGTTGAGAGCTCCGGGAATGGTCCATAACTCCCTCAACGGTTCTCTATCTTGATCTGTGGAACAATTGACACATAGCCAATAGAAGCTTGATGGAACTTGGGCTATAAAGACTTCTGTTTGGTCCCCAAACTCGCTAACTCAATCTCCTTCAGTTTTGCACCATCAATCAGAGTGAGCAGAGTTTGGAAGTGCCATACATAACTGTTGTTTTGGTCTATCGGACAGAAGAGGTATTGGACAGAAGTGGATTGCCTCAAGCAAAATCTCAAGCTAGAGTGTGAGCAGCATCAATGGCTGGAGGTATGATTCTGACGGCATACATTATTAATTCTTTTCGATTCTTTAAAAAGTTTTTTCCGCATGTAAAGAATCGTAATTTACTATCATTTGGTATCAAAGCGTAATTTTATCTCTGCCTTGATGTTTGGACTGCTGTACGTCCATTGGGGTATTGCTCATACATTTTATTGTTTAGTTTTTTCTGCGTCCATGTTGATATCTATCCGAAACCACTGCTTCTTTTCCAGAACTTTTATTAACTACAGCAATTCATCTGTGTAAACTTCAACCAATCCATTTGACTGTATCCCTTTTCAAATGGAACCTTTGCTCGACGTACTGGTTTTGCAATTGAAACAGGTTGCTTGAATGCTAAAACTTTTGCTGTGGCTGTCTCTTGTTTTTTCAAAGCCTTCTGGGTACGGAAGGTGTGTAGCGTCGGTGCACAATGTGTTTTTTAACTGAGTTAGAGGTCACATAAATTCACTCCCAAAACCTTTGGATGAAAAGAGTATGAAAACTTGTCTTTTTGCAGTGCGCTTCTACTTTTTATGCTTGTTCTGCTGCTGTCTCCCCCACTTTTGCCTCTACATAATCCGTTACTGGTCCTGACTTAGGTGTATGGCTTGTTCGTTATGGATCAACTGGATCTCAATCTATATATATATGGATATCTGGCTCGCGGGTGGCTGTGAGTATGGTTGTATTGCTGTCATTTATTTTTTTCTTTTACGGAGAGACCAATGCTCAACGCATGCAGCCACAGGCCGTTGACAATCTGACAACTGGTAGGCGATAAGAATATATTAACCTTACTGTTGATTGATGGGTTAGTGAGTTAGAGGAGCATCCATTCTTTTGATAGTGATTTCGAACAAGCCATGATTAATTAATTAGCAGGAATGCAACCATTAGATCTCTTCTAGGAGATGTGCCATAGTCAGGACCATCCGATGGATTGGTGCCAAGTTGTGGGATCCCCCAATATATGATGGAACCAAAAATGTATAAAATTTACTAGATGTTACGGAATAAACTTAAATCTCAAATTTCATTTTAACATGTAATTTTAAATGTAGTATTTCTAAAATTTATTATTATTTCATGTTCTTTGGCCTGGGGCGATCGCATCTCTTACATTTCTTGTGTGTTATCTATATGTTTATCCAAGCATTTTTATTTTTATTTTAACCTGTGTAATGATGCTAGGGTGCTAATTAGGAATTTTTCCTAGACCACTTGTTTATATATTTCATTTGCATGATGTAATTAGTATCAAGTTAATTTTATGCATAAAAGAAATAATGTCTAGTGATCTATATAATTTTAATTGATTAGAGAATAGCCACAACATCTCTAATTAAATAATATTATATATTATGTTTGATAAGATCACGTAAAGAATATTTAGACATTAATTGTAATTAATTATACTGAATATAATAAATTTTATCCCACAGGAATTTTTATTATATTTATATAATTAATTAGGATAAAATATTTCATAACTTACCCACAGGAATTATGAATTAATAGTTTTATCATAAAGTCCAATTCTATCATAAAGAATCATTGAATCTGCTTGAATTGAAAGTTTATCCCACAGGCAATTTTTATGTCATTATATTCAATTTTAAGCATGAATTTACATTGGTAAAACATGAAATTTTATTTTTAAGACCTCAATTTTAATGTAAGCATGTGATCTTTAATTTTATGCAGTTGTACAACCTGCAAATTTATCTGAAATTTGTTGAGATATCCCTGAACTTAATGTAATCTCGTTTGTTTGTTATGAATCTAATATGGTCAATGTCAATATTAACACTTGGTGGATTGATTATGGATCAACAATTCACATTTCGAATTCCTTGCAGGGTTTGCAAAGCCTAAGGAAGCCAGTGGGAAGTGAGCAAAGCATCTTATCAGGAAACAAGATGGGCTCGCATGTGGAAGCTATAGGAACATGTTGTTTAACTTTAAGTAGTGGTTTTGTTTTAGAATTAGAAAAGACCTTTTATGTTCCAAGTTTTTCTAGAAACTTGATTTTAGTTTCAAGGCTTGTACCTTTTGGATATTCCTTCAACTTTTCAGAAATATCTTTCAGTTTATTTTATAAATCTAATTATGTTGGGAATGGTATTTTGTCTGATGGTCTTTACTGCATTAATTTACAAAACAATGTCACTTATGATTCAATGCACGTAAACACTGGTGCTAAAAGATGTGTTATTAATGATAATTCCTCTAAATTATGGCACTGGAGACTAGGTCATATCTCCATAGAAAGAATTAAAAGATTGGTAAATGAAGGTGTACTTAATACTCTAGATTTTATTGATTTTGAGACTTGTGTGGATTGCATAAAAGGAAAGCAGACCAACAAGTCGAAGAAAGGTGCCAATAGGAGTTCAGACATATTAGAGATCATACATACTGATATATGTAGTCCAGACATGGACTCACATGGTCAGAGATACTTCATCTCTTTTATAGATGATTACTCACGATATATGTATCTCTACATGCTTCATAATAAGAACGAAGCATTAGATGTCTTTAAGATCTTTAAGGCTGAAGTAGAGAAACAATGCGGCAAGCAAATTAAGATCGTGAGATCTGGTAGAGGTGGAGAATATTATGGTAGATACACAGAAGATGGACAAGCACCTGGGCCATTCGCAAAATTTCTTCAAGAGCATGTGATTGTTTCCCAATACACAATGCATGGTTCACCTGACCAAAATGGTGTAGCAGAGAGAAGAAATTGAACATTATTGGACATGGTGCGGAGTATGCTTAGCAGCTCTAATATTCCTAAATCCTTGTGGATTGAAGCACTTCAGACGGCAGTGTATATATTAAACCGAGTTCCAACCAAGGCTGTTCCTAAAACGCCATTTGAATTATTGAAAGGTTGGAAACCGAGTTTGCGACATATGCGTGTTTGGGGATGCCCATTTGAAGTGAGAATATATAATACACAAGAGAAGAAGCTGGACCCAAGGACCATTAGTGGGTATTTCATTGGATATGCTGAAAGGTCTAAATGTTACAGATTTTACTGTCCATCTAACAGCACTAGGATTGTGGAATCAAGAAATGCAAAGTTTCTTGAAAATGGCTTGATCAGTGGGAGCGATCAGACCAAGAACGTAGTTTCTAAGAAGGATCATTCAGAATCTCAAACTTCCACCTCAAGTGATAGATTGGTTATTGTTCACAACACCCCTCAAGTACAAATTGGTGTTGAACAACCAATTGTTGAAGTTCCATAAGCTGCTGATGACATGCCAGTAGAATAGGTAGTTCAAGAGTTTCCAAGAACTTTTGAACAATGATTTGAACCACATACTTCTCTGGAAGATGATGGTACAACATTAAGAAGATATACTAGACCAAAGAGATCAGCAATTCCTGATGATTATGTTGTGTATCTGCAAGAATCTGACTATAATGTTGGAGCCGAAAATGATCCCGAGTCATTTTCACAAGCCATGAATTGCAAAGAATCAGAATTATGGTACGATGCCATGAAGGAAGAGATGAATTCTATAAAGAGTAATGAAGTCTGGGATCTTGTTGAGTTTCCTAATGGTGCAAAAGCTGTTGGATGTAAATGGGTCTTTAAGACAAAGAAAGACTTATTGGGCAACATTGAGGGATACAAGGCCAGACTCGTTGCTAAGGGATTCACTCAGAAGGAAGGAATTAACTACATGGAGACTTTCTCTCCTGTATCTAAGAAACATTCCTTGCGTGTTATTATGGCATTAGTAGCTCATTTTGACTTGGAGTTGCATCAGATGGATGTGAAAATGACATTTCTCAATGGAGACATAGAGGAGGAGGTTTACATGAAACAACCCGAAGGATTCCCCTCAAGTGATGGTGAGCATTTGGTTTGCAAGCTCAAGAAATCCTTATACGGTTAAAAAGAAGCATCCCACCAATGGTATTTGAAATTCCATGATGTAATTTCTTCTTTCGGTTTTGTAGAAAACATTATGGATCAATGTATATACCTGATAGTTAGTGGGAGTAAAATTTGTTTTCTTGTTTTATATGTGGATGACATTTTGCTGGAAACCAATGATAAGGGTTTGCTGCATAAGGTGAAACAATTTCTCTCTAAAAATTTCGATATGAAGGATATGGGTGAGGCATATTATGTCATTGGCATTAATATCCATAGAGACAGATTTCGAGGCATCTTGGGTCTGTCTCAGGAAACCTATATTAATAAAATTTTAGAGAGATTTCAGATGAAGGATTGTTCACCAAGTATAGCTCCCATTGTGAAGGGTGATAGGTTCAATTTGAACCAATGCGTGAAGAATGACTTTGCAAGCGAACAAATGAAGAACATTCCATATGCTTCTGTTGTCGGAAGCCTAATGTATGCTCAGGTTTGCACAAGACTTGACATTGCATTTGTTGTGGGAATGTTGGGACGATATCAGAGTAATCCAGGTATAGACCACTGGAGAGCTGCAAAGAAAGTATTGAGGTACCTTCAAGGAACCAAAAACTACATGCTTATGTATAGACGGGCGGACAATTTGGAAGTAATTGGATACTCAGATTCTGACTTTGCTGGATGTGTTGATTCATGCAAATCAACATCAGGATACGTTTTTATGATGGCCGGTGGAGCTGTATCATGGAGGAGTGCCAAGCAGACCTTAATTGCCACTTCCACTATGGAAGCCGAGTTCGTCTCTTGTTTTGAGGCTACTTTACATGGTGTATGGCTTAAGAGTTTCATTTATGGGCTTAGAATTATGGATTCTATCTCTAAGCCATTAAGAATTTATTGCGACAATTCAACTGCTATTTTTATGGCTAAAAACAACAAAAGTGGGAGTTGAAATAAACATATTGACATTAAGTATTGAGCTATAAGGGAACGTGTTAAAGAAAAGAAAGTGGTCATTGAGCACGTCAGCACTGAGTTGATGATCGCTGATCCTTTAACTAAGGGCATGCCACCGTTTAAATTCAAGGATCACGTAATGAATAAGGGACTTGGTTCCATTATGTAGTTTCTCATTGTATGGACAATGTTATTTTAATGAAATTCTTAATTATTGTGATGTTTTTCTCATACTTATGTGCACCTTAATTTAATTGAGAGAATTCATCTGTATAGGACCAAGAATAAACATAAGGTTTATTCATTAAGAAATTGTTGCCACATAAATTCTAATAAGAAAAAATACATAGTAATACATGGAAGATAATACTCGTCTTAAGAGCACTTATCGCCATGATTCATGTATTTATTTTTAATATATATTATCAATGGGTTCTAAGATGAGACATTAAGTTTGGAAGTATGGACCAAGTGGGAGAATGTAAGCTCTCTTAACAAATATTGACAAATCTTCAACTAATTAAGGAAATAACTGATTTCTTGTTGAGAGCTCCGGGAATGGTCCATAACTCCCTCAGCGGTTCTCTATCTTGATCTGTGGAACAATTGACACATACCCAATAGAAGCTTGATGGAAGCTGGGCTATAAAGACTTCTGTTTGGTCCCCAAACTCGCTAACTCAATCTCCTTCAGTTTTGCACCATCAATCAGAGTGAGCAGAGTTTGGAAGTGCCATACGGAACTGTTGTTTTGGTCTATTGGATGGAAGATGTATTGGATAGAAGTGGATTGCCTCAAGCAAAATCTCAAGCCAGAGTGTGAGCAGCATCAATGGCTGGAGGTATGATTCTGACGACATACATTATTAATTCTTTTCGATTCTTTAAAAAGTCTATTCCGCATGTAAAGAATCGTAATTTACTATCAAACCATACTATTTCGGATTTTGGTATAACAAATAAAATAAAATAAAATAAATTATATACAATTATTTATATCAAAGTTGAACAAAACTTCAATGCCAGATTAATTACTGTACTGCCTATTTTATTTTGATATTGGAGGGAATTTGACCTTTTTATGTTGTTTCTAACCAACTAATCGAATATTGCAATGTTGTTTTTACTCATTTTTTTTATGATGATCAACAAACTATAACTCCATTCTTAGTTACATTCTTGCTCTAGATATTAAAAAAAAAATCAATAATTTATTTTACTAAATCACCACGGTTCGCATTTATTTATAATTATACCATTAACCTTTAGCTCAAATTTAGAGAACTTGATATCAAACTAAGATTAAAATAATTAATTTCTAAAACTCGTTACTCGGCCATAAGTTAGTATAATACCCTTTCTAAACTCGTTTCTAAGGATAATACCCTTCTTCGCCATGCGTTTCGACAGTACTCTCGGTTGCTCCAACAAGCTTGAGATTTGATGAACCGTTCGAAATGAATAGGCACAGAGGTATTACGGATCACCATCAGGGTTATAAATTTTATTCTCCACCAAGATCTAGTAAACCAAATAAAGTTTAAATTAATATTGCAAGGTTTTAGATCTGCCATCAACCGAACAAGAGAGAAACGCGCAGAGATCACTAAATACATGAGATTCAGTTCGGTCAGCAAATTGATTGGCCTAGTTCGTTCGGTCAATCGGCTCATGCCTCCATTGGTTTATTTAGGATAGAGTTAATTTGTTTGGTTAGCTTTTCAGTTATAGCTCCAATGAAATGAGCCGAGAAGGTTGATGTTCAAATGCATATCCAAATTTTTTTTTTTTAAGCAGAGAATTAGTATTCATCATAAACATCAATTCGATCTATTTGACATAGTTGTATTCAGGAAATAGATCTGGTTTAATCAATAGAGTTATACAAGAATTAGATCTAGTTTATTTAACAAAGAATTATGACTTTTCTTTCGGATCACAAAGATAAATAAACCAGGAAATAACAGAGTTACACTAGTTCTTTCCAGATCGCCATGGTATTTGAAACAGAGGTTTTTAAAATAATACACAAAAAAAATGTCCACAGGCAGAGATCTTATTTTTATTCCGATATATTTCTTTTTCTATATGATATTTATACTGCTAAAAGTATATGAAATGTCAGATATTCGGTGACATGCATAAAATTTATCCTGAATTTCCATATATATATATATATTTGAATTCTAACTTTTTCTTCAGGATTAAAACAATAAATTAAATGCCCATATACAATACGAAAGTACATAAAGCATATTCTAAACAAGACATAGGTCAAAGATCTATAATTTCCAATAACATAAAAATGAATAGAAAGTATTTAGGCAAATAAAAACCTGTTGGAATAGTGGTTCTGGTTGTAGGTGTATTTCCACGAGTATCGTAGCTCCAATCCCCTCGTCGTTCACAACGATCACTGACGAAACCCTAAAAAAAAAATGAGTATGGTGCCCTCAAGGCTCGATCAGCTCTGATACCAAATGTAAGGCCCCTTTTGTAGGGTCCTTCCGTGCTTAACTTGAAACTTAACAAACTAATACAAAATAGATTAGATAGAATAATCACTAGAGAAATAAAATAAATTAACTGAATAACTTAGCAAATATAGACAAAACCATAACCTGTCGACCATAGGTCGTGACCGTTGTCAAAGGAGAAGTTGCTGTTAATCCGATCCAACTTGTGCATTGTTGTCCACGTCTTCCGTATGATCCCTTTAGCAAAGCTCGATTAACCATTGGCGAAGCAATTGTTAGCTTTGCCACCCAACCATAGTCTCATGTTTTCAATCGCATGGCCACCCCCGATCTTCGTGTCGTAGAGCTCACACACACCATTCAAGAAACTCCTCAATGGGTTTCCCCCCCACAAGAATTTGTAGCCAAACCCCAATAGCAGTAAGTCACTCACTTTTTCAAGATTACAATAACCATCCAAAACTAGGTCCTTTACCCATCCCCAAAGCCTTCCTTAAATAGGAAATTCCCCTGCGACACATGTTGCTTCATGCAAAATACCCAATTTCTTAATATTAAAGAAGTAATTTATCTCACAAATCCATGTGTCAGGTTTCCTAGAAGAATGCACCTACTTTCCTAAATTTACTCAAGTTTGTCTCTAAGATGCTCACTCTAAATTCTATTTTGTAGGTGCATGTGATGTTAGCTAATAATTCAAGGCTAGGATTCCATTTTGCTCCTAATATAATTATTTATAATATTTTAAATACTAAAAAGTATTTACATGTGCAAATGCCTAAAAATAATTATTTCTATTATTTTTAATACTAAAATGTATTTTCATGAGGAAGTGTTCTAAATGCAATTTTAGATGGTTTTTATGCATAAAGTTTACCAATTCATCCCTTATAGGACCTAGGTGCCACACCGTTGGGCCCATTTGTCCTTTATGCTCATCTTTCGACATGGTACCACTCCGTCGGGTCCATTTATCCGTCGTATCCATTTATCGGCAAGGTACCACATTGTCGGGTCCTTGCGTCCATCCTTTCCGTTTCTTGGCAAGGTACCATACTGTCGGGTCCTTCTGCCGATATCTTTTCATTTGACTTGCAGGAACTTCACGTAGGGATTTAGGATCTGTTACCTTCAATCCTCCGTCTACACGCTATTGGGGACTAATGGCGTTGAGGAGTAAGTCCGTTCTTACTGCGTGCCCCCCAACTCATACGTGACCAACTCCATTCTTACTGCGTGCCCCCCAACTTGTACGTGACCAACTCCGTCGTGGTTCACATTGCACGACTTTATGTGACCCCGAGTAAGCAAATAAGCGCTTTTGAACTCGACCGTGGGATCCGTTGGAAGTCGACATTGTCGTCGTCCTTCCGTGTGTGATTTATTCGTACTCTACGACCCTTTATTTCATTTGTGTGTCCGTCGATGAACCATTTCACCCGTCTCTACACACATTCTCAAAAGCACGTATTAATAGTCCTTTCCTCTTTTGTCATAATTCATTTCATAAACCCGCTAATCGTTAAGCAATTACAGTTTACTCATAATATCCTATATTTCATAAATCAGTAAGCCATTTCATCAACATGTATTTCTTTCGTTCACATCTTATAATTTATCATGCATCCAATCATTAAGCATCATATTTATGTACACATAAGACATTTTTCATAACACGGGCAATTATTAAGCAATAAGCAATTTCATCAATTAATTCAACTATCTGACGCCACATATGTCATTAATTCATAAATTCATTTATCCAATTGTCGTCATTCACATCTTTAGGTTTTCCTCAATCTTTTAAGACATATCAAACTCAAAAGACCACTTTATCAAAGTTTGTTCAGCCGGGTCACTGGATAGGTGCCCTTAAAGTCCATAGTCATTCTAGGGGCATTACACAGAAAAACATTGGTACATAAATTGAAAATATATTAAAAATAACATAATTGAAATTTCCAACTACTATATAATTATTATAATATTCATTTTATTTGTTGTCATTGAATTTTACATCTATTACATAACTATCAAAATATTCATTTCATTTGTTTTCAAATTGAATTTTTCTAACTGATACATAACTATCATAATGTTCATTTCAAATAAAATGAGGGTAGGTTAAAATTAGACATTAATAGTTATTTCAATGAACAAATGTTGAGACTTAGAGATCACATGAGGCTATACAAATATTTTTTTAACAAATAACAAAACAAGAATTGGAATTACATTTAACTTGAAATTGTTAGTAACTTAGAAAATTGAAAATAGTTAAATATGTACATTTTAACTTGAAAATAAGGTCAAAATGTACACTTAATTTCAAAATTGTTCCAATAACATTGAAAATTGTTAGTCACTTGAAAATTATTCATTTAATATGAAAATTGTTACAAATTTTCAAATACAAATAACAAAGTTATGAAATAAATAAGAATCTCATTACAAACAAATATTAAATAAATTGGATTGTGAAATAGTTAGATTTTTTTTTAAATTGTTACTAATTTTGTATTCTAAATAACAAATTGTTAAAAATATTATTACAAACAACATATAGTAAGGCTAAATTTAAAAAAAAATAGTTGGTATATATAACAAATTATTAGAGAAAGATAAAATATGAAATTTAAATTAGGTAGCATGTAATTCAAAAATTTACCTTGGTTGTCCTCCATTAGAATTTCTTGCACCAAAGGTGCATCTTCTTCTTCTCTCAATCTTGCTCTTTGTTGTCTCATTCTTTCCCTATTTTTCCCACGCTCTTTATGCTCGGTTTGTTGATGAGCATGCTTCCTTTTTCATTTTCTTTTGCTCCCCATCAAACTACAATGAAAAAACACAAAGAATTCTTCAAATTGTTATAGAAAACAACAATATGTTAATATAAAATTGAACAACAATAATACTTCTTACATGTCTAATGAACTCTAATTGAACAACATCAAATTCAAAAAGCAACTCTAATTGAATGTAAATTAATAATGATTTAAATAAGTCTGTTTGGCTATTGTTTAGTGATTATATAGAGGTTTCTTGTTGTTTTTGCATGGGAATCGTGGTTGGCAACATTAATTGTCCAACTCCTTTCCCGGGTTCTTTTTTATGTTTTGTTTTACACAAAAAAATCCTCGATCGAGGTCTATGTCAAACCCTCGATCGAGCTTTACTTCAGCCCTCGATAAATACCTCGATTGAGGGCCTAAAAAATAGGCTAAAAGCCCTTTTCACTGCAGAAAATAAATATTGTCTAACCTTCATAGGCTTAAACTATGTCATTAAATGCACATTAATGGGCAGAACTAATACCATTGGATTCTCCAATGAATCCTCTATCCATATACATATAATTTATGAATTTTTATCTTCATATGTCATTTATTTTTTAATTTCTGCTAAAGCTTACCCTAAAAAACCCTCTCAACAACTTCAAATGAACTCAAAGATAAATCAACAACATTCAAAATACACATCCAAAAATTTGATAAAATATACAAGCACTACATCAGTGCGTCCTCTTCAAAATGGTATTTTTAGTTTTGAAAATTATGTAAACAATCAAATTATTTGGTGCACACACCCGCATGTGTGAAAAATGCGACTGAAATATTCATTGGTCAGTTTTGAAAAACAATAATAAATATAATTTTTCAAGGAAAATTAAAAGAAAAATATGTACACACTAGTTCATTATGTCTAGATCATGTTCACATATTTCATTTTTTTTAAATTAGTAATTTAACATAAAATTATTTTGCACACACACAAGCCACTTGTTAATTGCTCTTCAAATGTTTAAGGACACGCATTTCAATAAATGCAAAATTGTCACGATAAATGACATTGGTATATTTTTAAAAAAATATCATTGGAAAGCCAACATAATTCTCTACATTTCATTTTTTAGCCGCACGTCGAAATTCATATGGAAAATGTGAGTTTCGAAGGCTTCAATTTAATATATGGGTGAAATTTTCATTTTTCATCTCCATATTTGGCCAAAAAGGGTTACCCGTCTTCATGGAATCACCCAGAGGTAGGTTGCCACTAGATTGATGTAATAATTTTCACATGTTTTATAAAGGTTCTTCTCATGAACCTATGTATTCCATTCCATTGAATGAATCAATGGATCTACGTTTATCTTACCCAATGGATTTTCTTCATGTTGCAACCATTTTTGAGATAGAGTGTATGACTTGCTTTCTTCTAATTAATGTGTTGGTAATATTGCATATATATTCTAGCCCAGAGACATAAATTTGGTTACAATTTATGTTGTTTACATTGTCTTGTGTCCTCCCACCTTAAAAATAACATTTGAAATCATCTTCAAGTAGTAAAGGCTAATTATAGGCACCACAGGCCCTTGTTGTAAACCTAGTCAACTCAGTTTCATAGATATAAAGGCTTTACTAGGGTGACATACTAGTATCTTCTGCCTCAGAAAAGTAGGGTTCCCTCCCTTGGCATGAATATTGGAATTATGGCTTGAAATGGCATGGGAAGGTGCATATCACATAGTATGCCCTAGCTTTGTGCTTTTCGTTACAGCGCAAACTAGCAAGTCACTAGTTCAAGACCCGAAGATCATTGCTAGCAACAATAACTTAAGAGTTATTACCCACTGTCACCAAAATAAATACCTCTACACTTTTGGTTGGCCATTATCCAACTCGAGGGGGTGTCCTGCCATATATCTAATGATAATTTAAGATTACACCCTAAGGACATGTGCAATGAAATGTTCAAAAGATATTGTCCTGGGTTGATGATTGTACCAAACAAACATACCAATCGCACCCCTATGGAAATCTATAATCAACCGATGTCACCAATTGACACCTAGGTATTGTTGAAGATAATAATTCAAAATATCGAGGAGGATGATTACACCCCTTAATCTGAACTAGACAAATATTTCATAATCTTAAAAGGGGTAGGTAAATAAATCAACATGGTTTGGCATTTATCAGCACATTACATGACTATGTAACCAAAATAGAGGAAAGATTGATTCCAAAGGAAGTGGTTCCCTTGTCTTAAAAACTCATAGAGAAGGAAAGAAGATGACATCCCCTCAAGGAAGAAAGCACTAAAAAATACAAAAAATAATGATTCATCTTAGGGGGATTAAAAACATCATGGAAGAATTAAACGAGAGAGAGAAGAAAAGAATGCCAGAAATAGAGATAGGGACAATTAACCTCATTTGTGCCACAATCATGTTGAGTCTTCAATTTTTACTAACGACGTAGATAATTGAATAATTCCATCTACCACTACACTCATTCCAACTCAAACATCGACTAACTATGACTCAGAGAGGAAAAGGACTCATAAAAGGAGGCATTGAATTCAAAATCGAGGTGGTAATTTTTTTTAATAATGTAATGGGTTCTACAACATCATCTCCATCCCTTTTTCTCATTCTTATTCTTTTTCCCCAAATAAATCTTCTCCAAAGTCATTATGTGAGGAAGAAAATAAATAGACCTAGGAAAGAGATCAAAGGGACCCTCTTGATGTCATTCTATTGTATTCGAAGAACATCTATGATTTATTGAATAAATTAAGATAGAGGTAGTTTCCACCAAATTGATGCAATAATTTTCACGTGTTTTATAATGGTCTTTTCTCATGGATGTATGTATTCCATTCCATTGAACGAATCAATGGATCTATATTTATCTTACCCAGTTGGTTTTCTTCCTGTTGTAACCATTTTTTTAGATAGCTTGTATGACTTGGTTTCTTCTAAATGATGTGTTTGTAATATTCCACATATATTCTAGTGATGGAATTGTGATTAAGGCGCTCCATAAACATAAATTTGGTTACAATTTATGTTGGTTACATTTTCTTGTGTCCTCACACTTTAAAAATAATTATTGAAATCATTTTGAAGTAGTAAAAGCTAATTCTATGCACTACAGACCTTTGTTGTAAATCCTATCAACTCAATTCATAGATATAAAGGATTTCCTAGGGTGATAGACTAGGATCTTCTACCTTAGAAAATGAGGGTTCCCTCCCTTGGTTTGAGTATTAGCTTGATGACATGAAATGGCATGGGAAGGTGTAACAATGTTAATTGGCGAAAAATGTGAATAACAACAAAATGAAATTTCTGGCATGCAAATTTTCTTTACTTAATATTTTATTATTTTATTAAAGTGTCACATGTTAACTCCACATTGAGTATGGAATTACACTTCTCCCTCATACTAGGCTGTAGAAAGCACATATCGATGCATTAGGGGAATTTTGAAGTCTAAAATGGGCCTCATAAGAGATATAATAAAATATTGTGTGTTTTCCATTTTGTGGGGAAGATATAGTTACAACTCACCCTTTGCACTACAATTCATGTAACGATGGTTAAGTTAAAGTGAAAAGATGTGTACAACTAAAATTAATAAAAAAATCTCATTCGGTATGACTAGAAGCATAAGTACTTTTGAATATATAAATATACTAAAATAAAGTACTCCTAAAATAAAATAAATCAAAATACTTTTGTTTTGAATTATAAACCTAAATTAAACTTTTGTACATAAATTCTAAATGATATTTGTATAAAATAATTCACATTAATAATTTTTTATTTTAAAATATATAATATAACATAATATATATTATACGAAATAACAAAATATAATAAAGGTGATTATTATATATATGATATTTCTTATAATATATATATATATATATATCACTTTATATTATATAATATAAAATTTTTAAATAATATATGTTATAACAATTTTAAATAAAAATATTATATATATAATATAACTTATTTACTACATCATATCTAAAAGTACTAAATCAAGATTCTATTTTTAAATTTATGTTTGACTTTTGAATACTATTATACTTTTATATTCAAAAGTAAAAGTACTTCAAAGTGAAAGTACTTAAAGAGCATTAAATACATAAATATTATATTTAAAAGTAATTGATGAGTACTTTTTCTATTATGAGTATGGTTAACCATGGATTTTTATCCACCATGTAGAATTTGATAAGCAAGTAACTTTAACTCAAGCAATGCCACCTCAACCATAAGGGATGATGTCATTCTCTATAATTTGATTGGTTTTTATAAAGTTGATTTTGATAGTACTTTTTTTGTTTGGATGCCCATGTTTACCTCAAAATTCTCCTAATGCAATGAAAAAGCATGAAGGAAACTAAGCTAATTTGTATGGGAAAGCGTGGAGGTAGATCACTCATTGAAGTGAAATATGGATGAGCCGTCAACGATGAGAAGTGCATCATGAGAAAATCAATAAAACATGTTGTATCATTTTGTATTTTCCATTCTCATGTTTATGTTGGCAATCATGTTAGCATGTTTTCCTTACCAGTTCTTGTTGCATTTGGCAAGATGTGGTCAGAGGTACTCCATTGAGAAATGTTTTCCAAATCATTTTTTGGAATATGATAGTAGTGGAAGACATGTTAATGGGCATCATTAGCATGCACATGAGTCGGGATGTTCTTCAAAAAGGGATAGGAAGTGGCTTCAACCTGAAGAGTGCTTTCATAGTGAGTAGCACTTAAGAATAACATTATTGTTTTATGGATGTATGTTGCATGTAAATCCCCAAGAAGGGAAAATTGTACAAGTGATGACATGTTATAATGTCACTTAATATGAAATATAGTTTTCAATATCTGTTAACAAGTTATACAACTTAATGAGAACCCGACATTGTGCTCATTTTTTTGGGCTCAATTTTAGTAGTTGTTTTACCTCCATTTCAAAAAGTTTGTATACTGGTAGCACAATATTTCATTTCGAGCCATTTTTTGTGATTTTGAAACTTCTTGGTCATAAAAAAAATATAATTTTTATTTACAAATGCGTTTTTTGAACTTTTACTAAAAATACATACATTTAGTAGCTACTTATAATCAAAATATATATACTTTTTTTTTGTAAATTTAGAAGCTAGTTAGAATGAAAAATATATACATTTGGAAGTTTTTTCTTTAAACTTTTCCCTTAAATAAGCCATTTTTTGGGCAAATTTGTAAAACAAATTGAGACAATAAATACATTACAAACCAATTTTAACATATTTTCAGCTATTTTATGTATACAAATGATTCTATTTAGCATTACTTTCCATAAAGTGATAATTGACATAAACTGAACAAAACGTATACCATATATTTGTAAATAACATATTAAAAATATAATATGTATTCTTAAAATAAAATATTAAAGTAAAAACATTACAAAATATCTTATAAATTTTTTGTCAAGTTTGACATTTTCCTCATAATTGTGTCGCCCATTGGGACGACACTTTTTGCACCGAAAGAGGGCTTAGGGTAGGAGCGAAGATTTTCCTCCAAGCTTAAAGGGGCGTGGCACAATGACGCAAGGCCGCCACCAACGAGGGTTATTGCTTAACGATTATACACAACACACGCGTTCACATAAACAAGATGTAAAAAGGATTCCATAAGCTAGCTTCTATTACTTCAAATCAATTGGTTACAATGCGAACTACAAGGAATGTAAAACAACTAACTATGTCGGCCTTAGCCTTATAATACAGAAGTAACTGTGTTCTATCGCAGTGTGTCGATCTTCATCCTCTCCTGGTTCACTGCGAAACTCTGAGCTATAGCTCGATCTTCTCGGCGCTCTATAGATGTACAAATCTTATCTTGATCTCTTCTCTGTGCCAACTCAAAAAAAATGGAACTCCCCCCTTCCTCTATGCCTACGCACAAGTCTTATACTCTGTTGCACATTCCGAGGCTTACTCTGACTCTCGAAACACTCTTCCTCTGTCCGTCGATCTCCCCGAACTTGCAAACCTACAATTGTCAGTGCCTCTGCTTTGTTTCACAATCTGCACCGGTGACGACATATGTCACGATCCCAACCACCTGTAATAACTGCTCATAACTTCCTTAGCAACCCCGAACGGCTTCCAAGTACTCCTGTTGACTTCTGCGCGTCCTTTTGACACTGCTATAGTAGTCGGACTTGTCGCTACCTCGACCATACTGTCTTCCGTCATCCTTCGACATGTCGACTCTCTATTTTTTTTATCTTCTATCGACTGCTCCTGTGCGACTTATTGACTTCGACAGCCAATCTGCTCTTCCGCACCAATGGTCGTCAGCATTCCCTCTGGTCGGCCTTCTTCATGTCGATCATCTCCGACTACTCTGCCTAGGCCCCGATGCTCCTGCATCAGACTCCCCATGAGAGAAAGAACTTGACTGCTCCGTCAGTCTCCTGAAGTCTTCTTCAAAAATCCATGTTGCCTACTACAACTCATCATCTTTCCATCGCACTAAGTATTATTTCTTTCACGAACTACGCATACGCCCGACTTTGCGTTCTTCTATTACTTCTGTGGTTTCCTCTTTGTGTCGATCTGGAATCTGCACTGTCCAGTCGATGTTCGACACTTCTGCGCTACTGCTACTTGAACATTATTCAAACTTGTACAGATCTAAGACATTGAGCATTGGTGAAATGCTCAAGTCCTTCGGCAGCTCCAACACTTAAGCGTTGTTTGAAATCTTCTTCATAATCTTACATGGTCCAATCTTCTTCAGCTTCAGGTTGTTATATGTTCCTGTCGGAAATATATCCTTTTGCAAATGTGAATAGACTAAGTCTCCTTCGCTGAACGAATGTAGCCTCTTCTTCCTATCGGATCTCAGCTTGTATGCCACATTACTCTTCTCTATTCATTTTCGCAAATCTTCATGCACTTCCTTCATATGCTCTACGAATGATTCTTCATCCATGCTTTTCCTGATTTATGTTGGTAACTCCACCAAATATACCACTCCATGTGGGATTCTCCCCTGAACAATTTGGAATGGGCTCAAACCTGTCGAACGATTCACAGAATTGTTGTATGCGAATTCTTCTTGCGCCAACACATTCTCCCACTGCTTGGATCTATCAGTCGTCAAACACCTTAGAAGGTTTCCCAAAATTCTATTCACCACCTCAGTCTATCCATCTATCTGTGGATGATATGCCGAGATAAACTGAAACCTTGTGTCTAGTTTCTTCCATAGTGTTCTCTAGAAATGTCCCATAAACTTGGTATCCCTATCCGATGTGATACTCTTCGGAAACCCATGCAATCTAAATACCTCCTTGAAGAATAGTACAAAAATTCTTGTGGTGTCAATTGTATTCTGACACAAAATAATGTGTTCCATCCTTGAAAATATGTTGACTACAACAAAGATTGAGTCGCTTCCTTGCTGTGTCTTCGGCAATCCTAGCACAAAATCCATGCTTAGGTGCTCCCATGGGGTATCCGGTACAGGTAATGGTGTATACAACCCTGTGTTATGAATTCTTCCTTTTGCCAACAGGAAAACTCGACATTGTCATACCCACTTATTGACATCTGTTGTCATTCCTGGCCAATAATACCATTCTTCGACCAATGTCTTGGTCTTGTCGATGCCAAAACGACATGCTAATCCACTACTATGCAATTCTCGGAGTAGGTTCTCCCTTATGGATCCTCTAGGAATACACAACTGTTGTCCCTTGAATAGGTATCCCTCTTGGATAAAATAATCCAAGTATGGAGTTCTGTCGACACTCCACGGTTCACGACAAGCCTCCCATGCTTTCACAAAATCCTCGTCGGTCGCATGCGCTTCTTTCATCGACTCTATTCCTGTTTCCTAAACTGACATCATGTTCAACAATGCAACTCTTCTACTAAATGCGTCGGCAACCTTGCTCGACTTGCCCGATTTATGTCGCAACATGAAAGTATATCCCTGCAGGAACATGACCCATTTCATGTGCCACTGATTCAAATTTGATTGAGTATTTAGATACCTCAGCATTTGGGATCTGTGTATAACACAAATTCCTTGGGCAACAAATAATGCCTCCACTTCTTCAACTCTTGCACAACAGCATAAAATTCTTGGTCATAGAACGAATATTTTCGCTTTGCATCATCCAACTTCTCACTGAAGAATGCATTTGGTCGGCCCTCTTGGCTCAACACTGCTCCAATTTCCATTCCACTCGCATCGCAATCGACCTGGAAAAATTTCTTGAAATATGGGAGCGCTAACAATGGGCTGTCAGTGACCTTTTCCTTCAACTTGTCTAAATCTCACTGGGTAGCTTCTGTCCACTTAAACTCTCCTTTTTGCATGCACTCTGTCAAAGGTGCACAAATCCAACAGAATCCCCAAATGAACTTCCTGTAGAAACTGGCAATTCCATGGAAACTCCTTACTCTAGTCACACTTGTCGGTTCCGTCCAATCCAATATTTCCTTCACCTTCTCTGGCTCCATCACTAACCCTTTACTCGAGATTACAAATCCCAATTACACTAGTTCTTCCTTCATGGATAAACACTTTTGCAAGTTCACTGTCAACTTCTCTTCCTGCAAATTTTGCAATACTTGTCGAAGGTGTCCCAAATGCTCTGCCTTGGTTCGACTAAATATCAGGATGTCGCAAAGATACACTATGACGAACTTACCCAAAAATGGCTTCAGTACCTCATTCATCAATCGCATGAATGTACCGGGTGCATTAGTCAATCTAAATGGCATGACTAACCACTCATACAACCTTTCCCTCATCTTGAATGTTGTATTCCATTCATCTCCTTCTCTAACCCAAATTTTGTGATAACTCCTCTTCAGGTCAAACTTTGTGAAGTACTTCGCTTCACTCAAGTAATCCATCAAGTCATCCATTCTTGGCAATGGAAACTGGTACTTGATCATGATCTTGTTGATGGCTCTGGAGTCGGTACGCATCCTCCATTATCCACCTTTCTTTGGCGCTAATAATGCTGGTACCACGCAAGGAATCAGAATTTCTATGATCAATCCCCTGTCCAACAACTCCTAGACCTATCGATTATGTTCCTGACCTTCTGTTGGACTCATCCTATGCGGTGCCTTGTTTGGCAGACTCGACCCTAGAATCAAGTCAATCTGATGGGATATGCTTCTCTTCGGTGGAAATCTTGTCGGTGCCTCATTGACTACTATGCTTCGAAAATAGTCAAGCATCTTTCCGACTTCGACCGAAATTTTATCCATTGTCGACCTCTCGACACATGGCCCTTTCGAAATGATAGCAAAACATTTCGACTGCTTCTCCTCCTCCGTGAGGAATTCTTTCGTTGAACACATGACCGCTCGCTTTTCCCAAAAGTTTCTCACTCCCTGTTTACAGTCGGCTTGCTCCCTCTGCTTTAGCTTCAGATTCCTCTACACACCATTCTTCCACACTGTGACTGTGTTGGCTCGACCATCATATATCATCTTCCGATCATACTTCCATGGCCTCCCTAACAACAGATGGCATGCATCCATTGGGATTATGTCACACAGTACGTTGTCTTCAAGCTTCCCGACCTTGAAGTTAATCAACAACTGTTTCGTCACATTCACATGGTGTACTTTCTCTAACCATGAGATCTTGTAAGGGTGTGGGTGTTCCCGACATTTCAAAAACACTTTTTCGATGACCTCCATCACCAGAAGATTCTCTGTGCTTCCACAATCAACTATGGTCTTGCAATGCCATTCGTCATTTTGCACTCTAGTTCAAAAGATAGCCTTTCATTGTGTCGGCTCTTTCTCGTCGCATCTATATTCCCGAACCAATGTTCGCCTCACCGTCAGGTTTCAACTTTTCTTCTTCTCATCTACAGGATGTCAAATCTTCCCTCTCGTCGACCTGGCCATTCCTTCGACGTCTAGGTGTCGACTCCTCTGCAACATGTAGGTTCTCTAGGAATTCATATGCCTTGTGTCCGACTCCTCGACACTTGTAACAGACTATGGCTGGCCTGTTAGCTCCCTTTCTGTCAGATGGACCACTACGACTGTATATGCACCTTGACCACATGTCTCTCAACCATCGTGTCGGTTTTCTTGCTCTTTCTCCCTAGTCGTTGTCCATTCTTCACGTCAGTTGTCTTCGACAGTTTCTCTCCTATATCCGCGACTTTGGCCTTTTGCGGAAATAACCTTCGCACCCCGACCAGTCATCCTACTTCTCGTCGATGCAGATTTCCTTGATAGTTTCTCTTCTTCCTTCAGAGCTAACTGGTAGGATTCACCGAATGCTCTGAATCTAGACATGCTCAACTCGTTTTGTATGGCATATTTCAATCCATTTACATATCTCGTGACAGCTTCTTCACCTTCGTCGGTGTGTCCCGACCTTATCGACAATCTGTAGAACTCTTATGTGTATTCTTTCATGGTCATCTCTTTTTATTGAAAGTTCTGTAATTTCCATAACAAGGAAATTACATAGTCATTCGGAAAGAACTTCCCTTTCAGCTTGGCGACCATCCTACCCCAAGACTTTCCCTTCTTGAATCTGTCAGCCTGCACATTGTCCCACCACAATGAGGCATGACCCTTCAACCTTAGACATGCAGTCTTAACCCGTTTAGGATCCTCGATCTGCACTATGTCGAAGTATTTCTCCATTTCTCTGAACCAGTTGATCAAGTCTTCCGGATCCAGAATTCCTGAGTAGGTACGCACATCTATCTTTGTCCGACCTCTCATATCCATCAGAAGCTTGATGAATTTTTCTCTTGGTTCTTCTCCTTCTGCTTCCCGTGCTCCCACCTCTTTTACCTCCCCATCACTGTGGTCTAACGCATGAGGAGTACAACTACACCTTTGGTTTTGTTTGAGCGATGCGACTTCATTTGTCAAAGTTCGCACTGTTCAGATGCACTCATCAAACATCTCACGATCAACTATGACCGCTGCGCGATACGCTCTTCGTCCAACTCCTCGAACATGAATGCCTCTATGAGCCATTTTCAACCTCAGCTAAAACTCCCACTCTTCCAATCACAACCGAACTTTCACAAGCTGTGCACAACTCTACCCAATCGCAGTTGGAGTTGTTAACAAACTCGCACACTAGATTCACTTCCAATCCTAATACCACTTGACCTAGTCAAGTTGATGTCACTACCTTTTTGCTTACAGGATTCTCTTCCCGCTCTTATACCACTTGACGCAAGGCCGCCCCCAATGAGGGTTCTTGCTTAATGATATCACACAACACACGCGTTCAACATAAACAAGATGTAGATAGGATGCTAGAAGCTGGCTTTTATTACTTCAAATCAATCGGTTACAATGCAAACTGCAAGGAATTTAAAAAAACTAACTATGTCGACCTTAGATTTACAATACAAAAGTAATTGTGTGCTCTCTCAGTGTGTCAATCTTCACCCTATCCTGGTTCATTGTGGAACTATAAGCTATGGATCAATCTTCTTGGCGTTTTGTAGATGTATGACTCTCCTATCCAATCTACAAATCTTCTCTTGAGCTCTGCTCTGTGGAAACTCAAAAAAAAATGGAACTCCCCCCTTCCTCTATGCCTGCGCACAAGTCTTCTACTATGTTGCGCATATCGAGGCTTACTCCGACTCCCGAAACACTCTTCCTTTGTCCGCCGATCTCCCCGATCCTACAAACTTGCAATTATTAGCGCCTCTATCATGCTGCACAATCTCCATCAGTGAGAACATCTGTCACGATCCCAACCACCTATAATAACTGCTCATAACTTCCTTAGAAACGTCGAATGACTGCCAAGTACTCCTCTTGACTTCTGTGTGTCCTTATGACACTGCTACAGTAATCGGTCTTGTCACTGTCTCGACCATATTGTCTTTCGTCATCCTTCGACATGTTGAATCTTGACTTTCCGTGTCTTCTGCCGATCGCATATCGACTGCTCCTATGCGACTTATTGACTTCGACAACCAATCTGTTCTTATGCACCAGTGGTCGTTGGCACTCCCTTTGGTTGGCCTTCTTCATGTCAATCATCTTTGACTACTCTGCCTAGGCCTCGATGCTCCTGCATCACACAACAATGTGAAAAATTAAAAATTAAAAAAAAATGGAAAAACCAAAATGAAAAAACATATTATATTTTTTTCGAAAAAGTCAAAATATATATATAAATTTATAAATTTACAAAATTTATGAACAAAAATTTCAAAACAAAATGTAAACAAAATTTGAATATATATATATATATATATATATATATATATATATAATCCAAATAAAAGTAATACCTAAAAAATTTAAAACAAAACAATTTTTTGAAAACATTTAAAATTTATAACAAAAAAATTCTAAAAACATTTAAATATATATATATATATATATATATTATTAAAAAAAAACAATTTATAGAAACTTAAAAATATATTTAAAAAAAAAAAAATCTAACCCCCCCTCCCCCTGTCCCTCCTCCCCCCCTCCCCCCTCTCCCCCATCCTCCTCCCTGCTTGCTTCCTCTCTCCCATTCGGGAGAGAGGATGGGGGAGCGGGGGGCGGAGGTAGATGGACAAGATGGAGGAGAATGGGGGAGCAAAGGGGGAGGAGGGAGAGGCAACAGGGGGAGGGGTTAGAGTTTTTATTTTTTATTTTTTTAAACTTTGATGTTTTTTGTTTTTGTTTTACGTTTTTATAATTTGTTTTTTAATTTTTTATAAAACAACAATTTATAAGTTTATTTTTTTTTTGAAGATTATTATTTTTTAATATTATTAGAAATTCTTTTATTTTATCTAGAAAGAGTGATAAAATAATTTCTTGAATAAATTGTGTTGAACGAAGTGAAAGTTTTATATAATGTTACTAAGAGATTTAATAAATACAGTTTTAAATTATGACAAAGTGATATAATAATGGCATTTTTTGCGAAAGCATGGTACCGGTAGCATTAATTTTCAACTCAGGGCTTCATTTTAAGGCTTTTGTAAAAACGAATATGGATTTTTTTGGTCCATGTCAATATTTTTAACCAAAAATAAAAGTGGTGCTATTGGTAGCACCACTTTTTTATTTGGGTTTTTTTTTTTGGTGTTTTTTATGCAAAAGTATGAGTTTTTATGGCTAGAGTTCTCATTTTGAATATAAAGTTATCATCAAGTGTATAAATTGTTTGTTGAGATTGTTGATAATCAAGGAGAGTAATGAAAACATCGTCCAATTGAGAGGAAACAATGTTACCCCTATGATTATGGATCAAGACTTTTGGTAAACCAAAAGTTTCTTTCTATGGGGAGGTAAGGTCCAGGAGGATCTCCACATTCGAAAAATCCATATGGTATCCATTTTTTCCAACGCTATATGCACAACAAAGAACTTGCATGGACCTTTCCGACATGATTTGAACAAGGTCAAATGGAATTTGTATGCGGAATCCTATGGCTTGTTGAAGTTTTGGGTGAAAGGGAAAAAATAAAAATAAAATGATTAATACATATTTTGAGCTATATGATTTTTTGATTTTCATTTCTAATGTAATAGGAAACTAATGGAAGAGCTATGTTGTATTTTAGCTTCCTAATCTAAGGGTAATGTTGAGATTTTCTCTCAACCTGTATCTTGAATTGTGCCTAGATCTTGATTTTGTGGATCTAAAGAGTTATTGTCTCCTTAGAATGTTGAGTTAGTTCTCTACTATGTAAAACTATAAAAATTCCATTTTTCTCTTTGAAATTAGGGGAGAGGATTTGTAATCTCTTTTAAGGAGAATAAGCAAGTAGACTTGCTTGTGAATTGTTATCCCTTTTTGTAAAAGGAAATGAGTCCCTTATGGGAGAACTTTGTAAGCCACTTATTGATAAAATGAGCCACTTATTGTGAGAATATTTTCCCTTGTAAACGACAAAACCAACCCCTTATTAGGATATTATTTTAGGCCATTCTACAAAAGGATAATCCCTTTGAAAGGATAAATAACAAATGGGATCATCAATTGAGTGAGCCCAAAGATGTATCCATAATTTGGTGAACACTATTATTAATCTTGGTTGTATATTGTTTTTACGTGCTTGGTTGTATATTGTTTTTATGTGCTTGGTTGTTTGACATCAATTCTAAATGTTGAGTGTGAATTAATTGCCAATTTTCATGATAACAATGGAAAATTGAGAAATCTATAAAGTGTCTAGAATGGAGAAAAATAGAGTCACTTTTAGATTTCCTATTTTGGGATCATTTATTCCCAAACATCAGACTATATAAGAAATCCATACTGGGAGTGAATGAAGTGAAGAAATAGTCAAAACAATTTTTTGAATAAGGAGTAATTCAACCAACTACCTCACTTTGTGGATTGCATATCGTTGTAAGTCCAAAGAAGTTAGGAACTTGGAGAATGTGTATTGATGTTAGGAACCCATGTCTTTACTTTGTTAGTATATTGTTGTTGGACGCATATGCTTTGTAAGTCGTCCCGTAGTATTTGTTGACCAATATTTTGTGTTATTGTTGTTGGCGCATATGCTTTGTAAGTCGCCCATAGTATTGTTGATCCATAGTTTGTAGTGGCCCATGGTTTTGACCCATAGTATTGGCGCCTAGACTTAGTATATAAGTGTGTGTTGAGACCTATGAAGGCACTGTGAAGTTATTTGTATTGAGCTTGCTCAAAGGAGGTTTCCCCCTCGAAGTGGCCTGTGATCAATATAAAAGTGATTCTGAGTTCTGTAATTTATGCTATTTCGCATATTCTTATTAATTAATTGTTGCAAGTGCTTCACATCTGGTATCAGAGCACTTTCTTGGGCTCGTTGTGTGAAATTTCTACCAATTTTTTTTTTCGCATATGTTGCAGGTTCGTATTTGGGAATAATACCTATCCTCTTAACTATGGGAAGTACTTGGGAATAAGCCCTAAAACTCATTGTGAGGAGTACCACAAGAACCCCGAAGTAGCTGGCCCATTGAGAGGACCTGCCAGCGAAAAGGGCAACGACCCCTACCTGATTGACTAGTTTCCACCCGTGAGGTAAATCAAGAGCTGTCGTTTGTGGCAAAGCGGTTATCAGTTTTACCTGAGCCGTGGAGTGAGGGGTACTGCCCCAATATGCAAGCTGTTAGACAGCATTGGTGGCCGAGTGAAACCCCTGAACTGTTAGGAAGTCGCACATACCTAGGGTCCATATCTATTTTCAGCTGAACTGTTGTCGATCACTGCTGTGCCGTTTCAGATCCAGCCGTTCAGAACCATTCTGAAAGCCGTTCCAGATCCAACCATTTTCAATCCATTCGGTGTCGTTTTAGATCCCTCTGTTTCTGCTCACTTCCTGGCCATTGCAGATCTATCTATTTCAGATCCCTTCCGAGTCGTTTCCGCTCCTCTCTATTTCCCTTGAAATTTTTGGGGAACCCCTGTTATCCCATTCTGCATATTTCATTCCTAAGGAACCTATCCCCAATTCCACTTCCCAAAGACCGAAATCCCACATTTGTCTATTTTTAAGGTTTGCCATAACTTTCTCAGATTTCACCCAATCACCTTCAAATTTTACCATAGAGTTCCTTTCCAAATTCTACTTCTTTGTCACCCTCTTCCAAATTTTCCCATTCTTTCACCCCGCTTCTGAAATCCTCATTTTTTGCTTCTCTATCTATTCGACAGTGTCCAAAAACTAGTCAAACCCCAATTACCCTTCATATTTTTTCCCAAATCCAGATTTTCCTTTACTGAAGCTGTTTCTGTTTTTGTTTTTCTACCCAGTCAACCAAAAAAAAAAAAAAAAGAAAAAAAAAAACTCCTGGTTATGGTTGTCACCCGTGCAGGAGAAAAAACCATGGAAGAAGCACTTGTAGCCATCCAAGCCAAACTCCAGGATCTGGATGAAAAATTTATCGGCCTCCATCTTGAACATTAAGCTATGAACAACAAACGGCAGTCCAAGTCTTCATCAGACAATGGGTTCTCTTCTTCCAGCAATTTCCGTGGTTCGAAGCTTGATTTTCCTCGCTTCAATGGTACTGATCCAACTGGATGGATCTATCGTGCAGAACAGTATTTCAGTCTGCATAATACTTTTGATGTCAACAAAGTTCCGTTTGCATCCTTTCATTTGGAATAGGAAGCTCTTCAATGGTACCGTTGGTACATCAAGGCTCATGAAGAGCCAAAATGGCCAGACTTTTGCTAGCTCCTTTTGCAACGATTTGGTCCTAGTGCTTTTGATGACTTCACAGAAGCCCTCACTAAACTTCGCCAAATTGGAACTGTGAGAGAGTATCAAACCAAATTTGAGAAACTAACCAACCACACTGAAGGATTTTCTGATGACTTTTATCGGAGTTGTTTTATGAGTGGTCTAAAGGATGCCATCCGCTCTGAGGTAAAAATGTTTTGTCCCAACACAATGATGGAAGCCCTAGGGTTGGCTAAGTTGGCAGAAGACAAGATTGCAGCCCAACAGTGCTCCAAGCCCACTTTTGTTCCCTTCCGAAATATGGGTTCTCAACGACCACCCATACCGCAGGCTCCTCGACCAACTCCTATCAAGCGTTTGTCTGAAACAAAGATGCAAGCACGCAGAGAAAAGGGGCTTTGATATAATTGTGATGATAAATTCACTCGGGGACATAGATGTGTTCAGCAAAATCTCTATCTCTTGGATGTGGATTCTCCGCCTGCCTCTAAAATTGGTGACAAAGATCCAGAAACAATGGATGCTCAAGTCGACATTCAGGAACCGCCTATTGACCCTCCGTCTCAGGATGACCAGCCAGAGATATCTCTCCATGCTTTAACTAGAATCACTACCCCCCAAACAATGCGGGTCACGGGTTACTTCAAGAAGCTTCCTCTTACAATAATCATTGATTATGAGAGCACTCATAATTTCATTGACCCTCAGATCGCCAAACAAGCTGATTGTTTTATCCATCCTTGCTCCAACTTTGAAGTCATGGTTGCCAATGGGGGCACCTTACCTTGCAAAGGGAAATGTCGAAATGTGCATATCTCTATGGGAGATTATACCTTGCGCTCTGACATGTTTTCCTTGACCTTAGGCGGATGTTATGTGGTTTTGGGCGCTCAATGGCTATGCACACTTGGCCCTATCATATGGGATTTTGCTGAACTTTGGATGCAGTTTTCCCTCAATGGACAAAAACACACATTGATAGGATTACAACCAGGGTCTCTTAGCATCATCAGTTCACATCGCATGGAAAAACTCCTCAAGAATAATTCACATGGTGTCATCGCTCAGATCCATTCCATTCAGATGCAACCATCAGCGGTCTCCACTACTCCTTTGGATCTACAACAAATTCTGGATCGATAGACAGGTGTCTTTGCTAAACCTGTGGGATTGCCACCTTCAAGGCTAGAAGACCATCATATTTAGCTCCTTCCTGGAATCGTTACTCCCAACATTAGGCCCTATCGCTACCCATTTCACCAAAAACGGAGATTGAAATGCTCGTTCGGGACTTATTGAATGAAGGTATTATTTGCCCAAGCACTAGTTCCTTTTCTTCTCCAGTTCTTCTTGTTCGCAAAAAAGATGGGTCATGGCGCCTCTGTATTGACTTCCGAGCACTTAATCACCTCACCATCAAGAATAAGGTTCCAATTCTTGTTGTTGATGAGCTTCTTGATGAGCTTCATGGGGTTCAATTTTTCTCCAAGTTGGATCTTCGTTCTGGGTATCATCAAATTCGGGTTCATGAGGATGATATCCCTAAAACAACTTTCTGCACACATGATGGCCATTATGAGTTTTTGGTCATGCCCTTTGGCCTCGCTAATGCTCCTTCCACATTCCAGGCCTTAATGAATAAAATATTTCGGCCCTACTTGCGGAAATTCATTCTGGTATTCTTTGATGATATCCTCATCTACAGTAAAACATGGGATGAACATCTCCAGCATCTAGATCTTGTCATGCAACTTTTCTCTGACCATCATCTCCACGCTAAGCAATCTAAATTTGTTTTTGGACAGAAGGAAGTTGAGTATCTCGGGCACATTATCTCAACACAAGGGGTTCGCGTGGATCATGCCAAAATTGATGCCATGAACAATTGGTCGCATCCTCAGACACTCAAGAGCCATCATGGTTTTTGGGGTTGACTGGCTACTACCGCAAATTTGTCAAGGATTATGGAAAGATTGCAGCTCCATTAACTGCTCTATTGAAAAATGATGCTTTTACATGGACACATGCTGCTCAGTGTGCATTTGACAAACTAAAACAAGCTATGTGTACTACACCTGTTCTAGCTATGCCCGATTTTTCCAAGCTCTTCACTATTGAGAGTGATGCTTGGGGCAATGGACTTGGTGCTATTCTCCTTCAAGATGAACACCCCATTGCGTTCACCAGCAAAGCCCTTTCAGGTAAGAATTTAGCTGCCTCTACATATGAGAAGGAAATGATGGCTATTTTGCATGCAGTACAGAAGTGGCGACCATACCTATTAGGGAATCATTTCTGCATCAAGACTGATCACCAGAGTCTGAAATATTTCTTGGAACAGCATGTCTCCTCCCCAGCACAACAGAAATGGGTTAGCAAACTCATGGGTTATGACTATGAGATCACTTACAAGTAGGGTAAAGACAATATTGTGGCAGATGCTCTTTCTCGCACATTTGATGCCCAAGGTTCTCTGTCAGCTATTTCTATGCCTGTTCCAAATTGGTTGCAATCTATTCAACGGGGTTATGTCAATGACTCTTCCTTATCTCAAATCATCCAACGCTTGAACAACAACCCTTCTGCTGTACCACATTACTCTTGGGATGATGCTTCTCTGAGATACAAGGGTCGTCTGGTGCTTCCCCAGAGCACAGATCTTCAACAGGATTTCTTTTATGAACTCCATGCTTCTCCATCGGCAGGGCACTATGGGTTCCTCAAAACGTATAAACGGGCACAACGTAACTTCTTTTGGCAGGGCATGAAAAGGACAATTCAACAGATGGTGGCTGAATGTGATACCTGCCAGCGCAATAAGGGTGAAACAACACTCCTTCCAGGATTGCTCGAACCCTTGCCCATACCTGCATGGATTTGGACAGATATTTCTATGGATTTCATTGAAGGGCTCCCTAAATCTGGTGGGAAGATAGTGATCCTCGTTGTGGTTGATCGCCTCTCCAAATATAGTCATTTTTGTGCTCTCAGCCATCCCTATACAGCCTCCTCAGTTGCTCAAATTTTCCTGGACCAGATCTTTTGTCTTCATGGTATCCCTTCTTCCATTGTCTCGGATCGTGATGCGACTTTCACCAATCATTTTTGGATAGAACTATTTCGCCACACTGGCACCAAACTGGAGATGAGTTCAGGGTATCACCCACAAACAGATGGTTAGACTGAAATTATCAATAAATGCTTGGAAACTTATCTTTGTTGCTTCACCTCTGAACAACAACATCAGTGGGAAAAGTGGCTCCCTCTCGCTGAATGGTGGTACAATACCTCTTACCACACTGCCTCTAAAATGACCCCATATGAAGCAGTCTATGGTCAGCCACCTCCAGTTCTTCTTCCATACACCCCCAACAGTTCACCAGTTCAAGAAGTTGACATGGTCCTTCGAAACCGAGATCATATTCTTCGCATTTTGTGGGACAATATTCACATGGAAAGAAATCGCATGAAGCAACAAGCTGATCAACACCATTCTGAGCGCACTTTTCAAGTAGGCGATATGGTTTTTCTTCATCTCCAGTCGTACAAGCAATCCTCCCTGAAACTCAAAGGGCATCATAAGCTCACTCCAAAGTTCTATGGGCCATATCGGATTCTTCAGAAGATTGGGTCCGTTGCTTATAAATTGGAACTTCCTCCTTCTTCCTGCATTCATCCCGTATTTCATGTCTCTTGTCTGAAGAAAGTTCTTGGCACCAACATCAGTGGATAAACTATTTTACCCGAACTAGATAATGAAGGATCCATCCTTTTGGAGCCAGAGGCCATCCTCAATCGGCGCACACGTCAGCTTTTCTCTCGCTCTATCACAGAGGCCTTAATTCAGTGGCACGACATGAAACCAGAGGATGCTACATGGGAACCACTCCTTCAGATTCAACAACAATTTCCACATCTAAAGCTTTGAGGACAAAGGTTTTTTTAAGGGGGAGGGGATGTTAGGAACCCATGTCTTTACTTTGTTAGTATATTGTTGTTGGATGCATATGCTTTGTAAGTCGTCCCGTAGTATTTGTTGATCAATAGTTTGTGTTATTGTTGTTGGCGCATATGCTTTGTAAGTCTCTCGTAGTATTGTTGATCCATAGTTTGTAGTGGCCTATGGTTTTGACCCATAGTATTGGCGCCTAGACTTAGTATATAAGTGTGTGTTGAGACCTATGAAGACACGGTGAAGTTATTTGTATTCTGCTTGCTCAAAGGAGGTTTCCCCCTCGAAGTGGCCTATCATCAATATAAAAGTGATTCTGAGTTCTGTCATTTCTGCTATTTCGCATATTCTTATTAATTAATTGTTTCAGGTGCTTCACAATTGACTATAGAGCATGTTTCAACGAGGCCAAAGGTGATTCAAAAGTGAACACAAAATTTATTTTATATTTCTATATCTTTAATATGAACCATTAAATGTCCAACTTGATGGATTTTTCCAACAATTCTCCTTGTTCTTATCATCTGAATGGTATTGATCTTCATCTATAATCAAGATGTTTTATTTTTCATAGTTATTTCCATACTGTATAAATATATATTTTAACATTTGTTTGCAAATATGTAGTACTCCACCAATATATGCATGCATAAAAAAATAGTACAAAGTATGTATACATTGTTGCTAATCCCAACTAAATAACAACTTTTCATCCCTTAACTATTCAAATTTCCTCTTGATGTTTCTTATTTTCGTGCAATATAAATAAGAGAACCATAAAGCAATGTTGAAATTGTCTCATGCAACATTGATAATATCAAGACTAAACATTTGTGCATAATAATAGTAATACTTATGCAAAAAATTAGGTTGCTTGTAGTTTGGTATTTTTCCAATAAACACTCGAACTCCAAATAACAATCCCTCTTATCCCATTACCAATAATTAATTTTGAGTTGATGTTAGTGTCGAGCCATGGAATTGTCATCATTTTACACTATCTTCTCCCTACTTGTAATCCCTTCCTGCTCACCCATAACCGTGTATTAATGCTTATTAATCATGTTTTATGCTTAAGTGTAGGATTTAGACCTAAGGTGTTTTCCATTTCATATATTTAGTATTTTCATATATTCCATTTATCTTTGAAATGTAGATGAGTTTGATGAATTTTGCAGAAATAGGCATGATGTTGTTACTTTTGGACACTTGCATCTACTTCGATATCAGAAGATCCATGAAGTGGGTACATCATATTTCTTGTGCGAGGCATCATTGAGTCAATATAATACTATCCTCAAAGTATCTCAAAGACCCAAATCGTACTTTGTGAAAAAAATGACATTTTACTATTTGTTGTTACTTGTGTTGTTGTTACTTTCACAAGTAACAACAATCTGTGAACAGTTATGAAAGTCCACGAAAATCCATTTTTAAATTACAGAAGATTCATCTTGTATTGATATCTTGGATGAGGAGAGAATATTGGAACAAGAGATGGAGATTAGTTTGATAGTTTGGGATAATTAGCAAAAGATTTTGGGATTAGGTTTGTATTGATTTTTAGATCCAAATTATTATTAATTTGTTGAGGATATTTTGGGGGTTAATCTATGAATGTGGTTCACGATTTTTGGCAAGCGAAGTGCCAAAAATTTGTGTCAGAGACCCTCAATCGGGATCTTTTAAAGCCCTCAATCAAGGTATTAAAACCTCGATCGAGGGTTTTAAAAGACCTCTATCGATGGATTTAAAAGACCTCGATCGAGGTTTTAAAAAATACCTCGATTGATCTATCGAGGTATTTATCCCTGGATCGAGGTATTTTAAAAACCTCGATCAAGCAAATACCTCGATCGAGGGCCTAAAAAATAGGCTGAAAGCCCTTTTCATTGCAAAAAGAAAATTTTGTCTACCTTTCAGAGCCTTAAACTATGTCATTAAATGCACATTAATGGGAAGACTTTATACCGTTGGATTCGTCAATGAATCCTCTATCCATATACATATAATTTATGAATTTTTATGTTTGTATGTAATTTGTTTTTAAATTTTTGCTAAAGCTTACCCTAAAAAACCTTATCTACAACTTCGAATGAGCTCAAAGATAAATCAACAACATTCAAAATACACATCCAATAAATTTGAAAAAATATATAAGGGCTACATCAGTGCATCCTCTTCAAAAGGGTATTTTTAGTTTTGCAAATTATGTAAACAATCAAAATATTTGGCATAGCGCACATGTGTGCAAAATGAGACTGAAATATTCACTGGTCAATTTCGAAAAATAATAATAATAAAAGAAAAATATGTACACACTAGTGCATTCAGTCTAGATCATATTCACATATTTCATTTTTTTAAATTATTAATTTAAAATTAAATTATTTTGCACACACACAAGCCACTTGTTAATTTCTCTTCAAATTTTTAAGGACACACGTTACATTAAATGAAAATTTGACACGATAAATGACATTGGTATATTTAAAAAAAAAAAAATCATTGGAAAGCCAACATAATTCTCTACATTTCATTTTTTAACCGCATATTGAAATTCATATGGAAAATATGACTTTCAAGGGACTCAATTTAATACATGGGTAAAATTTCCATTTTTCATCGTCATATTTGGCCAAAAAGAGTTACCCATCTTCATGGGATTAACCCCTCATTTATTATTTGTTATGTAAAATTCATGTATAAATAAGAGATCCTTCTCCATTCCAAGGGGAGGAATCTTAGAGAAACAAGTCCAAGTTATGATTGAGTAAGAATTATATTCCTTGTAATCTCTTTTGTAATATAGATTGTAGTTCTTCAATTTCTCCCTCTTTTGTTAATGGAGATTGTAATTATTTAATTTCTCTAATTTGTAATTATACTAACTTATTCTTATTTCTTAGCATAGGGTGTATTTTACTTTGATTAATTCATTTTTGTAGATGTATTTTTAATTCAAGTTCTTTACCTATGCAATTTTGTTAGATTTGTAGATTAGCATGGTTGCAACCATAGTGTGATTACTTTTCTGCAAGTGTGATTTTATTTTCCGTAAGTGTGATTTAATTTATTACAAGAGTGGGTGTGTTTTAGTTTCCATAGTGTGCTTTCAATTATGCAAGAGTGAGTTTGTTTCAATTTTCACAAGTGTGTTTTAATTTACGCAAGAGTGGATTGATTTACTTTACTGTGACACATATTAGATGGCCAATGTTAGCGAGTAAATTGTATCCTACATATATTTTTCATTATAACCTTGAAATAACAAGATGTTACCATGGGTTGATCATTTATGTTGTGAATTGATTGTTTTCATAAGCAAATAATTTTCCCAACATTTTGGCGTCGTTGTCGGGGAAGTTATTAAGGGTGCAAAAGTACAGACTAACATTGGTTTTAGTTGCATCATCTATGTACTACTGAGGAGTGAGCGATAAATACGAAAGGTAAGAACCTATGCATATATCACCAATTCCTAAAAGGAGAGGATTATCCATGGTAGACACAAGTCTCACTTGCAC
This sequence comes from Larix kaempferi, assembly GCA_027924585.1. Taxonomy (NCBI): domain Eukaryota; kingdom Viridiplantae; phylum Streptophyta; class Pinopsida; order Pinales; family Pinaceae; genus Larix; species Larix kaempferi. The sequence goes on along the minus strand of BSBM01000915.1, from coordinate 1,089,186 downwards.
CCGAGCATATAGATTGCAGGAATAGAAGAGCATATAGATTGCATGGGTAAAAAGAATATAGGATGCACGAGTAGAACAATTGTTTCAAATGAATACTCCTAAACATGTGATGCATTAATATCCACCCATATTACTAATCTCTTTTTCGTAGGAAGTTGGTAAGAAGAAGGAAGCATTGGTGAATGAAGATCCCAGTAGAGGAGGATCCACGAGGATATGTAATCCTTCAGGTTTGAGATGCAAGAACATCATGGTAAGTAGTTTTATTTCATTTTCATATGAAATTTTAAGTTATTTTTGAATTGAAAATAACACAACCACAAAATTACATAGATTTTATTTCGAAAATCATATCATTTTTTAGGAGTTGTAGTAGCTACTACAACACGTTGTGTAAGTCATTCTAGATACTCAATGCTTAAAATTTTGATATGTGGATGTATTACATTAAAATTTATATCATTACAAATATTCACACCTATTTGAATCATTGTTTGGGAGATATGCTTTGTTTATTTCATTTTGTGGCATTTTGGCTTGTTGGAATACGTTGAAACATAGTCAGGACAAACCTATTTTGAGGGACCATATGGGATTAGTTTTAAAATATGTTTCTATAAAAAGTATCCATATAACTCTAGTTTCTAATCAATTTTGAATTTTTCAATTTGGTTTTCAAAGGAAAAATATATAGTGAAAATACTGACTCGAGGTAGAGTAGGCAGCTCAAGAACAGAGTTGGGACAGTCACGTTTTGGCAGACCTAATGGATGAATTTTCAAAACCTGTTTCTATGGAATGTTATCCTATGAATATAGTTTCCAACTCAATTTAAATTGCTCAATTTCAATACCGTATGAAAAACTTATGATCAAAATACTAATTGACTATCGTAAATATGCACTTTGAAAACTATGTTTTCCCGACTATTCATTGGCATATTTGACCCATCAATTCTTCTTGTATTCAAAACTTGTTTCTATTGGAGATACCTACATGAATATAATTTCACCTCCAATTTTAATTATGTCAATCCATTGTCAAACGAAAAGGTTGTACTCAAAATATTGATTGTTGGTCTAGGCGGGAACTCATAAACAACACTACCATGCAGGTTGTCCTTTAGCATATTTGTCATATCATTCCATCGTATTTCCAAAAATTATTTATATTGGAAGTATCCCTATGAACCCAATTTAAGTTTCCTTCGGAATTACTCAAATAGGATGAGAAATAAATAATTTATTAACGAAATACTGCCAGGTAATCTACGTTGGCCACTACTTGTCAGCAGGTATAAAGTGAATTTGGATTCGTTCATTTTTCTTTGGATTTTTTTTATAAGAAATAATTGACATTTTTTTTTAATGTCTTGGATGAATATATCCTGATCACCTCTCTTCTTCCATGATCTCATGTTTTATTGTAGGTAAGTGCTTTTTTTTGTAGATCCCAAGAGGATTGGGAAGGACAATTTGCAACGAGTCAATATTTAGACCAAAATTTTCAGAATAAGGGTGGGAATCATTATTAACATAAGAGTTATACTACTCTTATGAAAAATTGATTTTGTTACTTCTATATGATGTTGATACTCATGAGAGACCTTGATGCTGCTACTCCTATATGATGTTGCTACCTCAATAAAGTCACGATGTGGTCACATTCAAGCTCCTACAAGTTTGTTCCAAAAGTGTTCTAGCTCTTACCAATAAGAAGACTTTTGATTAAAACTTTTTCATCCAAGTTTCTTATGGATAGAAAATGAGACGAAGGAAGACTTGCTGTGAAGACTAAGTAAATACCATTGAAAAATCGATCCCCATTTTCACATCACCAATCCCATTGCTCCAAAATAATCCTTTTGGAATATCTCATGCTCATTCACCAAAACCATGGTATGTGTATGCATTTCCTTCATCTTAGATCAATGATGCATGCATATTGAAGTTCATAAAGTCTCATTTTCTTATGTGATTATCTCTAAAATCCATTAACCTTTACCAGAATATCATTCATATAACCACTAAACTTAGATTAGCTTCAACATCCATCACCGTCTGCCACTTCCATGCCTTTCTACTTCAACCACCCCTAACCCACACCATAGATATATCTTGGATCACTTACAATGCCAAGTTTCTCCATTTTCTTACCCCGGTTCCAAATAAAAGTTGATGGTGAAAACCTGTCTCAGGCGCCATCAGACCTTGGTGCTTGAAAACCAACTTGTTGGTGGGTATTCCTTAGGAATAATAAAATAATGACTGTAAAAACGATTTGGGCGCAGTCAGACAAATATAGTTTGAAAACTAGCTTGTTGGCGGACAATATTTGAAAATACATTAATAAATAAATAATTACATCCAAGTCCCTCTATAAATAAATATTTTCAAGACAATATTTGAATAAGGATTTCCAAGATTCATTGCTACATCAAGAGCATGCTCCAGATCTACATTGTGCTACATGTTCCAAGCTCCACATTTTCCTTTCATGCAAATTTTGACATCATTTTGGACATATCATATCTCTTTCCTCTCAGATGTTGCTACATATATCAAGGATTTCATAGGTAGGTGCAGGTATGCTTACTTTTCCTTTATTTAGTCACAGTTCATTGAATGCTATGGATTTGTATTTGGAAACACACTTGAGTATTTGTCCCACTTCCTCTTGATTTTCTATATTTCCAAGGGTAATAAAAGATTTTAGTTTGTGGTATGGGGAAACACCATCATAATTATATTCTAACATGACCACACCATCACCCATCATCACTCTTATATCATCCATTCAATACAAACCATTAATCACATCCTTTGAATCATGACCTCATATCTACTTCCATAGTCAATCCATTTCAACATTTCCAACATTCTGTGACATCCAAACATGAGAAATAATACCCTATTGTTTCTACACAAGAACCAATAATATGAAGTCGTGGTGTTGTCACACAAGAACCAACAGTAAGAAAGGAGATATGCAAAATCCAAGGAAGTTGATTGGAAGAAGAAGCTTTGTTGCTGCAACACAAGAACCAACAGTAAGAATAGAATTTGGTACACATGCACAAGCCAAGACCACTACTGAAAGAGAGGAATAGGCTGGCCACAATAACCTACTGTAGAATAAGTTATTGTAGAAGCCATTCCTACATAAGATCCCATTGTCATACAAGCAAGGTGGAAAACAAAGGGATGATTTATTTGATTTATTTTCATGGTTCACTAGTGCATATCCTAGTTAACACCTTCAAAAATTGGTGTTGATATTCATTGGAGGATACATCACATAGGGTATATGGATTGCAGTCATTTCATACATTTTATGGAGGCATTCAATGGGTGGTGGAATTCATAGTTCAACAGAAATATTGTGCCTTGCATGTAATAAAGTGTTTTTATGTGCTATACTTCTCATTAATGAACATCATGGTTTCTTTATGACAAAAATAGACAACACAATTAGCCCTTGTATTCATATCCTTTAGTGGCATGCATGAAAAAAAGTATGGCAGTTTTAATGGCATAAGCTCATTGGGTAAATAATGCCACAAATTCACAATGGACAATTGAGTGTTATGTTGTTGTTTGAGTGTTTTCCTTATGCCCACACGATTAGCATTATATTTATCTCCATATTTGAGATCTTTTAGGAAGGTTTTTTATGCATCTAACAATATCCTTATTCCTGCAGTTGATGCTATCCACATTAAATGATAGCCCTAGCCATACACAACAATTGAAAGGGTGTTTATTTTCAGTAGTAAATCAATTTTTGATAACAATCATGTAGCATTGAAGTGTTTTTTTAATGTGGCAGCAATTATGAAGTCTATATCAGATTGAATAGCAATGTTGGGTTTTAAGTCGCTGCAATTTTGTGTACATTTCCCACGCATTTCCAAGGTGTCTTTGGATTGTGAGAATGATGATAGTTTATGGGGATATTTTATCTGATGTTGCAGTCATTTATTGAATTATATTTGGCAGCTTCAACCATCATCCTATGTGTTTATTTTATGTTCTTTACCTGAGCATGTTACTTTCCCTTTCTTGATCATTGGCTATATCTAGACATCATTTTTCCCTTTTATTACATTGTTGGGCATAAAGGATGCAGAGTTTGACAATTCTATGTAAGTGTTTTTTACTTCAGTAATATAGATTTGCAAGGAATTTTTGAAGTGCTCTTGTGCAACCTCAATTTTCATGGAAGAATGAAGGGGACTAGTGCTTTAGATATTCCTTATGAAAAATGATTCCTTGAACATTTTCATGGAGCATTGACTTGTTATGAGTGGTTCCCTATTTAATAGACTTAAAGCAGAAATTCTAAATATAGAAGATGGACCATTAAGAGTCCAACCAACAAAAATGTCCCTTGGAGGGTGGTTGGGGAGACTAGATGACTACTGTTTCAAGTAATCCATGCATCCAACAGTAAGGGCATACTTCAGATCATATCTAAAATTGATTGTGGCTTTGTTCTAGTGTTTCCAATTACTTATAAATGAAACAATTAGATGATCTCTATGACAACAGTATATATTTCATCGCAGACTTTTGATTTGTTGTTGTTATGGTATTGTTTCTTGATGGAAATCCATCTATTGCTTAGTTTCTATGTTTCTTGATTCCTCTTACATGCCTTAATTCAATAGTACTACTTCATTGAATCTAGAAATTACTAGCATACTGCAAAATTTTACTTTGGAATTATTTGGAATCTCTAATAGTTAGCCTTGAAGAATGGAGAGTTACACATGATTGTTTGAGTAATTGTAACTAAGGATATCTTTCAATGAAGGGTACATTACTTCATGTGGACATTCAATTTCATTATCTTGGGGGAGACGTAGTTGTTATGCATGATGGTTTGTTTTCTCCTTTGAAGTTCATATTTTCTCATTTAAGGCCACATCATTTCTTTTGTTATAAAAGCGCAGAAATTTATTTGTTGATATCTTCCACATCACAAAATGGATCTTCGTGAAAATCGGAGGAGTAAAGCACTATGGTAAGAATATTATATCCACCAATTTTCAGGAAAAAATGGTTCACATATTTCGAGAAATTGAGCATCATCACCTACATCCATTTTTCCTTTTTCTCGAAAATCTGTGATGTGGGTATCTCCAATTTTTTTCTAGGAGAAGCAATGGAATGGTAAAATATGCTTGCGAAATTTCATAGAAACTTAGTTTGTGGTTTATGAGAAAATGGAAATACAATATGTTGTCACTTGTGCAACAATTTATTGTTACTTTAACAGGTTTTCTATTACTCCACTATAACTGCTAAAAAACACTTGAGGGATACTTTTGAAGATATGGGAATGATGGCATATGACTGATAAGATGATCTAGGTGACCATGGATTGAACAAATCATAATAACATCACTTTTTTGTTTATGATTGGCTAATGATTACATGTGTTGCAAAGTGACTCTTTTATGAAAAATGCAAATCATACAACCATTGTTTGAATAAGTTTCAAGGTTGTTTGGCGAATTATTTTCTTTTATCAGTATCATCAATTGAACAAGCAGAGGAGTGTTACACAACTGGTTTTTGATCAATATGCATTGAAAAATGGGATCCCTTACAGCTTGGTTGATACAAAGGTGTTGGGTTGCATGAGGACATGCAACATATTCAATTTGGGGGGGATTTTGAGACATGGAATTGTCATCATTCTACACTACATTTTCCCTACTTTTAATCCCTTCCTATTCACCCATAACCTTGTATTAATGCTTATTAATAATTTTTTATTCTTAAGTGCATGATTTAGGCCTAATATGTTTTCCATTGCATATATTTAGTATCTTCATGTGAATTATGATTAAACATTGGAAAAATAGTATATTTTTCATTTATCTTTGAAATGTGGATGAGTTTAATTACTTTTGTAGAAAGAGGCATGATGTTGTTACTTGTGGACACTTGTTGCTACTTCCATATCAGAAGATACATGAAGTGGGTACTTGATATTTCTTGTATGAGGTAGCATTGAGTCAATATGAGCCTATGCTCAAAGTATATCAAAGACCTAGATCGTACTTTGTGAAAAAAATGACATTTTACTATTTGTCATTACTTGGGTTGTTGTTACTTCCACAAATAACAACAATCTGTGAACAATTTTGAAAGTCCACGAAAATCCATTTTTCAGTTATGGAAGATTCATCTTGGATTGAAATCTTAGATGAGGTGAGAATATTGGAACAATAGATTTCTATTAGTTTGATTAGTTTGGGATAATTAGCAAAGGATTTTGGGATTAGATTTGAATTGATTTTGAGATCCAAATTATTAGTAATTTGTTGAGGATACTTTGAATCCTCATTTATTATTTGTTATGAAAAATTCATGTATAAATAAGAACTCATTCTCCATTCCAAGGGGAGGAATCTTAGGGAAACAAGTCCAAGTTATAATGGAATAAGAATTATATTTCTTTTAATCTCTTTTGTAATATAGATTGTAGTTCTTCAATTTCTCTGTTAGGAACCTATGTAAACCCTTCTCTTTACTATGTTAGTATATTGTTGTTGGACGCATATGCTTTGTAAGTCGTCCCGTAGTATTTGTCAATCTGTAGTTTATATTAGCCCATAGTATTGGACGCATATGCTTTGTAAGTCGTCCCGTAGTATTATATGTCCCATGGTTTTGACTCATGGTATTGGGCATAGACTTAGTATATAAGTGTGTGTTGAAGTCATTGAAGGCACCATGAGGTTAATTGTATTGAGCTTGCTCAAAGGAGGTTGCCCCCTCCAAGTGGCCCGTGATCAATATAAAAGTGATTATGTTCTATTATTTCTGATATCTCGTGTATTTGCATTAATTAATTATTGCAGGTACATCACATCTGGTATCAGAGCACTTTCCTTGGCACAAGTGGGAAATTTTTTTCTTTTTTTGGGTGGCAACTTTAAGATCAATTTCTGAAACTTTTTGCACAAAATCAAAAGAAACTGATTACATATCTGAATTCTTCTTTCAAAAATACGCAGTTTCAAAAAAACAATCATCTCATTTGGAGTTCTAAAAGTGGAGATATCGCGGATTTAAAATCAGCAATCTTTCAGAATTTCGGTGACGGCTGCAGAAATTGCGGCGAGAAAATCTTTTGAACGAGTGCCCAGAATTCTATTCCACTTTCATGGGTAGAAGCAGAGTGATTGTTCCAGTTCCGGAAACATGCTATAATAGCGATTCGGAGCAATATAGATCCGGTTTTTGAACATTGGGTGGAATTTCTGCCCAAATTTTTTCTGTTGCAGGTTCGAATCTGGGAATAATCCCTATCCGCTTAACTGTGGGAAGTACTTGGGCGTAATCCCTAAAACTCATTGTGAGGAGTACCACAAGAACCCCGAAGTAGCTGGCCATTGAGAGGACCTGCCAAGCGAAAAGGGCAACGACCCCTACCTGATTGACTAGTTCCCACCCGTGAGGTAAACCAAGAGCTGTCGTTTTTGGCAAAGCGGTTATCAGTTTTACCTGAGCCGTGGAGTGAGGGGTACTGCCCCAATACGCAAGCCGTCAGACAGCATTGGTGGCCGAGTGAAAACCCTGAACCGTTAGGAAGCCGCACATACCTGGGGTCCATATCTACTTTTAGCTGAACTATTGTCGATCATTGCTGCGCCGTTTCAGATTCATTTTGCAAGCCGTTCCAGATCCAGCCATTCGGCGTTATTCCAGATTCCTTCCGAGCCGTAGCCGCTCCAGTGTGGGAAAAAAAAAAAACACATGGTTATGGTTGTCACCCGTGCAGGAGCAAACACCATGGAGGGAGCACTTGCAGCCATCCAAACCAAACTCCAAGATCTGGATGAAAAATTTCTCAGCCTCCATCTTCAGCATTTAGCCATGAACAATAACCGACAGCCAGAATCTTTTGCATCCATTGGGTTCTCTTCTTCCAACAATTTTCGTGGGCCGAAGCTTGATTTTCCTCGCTTCAATGGTACTGATCCGACTGGATGGATATACTGAGCAGACCAATATTTCAGTCTGCATAATAATTTTGATGTCCAGAAAGCTCCACTTGCATCCTTTCATTTGGAATAGGAAGCCCTTCAATGGTACCGTTGGTACATCAAAGCTCATCCCGAGCCAAACTGGACAGATTTTTGCCAACTCATTTTGCCACGATTTGGCCCTAGTGCCTTTGATGATTTCACAGGAGCACTCACTAAACTTCACCAAATTGGCACAGTGAGAGAGTATCAGACAGAATTTGAGAAATTGGCCAACCACACAGAAGGATTGTCTGATGAATTCTACAGGAGTTGTTTTATAAGTGGTCTCAAGGATGAAATTCGCTCTGAGGTCAAAATGTTCTATCCCAACACAATGATGGAAGCACTAGGGTTGGCTAAGTTGGTAGAAGACAAGATTGCATCCCAACAACGCTCCAAACCCACCTTTGTTCCCTTCAGAAATATGGGTTCCCAACGACCTCCCATCACGCTTGCTCCTCAACCAACTCCTATCAAGCATTTGTCTGAAATAGAAATGCAGGCACGCCAAGAAAAAGGGCTTTGCTATAATTGTGATGAGAAATTCACTCGGGGACATAGATGTGTTCAACAAAAGCTCTATCTCTTGGATGTGGATTCTCCACCCGCCTTAGAAGTTGGTGAAGAAGCTATAGATATAGTAGACGATCAGGTCGACATTCAACACCCACCTGTTGACACCCCATCTCAGGACGACCCACCCGAGATCTCTCTCCATGCTGTAACCGGCGTCACCACCACACAAACAATGCGGGTCAGGGGATACTTCAAGAAGCTCCCACTTACCATACTCATTGATTCTGGTAGCACTCATAACTTCATTGACCCTCGGATTGCCAAACAGGCTGATTGTTTTGTCCATCCTTGCTCCAACTTTGAAGTCATGGTTGCCAATGGGGGCACCTTACCTTGCAAGGGGAAGTGTCACAATGTGCGTATCTCTATGGAAGATTATAACCTATGCTCTGACATGCTTGCCTTGCCCTTAGGCGGATGTGATGTGGTTATGGGTGTTCAATGGTTACGCACACTTGGCCCCATCTTATGGGATTTTGTTGAAATTTGGATGCAGTTTAAAGTCAATGGGGCACAACACAAATTTATGGGATTACAACCAAGGTCTCTCTGCATCATCAGTTCACATCGCCTGGAAAAAATCCTTAAAAATAATTCACATGGTGTCATCGCTCAGCTCAATTCCATTCAGATGCACCCATCAACAGTCTCCACTACTTCCTTGGATAGATATGCAGGTATCTTTGCTGAACCAATGCGCTTGCTACCTTCACGAGACCTTTCCGGTAAGAATTTAGCCACATCTACCTATCAGCAGGAAATGATGGCTATTTTGCATGCAGTACAGAAGTGGCAGCCATACCTATTAGAGAATTATTTCGGCACCAAGATTGATCTCCCGAGTCTGGAAAATTTTCTGGAACAATGGGTCTCCTCCCCAACACACCTGAAATGGGTTATCCAACTCATGGGTTATCCCTATGTGATCACTTACAAGAAGGGTAAGGACAATATGGTGGAAGATGCTCCTTCTTGCACAATTGATGACCCAGTTTCTCTTACAACTCTTTCTCTGCTTGTTCCAAATTGGGTGCAATATGTTCAACAGGGCTCTCTCTTCTATGAACTCCATGCTTCTTCATCAACAGGGCACTCTGGGTTCTACAACAGGTATGACCAAGAACAATGTAACTTCTTTTGGCAGGGAATAAAAATGACAATTCAACAGATGGTGGCTGACGATGATACTTTCCAAGTCAACAAGGGTGAAACGACACTCCTTTCAGGATTGCTCAAACCCTTGCCCATCCCTAAACCGCTTTGGCCAACTATTTCTATGGATTTCCTAGCAGCGCTCTGGTGGTACAATACCACATCTCACAGGACACCATATGAAGCGGTCTATGGACAAACACCGCCAGTTCTTCTTCCATACACCCTTAGCAGCTCCCTAGTTCAGGCAATTGACTCGGTTCTTCGAAACCACAATCAGATTCTTCTCATTCTGCAGGACAATCTTCACATGGCCAGAATTCGCCTGAATCAACAAGCCGATCAGCACCGTTCTGAGCGCATTTTCCATGCAGCTGACAGGGTTCTTCTTCATCTACAGCCTTCCAAGCAATCCTCCTTGACACTCCAAAGGCGTCAGTGGCCTGAAATGCAACCTGAGGATGATACCGGGGAATCACTCCTTCAGCTTCTGCAGCAATTTCTCCAACCACAGCTTTGAGGACAAAGCTTTTTCTAAGGGGGAGGGGATGTTAGGAACCTATGTAAACCCTTCTCTTTACTATGTTAGTATATTGTTGTTGGACGCATATGCTTTGTAAGTCGTCCCGTAGTATTTGTCGATCCATAGTTTATATTAGCCCATAGTATTGGACGCATATGCTTTGTAAGTCATCCCGTAGTATTATATGTCCCATGGTTTTGACTCATGGTATTGGGCATAGACTTAGTATATAAGTGTGTGTTGAGGTCATTGAAGGCACCGTGAAGTTAATTGTATTGAGCTTGCTCAAAGGAGGTTGCCCCCTCGAAGTGGCCCGTGATCAATATAAAAGTGATTCTGTTCTATTATTTCTGATATCTCGTGTATTTGCATTAATTAATTATTGCAGGTACATCACATTCTCCCTATTTTGTTGTTGTAGATTGTAATTCTTTATTTTCTCTAATTTTTTTTTAGCCTAATTTCTTCTTATTTCTTAGCAAATGGTGTATTTTACTTTGATTCATTTATTTTTGTAGATGTATTTTTAATTCAAGCTCTTTACTTATGCAAGTGTGTTAGATTCGTAGATTAGCATGGTTGAAACCATACTGTGATTTACTTTTCTGTAAGTGTGATTTAATTTTCCACAAGTGTGATTTACTTTCTATAGTCTGCTTTCAATTATGCTTTCAATTTTAGTTTCCATAGTGTGTTTTCAATTATGCAAGAGTGAGTGTGTTTCAATTTTCGTGAGTGTGTTTTAATTTACGCAAGAGTGGATTGATACTTTGTTGCAATGCATATTAAATTGCCAATGTTAGCGAGGAAACTGTATCCTGCATATATTTTGCATGGTAAACTTGAAATAACAAGATGTTACCCTAGGTTGATAATTTATGTTGTGAATTGATTGTTTTCATAAGCAATTAATTTTCCCAACAGTTAGGACTACATACGAAAATCATAAATAGAAATATAAGTAGAACCATATTATAAATAAAGTCATTAAATTAAATAGGTTTTACATTGTGAATATGTAATCGAAGTAAAGTGTTCCTTGAGATGAACGATGCATAACAAATATAAAAATAATCCAATATCATACATCAACCATTAAAATCAAAATAATTAATCATAATGATGTTTGAAGTATATTATACAGTTTTTCAATCATGAAAGGAAGGAGAAAGCTTCTGACGTCATATGTAAGATCTATTTTACTAAGACCCTACCAAAGTCCTTTTATGAGATTATATTTGTCTTTAGAGGATATATTGTGAGGCTTCTCCACAAAGAAATTTCAAATTGCTTCCATCATACCTTATCACCCTCCAAAAAAACCATTATTATGTTCTTGTTGGAAAATTCTTGTCCAAAATCATCCCAAAATGTTCTGAAATGGTTGAAGGAGAAAGGATCAAACCTAATGTGTTGGATCTATTTTACTGAGACCTTGCCAAAATCCTTTTATGATATTATTTTCATCTTTATAGGATATATTGTAAGGATTTTCTACAATGCAATTTTAAAATTGCTTTCCTTATACTTTATCATCCTCTAAAGAAACCATTATTGTGTTCATCCTAAAATGTTTGGAGTTTTTTGATGTATTTACCATTAGTATCTCGAGTACATTTTTTTAGAAAACCAAAATAAATTAATTTGTTTCTCAATATTTTTGTTTTTTGTTCCTAAATAAAACCCTCCCCTCATTTCAACATTTGGTTGTCTAGATTCCAACTTGAAATTTGCTAAGACATAATTTGAAGAAACGTAATGCATGTGGTCATGATTGATATAGTTTTTCATTGTATTTAAAATAACAGTCTTGTACTACACTTTCACACTGTATTTATTGTTCTTTTAATGAGTCTTTCAAACTAAATAAAAATATTCCAATTATAATATTAGTATTATCACATTCGTATTTAATATGCACACAAAAAAGCATGTGTGTCATATATTAAATAATATGTTTTTTATGTTTTTTCGAAATACTTACACTAAATCATTATGTTTCTTAAATGTCAATGATTGGACTATTTCGTTATGTACATGTTCTAGCATGGAACTAACATTTTCTGAATGCTCCCCATTGTTGCTTGTATCCCCACTTCCTACAAAACAATAAAAGTATGCATTTTTTATTAGCAGTTGTTAAATTTTCAGAATTTACTTCAATCTGATCTAGGATCTTAACTGAGAGAACAACATGTACAGCATATCTACAGCATATCAATCATGGAGACAATAATGCAAGCACACAAGAGACACAAAGATTTACTTGGGGAAAACCATAAAGGTGAAAAACCCCAATAACTTCCTCAGAGATAGATAGAGCAATGATACAACCAAGAGATAGACATAACCTAGCAGCAGATCCTCCTCCTCCATAAGTGCGCCACTCCTCCTTGAGTGCATGAGTGAGAAGTGAGTGAGTAAATAGAGTGCCTCCCGCACTCTATTTATACTTGACTTGACTTGCCTTTTTACCTAACTCATGTAGGCTCAAACTTAACCACATAACATAATGCTGACTGGGCCGACCCCCAATAGGGTGGTCTAATAACCCTTCAACCCACATGGCTGACCCCCAATATGGTGGTCTAATAACCCATCAAGTATAAGTTACGACACTTACAATATAAATGACGACACTTTCATATAGAGGAATAATACCATCTCTATAGGGGTACAATATACATATATGAAATACATTCCGAAGTTACATATTCATCAACAGCAGTCATTGAAAAAAGTTTTGTAATATTTAATCTTAGAAGAACATTGATTCAAACATATAAAATTACTATTGGGCCTAGAGCTTTGGCAGTACCATTTTTTGGTATGAATAAACTCAAAGTGGAACCAGTTCAACGATGCGGTCAACTTCGACAAAGTGGCCAGAAAATGGGGAAAATAGTCATGTTGATCGTGCTAAAGGTCAAAGTTGCGTAAGTTAGTTAGAATTGGTACACATTGTAATAAGGATTCAGTTAGGAAGTTAGCAAGTTAGTGGGAGTGGGGAAATCTTAGTGTGCTCTGTAAATATGTATTAAAAATGAAGTTTTGGGTTACACATGCAAGTAGTAGAGATAGTCGAGTTTTTGTGCTCTGTAATGAAGATATCCATCCTATTTGTCAGAGATATTTTGAGGAAGTTGAGTCACTGATATGCAGGATGTGTGCGCAGATCCATTAGAATACATGAAGAAATATGTAAGTCTTACCTGAAGTGCTTATTTGGCTGCGACTCTTAATAAAATACAAGCGCTTTTGTAGTTTTTCCCGTATGTGTTTCCACGTTAAAATATAGTGTCGTTATGTGAGTTAATGTTTTGTGATGTGATATGTGTTATTTATTCTGTTGAATAAATCTCAAATACGTGATAGGCTTAGTTGTATGAAATCTGGATGAGAATATATTAATCTGGCTAAGTAATGGAAGCTATTGATGTTATGAACTTGTTGAAGCTATGGTTTGTCACTATTTTGTAACAAAACATAATGATGAATGTAATGGTTTCCGAATGTTCCCCTTTTGTGCTTCCTGAACTGTGGTTCCTGTAGTCCCCATAAATACTTTGGCTATGACTTCATCAGCTCTGTAGGTGTTGTTGAAAGGGATTTACTCCCTTTCGGGTCGTTGTCTATGGATTGTGGGGTTTGTTGGTGGATGTTAAGTGTTGAACCCTGGTCGAAGTAAAAGTTCTCCAACGAATGGTTCTGTTGTTGGGACCGGGACTTTGAGGTGAAGGGGAATGTTTTGGCATCCAACTAAGCCAAACCAAATAGACTACAACAGAGATACAGGATTGGGTAGACCTACAACGGGAAGAATTTGCAAGGAAGCATAACAAACACCCTTGATTGAATAATGAAGATTGGTTAGATAAGTATGTTTTTAATGATATTCATGAAGTCTTCTTTGGCGAGTTCCTAGTGATATTGCATGAATGGTTATAAATTTTGACTAAACAAAAGATAAATTTATAAGGAGGTGAACCTAGGTATTGGACACCTCAGTTGATATAGTGACTGAAGGGTGTGAACAATAGAATCTCTCGTGCAATAGATTTTTGGCTAAATAATGTGTTAGAGGGGTATATTACCGAATTTTTTGTTGAAACTATCATGTCATATAGTGCAGCAAAATGTGAGTTCTTTGAAGGTCCCCGTAGTAATTAACTCAAGTTGTTGAACTTGTCGATCAAAAATATTATTTGTGAAAAAGTTGTAATCTGAATGGAATCTGACAAGTAGAGAAATTGCGCATGATGGGCATGGGTATTAGATGGACAACAGTTTGGATGGAATTAATGGGATGAGATGAGATGATAAGTGGAGATGAAATTGTATCAGACAAAGAGTGTGTATTTCTATGGAGTGAAAGAGGATTTTGGTCGAAAAAAAGGAGGAGAACTACGACATAAAAGAGGGGTTGTAGTGCGACTGAAAGGAGAAAATGCAAATCAGTGCCACGGCTCGACGAGGATTATAGTGATGAAGAGGCTGAATACTAGCTCATTATTGACGAAGGAGAAGGATCTGAAGTACCGTTTCAAACCTAAGGTTGCGACATACCCATGACCCCGCTTACAAATCTAGAGACCTAATATTTATTTGCATTTTATTCCATCTAGTTAGAGTAGTCGTAGTAATCTGAAGAGTACTTCAACAAGTGGGAAGGCTCTGAGTAGTTTTCCATTAGTAGTCAATCAATCAAAGCCTCAGAGGTCCAGAATGGTCAGGGACGACATGAAGTTACCTATTTTTAATGGGAATGGATAAGAAGATCTAGAACAAAACTGGCTTTTATGCAATGCTGTATGGACTGTGAAGCAATTCTAGGACGAGAACGTCAAGTTGGTGCAGTTGATCAGGAATTTTTGAGGTCATGCCTTCGACTAGTTTATGAAGTTTTATGAAGTTACTAGCAACCATCTCATGAAGACCTTGGAATAAGTCAAGGAAGGACTAAAGATTGAATTTAAGAAGATGAAGTCTGAATCTCAATGTATTACAGAATTGAAGGAAATCAATCAAGCATCGAATTAGTATGTTTGGGACTTCAACCAATGGTTCAAAATGTTGATGGATCATACAAGATTCCCAATGAATGATTTACAACATAAGGAATGGATTATTGTTGCATTGTTGCCCCACATCATAATTCCACTTATGCAACAAAGGATGCTGACATAGATAGAGGCCTTGGAACTAGCTATGAATTTAGAAGCATCACCTATCGGGGAGACTGGTGCTGGTATGGCTCAAATCCATTCAGAGTTACCAAACTTGTCTATTCAAATTCAAGATATTAAGAGGGGGGAATAAAAGCGTGAAGATGTTTGGTGCACTAGATGTAAAGAAGATGGATATTCCAAAGACCAATGTACAATGTTTCATGACTACCTTAATGTTGGCAACATGAGTCTAATAAATCCTGTTGTATGGTGTCGAATATTTCAAACCAAGGGATATCGACCAAAATAATGTTACTTGCTGCAAAATATAGTGATTTCTCCCTAGAACTTATGGTGCAAGTTCTGTATCTCTAGTGGGAATAACAAAAAATTACTTTCGAGCATACCAGTTGATCACTGAACTGACTACAAAAACATTTCTTATGAAAGGAGAAGGTTCAGCTGAAAGAACCAAAGCATAATTTAATCAAGCTTTAGGGGGATTTAGAGGCCATGGACGAGGAGGATTTGGCTGACGTAGAGAACATCTCATATGTTATAATTGCAGTACTCCTGGACATTATTGTAGAGATTATCCCCATCCTACTACATCTTGTACGTATTGCAGAGGGCTGGATCATACCATTGAATACTATCCATTTCTTATAGCCAAGTGGCAAGCAAAGTAGAATCAAAATCAAAATCAAATGTGCAGAATATTTTGGTGGAACCGTGACTAGGTCATCTTACTGTCGTTGTTGTAACGGGAGGTGGTGTTGTGACGGGTGGACATAAGAACAATAAAAATAATATAAGGGATCCAAGAGTTAGACCGATAGCTCAGAAGCCATCACAGTTTGATGTCCAGAAAGAGAAAAGTATATTCTTTGAAGCTACAGATGAAATTTTGAAGGGCGCATCAAGATCTTCCCCACCGCATTCCCATGAGGAAGGACCTTTGTACGACATGCCACCTCACTTCAACAAGTCTACACCAAAGAAGAATTTTGGAAAAGTAAGTGCCCTTAATACATTTCTCAAAATTTGTTTAGATTTGGTTAAATATGAGGATGATTTAAGAGAATTGAAAAAGTTAATTGGAGAATTTGAGGAATTTTTACGATCTGAAAGGGTTTTTAATCATGTCTAGAGATGACATAAAATTGATTGAGAGCTACGACTTAATGTGCAAATTGGTGACTATGAAATGGAATTTATGATTCTAGATTTGGGTTCAGATATAAACATCTTTACAAGAAAATGTGGGATAACATGGGTAATCCAAATTTAGTATGGACACTTATCCAGCTACGCTTAGCTAATCAGCAAAAAGTAATACCATTTGGATGAATGGTTGGGGTTCATGTTGAAGTAGAAATATTGTGCACATATGTAGACTTTGAAATGATAAAGATTGTCAATGACACCAATCTGTATCCTATGCTACTGGGGATTGATTGGTAAAATCAAAACTAGGTTGTCATGAAATTCAAAAAGAAAGTTATGGCATTTGAAATGAGGATATTAGAGTTGTCGCACCTCTGGATCCATTAGAAGGGCATAGCTATGTAGAACCAGTCAAAGTAGATTATGATGCTCAAGATTTCGATAACATTTATAATGTATCTTCTAGGATCAATGATTATATTAATCCTACAATAGGCAGTACGCTCAGTTGGAAAAGTGTTATTTCATGTTCATATGATTCTGGTGAACCTCTTGAAAATTGGAAGAATAGGATACATGAAGTCTCTATGCGAAGATCCACTCATGTGAAAAATTCCTTGCGATGGGTTGGAACCAAGGTATGTAGTCTTCCAACGTATGAAGGTTGACCTAATGTGGGCCATTTTATTGATGAATTTGAAATTAAAATGCCTGATCAAAATTGCTTATTAGCCATGGATGTCTCCCTGAAAGAAACACAGGAAATATTTTGGGATACACACAAGCACTCTGTTACTGGTTGGTTGCAGTGCAGAAGATACTTAGAAATTCAGTTTGAGGTAGAGATACCATACATGGGGGATAAATATACAAGACTTACTAGTCCTGCTGATCATTTGGATACACGTAGTACAATTTGGAAAAATATACCCAAGCAAGAGTGGGTCCATATGTTCATCCATACCCTTGATACTAGTCCGACGAATTGGTATACATTGCTAGGGTTGCGACAAGGAAATGCAAACTAGGATTGTTTGGCTGCAAGTTTTAAACATACATTTAACAATGAGGATGAAAGTCCCGCAATAGATGCATATCTACAAATTAATAAGGATAAATTTTTTGAAGAAATCCCAAGACTAACATCCAATCTGCCACAATGGACCGCGGCAGTGGAGAAAATGATGGAATGTTACAATATTAGTAGATGACTAGAAGATGATGACCCGAGGGATGTCCATATCCCAGAAAGTGAAGGAATTCATGATTTGAAAGGACCGGATATATCATTAGATAAGTTTCTACATCCATTGAAGATCATAAAGGTAAATATTGGCTCTACTGAAAATCCAAAGTTTGCAAACATAGGTGATTATTGGGATGATGAAATTGTGGGAAAAATTATTGACTTATTGCATGAGTTCCAAGATCTGTTTCCTACTAAATTTCCAGAGATGAAAGGTATAGTTGGTGATCTAGGTGAAATGAAGATTCCCCTAAAACTTGGTGTTAAACCTATAAAGCAGTGGTCGTACAGACTAAATCCGCGATATAAAGAGAAGGTAAGAGAAGAGGTCGATAGAATGCTTGATGCAAGAAATATTGAACCTATGGAAGAATCAGAATGGATAAGTCCTATGGTGTTCCAAGACAAGAAGACTAGAGATATCAGAATCTGTGTCGACTTGCGGAAGCTAAACGACGCATGTTTACATGATCCTTTTCCCACTCCTTTTACAGACGAAGTGCTTAAGACTGTTAGAGGATAGGAATCCTACTCTTTTACGGATGGATTCTTCGGATATCATCAGATCAATATTGCTAAGGAGGATCGACACAAAACAACATTTGCGACAGAATGGGGCTGTTTTCAATACACAGTAATGCCTTTTGGATTAAATAATTCCCCTTTTTTTTTCATGGGTAGTTGTTGCTGCCTTTAAGGAGTTTATTCATAAGTTTCTAGTAGTGTACTTTGATGACTGGACAGTTTATGGATTACTTAAGAATCGTATCAACAATTTAAGGTTGATTTTAGAACGTTGTCGATAGTATCAAATTTATTTGAACTTGGAGAAATGTATATTATGTGCTTCATTTGGCATACTACTAGGGCATATCGTTTGTAAGCAATGCATGCTAGTAGACCCTACAAAGATTGCTATCATAGTCAATTTGCCTCCACCTACTACAGTTAGAAAGTTGAGAACAACCCTAGGTCATACAGGATATTATAGGAAGTTTATTAAAGGCTATGCATAGATAACAGGACCTGAAAAGGGATGCAAAATTTCAGTTGAATGAATAATGCCAGCAAAGTCTCGATACACTAAAGGAAAAAAAGGTTGCAGCACCTATCTTATTATTTCTTGACTGGAATAAATAATTTCATGTCCATGTTGATGCACCATCTATTGCTTTAGGGGTGGTCCTTTCTCAACTAGGTGAGGGGTCCATCGACCACCCTATTGCATTTTCCAGTAGAAAATTGTCCACTACAGAACGAAATTAGACTACGACTGAAAGAGAGGGATTTTATATGGTTTATGAATTACAAAAATTTAGACATTATTACTGGGAGGACATTTTAAGATGTTTACTCACCACTCTGCATTGAAGTACCTGATCAATAATCCAGTGTTGGGGTGGAAGATTTATCAGTGTTTTTTGTGGTACCTAGTCAATAAGAAGATTTTTCTTCTTCCTCTTGCAAATATTCAAGTATATTCCTAAGCCACACAATCTATTTTGTTGCTTCTACAACAACCACATATTCTACCTCTGTTGTTGAATCTGCTAGAACTGAATTTTAGGATTATCTCCAGGAGATTGTTGTTGAACCAAGACTCATCATGTATCCAGAAGGGGACACTGCCATTTCTTTGTCTCCATGGAAGTATGAATCAAAGTACCCAATGAGTTTTAAGTCCTCCACCTTAGATTACTTGAGTCCGTTTCAAGTATCTTAGAACTCTTTTTGCAACAGACCGGTGTTTTTCACAAGGTTTGTGCATGAACCTTGAAAGGATTCCAACAACATAAGAAATTTTTGGTCTGTTGGTGATATGGTAGATAAGACTTCCTACAAGATGTATGTACTTGGTCATGTCCTCAAATTATTTTACTTCACTTGATGCGGGATTCAAATTTTGTTCCATTGGAGTTGAGAGAGGGTTGCATTCTGTCATGTAAAATTTGTTCAACAATTCTCCAACATACTTCTTCCAAGATATGAATATGTACTTAGGATGTTGAGTCACTTCAATTCCTAAGTATTAATGAAGATTTCCGAGATCAGTCATTTAACATCCTTTCTTTAAATATTTATTTATGGATTCTATATAACTTTCATTATTCACTGTCATCAAAAGGTCATCTACATACACCACAAGAAACACAACAGATCTTCCAACTTTCTATACAAACAATGTTGTGTCATCAAATTCATAATGTTTGAATATTAGATTCAGAAGATGCTCGGTTATATTTTCATACCATGCTCTAGGTTTTTGTTTCAGTCCATACAAGGACTTGACAAGTTTTCATACCTTGTGTTCTTTTCCCTTCACAACAAAGCCTTACGGTTGAGACATGAAGGTGTTTTCTTTCAAGTCTCCATTCAAGAAAGTTTTTTTTACATCCATTTGGTGGACTTTCCACCCATTTTGTGCAACCAAAGAGAGTAAGGTGCAGATGGTAGCCCATTTTTTGGTGGGGGAGAATGTTTCTTCATAGTCAATTCCTTATTTCTATGCATAGCCTTTTTCCACAAACCTTGATTTTTGCATGTCAAGTGAGGTATTTGATTTGTATTTGTTCTTGTATACCCACTTTCTACCAATTGGTTTGGTTCTGACTAGAGGGTCAACCCACTTCCAGGTTCCATTCTTCATGAGTGCATCATACTCATTATGCATGGCTTCTTTCCACTCATCATGAGTAGCATCCTATTCAAAGGAATTTGGTTCAAAGTTAGTAGATAAATTCAATTCACAATCAAATGAGACATCCATGTCATCACCT
Organism: Larix kaempferi; assembly: GCA_027924585.1. Taxonomy (NCBI): domain Eukaryota; kingdom Viridiplantae; phylum Streptophyta; class Pinopsida; order Pinales; family Pinaceae; genus Larix; species Larix kaempferi. The sequence goes on along the minus strand of BSBM01000915.1, from coordinate 1,068,533 downwards.
GAATGATTTTCATCTCCTCCATCTTCGTGTCTGTTTGGGATTCTTGTTCCCATATTTTCAACTTGATATGGATGGACACTTTCAAGTGTCTTTGTGTCCCATTTCAGAATCTTTCTTGATGGCCCAAGTTGATCAATTGGTGGTTCTTCATTCTCTTCAAGGTTCAATCTTTCAATCCTCTCAATTACATCATCCAATCGAATCTAATATTCATGTGAAGTGGTAGGGACTTCTTCTTCATGAGTTTATTCATGAAGGGGTGTTGGTGCTTCAAAAGGAAATTCCATAGATTGATCCAAGATAGGGATCCCCCCTTTAATATGTGGAATTTAATTACCAAATTCATAATATGTCTTTAGATGGGAAAATTTCTCTAGACAATCAAGTTGTCTTTCAATAGACTGGTCATTTTTATTAGTTTCAAGAAAAATGACACGTCTGGAAACAACAAACTTATTGTTTACCTAATCATCAAGACAATATGCCTTGGAGGTTTTTGAGTACCCCAAGAAAATGCATCTTCAACTTCTAGCACCAAGCTTGTTTCTTTGCTCCTTTGGAATCAAGACAGTGCAGGTGGAACCAAAAACCCTGAAATTCCTAACTGAAGGAAGGTGGCCAAACCACATTTCATTTGGATTCTTGTCTTTAAGAGCATGATGTGGAATTATATTTATCAAATATGTTGCACATACTACTCCATCTCCCCAAAATGTTAGTTTCACATTCTTGAAAATAATCATTGAGTGCACCATATTCATTAAGGTTCTATAAATCCTTTCCACTAAACTGTTTTGTTGACGATTTTAGGGAGTTGAAGTTTGATGTGAAATATCATGTTTACAAATATAGTCTTCAAAATAATTAGAGGTGTATTCTTTACCATTATCAGAACGAAATGTACCAATATGAGCTTGTGCTTGATTTTCTATCCATGCATGAAAGTTCTTGAAAGTTTGAAATGCATCATATCTTGTCTTCAAGAAGTATACCCAATACATTCTAGTATAGTCATCAACAAATTTCATGAGGTACTTATTACCATATGCAAAAGGAATTGGCATGGGACCACATAAGTCATAGTGAACCATCTCTAACTTTATACATGCTCTGAATTTAGACTCTTGAAATGACTACTTACTATGTTTTCCTAGTATGCATGCATCAAATTTCTTCTTTTTCTTAGGAATGGTGGGAAAACCAAATACACCATTATTTCTTAAAAAACAAAGACTTTTATAATCCACATGACCAAATCTAGCATGCCATAAAAAATTGGATGACATATTACCTTCTTCATGCTGAGAGAGGTAGGAATTTTTTTGAACTCTTGCAGAAGATCCCCTTAACTTCAACAATTTTCGATCTTCATAACTGGCCATGATGACCTTGTTGTCAGAGGACTTCCTTACTCTACAATTCCATCGAACATGTGTATGGAATGGCCGTTTTGTCGATTATTCACTACGGACAACAATCTTCTCTACAACTTTAGGAGATAGAGAACATTCTTTAACAAAAAGCATGGAATCCAGGCCCAGCTTGAGCCTAATTGAGCCATTTCCCTTTGGTTTTAGGCTAGATTTGTCTGCAAAGTCCACTATGCCATCTACAATTTCATTCAGTTCTCCAAAACAATCTTTCCTAAAATTCATATGAGATGTTGCACCAGTATCAAGCAGCCAACAATCTTTGTACAATGAAAGAAAAGTTATTTCATTAATTCCAAGATTACAATGTGCAACAATATAATGAGAAGAATCAAGGGCTTTACCAGCCTCTTGGATTTTATTTTTGTCTTCTTTGTTCTGTTTATGTCTTCCTTTGATGGATTCCCAAGAATCCCAACATTGATATGCTTCATATCCAGTCTTCCCACAATGCTTTCACTTCAGATCTGATCTTTTGCTTGAGTTGTTTCTTCCCCCTCCACCTCTGAAATTTCTTCTTCCTATGCATATATTGCTACTTTCTCCATTGGAATGGTATTTGGACTAGTTCTTTTATTTTTAATCAAATCAAAGAGATTCTTCGGGATGCTCACTTGCATTCTTTCGAAATGCTTTATCTATGTCTGTAATCTTCCCCGTTGGGGTGTCAAAGGTGAGGTATTTGAACTTATCACTTGCTTGTAGAGACTCAAGATAGTTGGAGTGAGTAGGATAGAGGAACTTGACAAATGCTACAAGTGGAAGGTTTGGTTTCACACCAGAGGTTTGAATCTTGTGCATGATTGCTCTGATATCATATGCAACCAACATAGAATCATTATCCTTTACATCCAAACTAAATATCTTTAACATTAACTAAATAGCCTCCAATTCAGAATGTGAGTCATACAAGTCTTTTAATGTATTTAATGCTTCAAAACAAGATTTTGTAGGAAGTATATTTTGGCTCACCTCTTCACTGAATGTAGCAATAATAATTGCTAAATATTTCTTATCTTTGGTCTTCGATATAGCAAGTTCTTTCTCTAATGTTAAAGGTTTTGGATAAATATTGAAGATTGTGCCTTCATTTGTGTGAATGTTTTTTGATTCACAAATGTCCTCACACAAGTCATTGTAAATGAATGTAGCTTTAATATTTCTGGACCATTCTAGATGAGCGTACTTTCCAGTAAGGAAAACACCAACTACCAATGCCAGTGAGTGCATATTCTGCGACTTGAATATTTGAATCTGTAACTTAGGACACTTTTGGAAGAAAATATATGAAGGTGCAGGTCTAAATATCTACTACCTCTTACAATTTATGTAAAATATTCTTTGTACAATAAATTACTCTTATGGAAAGAACAAAACTGTGACAACTCCTAACATCATTCTACTAATACAAGGTATAACAATGCAATTCAATACTATGATGTTCAACACAACCATCCACACAAAAAATCAATAAACACACCAGCTTGGCAGGTGTTCTAGTTTGAAACTCAACAAAAATGAAATATGTAGTCTTCAAGCAAATGTAATTTTCTCACCGGGATTTACCTAACCAACTCTTCAAGGTGGTCCTTTATGCATCTCCCAATATGGCCTTAACACTTTAATAGTCTTCATCAATGGTTGTAGTAATCATCAATATTCAATATATTTACAGAGCGCTAGTGCAAAGATCTGAGTTCTAAAGTTCATTCCTTGAAATGGAAACAACAACTTTTTTTTAAATTAGCATTTCGAACTATCGTTCAACATCGCTCAACATTCAATGTTTTCCTGATCACCGTATTGTTGCACCCATTATTCAAACAACATACTCTGATCACTATGATACCACACACCAATCAGCGCATGAGGACGACAACCATATTAGTTCCCACAAGCTGGAGTGTTGTTAGATTAGGGTTTATGGGCAAGAGAGTGCTCACACACATCAAAGGAGAAGGCCCATAAACCACGAGCTCAATCACAACTCTAAACAATATCTCCACCAAGCAAAATCTGAAACAATATTTACACACGAAAGGTGTAGTCTCCACAAAGGAAAAAACACACAACAACAATATGCAAGAGGAGGAGGGCGGATCCAAAATGAAAATGTTGCCAGAGGAGGATTAGGGTTACATATGGACACTTTCAAATTCCTTTTAGCATTCCATGCATAGTTTCATGATGGAATACAATCCTTTGCACCAACTCTCAACATAGAGAAGCACAACCTTACAGGAATTTTTTTTTACAAGCTTACAAGAAAATTTATAAACAAAAGAATTAAAAAAATTAATCCAAAAAAAATTGTAAAAAAAAAACAAAATAAAACACTGATTTCAAATTTTCAAGAAAACAAAAAAAAATTTAAAAAAATACATTTAAAAAAAATCAACAAATTTGAAAAAAAAAAAATGTAAAACTCCAATTAAAAAAAATTCTTTTTAAAATATCTCAAAATAAAACAAGATTTAAAAAAAAAATTCATACAAATTTAAAAAAAAACTTAAAAAACAAAAATTAAAAACTAAATATAAAAACAATAAATAAAAATTTTAAATTTTAAAATTTATTAGAAAAAATTTAATTTAAAAAAAAAAAAACTAAAAAAAACACCTCCCCCGTACGCCACTCCCCTCCCCATTTCATCTTGCACCCTCCTTGTGCCCCACTTCCCCCTCCCCCTCCCCCTCCCCGCCCCATGCCCCATCACCTGTAATACACCTAGGAACGCTAATAATTATTTTTTTATAATACCTTATACTATTATTTTGATTTGACGTTATTAACCAAGTAAGTTCAGAATGTTTGTAAAAGAATTATTATTTTTAAATATTTAAATAACTAAGGGAATCAAAATTGAAGGAAGTTGTTGAAGAGTGTTTGTTGACCCACAAGGAGAAATGACAAGTGTCAAGAGGAAACCCATCATGGCAAGACAACCTGGTAAAGACGCAAATGATGCAGGAGGTACCCTCCCTAAAAATTGAGGGCGTTACTCTTCTTGGAGTGTTACGAGCAGGTGGCTCATGAATGACCTAAGTCCTAGCCAAATGCTATGAAGAATCGATTTCATCCACTGAACAAGAGGTTCATGAGGAAGGGGAGAATACTTTGAGTATTGATTCATCCAATGAGCAGGAGGCTTATGATGAAGAGAGATTGTGTCATGTCCCAAAACTTTGCATTGGGTCACAATGGCCTAAGCCCCTTGGCCATACTCACAATAGTTTGTCAAATGGATGCTAAGGGTCAAATAAATTCCAAGAATGAAGTCCAAGTTACTAATGATGTAAAATTAGATCCAAATGGACAAAGTGGCTCACATTAAGAGAAATTCCCAATTCAAAGTTGTAATATACCCATCCAAATGAATGGCCATGGAGGAAAATTACTAGTTCCCTAGGTTGGGGGTGAAAGCCTTGGGATTTGAAATAAGGGGGATAATAAATGATGTTTGAACATTAGAATGGCATAAATATTTAATAGAGGATCTAAACAAATAAATACAATGGAAAATCAAAGTGGCAATTGATCATGAAGACACATGGAGGATGTGGGACCCAAACAAGCTAGATTTTCTATGCCACATGGCATCATCCTCTTGCCATTTTGAATCCATAAGAATCCCAAGGTTATTTGGATGATTTGGAAGGTCAATATACTTGGCATGAATCAATTAAGGTTGAATTGAAGTGGAAGAGTAACTTCCATGGAAGAGGAAGATGCATTTTGGAGCTAGTGAGACACTTGGACTAGATTCCCTAGCTCTATGAAAACAATGATGAAGATGCTATGACACCTATGACACAAATCATACCTAAAGGCTGAAATGTGACATATACAACATGTTCGGGCTAAAAATAGCCTCCAAGAGGGCACTTAAGTGAGCTAGGGCAGCTAGAGAGACACCAATTCGAATTTGGAGAAGGAGAGGGCTAGAATTGGCAAGACAAGTGGCATACTTGGGAATCTCTTCCCAACTTGAGTTGGCATGAATCTCTTCGAAGGAATTCGACCCATGGAGGACCTTAGAAGTTTATAAAATACAATGACAAAGAATCATAGTATCTTTTTGATCATTTTAGAATTTGCATTTTGCATTTGGGAGAGGAGAGCTAGTGGAGTGCTACTCTACTTGCCTTAGCACCAATTTCGAGGGTGAAAGATTCCCATCCTAGTTGGTAATTGTGAAGGCCATTCAGAACTTTCATTTGGAGCTTTAATGGATTATTTTGTTACAGGTTGAATCTATAGGGAAGCTCATGGTCACATCTCTTTCAGCTTGCTTCTACAACAATTCTTCTATTTCTTGGCATATTCTTGCTCCTTGAGGAGAGGCACACTTGTTGAGGTAATGAATGCTTTGTGATAGATATTGAGGCCCCATATATTTGTAATCTGATATATATACTCTTTTTTTACTTCTCGTGAGACTCTCAGGTCGAAATACTAAGTGGAGTTATGTAAAAATACCAAACAATGCATAAATGATGCCATTTCCCCTAGATCTAGTTGTTGGAGTTTGAAGAGACACTATTTCGAGTTATTTCAGTTATTCTGTGTGATTTTGTTGATGTATGGAGTTTTATTAAAGTTTTGAATAAGTTTCATTAACATAGCATAATCCCTTGGCACCTAAAATTCGAATTTCATAACACATGGTGAAAATAACTAGCTTTTCCCCCTATGTGAAATCTTGGATATAAACATATGATTTTAAGGAGTTGAAGAAGGCCATAAGAACTATTTAAGGATACATTGGGGATATAATTAAAGCCACTTATCAGTAACATACCTCTGTTCATAAATTTGGAAGGGTTTAAAAACATTTGTGAAGCTATCCTTGTCCACTACCCTTGGGGGATTTGAAGCTCGAAATTACTAGTAATCTTTCCTACTTTGTCCAGATTGTAAATCAATGTTGCAGAAGTGATTTAAGGGTTGTTAAGTATCCATAAGCCTATTTTATATGTCTTAATACCTCTCAAATACCTTCAGACCCATTATACAAGCATTTGGAGACCAAGAGACCAATACTAGTCAAAGAGAAATTACTAGTCAGACTCCCTACCTTGGACATAACTTAAAGAGGAGTTGAAAGAGATTATTGATGACTCTAAATAATCCATGAAACTTATATTTATTCACTAAAACCATTCATACACCTTCTGTAACAATTTGGGAGCGTTTGGAGCCATTTGGAGGTCAAGAACCCAAGACTAGTCAAAGGTCGAACTAGTGGAAAAAGTCAAAACATTCAGCATTTTAATAAATATCTAAAAAGGGACATTACAGTGGTATCAGAGCATGATATTTCCACCTGATGTGGTCTAATATTCATGAGGACAATAAGTCGAAGAAATCAGGCCCAACCCTAAGAAACTAAAACTGAAAGTACTTTGGTGAAAGGGAAGAAGTAGGAGAAGAAGTGAGTTCTTTGATAACCATGAGTAAGGATGAGAAAGGAGCCTTAGAGGAGAATGAGTAGCTTAGGAAATTATTGAAACCATTCTTTGAAGACATGAAAAAACAACTAATGCAAGGGTTCAGATTGTTGGCTAGTCAATTTGGAAGCAAATTGGCAATAGGAGGGAGCAGTGGTTCTCCTTTCGAGGAAGAGAAGGCAATGGATGAAAGAATTTATGTCACAAAGGAGGAGCCTAATGTAATGGTGGAACATGAGGTACATGTTGATATGTAGGTGCTTGAATATGCTACACTCAAACAAGGAGAAATACAATCGCTTGTCCTTGTTCAGAGGGAGTATGAGTTTCCTCATGGAGAGAGTTGCGAAGCCTTGGAGGAGGCACATGATCTCACAATAGTTGGACCAACCAATTATGGAGAAGATGAATTAAAGATTTCAATGGGTAAGAATTGTAAATATTTAAGGTTGGTTCATAATTCCTCACCCCCTACCTTTTCAGCCACATCAATTGGGGATCAAAATTTGGTGAAAGGTTTCTTTCTAATGGTGCCACCTGAGGGGTATGAAACTCCTACCTCTCCTTTTGATGATGACATGACTAGAGCACCTCATTACTTACATTTTCAAAAGCATATTTTTTTACCTTATGATGATACACATATTCATGGATGCACAAATGGTACTTCTGTGAGTCCCTTGAAGGCTCACTGTTTTCTTTGCTCCCTACTTTGTTCAGATTTTAGTGGAGGTTCTTCATTCACTTCTTTGATGAAAGAACACATGGCTGATTATTTTGATGCATATTACATCCTTTTGGAGCAGCATTATAGGATATGGGATCCTCACCTATGTCATTAGATTAGATTTGGTTGGTCACTTGAAGCTTGTATGCATGGAAAATGGTGGTCTACCTACTTGGAGGTATAAGAACTTTCATGATTCTTTGATGAGACACCTTCTTGATGTACATTTTTATTATGTTGTTTACTTTGATGATATATCTTTTGTACTCATGATGTTTGGAAGAATGCGTACAATAAAATGGGATCTAGGAATTCTCTTTCCTGATGGTATGGGTTGGAGAGCACTCTTAATAGTGCAATACAAGCAATAGGACCCTGGGATAATTTTTAGTCCCATTGATTTGAATTTTTTTGGGAAAAAAATAGTATGGGAGATGGATTCCCCACTTAATAAAGTGATTTTGATCAGAGTAGTGCAGCAACAAGCATGGTGGTTCCTCTCTAAACTATTCATGGGATCTCGAAGACTGAAAGTTGGGCAACTCAGTGGCAACTTCAAGAATTACAATGGTATCATAAGGGGTTTGCAAAATATGAAAGAGGTAAAGAGTAATTGTGCAAACATGGTTTTGATGGATTTAATTAGCATTTTGTTGTTTAGTGGTGATGTTACAGGGGATATCAAAATGAAAATAAAAAATCCACATCTCCTTGCTTTTGGAAACACACAATTGTAGTGCATGGGTGGCTCTACTCAAGGTTCCAAAAGAGAAGTTGGGAAGCAAAATTTTGGAAAGAAAGTAGGTTAATCCACATACATGTGTTGAAATTGCTTGAGGACAAGAAATATTGGCAAGGGAGGATTTGTCATGACCCAAAATTTTGCATTGGGTCACAATTGCCTAAGACCCTTGGCCATACTCATGATAGTTTGTCAAATGGATGCTAAGGGTCAAACAAATGCCAAGAATGAAGTCCAAGTTAGTAATAATGTGAAATTAGATCCAAATGGACAAGGTGGGTCACATTAAGAGAAATTCCCAATTCAAAGTTGTAATATACCCATCCAAATGAACTGCCATGGAGGAAAATTACTAGTTCCCTAGGTTGGGGGTGGAATCCTTGGGATTTGAAATAAGGGGGATAATAAATGATGTTTGAACATTAGAATGGCATAAATATTTAATAAAGGATCTAAATAAATAAATACAAGGGAAAATCAAAGTGGCAATTGATCATGAAGACACATGGAGGATGTGGGACACAGACAAGCTAGATTTTCTATGCCACTTGGCATCCTCCTCTTGCCATTTCGAATCCATAAGAAGCCCAAGGTTCTTTGGATGATTTGGAAGGTCAATATACTTGGAATGAATCAATTAAGTTTGAATTGGAGTGGAAGAGTAACTCCCATGGAAGAGGAAGAGGCATTTTGGAGCTAGTGAGACACTTGGACTAGATTCCCTAGCTCTATGACAACAATGATGAAGATGCTATGACACCTATGACACAAATCAGGCCTGAAGGATGACATCTGACATATATGACATGTCAGGGCTAAAAATAGCCTCCAAGAGGGCACTCAAGTGAGTTAGCGCATCCAAAGAGAAACCAATTCGAATTTGGAGAAGGAGAGGGCTAGAATTGGAAGGAGAAGTGGCATACATGGGAATCTCTTCCCAACTTGAGTTGCCATGAATATCTTGGAAGGAATTCGACCAATGGAGGACCTTAGAAGTTTATAAAAGACAATATCAAAGAAGTATAGTAGCTTTTTTATCATTTTAGAATTTGCATTTTTCCTTTGGGAGAGGAGAGCTAGTGGATTGCTACTCTACTTGCCTTAACACCCATTTCGAGGGTGAAAGATTCCCATCCTAGTTGGAAATTGGAAAGGCCATTCATACCTTTCATTTGGAGATTTAATGGATTATTTTGTTAAATTTTGAAGCTACAGGGAAGCTCATGGTCACATCTCTTTCAGCTTGCTTCTACAACCATTCTAAAATTTCTTGGCATATTCTTGCTCCTCGAGGAGAGGCGCACTTGTTGAGGTGATGAACTCTTTGTGATAGATATTGAGGCCCCATATATTTGTAATATGATATATATACCTTTTTTTTTACTGCTCATGAGACTCTCAGGTCGAAATACTAAGTGGATTTATGTAAAAATACCAAACAATGCATAAATGATGCCATTTCCCCTAGATCTTGTTGTTGGAGTTTGAAGAGACACTATTTCGAGTTATATCAGTTATTCCTTATGATTTTTTTGATGTATGGAGTGTTATTAAATTTAAAAAGAAGTTTCATTAACATATCATAATCCCTTGGCACCTAAAATGCACCTAAAATTTGAATTTCATAAGTCATGGTGAAAATAACTAACTTTTCCCCCAATGTGAAATCTTGCATATAAACATATGATTTTAAGGAGTTGCAGAAGGCCATAAGAATTAACTAAGGATACATTTGGGAGATCATTAAAGACAATTATCAGTACCATACCTCTGTTCATAAATTTGGAAGGGTTTAATAGCATTTGGGAATCCATCTTTGTCCACTACCCTTGGGGGATTTGAAGCTCGAAATTACTAGTAATCTTCCCTACATTTTCCAGATTGTAAATGAATGTTGCAGAAGTGTTTTAAGGGTTTTTAAGTATCCATAAGCCTCTGTGATATGTCTTAATACCTCTCAAATACCTTCAGACCCATTATACAACCATTTGGAATCATTTGGAGACCAAGAGACCAATACTAGTCAAAGAGAAATTGCTAGTCAAACTCCCTACTTTGGCCAGAACTTAAAGAGGAGATGAAAAAGATTATTGATGACTGTAAATCATCCATGAACCTCATATTTATGAACTAAAACCATTCATACACATTTTGTAACAATTTGGGAGCGTTTAGAGCCATTTGGAGGTCAAGAACCCAAGACTAGTCAAAGGTCAAACTGGTAAAAAAAGTCAAAAAATTCACCATTTTAATAAATATCTAAAAAGGGACATTATAGATTGTGACCTAGCTTGCAAGAGGGACTCTGTGACCAAGTATTTGTCCTTGTGGTTCACAAATAGGCTCAGGGGTTTCAGAACAAGTAGTTTGGTTGTTCTGGAAGTTGGTTGGGAGTAACAACGACCTTCATATTTGATTTTCCTCTGCAGGTTCAAGTTCTATTTATTTTCTACATGTCTGCTTACTGTAGCTGATATCTAATGATTGCATGGCTTAGATCAAGTTTTATTTATTTATATCTGAACTACCTGTTTACTGTGAATAATATCTAATGATTACATTGCTTAGATCAGGTTTTATGTATTTATTTCTGAACTATCTGTTTACTATAGATGATATCTAATTATTGCACTACTTAGTTTAGGATCTATTTGTTTATTTCTGGACTATCGGTTTACTATAAATGATATATGATTTTGTTAAGCGGAAGGATTTCATTGCTTAGTTCAGGTTTCATTTATTCTATTTCTGAAATGCCTATTTATTGTTTTATCTTGCTTATGCATGTTATCAGAAACTATTCTCTTGCTTATGCAAGTTATCATATAACGAATTTACTGTACATTACTTGCTTATGCATTTTATCAGAATTGATTATCTTTCTTATGCATGTTATCATAGCATGCTTTACTGTACTTTACTGTTTACTATAAGTATTCTTATTCATAATTGTAATTCTATATTGGCATGTAAGATATTCAAACACTGGTTTAATTTATTGTCTATTTCAGTAAGAGTATAAATAAGCAGGCACATAACTACTTCAGTATAAAATATAGTTTTGGTTCAGGTTTTAACCTATTATTCTTCTATTTTGAAATGACTCTACATTGTTGTTTTTACTATACATTATTGTTTACTCTAACATTCATTATTTAGTTTGTTTATTCAGAAGTTTATAGATATATATCAACCATGTATCAATGTCTATTTAAATCCTTTATTGTTATAACCAAAATAATGTACAGGGTTTATTGCAAATGGGTTTATAGATTAGGCTTTTTGATCTATAACTCTGTTATATATATAAATCTAGGATTCATATGGATTTAAATGTGGATATTTATAGAACATGGGTGACTGTTTTAGGCACTTGTCTATTATAGATTGGGCATTTGTTATATTCGTGTTTATGAACATAGTTAGAGAAATTCATAACAAATGGAAAAGATAATACTACACAATTAACCCTAGATATATCTTATTAATTGTGAAAATATTCGAAGTTAAGTATTTTTCTAACTTATGTTCTTACCTGTTAATGTTCCCTATCAGCCGTCGAATCCGCAACCTTCTTTCCACATTCGCGATCAGAACACAGAATCACACCTTTAAAACCCTAGAAAATTTGGGGTTCCGCAATCCCACATCCGCAACGTGGAAGTCGGATTGCGGACCCGTTATGTTAATTAGTCAGAATTTGGGGTCCCCAACCCGCATACGCAATGCAGAAGCCGGATTGCAGAACCGTAATAGTAATTAGTCGGAGTTCGGGGTTCCGCAACCCGCATCCGCAATGCGGAAGCCGGATTGTAGAAACGTAATAGTAATTAGTCAGAGTTTGGGGTTCCGCAACCTGCATCGGTGATGCGAAATCCGGATTGCAGAACCATAATAATAAATAGTCAGAGTTTGGGGTCCGCAACCTGCATCCACAATTGCAGAAGTCGTATTGTGGAACCGTAAATTTAAGCAGTCACATTTTGGGGATCCGCAATCTGCATTTCTTGAGTATTAACTAAGAAATTATGATGTGGGAATTGTGGAAGTTACTGTTAGAATGTTTAATACATGTTAGTAATTTAACTTAAGTTAATGCAAGGTTTTGTAGGGTTTAAACCCTCATCATGATAGGTTAAATACTCATGTAATGATGCTCATAATCCTAAGTTAATATGCTCATAAAAGAAGTAAGGCTTAGAGATTTTACCCTAGCATACAAATAAATGGAATGAGTCCTAGACCTTAGATTTGATTAAAAAACAGAACCTTGACATGATTCTAACTTTGGCTTAGAGCCCAACATGTAATCAAGTAAAGTTTTTTTTTTCGCAATACTAGAAGTACAAAAGAATACATGCATTTATTCTATTTATTTATCCTATTATTATTTTTTTTTAATACGGGTATTTTGGGGTATGTGACATCACCCCGCAGCCCTCACCCTCTCCCTCTCCCTCCCTGCCTCGCACCCCCTTCCCACCCACCCCCCTCGCAGCAAGGTCTTGATTCTCATAATCACGCCTCCGTAGAGGGGTGGCGCTTGGGTGGAGAAGTGAGCAGATCAGGAATGGGGAGGGGGAAGTGGGGCACGGGGAAGGTGGAGGGGGGGAGGGGGATGGGGAAGTGGGGCACGAGTACGATGGAGGATGGAATGGGGAGGGAAGTAGCGGACAGGGGAGAGGGGAGAGGGTAGGGGGATGGGGGAGGTGGTGTTGTTTTTTTTTTCTCTAATTTTAATTTTTTTAATAAATTTTAAAATTTAGAATTTTAATTTATTGTTTTTTAATTATTCTTGTTGTTTTTATTTTTAAATAAAAATTTTAATTTTTAAAATTTAAAATGTGTTAACTTTTTTTTTTAATTTGTGTTTTTTAGTTTGTGTTTTTCATTTTTTTTTTTAAGTTTTATTTGTTTTTTTTTTTGGTTTAAAAAAAAAAAAAATCTTTTAAAATATTAAAAATGTTTAGGTTTGTATATAAAAAGATAAAAAAACAAAACAAAAATTTAAATGACTTTTTTTTTCTAATTTTTTACAAATTTAAGCATAAAAATAATTTCTTAAGAGAAATTTTTTAAGAAAAAACTCTCAAAATATATATATTTTTCATTTTAACTAGCTTCCAAAAATAAAAAAAAAATTGAAACTGTATATATTTTTATTATAATTATTTACTAAATGTACATCTTTTTGTAAAATTTGAAAAAACACGTTTGTAAATAAAAATTATAGTTTTCTTATGACCAAGAAGATTCAAAATCACAAAAAAATGGCTCAAAATGAAAATGGTGCTACCAGTATACACACTTTCTGAAACAGAGGTAAAAATAGCTATCGAAATTGACCCTCCAAATAATGAGAACAATGTTGGGTTGTTTTCAAGTTGTATAATATGTTAGGATGGTCATAGTCCATCAACGTCTCAATCCTTCAAAAATGTTGGTTCCTCATTTCACAAATTGGGGTTCCACAGCATTAACATTGGAAGTCGTAGCTTTATAACGCAAAACTTGTAGCTTTAATGGAATCTCAATACTCCAAAAAAAAGCTCAAATTAGCGACCATAGAGATCGCACAACCTCTCAAAATGTAGATACAGCTAAAAAAAACTCAGAAGCCTAAGCCTCTCAAAACTTGGACACATGCTTCCTAGGAAAAAGTTCTCAGAGAAAACTGAAGAAAACTCATGTAGTGGAGAAAAGGATGTAAAGGAGAGAGTATCCATGATAATGAGCATTCATGATGGAGAGAGATAGCATGCAGTAAACATTAGAACATAAACGGTATCCACAATTAATGTCTCATATGATAGAACGCTACACACCAGGCATGCTGGAATGGAGAAGAATCTCGTAGACAACCAAGACTGGGGAGTGCATAGAAAGCATAGGATATGGACAATGAATGAGAAATCTGGCAGCAGGAAGTCATGCAAATGCATAAAATGGAAGAATGCCAGATCAAAAGACATCAGGAGTTATTGCAAGCGGTCATGATTTAATACCACTAATAGGTTTAATCTCGAATTGATATTTCTTCATTAACCAAGGTGTTTATTTATACATTATCAAAGTTCTCTTGGAATTCATATTCCAAAGAGATCCGTTGGAGTTCTTATGACTCCTCATCTTCCCTTTATTTAATTGACTAAAATATTTACACTATTTACAATTGAGGTGAAATCATAATCCGGGAGGATTAGATTTCCAACACCCTTGAATCTTAATTCTTAGGCCAAATGATAAGCTTAGTCGATCATGATTCTTGCAAACACTAATAGTTGTATCCAATCACAAGGCAAGTTTTCCTACTACGATTTTTGGGGTCCTTTGAGCAGTACATTCATCTCTTTGTAAATACCAATGGAGCCATTCCAGACTAGTGGATGAACTCTTGCAGTCAAGTCTCCATATCAACGATTCACAAACCCAACGAAAGAGGAAATGACCAACAATCTCACCTATCAACATGAATATCCATGTGTCACTTCTCAATGACGAGGCAAATATTGATTGGAAAGTGATCAAGGCACTTGCTCCAACACTAGCCTTGATAATTATGTCCATTCGCCTACCTAATGAGCTAACTCTATCGAATCTTGATTGAATCCTGGAGCTACCTGCGCCCTAGAATGAGCTCCCTCTCCCTACCTAGCTACCATAACTCTAACAGGTACTAAATCATGAAACAAGGTAGAAATATAAAAATGAAATAGGCTCGAGAATCAATTGTGATGGTGGAAGTAGGAACAACATATCAAGGCCAACAAGTTTGGAAATTAGAATAATGGTAATCAAAATTTTAAAGTTTAAAACCACTTAAATTCCAAACTTTCAACATTCATAACCACATTTCCAAACTTCAATAACCATTTTATTAACCAGAATTCCAAATCCACTTTCATAATTACATTTCCAAATTCCAAAAACCATTTGATTAACCATAGTTCTAAATCCATATATGCTAATTCAAATCACTCATCTACATTAATTAAATCAATGCAAAAAATGATAAATTGATTCTAATTCTAATTTCTGACCATTCAATGCATAATTTAATTCCAGATTATGTGATTTCATTCTCTATTAATACATTACTTGTTCACCTTACACATAGAGTAGTTGGGATTTGAGAAGGAATAGTTGTCAAGATACATTAAGCGTTTAAAGCATGTTTTCAGTCGATTTCAAATGTGATATCCTACCAAAACACAACCATCACTAATGCATTTATTTGTTACAACGACACTAGCTTACCATAACAAATTGTCAATTAATGCTTTATTTGCTAGCAGGCTACCATCTTACTAAAGCTAGTTCTCAATTAATGCTTGGCGCTTAGGGTTGCATCATATGTCACAAGTGATTAATGGTTATATAATCTTGTGGAAACCAGTGGAAAGATATAGACTTCTTGCGTTTATGGATCACATTTGTCAATATAATACAAATTCTTGATCAAATTTAACCTAAGCGAAAGAGTTAAATCAAATCACCTTATTTTGAGAAATTTTCACATTCAAATGCCTTCATTTTGGACAAGTTTTCTAACCAATAATTGCAACATAGATCTATACCAAAAGAGTGTGTAACTCTGACTTCCACATGTTACGCACTCTCTTCTCGGAGTTTGGAAACCTTGTTGTACAATTCTCCTCCACTAATATCTTCATGTAGAATCTCATTCAATTTTTCTCCAAGCCTACAGACTCTCAAACTAGCCATAGTTGATCAAATCATGAATCCATGGCTAGTAGTGAAATCACCTTACATTATAGCACACATCCATCCAACAAGTGATACTTGTTGAATACAATAAACCATACATTGCTTTGCAAAATATGGTTTGGAAGATTCGGATCCTGAAAGAAGAGAAGGTGGTGGAACATAATTTTGAAGGCTTGCACGATATCTCGATGGCCTCTATCCTACAGCGACAAAGAAAACTCTCATCTTCCAATCTGAGAGAGGGGATGCTATTATGAAAGGAAGATCAGTAATGGAAATGCAACCATCCTATGATCCTAGGAAATGAGAATTTAAGTCTTCTTCCCAAATGCAACGATGCTAGAAAATAAGAGGTTAAGTATTAGATCATATCAATCATGTTATCAATAATAGCCTATATATGCATAATTAATGCTAGTGTAATTTTATAGTTACTTGGAGATCCAAACAACATAATTACAATTTTAATAAATTTTATAAAATCAATACTAGTAACAAAAAAAACCAACTATTGTAGTATTGAAACAAATTAATAAACATTAAAAAATTATTTTCATTTATTTTTTATAAAGAGTTTGTATTTGAATAAAAAATAATAAGTTGTGTGTTGTGGATGTGTTCGGAGTTGAGCATTTGAACAACTAGATGGAAGATGCTTACATGTAACGTGGCAATAACTTTAGTAGCAGCCCTTTAATTACAAAGTTGTAAAATAATGGTTAATTTCATTATTAAATGGCCCGATAAACACATTATTTCTTTTGGATGGCAAAAATTGTTGTGCCTTTCTATGAAGGGTAAAATACACCCACAAGGGCATTGAAAGGCTTCAAATGTGAAGCCCATGATTCAAGAACCTCTACCGTTTGCAAATTCTTACCGTTCAGTCACACTGCCGTTTTCAAATTCGGAACCATCACTCGTGTGAATGGTTTAAGTTTAGTTAAGTGTCGTTGTCACAAGATTCAAGAAACTCTTCCGTTTGCAAATTCTGACCGATCAGTCACACTGCCGTTTTCAAATTGGGAACTATCACTCGTGTGAAGGGCTTACGTTTCGTTAAAATGTCGGTGAGTTGCGTTTTTTTTCATTTAAATATGATTTGGGTGATAAGAAATCCGTCACGCAAGAAAATAAAAAGGAGAAGGTGGTGAAGTTGAGTTTGTCCGCATCAGAGAGACGAAGGGGGCGGGAGACGGAAGGTCGGAGAAGCTGCATCGCTTGATGGCCGCGCCTCCTGCTAACCCTAACCCTTTGGTAGAAGCCTCTGAGAGGTTCGACAGGCAAGCCCTTCTCCAATGCCACGAGAAATTCCGTAAATTAGAAAGGGGGGTAAAATTAGAACGATGCTTGTCCATCGGAGATCCCATTTTCTGCGGCAGCGCAGCTTCTACGGCTCTGCTGGAAACTCTGAACGCCATTTCCTTAACCCAGTTGCAGGTTGGCACAGTCCACAGCGGCCGGGTGCTCTACGGAACTCTCTGCGCTGACGCCGTCAAGTTTCTCAGCATCGACTCAGTGCTTGAGGATGATAATGGTCTTGCTGTCAGGCTGGTAATTTACGGAGCAAATGATTTACAGACGTACCCCAAGGGAGCCAAGGTGGCCATCAGGGAACCCTATTTTATGCGCTCCAATGACGGTGGCCTTCTCATCCGTGTGGACAACCCTGTCAACGTCGAGTTGCTGAATGATCGTTAAATGCAGTAGATCATGAAGATTGAAAGTCAATAGAGTGAAGGAGTAAGCTATTGTGAGAAGAACATAGTAAATATAAGACTCTCAACAATGGTTTGTAACTGTTAATAAATCTAAATCTTTAAATTTGTGTTTAGATTCTATATCTAAGAAGAAAAATACAAGGTGTAGTTCTCACCTTATGGCTAAGTTTTCCATATTAAGATTTCTTGTTTTCAATGCGTGGATTGTGGATTGTTTATTATTTTAACTTTTTTTATTCCATTTATTTTGTATTTATATGTAACTAGTAATTTGAGTTTTATTTATCATAGTAAATTATAATAATAAATAAACATTGAATTATAGAGATGTTATAGAAACTTGTAAGATCTATTGTTACATACTATCCAGTGGAATATCCATAGAGATTCACATGTCATATCGATATCATAGTCATATTTTTATTAAGTGGAATATTCATAGAGATTCACATGTCATATTGATATCATAGTCATATTTTTTTGGAGATTTTATGGATATTGCATTATCTAAAAATTGGTTTAATGAAAGAAGTCTCAAACCCTATCCTTGGTAGATTAGTACAACATAACAAAAATGGAAGCACAAATCTTTGACATCTACCATAACATGGGGATCCTCATGGTAACCTTAAAGAGCAAGTTTGGAACTTTCAAGGAGTTTCAATAGCTCTAACTCATGGTAACCCTAAAGAGCAAGTTTGGAACTTTCGAGGAGTTTCAATAGCTCTAACTCAGACATAGACTCTAATGAGAAATTTGAACACAAAGAAGAACAAGAAAATGAACCATAAAAAGGGAAATCCAGATCCACTCTCTTCTCAAATTGGAAACACCAGTGGACATAATATTTATCGAGTTGAGATTGATGTTGTTAAGTTGAATCCATGGTTACAACAATGAGAATATTATTTTAGTGTTCATATCATGGGAAAAGAGTAGAATATATCATTTTCCCCATTGAAGTTAGAGGTCCATGCCCAAACTTGGTGAGAAATACACACAAAGGCTCTTACACTAGGCTCTTAAGACAAAAAGAAAGTTGTTTATTTTTTTAAATATTTTCTTTAAGCGAGTGTCTTAAAGTATTGTCTCTATAAAGACAATATATAATAAGTAAATAATATACCATATTGTCTCAAGTGGAGACAAACAAAGGGCTCTATATTGTCTTTCCAGAGACGATTAAATATCATCTCTCCAGAGACAATATCACTTTTGTCTCTCTCGAGACAACATATAAACAATGTATCAAAAATATTTAATCAAATGACCAAAATCAACTCAATATTATTTGATTAAAACTAAACTACATCTTATAGTGTATTGAATTATAGTAGGGAACAATGGAAATGAACCACCAACTTTCTGCTTTGCAAATGCTATACCATTAAGCTAGTACCCATTAAAGAATTAGAGACTAAAACATCTCATGTGTACAATTTTGAACATGTAAACAAAGAAATCCCACTTGATACGACACCGTTATTTTGCAAAAGAGGCCTTGAAGGTCTCTCTTTTGGGGACATGGCTACCGTTGAACACCAAATCTTCTTAGTGATTTGTGTTCTTCCTATAAGGGACTAATAACTCATTTTCCAAATCCAAAGTTGTGTTAAACCACTTGAATCTAAAAACAAATTCCTTGACATGTCCATAGCCACAAGGCCATCTATTTATTGCCTAGTATTGTTCTTGATCCTTCTCAAGTGGAACCTATAACCGTGGAATATTGGCAAGGAAATGCAAGTATGATGTAGCCTAATAAGAGTAACCTGCAACTTGGTAAGAATATATGTCATCAAAGAGATCAAATATTGTTGGTGTTGGATACAATAAAGACGTGAGAATTGTTGCATCCGGGTAAGAATATTATTTCATCAAAGAGATCAAATGCTTCCATTGTTCACTGTAATAAAGAAGTGAGAATTGTTGCATCGAGGTAAACTGCTACAAGCATTTACCTATATGATCTGTGATAGAGTTTCCAAGTCTTGTTGAGATCTCATTAATGAAGATATTTTTGGCGGGTCCAACAATCATCTCCCCTTCAAAATGAATATTTTAAGAATTATTTTAAAACTATAATGATTTCTGTGCATATTGTACAGACACACACAGACGCGCACACACACACGTCTAGTTTATTCTAAACAATTTTCAATATGATTAGCACACATACTAGTTGTGACACTTTATTTTTTCATTGGAGATCCCTATTTTCATGCCATCACAAATCATTGTATCTTCACAAATATGCAAGCCTGGAATTTGATTACGCACATAGATATTAAAGCAATGAATTAAGATTATTAGAAATGTCAAAAAAATTCAAATAGTACATTTTAATGCTACTTGAGTATTACAAGTTACATCGTTACAGAAAAAATAGTTACAAGTAATCCTCATACTACCTAAATGCCAACTTCTTGTGACATTCAACCTCATTGGAAAATTATTGTCATTGATCTTCATACTTCTATAATTACTAATTAACATAAGATTTGAGAAATCAAGTACTTGGATATTCTCTTTATGATTAAGCAAAACACAATAGATAGGTTCTTTATGACCCTCACATATATACTATTTTTGACCTGTTTCTGCATCACATACCCACAAAATAGATAACAAGCCCATTTAGAAAATGATCAAACTGAATAACATGCATGATAGTAAAATAAGTTCAATTTGGCTACTTTTGATAGCACTAGTGATCATTGGGAATGCATAAAATTAATAAGTAAAGAAGCATGTACTAAAATTAACTTGATGGTCATATCATCCCCACAAGTTGCAACACATAGTTGACATTTGTTAGGGTATACAAAGGCAATCTCATTCACACAACCAATATGTGAACCAATATGCAAAGTTGTATTAGTATTGTCACTATATCCATATTGTATCATAGAAGGAAACTACCACAAAATAAAACCCTTCTTTGAGCTTTAACATGGACCTAAAGTTGTTACCTCAAATGGCATGTGGAAATATAAGAATAGATGTGAACAATATGCTTAGAAAATGCCATTCTTGCAAATAAGATTATATCAATGAGCAATATATCCCATAAATTTATTGCTATATTAATAATGGATTCATATGTATACCATATGAAGAAATTGTCTTGAACATTGTTATAGTAATAATGGCTTCATCTCTATACCATATGAATATTTTTTCATGAAATGTAACATTGACGCGTTAAAGGAATATTGACATTCCAACCAATACTCCATTTGGGTTCCAAATATACTTGTTCACTAACATGGTTGATTCTTTCTTAAGATCCACCTAGACAAGTATAACAAAAAATGTGAGTCACCAATATTTCTGTGTTGCTAAGAATCACCTCATTTAAAGCACCTGTATTGCAACCAAATATAACATAAAATATTTCCCTTAACCCAAATCACTTAAAATTAAAACTAAATACAATATTTACACTTGTGCATCGATTGTGCAATTTAAGGAATCCCAAACTTTGAATGACTTATGAGCTAACTTTTAACATGATCCCACTTCCCAAATTACAATATCACCAACATCTATTTCAATTGAAAATAATCATATAGTTAACCATGCTTACAAATTATTTAATCATTACAATACATTTAAACAAAACATTAAATTAAGAAACAAATTTGACTAGATTAATAGAGTATAGACTTCTAGAAAATGAAACGTAGGATCACTTAATAGAGTAGTCCATTGCTTAGGATGAAATTCCATGCTTACTACATTTGAACCTTGGTTGAGGATTCTCCCAAATGGTTTATAAGGATCAATCTTTGAGTACATGTTAGAAGGCTATATTGGTCCTCGATATCTGAACCGCAAATAGAAAATAATGTTGAGTTGTATAAAAAGTTCAAAACTAGTAATACACTCACAAATGAACCATGTGCCAAGTGTGTCATCTAACTAAAATAAAAACTAGCGTTATAATAAAAACTAGCATTAAAAATGAGGATTGTTACAGACGTCTGACAAACCTTATCTAAAACAAGGACATAAACATTGTTGATCCTAACATTGAACCAATTGGCCCTGCTAAAAAAAAACTACAATACTAATCTACTATTCCAATATCCTAACTACTCTAGGGTGGAGTAACCAAAACCCATAAAGTTTCTAATCAATTCAGATACACAATTCTTGCAAATACGTGCAAAAAGAATAATGCCCTAACTATGCATTACCACCCAAGATACATCCCCTAATATAGTAAGTGATGAGAGGGATCAAATCCATCAAGGTATAAACCTTTCCTCAATTTTGTGCACTCCAAAAAATGCTCCATTTGGGCCTCACTACATCACTTTACACATTTTGGAGCTAAGATATTGCTTACAAGAATAAAAGGAATGAAAGAGGAGAAGACGATTAAGAATGTTATTGCTGTAAAAATAGTGTTGAACTAGGCTAATATTAAATCTCTGATGGCTTCTTGCCTCTCTTTTTCTCTCTTTGATACTGCTATGAACCTCATTGATCCCTTCCCTTTGAAAATAAGATAAATATATCCTTAATAGAGAGCTGGCAGGGGAAAATTGTGTGCCCCAAAATTGAGGTGAAAATAATTACTTCTTCAACAATTAAACTTATTGCTTTTCTCTCTATCAAATCCTTCTAGAATATTGGCCTTTAACTCACTACCAAATTCATGCACTTGGTTTGGATCTAATTTGGAACTACTGCAATTGTTTATTCTATCAATGTAGCATCTTCTTTGGCCCCGATTGATAACTTTAATCAATTGCTTGTTCAAAATAGCCCAAAACCGGTACTTTCCAAGCCAAAAATATGATGCACTAGTTAAAAAGGAACAAATTGGTGAAGAAATCAGTCATTTTGGTGGCTTTTGCCTCTTTATCTTCTCTTCACAATATGGTTGAACTAGACAGGCTAGGATAGTTGGGGATGAGTAGATGGATGGATCCCATGCACAACCTTAGAGGAGGTCAAGTCAAGAATGAATTTACCAATGAGCTATTCGACTAGTAGGCTGAGTAGATAGTATGCATATAGGACTATCTATATGCAGACATGGAATTTATACAAGACCCAAACCTTTCCCTACCTCCTGCAGTACGATGGGGCCAATTGGTAATATTTTCATTTCCAATTAAATATCTTAAATTTAGTTGAGATATACAATTTTTTAAATTTAATGTTAACTTATAGCCTTCTATAATGATGCATATACAGGCCCTGTAGAACCATATATTTTCTTAATAAGTCGTCACCGACTGAAGCCAAAGGAGCCATAAAAGGAATCCCATCTCGTGGGAGTAGCACCAGTACCAATCAGACCCATGGATTCTATAGATGCAAGAGTATCACTTCAAGAAGAGTACCTCAAGCTCTGGGGGCTCAATCTAGGTGCCTGTGGGACATCACTAGACGAGATTCCATTGGACTTAGAACACTATGTCGCAGGGTTTCCTACCTTGTGGAAAAGACTCTTATGGCTTGTAGTGACAGAGGTAATCTACTATTGTGCTGGGATTGCAGAGGATTAGTCCTCCTTCCACTTTGATGTAATTTTCTAAACAAATATGCCACATTTTGGATCATTATAGGCCATTGAGCCTAGTTTCAATTGACATTAAACATTTTGTGATATGATAAACACTTTCTTCTATATATATATATATATATATATATATAAACTATTTGTCCTTACTTATAAATGAAAATGATGTGAATTCCATTATTTCCACTTTTTTATGTACATCCATGCTCTATTCAAGTTAAATACAACAAATTCCAGTCTATAATTTCATTTTCTAATGAATCTGTAAAATCATCAAGTCTCCTAGGGACATGACCATACGTAATGAATGAAAAATGTCAGTGAAAGAGTCTCACTCGTAATAAATTTAGGATAAGCTTAGGATTACAAACACGATAGATTCCATCTAAAACACAATCAATTGTGAGTCTAGATGGAAATCCAAATGTTGTATACCAAGCATGATTCTTTAGTTAACAATTCTATGACTGCACTATACTCAAAAACATTTTTGGTTGTAAGGACAGTGCATACTCCAGGGCTGGTGCAAGGTAATGATACCCAATTATGACACGTTAGTTGCAATGACATTCTGGAAAAACATAAATATTATCATTAAAATCAATTATTAGAGGTACCTACAAATTTTTTTCCAATTAGGTGTAAAAAGATGAAACGTAGAAAAACGGATGACCTTCTAGAATATATAATTTTTATTTATGGAAAAGTGGTATAACCACCCCAAAATGTCATTATTCGAATATTGGTATGTTATTTTTTTTCTAAAAGATAATGCACATGTTTTTTTTGACCCGCATGTTTGCTATGTAAATTTTCAATTTATGAGAAAACAAATATGTAGAGGCGTAGAAAATAGAAAAATCTTGTGCGGCGCTATTTTTCCAAAATTTTAAAAGTCAATTTGATATTTTTTTTAAATTACCGAAGTTAGTGAAGCCCTAAAACGACATTGTCAAGTTTTAATCCACCATATCATGGTCTAAAAATAATCAAAATGCATTTTTTTTTTTAGGTTGTAGGTATTTTCGTGCTCTTACATGGGTTCTTTTCCATTTTCGAAATAGGTAAGCCAATCAAAAGTTATAGGCCAAATAAACGACCTATGTTTTTTACGAATTTGACATGAGTGCAGTTTAAAATGAATTAAAAATAGAGAACAACAACAGATCTATTAAAAAATTATATATTTGGAATCTGCACACAGAGCTCGACAAGTGTGTACAATTTCATCTACAGTGCACTCGTGGAGCTTATGCAGAACTAGCTGTGAAAAACAGGAAGTTGCAGTGTTTGATGTTTTCTACTATAAATCAGGGATAAATCAAACCGAGCCTAAAGGTACAATCCGAAGCTAATTCCAAGCCTGCAAGGGCACCAAAAACAATTTGAATTGAAACATGTGCGCGCGCAACTGCGCGCATGCGCAAACACGCATGCACAAACATGCACACGCGTGATTGAAAGTGCACATGGGTTAAGAACAGCGCGCACACGTCCTTGCGTGTACGCGCTATTGTATGCCTTTGTATGGTTTATTTAATTTCCTTTGTCAAGGGGATACATGAAGTTGATGAAGATGTGATGATGAAGAAGATGACAATGATGGAGATGTTGATGAGGAAGGGGGAGATGACAATGATGTTGAAGATGTTGATGATGATGTTGATGCTGATGATGCTGATGATGATGAGATGATGGTGATGGTGATGATAATGATGATGACAATGGTGATGATGATGATGATGGAAATGGTGATGAAGATGACGATGAGGATGATGGTGATGACTATGAGATGATGGTGATGGTGATGATGATGATGGAAATGGTGATGAAGATGACGATGAGGATGATGATGATGATGATGATGATGATGATGATGATGGTGATGAGGATGATGGTGACGAGGATGATGATCATGATGGTGATGAAGATGATTATGATCATGATGAATATGATGATGATGATGATGATAATCATCATCATCACCATCACCATCACCATCATCATCAACATATTCATCATCATTGTCATCTCCCCCTTCCTCATCAACATCTCCACCATCGTCATCTTCTTCATCATCATCATATTCATCACCATCCTCATCAACATCAACATCATCTCCATCATCATCATCTTCTTCATCCTCATCACCATCATCATCATCATCTTCGTCATCATCATCATTGTCATCATCAACACCATCATCATCATCATCCTTCTTCCTCATCTTCATCAACATCTAGGTCATCATCTTCATCATCAACGTCATCATCATCATCATCCTCATCATCAACATTGATGGCGATGATGATGAAGATGATGATGACAATGTTGATGATGAGTACGATGATGATCAACATCATCATCATGTTCATCATCGTACTCATATTCATCACCATCCACCATCATCATCATCATCATCTTCATCATCACCCTCTTCCTCATCATCATCATCAACAACATCTTCATTGTCATCATCATCATTGTCATCAAATGATGACGATACGAAGATGATGATGATGATGATGACGAAGAAGATGGCGATGACGAGTATGATGAGGATGATGAAGATGAAGATTATGATGACGAAGACAATGATCATCGTGACCATGATCATATGATGATGATGATGATGGTGAGGATGATGAAGATGGCGATGATGATGATAACAAATATGATGATCATATTCGTCATCATCATCATTATCTTCATCATCGTACTCATATTCATCATCATCCACCACCATCATCATCATCATATCATTATCATCATCCTCATCCTCATCCTCACAATGATGATGATGATGATGATGATCATGATCATGATCATGATCATGATCATGGTGATGATGATGATCATGGTGATGATGGTTATCATGTTGTTGATGATGATGAAGATGATGATGATGATGAGAATGATGTGTTGCATATTCGTCATCTTCTTCATCATCAACATCATCATCATCATCATCATCATCATCATCATCATCATCATCATCATCATCTACATTAGTCATCATCATCATCACCATCTTCATCATCATCGTCATCATCATCATCATCATCATCATCATCATCATCATGAGGATGATGGTGATGACGAGTATGATGAGGATGATGAAGATGACTGTTATGATGACTATCATCATCATATGATCATCATCTTCATCATCCTCATCATCATATGCATCCTCACAATGATGATGATGATGATGATGATGATGATGATGATGATGATGAGGAAGTTGATGATGATGATGAAGATGCTGACGATGTGTTGCATATTCCTCGTCATCTTCATCATCATCATCATCACCGTCATCATCATCATCATCATCATCTCCAAATAAGTCATCATCATCATCGTACTCATATTCATCATCATCCACCATCATCATCATCATCATCATTATCATCATTATCATCATCATATCATCATGACGAAGACGATGATGATGTGTTGCACATTCGTCATCATCTCCAACAACATCTTCATCATCTTCATCATCATCATCATCATCCTCATCGTCATCATCATCATCCTCATGCTCATCCTCACAATTATGATGATGACGATGATGATGATCATGTTGTGGATGATGATGATGTGTTGCATATTCGCCATCATCTTCATCATCAACATCATAATCATCATCATCATCATCACCATCATCGCCATTAGTCATCATCGTCATCATCATCATCATGATCTTCATCATCATCATGATCTTCATCATCATCATCATGATCTTCATTATCATCATCATCATCATGATGACGAAGATGATGATGATGATGATGATGACGATGAATATGGTGATGATTATGATGATGACGATGAAGATGGTGATGATGATGATGATGATTACTGGAGATGATGATGATGTTGATGATGAATATGCTGCACATCATCCTCATCCTCATCATCATATTCATCATCATCTTCCTGATGATGATGATGATGATAATGATGAAGATGGCTATGATGAGTATGATGAGGATGATGAAGATGCCGATTATGATGATGAAGACACGGATCATTGTGACCATGATCATATGATGATGATGGTGATGGGGAGGATGATGAAGATGGCGATGATAATGACTAATGAAGATGATGATGATGGCGATGTGTTTCATATTCGCCATCATATTTATCATCAACATAATAGTCATCATCATCATCTCCATTAGTCATCATCGTCATCATCATCATCACCATATTCATCGTCATCATCATCATCACCATCTTCATCATCGGCATAATCATCATCATCATCATCATCATGACAAAGATGACGATGATGATGATGATGATGACGACGATGAAGATGGTGATGATGATGATGACGATGAAGATGGTGATGATGATGATGATGACTACTGGAGATGATGATGATGTTGATGATGAAGATGATGACGAATATGCTGCACATCATCCTCATCCTCATCATCATATTCATCACCATCTTCATGATGATGATGATGATGATGATGAAGATGGCTATGACGAGTATGATCAGGATGATGAAGATGTCGATTATGATGATGAAGACAATGATCATCGTGACCATGATCATATGATGATGATGGTGATGGTGAGGATGATGAAGATGGCGATGATGATGACTAATGAAGATGATGATGATGAATATGATGATTTTGATGATGATGATCATATTCATCATCATCTTCATCATCATACTCATATTCATCATCATCCACCACCATCATCATCATCATCATATCATCATCATCATCACCATCCTCGTCCTCACAATGATGATGATGATGAAGATGATGATGATGGTGATGGTGATGATGATGATCATGTTGTTGATGATGATGAGGAGGAGGAGGAGGAGGAGGATGTGCTGCATATTTTCCATCATCTTCATCATCAACATCATCATCATCATCATCATCTCCATTAGTCATCAGCTTCATCATCATCGTCTTCATCATCATCATCTTCATCATCATCATCATCCGCATGCTCTTCTTCACAATGATGATGATGACGACGATGATGAAGATGATGATCATGCTATGGATCATGTTGTGGATGATGATGAAGATGATGATGATGTGCTACATATTCGTCATCATCTTCATCATCAACATCATCATCGTCATCATCAATCATCATCATCATCATATCCATTAGTCATCATCATCATCATTATCACCATATTCATCATCATCATCATCATCATCACCATCTTCACCATCATCATGATCTTCATCACCATCGTCATCATCACCATCATCATCATCATCATCATCGTACTCATATTCATCATCATCCACCACCATCACCACCACCATCATCATCATCATATCATCATCATTATCATCATCCTCGTCCTCACAATGATGTTGATGATGAAGATGACGATGATGATGATGGTGATGATGATGATCATGTTGTCGATGATGATGAAGATGATGATGATGATGAGGATGATGTGCTACATATTCATCATCAACATCATCATCATCATCTCCATTAGTCATCATCATCATCACCATCTTCATCATCATCATCATCTTCGTCATGATCATCATCATCATTAGATCATCATGACAAAAAACCTTATTATTGCAATTGTGATTCCACTTACAGCAGATGAACACTATTCGTAAAATATTCCACGATGAGGAGGCCCTCCAATGACTACTTGATTAGATCCTTTGCATCTCATCATCTTCATCCTACACTGAGACAAAAAATAACAGGTGCATTAGATTTTGATTAATACATCAATGTAAAGAAGAGTGCTTTGCATATTACATGAAGCCAAGCTTATACCTCTGTGCTATGCTTTGCCAGCCTTCCATAGGGGTGGGAGTATTAAGACTGTTATCCTTCCCCATAAATTAACCGGGCAAATATTTCCCAGCAAATAAAACTAACCATCAAAGTGCATTTTTTCACATCTACATCGCCCTAAGAGAATAAAATCTGATGGTAGCTATGAACAAATATGACATACTGCGATCTCACAATAATCGCACCTCCGAGCAGTCTTTATACAACATTAATATATATCTACTATGTATTTAATTATTCTTTATGTAATACATATGTTTCTAACGGAAAATTAAATTAATGTTTTGAAATCAATATACACAAATTTGTAAATATACCCTTAAACCCCCAAACACCTAGAAGCACTTAAATGCACTTAGGGATTATGGGTTAGAAGAGGTCCTAAAGGCCTTTATGGGGGAGGGGCCCTTTAAGGGGAGGAGCTCTAGGTATAACCTGACACATTTATTTCTGTTGGGAAATAAATTCAATGAACGTTACCCACTAACCATTGCAACATTCTGCAAGGACGTGCACGCACCAGAGGCGCGTGCGCGTCCCTGTTGAACATAAAATTTAGAAAAACACCCACGTTCCTTCTCCCGCATTTTTTTCCCTCATTCATCGCGTTCTGTTCGCTGGTTTCACGCATAGTCCAACAAGCATTTTCATGGTAGATTGAATTCATAGACCATTTGGATAAAATACACAATATTTGGGGCTCTATTTGGCTCTTTGTATTGAATACACACCTATTGGGCTCTATTTGGATCAATTGAGTGAATACACAACAGTTGGACTCTATTTGGCACCTTGGATTGAATTCTCATGCTACTTGGATACACATGAAGTCTTCTTACATATAGTGGACACATCAAAAGAGCATTTGACATTTGAAGCAAAGAGCAATCATAATCCTTGAGGTATGGTGAAAATTTGATCTTGTTAAATGTAATTTAGTCTTCATTCACTTGTTTGAATGGAATCTATTTTGGTTTTTCCTCATGAATTGTATGATAGATCTATTTTAGTCTTCTTAATCTTCAACATAGACAATAAAAACATCCTACCAAAAAAAAACTACAACATGCACCAAGCAATGCTTTCAACCTTTCATGAAGATAATAAAAAAAAATTACTTGCATCACCACCAATAAGATTTCATAATCACATTCCTCCATCTAGTAGACAAACATTTGTTGAATTCCTCATGGTTTCACTACAACAACTCACACAAACACCTAAACAATTGAAAAGTCTTAGTCTTTATGGGCTATTTTCCCTCATCCATACCATGAAAATGAAGTCAATATGAGCTTCTCCCTTGTAGGGAATTTGTTGGACTACTAACATCCCATACCACCATCCAATACCGTCTATTGAGTTCCTAGATGTGATGTTGTAACTTTATATGTAGGGCATTCCCAATAGCTTTTAAGATTATATGAAAACATTATCACTAGATGTTGTTGTACATAATCAATTGCTACATCGAGATTTAATAATCATGCACATCGAGTTTTAATATCTTGTTTGTTGTTCATTCTTGCAGGGGTCATATTTTCGTTTTTCCAAAAGCGCATTGAATATGGGCAACAAACGTAATAATCAAAGAAATTCTAGAAGGAGGCCTGCTGCCCCCTGAAAAGGCCCATGAGATAAGAGAAAAGGCCAGGTTGTACATGCAAAACCGTAAAAATCAAAATATTAGTGCATTAGATCCATCAACAAGCAATGACGAAGTGGTTGAAGTCAATCAAATCTTTCCTGATGTCGAGTATGAAGGGATGGATGTTGAACAAGTTCTTAACTGGCAACCACCCCAAGAAGAGCACCCACCTGGAAAACACACTCCATTGCAGGACCAATTACTGAACGAAGGGCCACAACAAACCATTGACGAGACTTGTACTTCCTTTCCGACTCCCTTGCCTCAACTATCAACTGAATGACGAAGAAATCCCAGACGTATTCATGTAGATGCAAGTTCATTTTCAGGACTTGAAGGTAAGATGTCCAAACGCACTATTGATTTCCATTGTAACAAGAGAATCAAAGAATTTTTTGAATCCAAAATCGATGCAGCAAAATGTCAATTGTTTCTTGCTTTGTTAAAATCCCATTGTCTAGCTCATGTTAGGAGAATTTTGTGCATAAAGGTAGTTAGAAGTTCAGAGGCCAGCAATCATGTTGTTAGAAATCTACAATCTGCATTTAATTTGATTGGAAAAACTTATCGCACAAAATATTTTAATGCAGCCCGTCGTGTACTGTCGGAATCGATTGTAGACAAATCCACAAGGCAACATCTCCTACTATCGCACACATGTAAAATCTTTAAAGTAGATATAAAGACTCTTCAAAAGTATTCTGCCATTAGAGAAAAACTTGAGACCCTAGGCCAAAAATATTGTTGGGCCTTTGTTGGTAGGTTAGCTCGTTCAGACATGAAGCTCATTGATGCTGTTAAAGAACTAGTGCAAAAATTTTGGCATGATAACACTAGACCGTCATTGAATCAAAGAGATGTTTTAAAGTTGAGAAAAGGTGTTAGGGGGGGTGAACCCCATGTCAAGCACTTCCTTGACACCACACAAACAGAACTCTATGAGAGGTTTAAGAATGAGCACACACAATTGAACTTGGGCCAAAGGTCCTTCGAAAAATGAAAACCCTGGTATGTTAGAATTTGCATTGATCGCAGTACATGTTGTTGTAGATACCATGTAGAATTTGAGTACTATTATGATACATATAGACATATATTTTGTGGTTTGCATACTAACATTGTGCAGGATTTCCCTTCGTTACAACCACCGAATGCATCCAGAGAATTTATACATAGCATAATGTGTGGAAGGCCTAAAGGAAAAAAAATTATAAAAGATCATGTTTATATGGGACGTGTTCCAGTTGCACAAGATTTGCATTATTGAGTCGCTGCATCCACGCAACTACGGAGCATGAATTTGGGAGGATGTCAGTAGAAATGCAGAAATTCCAGTACATAACATATCAAGTAGATAGTTCGAAGGAAAGCAAAAAAATTGCATTGGTGAAGTCACAGGTAATCTAAGTTTCCATGCTTTTATATTGTACATGTTGAATTTGTACATATATATTCAGATTGAAAATGTCACGTTGTATCAATGCCCTTGTTTTTGTGGCACCAAGTACAAATTTGTGATTTCATGAAGGAATTCTACCAAAATATCGAGCATTATGTACAGCACGTCCATGTAGCAAGATGGCAGGATGAACAGTACAGACAGTGCAGGGACACCTTTCCCAAGGGCACAATATTGTTGGTTGTCGACTTTGCGGAAAACTATACTCTACAGCCACATAATGAGATTCAAATTCATTACTACCATTCAAACCAAGTTAGCATAATGGTCCATATCATGTACATGCACGTGCCAGAGAGCAGCAACAACATGAGGATGATATTGAAAGAGACCAACTTCTACATCAGTGACGATAGGTGCCACGACCTGCATTATGTGCAGCATTGCTGCAAAATTTTCTATTATCAGCCGAACGAGAGAGGGATACATATGGATCATCATTGGATATGGTAAGATGGTTGTGCAGGCCAGTTCAAAAATGCACATGTTTTTCAGTGGTTGAGTATGTTGCACAAGACTTATGATGTGCTGCATGTATGGAACTATTTTGAGACCGGGCATGGAAAGGGAAAGCACAATGGGGCTGGAGCATGTCTCAAAACTTCCCTATGAAGGGAGGAGATGAAGTGCATGGGAGGCCCTCATATTCGGAATGCCAAATCCATAGTTCGATGGTGCAAAGAAAAAATGTCAGATCAAACCACGGAGCAACACATTGCAACAGGTAGAGGACATGTTGTCAGAAATGTTTGGAATGTAGTTGATATAGATCGATCGCATTCTTATAGTTGTAGTATTATGCAAGGCACTCGTGGATTTCATTCGGTTCGAAGCTCAAACAATCCTTTATTTGAAATATGGACGTGAAAACTTGCTTGCTTTTGTGGGTCTTGCAGTAGTTGTGAGTGGGATGAGTGCGAATCAATGGATTGGGTTGATGAATGGGATCACGTATCACTTGCAGTGGACCCACGTGCAGTTGCTAAAACAATCCAGTTAGAGGAAGGCCAATACTCTATTTCGAATGAATATGATCATATATCTGATCTTGTACAACCAAGTAAACATTTATGCATGCATATCGCAGTTCCCTCCTTGTTTTTGTAATTATCCAAGTTATCAAACCACTGCTTGTTGGAATATGACCTTAAAATGCATTTTTGCAGGACACATCTATGCAGTTGTCGCCCCGATAGATAGTGAAATTGGAACAAATTATTGGTTGGCATGATGCATCCAGGGGAAGCAAACCCTCCTCGCATCATTAACGGATAGTGAAGGCATTACCTTTCCGACTGGCTCGATGGTTGTTTAAGGGGAATATCTTACAATGGATGGAAAGGGACCAAAGAGCAATGGCTACACATACATAGATTATAGACTAGGGTCGCGGGTGTATCACTTTACGTTGATCATGGGTACAAACATCCAACTACAGAGAATGTCAACGAATTCATCAAACAAGGTACGCTACTTACTACCTCATGTGGAGCATGAGAGGTTGTTCGAGACAATAAAAAACTGACAGGATCCAGAAGGCCTAATTGACTGAGGTGCATAGTATAGCCATGTGATTGTTTATTCATTCATGGTTAATGTTATTCATGTTATATGGTTTATTTGATATCGTTATCTTATATCGTTAATTTGATGTCTGAGTTATGATTAAGTTGTGATTTATAGCCATGTGATTGTTTATTCATGTCTGATTAACCCTGGAAGCACTAATATAACCCTACAAACATAATCTAGCCCTAGAAATGCTAGAAAACTAAACTAACCCTAGAAACACTAATCTAACCCTCAGAAACTAATCTAGAATCCTAGAAACATAATCTAGCCCTATAAATCCTAAAAGCTAAACTAACCTGAAACACTAATCTAACCCTGAGAAACTAATCTAGAATCCTAGAAACATAATCTAGCCCTAGAAATCCTAGAAAGCTAAACTAACCCTAGAAACACTAATCTAACCCTCAGAAACTAATCTAGAATCCTAGAAACCTAATGTAGCCCTATTAACCTAATCTAGCCCTAGAATCTGTGAACCACAACACGTACCCTCAATAGGGGGTATTTGGACTCCAAGTGGGATAGGATCACTATTAGAAGGGTTTGTTACCCAATCTATTAAGGGCCCAAGTCACATTGAGTCATTTCCAGTCTTATATAGCCTATATGCCGCTAATCAAATGCCAAAAAATTCGGTTGGGAGAACACTTGTTATCTTACACACTCTAATTAACCTCTAGGAAAAGCAACGGCCATTGCTCTGCAACCTGTGAAGGCTACGCAAGAAAAAAACTAAGTTCTACTAATCAGAGGAGGGTAGTTGTCACTAGATTGGGAGTAGTCACTTCCTTTGGTCATGATCCAGGTACTTTATAGGGAAATCTTCTTCAAGGACAGAGTGGTATCGGTGATATTGAGAGCTTTGATTGCATCAAACCAATAGACAATGACTACTATTTTGCAACAAATAAACTCCAAAAAACATAGAACCAATGACATCATAGAAAAACCATAGAACATAGAAACACACTATGTAACATAATTATCAATGAAAAATATACTTTATTATATGTTAATCCTCTTATCCTACAAATGAAACTTCCCAATATATTGTTGCTTCTGGTTCTCTTGTCAGATTTATTAGAAAATATAGGGAGATGTTTTTCAACAAAATTCAATGCAATTGCACATTTATTAAATGTATATGTACATTAAGGACATGTAACTACTTCCTTAACAAAAAGATAAGTTGAGAGAAAATCTCTTAATAACTTAACACTCAACCTAAACAAAAAGATATTATAAATATTAATCATAAAATACTCACCTAACACATACTTAGCTAAGAGAATATCTCAATTATATCAACATCCACTTAGTTAGGCTCATAAAAACCACATCCACCCAGTGATACCATCATGTATACATCCACTTAACTTATGTGCACAAACTTCAAGCATATGTGAACCCATCATATAACAACTTACCTAATCTAGTAGGTCAATCACTCATAATAACCATGAAGTAATAGATCATAGTATACATATGCAAAATTCTTCATATTTGCACTTGTATCCTCATCCATTAGCATACACCAAATATATTTGAAAACATTGCATTATCAACCCTCACCCAAACCCTAGCACTAAACCATCTCCTTCATCATCACCATCACCATCGCCATCACCATCTCCATCATCATCATTGACTCTAACTCTAACCCTAATTCAATTTCCTTCTATAACCCTAGCCCTAACCCTCACCCTCACCCAAACCCTAGCACTAAGCCATATTCTCCATCCTCACCATCACCATCACCATCACCATCAACGTCTTCATCATTGCCACCATCTCCATCATCATCATTGACTCTAACTAACCTTCTATAACCCTAGACCTAACCCTCACCCAAACCCTAGATCTAAGCCATCTTCTCCATCCTCACCATCACCATCACAGTCACCATCAACGTCTTCATCCTCACCACCATCTCCATCATCATCATTGACTCTAACTCTAACCCTAATTCAATTTCCTTCTATAACCCTAGCACTAACCCTCACCCAAACCCTAGCACTAAGCCATCTTCTCCATCCTCACCATCACCATCACCATCACCGTCACCATCAACGTCTTCATCATCACCACCATCTCCATCATCATCAATGACTCTACCTCTAACCCTAACTCAATTTCCTTCTATAACCATATCCCTAACCCTCACCCAAACCCTAGCACTAAGCCATCTTCTCCATCCTCACCATCACCATCACCGTCACCATCAACGTCTTCATCATCACCACCATCTCCATCATCACCATTCACTCTACCTATAACCCTAATTCAATTTCCTTCTATAACCCTATCCCTAACCCTCACCCAAACCCTAGCACTAAGCCATCTTCTCTATCCTCACCATCACCATCAACGTCTTTATCATCACCACCATCTCCATCATCATCATTGACTCTACCTCTAACACTAACTCTAACTCCAACTCTAACTCTAAATCCAGGTTCCTCATCAAAGCCTCCATCATCATCATCTTCATGACCATCGCCATCGCCATCACCATCACCATCAACCTCTTCATCATCATCACCATCATCGTCATCATGCGTGCCCGGTGGAATATTTTCCAGAGTTGACCCCCGTGTGCAAAAATTGCACACTCCCTCACTGAGAAAAATCCTAGTCCCCAAGATGGACGTACAAGATGAGGGCAAGGCCACCGGGCCGGAAAGGAGGGGCACCCCTAGCACTATGCCAACGTGCAGAATCCAACAGAGTCGACAGTTCGTCGATCCAAGCCACGGTCTTCATTCTATGGCTCGTCCTGTCTCGCATCCAGAAGGCCTTAAGGGACACCTGATGGATACCTATCAGCGGTGTAGAACTCCAATCGTGCAACAAAATCAGGTTTCGGGGAGTCCTGCAGGTGTGTCTAGGTAGGTTTCGGCCGGTAATGCTAGCCACAAGTGACTGGTGGAAGATTTTCCAGAGTTGACCCCCGTG
Organism: Larix kaempferi; assembly: GCA_027924585.1. Classification (NCBI taxonomy): domain Eukaryota; kingdom Viridiplantae; phylum Streptophyta; class Pinopsida; order Pinales; family Pinaceae; genus Larix; species Larix kaempferi. The sequence goes on along the minus strand of BSBM01000915.1, from coordinate 1,031,730 downwards.
TGGAAACAATTGCACACTCACTCACTGAGCAAAACCCTAGTTTCCTATTAGAAAAACACGATCGCAGAGCAATAACAATAAACAAAAATGAAAATATAATCACACATACACATTACAAGAGAGACACAGATATATCATGGTTCACCCAACTTGGGCTATGTCCACACTGAATTTTCCAGTCCTTATTATTATTACCGTCCAACAAGGTGAAGGGATACAACCTGCAGCACAACCGCTGCACTTCCTCTTCTCTGTTTCACAGTCTCTCTACTGATCTCAGAGATCTTTACAATGCATAAAACCTAATACATCATCCTCCCTAGCTGTATTACAATGTATTTATTTTATAAGGGAAATACAATGGGAAAATACCACGGGATACCCAAAACCATGGGCTCGCAAAACAGCTAGCAAAAACAGCCCCAAAAAATTTCTTCGGGGGCGTTGCCCCCGAACCCCCATTTCTTGGGGGCGCTGTCCCTGGACCCCCCATCCAAGGGGGATGGTCCCCCCTGGAACCCCATGGGGGGGCGATGCCCCCTCGGTGGGGTGAATGTACAGTCCACCTACATATCATATAAAACTGGGGTACAAACACGGCTGATACAATATCATCTATGAGACTAGAAGATCTGGCTCCACAACCAACAATCTCCCACTTAGAGATTGATCACAGAAACTCCACCATTGTTGCACTAGCTGGACTTGGACTTAGAAAATTTCTCCTCTTCACCTTCATGCTAGAAGGCCAACTGAAACTGAGCACGAACTCAGTTTCTCTCTGGTCACTACCTTTGTGAACATGTTTGCAGGATTCTGGCTAGTATGTATCTTTTCCAGCTTCAACAGTTCATCTTCCAGAACAGAGCATATGAAATGGTACTTGAGCTATATATGTTTAGTCCTGGAATGGAATGCTGAGTTCTTTGCAAGGTGAATGGAACTCTAGCTGTCACTATACAATCTTCTATCCTTCTGCTTCTTACCCACTTCCTCCATAAACCTCTACAACCAAATCATCTCTTTACTAGCCTCTATAATGGCAACATATTCTGCTTCTGTTGTTGAAAGTGCAACAACCTTCTGTAGTTTCGAAATCCATCTTACTTCTGTTCCACCTATAGTAAACACATACCCAGTGGTGCTCCTCCTTCTATCCTTGTCACCTGCCATATCTGCATCAACATATCCCTGTAGAACAGTGTCTGAACCTCCAAAACATAATTCCTCGGCGGTAGTACCTCTCAAATACCTGAGAATCCACTGTATTGCCTTCCAATGTTCTTTACCTGGATTGTTCATATATCTGCTCACAACTCCCACTGCATGTGCAATATCTGGTCTTGTGCACACCATGGCATCCATCAAGCTGCCAACTGCTGATTGATAGGGAATCTTGGAGACGTAATCTGTCTCTTCTTGTGTGTTGGGACACATTTCCTTACTTAGACTGAAATGGCTAGCCAAAGGTGTACTTACAGGTTTTGCATTCTACATTCTGAACCTCTCCAACACCTTTTGTATGTACTCACTTTGAGACAATGTCAATTTGCGATTTTTCCTGTCTCTCGTTATTCTCATACCAAGGATTTGCTTTGCAGCACCCAAATCCTTCATCGCAAATGAATTAGCTAGCTTCCTTTTGAGTACATTTATATCCTGCATGTCAGACCCTGCAACAAGCATGTCATCCACATACAATAACAAGATAATATATCTTCCATTGTCTAGGTTCTTGAAATAAACACAATGGTCAGAATGACATCTACTATAACCTTGTTCTGTCATAAACCTGTCAAACTTTAGATACCACTGCCTTGGAGCTTGCTTCAAGCCATACAAGCTCTTTTTCAACTTGCATACCAGATCCTCCTTACCTTTGACCTCATACCCTTGTGGCTACTGCATATATATTTCTTCCTCCAAATCCCCATGGAGGAAGGCTGTTTTTACATCTAACTGTTCAAGATGCAAATCTTCTACCGCCACTAGACTTAAGATAGTCCTAATTGAAGTCATCTTAACAATAGGAGAAAATATTTCATCAAAATCTATACCTTTCTTCTGTGCAAACCCCTTTACAACAAGTCTGGCCTTGTACCGCTTCTTACCTCCTTCTTCTTCCTTCAACCTGTAAATCCATTTGTTTTGCAATGCTCTTTTACCAGCAGGCAACTGAACCAAATCCCAAGTCTGGTTTCCTACCAATGAGTCCATCTCCTCATTCATGCCTTGCTCCCACTTCTTTCTAGTTTCTACCTGCATTGCTTCTTCACAACATTCTGGTTCACCAGAATCAATCATCAATAAATAATACATTGAAGGAGAGTATCGTTCAGGGAGTCTACTTAACCTGGTAGATCTTTTTACAGTTGCAGGAGTTTTAGGTACTTGCTGTTGCTCTTGATTTTCTGGCACCTTCGGAACTTCATTTTCTTTAATTTCATCAAGCACTATGTACTCTGTGTTTTCCTTTTCCTGTTTCTTTCCCTGCAACTGATCTTTATACATGACCTTTTCATTGAATATCACATCTCTACTCCTGATGATTTTTTTATTTTCATAATCCCATAAACGATAACCAAATTCCTCAACCCCATATCCAATAAAGGTACATTTCTTGGATTTAGCTTCAAGCTTTGTTCTATTTTCTTTATCAATATGGACAAATGTTTCACAACCAAACGTTCTCAGAAATGAGTAGTTTACCTTTTTATCTGTCCATGCTTCCTCTGGAATACCACCATCCAAAGCACTTGAAGGTCCTCTATTTATTAAATAAACAACAGTATTTACAGCATCCGCCCAAAACTGTAAGGGCAACCCTGCATGCAGTCTCATACACCTTGCACGCTCCATGATCATTCTGTTCATCCTTTCTGACACACCCATTTTCCTGTGGTGTTCCTGGGACTGTCTTCTCTCTACGAATCCCATGGTATGAACAGTAACTATCAAACTCCTTGCCGCAGTACTCACCTCCATTATCAAATCTGAGACACTTCAATCTTTTTCCTGTCTCATTCTCAACCAAAGATTTCCACTTCTTAAGAGTAGCAAACACATCAGATTTCTATCTAATGCAATAAACTCAAGTTTTTCTAGTTGCATCATCAATAAATGTAACCTAATAATGAGAGCCACCAAGAGATTGTACCTGAGCTGGTCCCCATACATCTATATGCACAAGCTCTAATTTTTCATTATTCTTCTGTTTCCCAACCCTGAGAAATCTGACTCTCTTTTGTTTTCCATAAACACAGTTTTCACAGAATTCCAAACTTACCTGCTTCAAATCCGGCAGCAACTTCCTTGAGTGGAGAATCTGCATCCCCTTCTCACTCATGTGGCCAAGCCTATGATGCCACAATGCTGTATCTGTTCCTGTGGAAGCTAAAGAGATAGAATGGTCAGTATTATGAGGACATAAATACAACGTACCTACTTTGTCTCCTTTTGCTATCACCATTGATCCTTTAGTGATCTTCCACCACTTTTCTCCGAATGTAGATAGACAGCCGCCATCTCCCAACTTCCCTGTTGAGATCAAATTTCTTTTCATAGCAGGAATATGCCTAACTTCTTTCAACAACCAATCAGTTCCATTCTTAACTTTTATCCATACCTTACCCATTCCAACAATTTTACATGGCTCATCATCACCCAATAAAACATGTCCAAAGTCGCCAGGAACATACTCATGAAAGTATTTCCTATGGGGTGTAGCATGACATGAAGCTCCTGAATCTACTACCCAATAATCACTAGTATTATCTAATGCAAGAATCAAAGCATCTTGTAACACATCACCTGCTACGTTTGCTTCCTGGGTAGTTTCCTTTTGTGCATCTCCTTTCTTCTTTAGAGATTTGCAGTCTTTCTTCAAATGTCCTTTCTTTCCACAGTTCCAGCACTCTATCTTTCCCAGTCTGGATTTGGATCTGCCCGTTTTAGACTTTCCACGATTACCTTGGCTCTTTCCTCTCTCCTTTTGTCTTCCCCTACTCTCCATGGTCAACGCATTACCTGATGTCTCACCTGTGCTTTTTCTTCGCATTTCCTCGCTAAGAATAACACCAATAACATCATCAAATTTCAAGGTGTTTGAACCAGAGACAAAGTTACTTATATCCATGACCAAGCTATTCCAGCTTTCTGGCAATGAACACAAGATTAGAAGATCCCTAACCTCATCATCAAAGTTCACACTTACAGAACTTAGCTGATTTGTAACCGTATTAAACTCATTTAAATGATCAGTAACAGATCCACCTTCAGACATCTTCATATTAAATAAACGCTTCATTAGAAATACCTTGTTGGAGGCCGAGGGTTTTTCATACAGCTTACCCAATGCACTCATCAAACCCTCTATTTTCGTTTCTTTTGAGATATTGAAAGCCACCGACGAATCTAGGCTCAACCGTATTGTTCCCAGAGCCTTTATGTCAAGAACCTCCCATTCTTCATCCTTCATAGCCGTCGGCTGCTTTGCTTTTCCTCCAAACGGTAGGAATAGATCCTTCTGGTACAGATAGTCCTCCATTTGCATCTTCCATAACCTGAAGTTTTGGCCGTTAAACTTCTCGACCTTAAACTTTCCTTCTTCTGCCATTGCTCCCACTCGAACCAGAAACCCTAGATTCCTGCAGGTTTAACTGCCAAATAGACCTTTGGCTCTGATACCAATTGTTAGAAAAACAGGATCGCAGAGCAATAACAATAAACAGAAATGCAAATATAATCACACATACACATTACAAGAGAGACACAGATATATCGTGGTTCACCCAACTTGGGCTACGTCCACACTGAATTTTCCAGTCCTTATTGTTATTACCGTCTAGCAAGGTGAAGGGATACAACCTGCAGCACAACCGCTGCACTTCCTCTTCTCTGTTTCACAGTCTCTCTCCTGATCTCAGAGATCTTTACAATGCATAAAACCTAATACATCATCCTCCCTAGACGTATTACAATGTCTTTATTTTATAAGGGAAATACAATGGGAAAATACCACGGGATACCCAAAACCATGGGCCCGCAAAAAAGCTGGCGAAAACATCCCCAAAAATTTTCTTCGGGGGCGCTGCCCCCGAACACCCCAGCTAGGGGGGATGGTCTCCCCTGGAACCCTGTGGGGGGGTGATTACCCCCCACTGGGGTGACTGTATAGTCCACCTACATATCATATAAAACTGGGGTACAAACACGGCTGATACAATATCATCTATGAGACTAGAAGATCTGGCTCCACAACCAACATTTCCAAGATGGACGTACAAGATGAGGGCGGGGCCACCGGGCCAGAGGGGATGGGAATCCCTAGCACTATCCCGATGTACAGAATCCAATGGATTCGACGGTTCGTCGATCCAAGCCACGGTCTTCATTCTATGGCTCGTCCCATCTTGCATCCAGAAGGCCTTCAGGGACAGCTGCTGGATACCTGCCGGGGGTGTAGAACTCCAACCGTGCAACCACCTGGGTTTTGGGGAGTCCTGCAGGTGTGTCTAGGAAGGTTTCGGCCGAGAACGCTATCCACAAGTGGCCGGTGGATGATTTTCCAGAGTTGACCCCCGTGTGCAAAAATTGCACACTCCCTCACTGAGCAAAACCCTTGTTTCCAAGATGGATGTACAAGATGAGGGAGGGGCCACAGGACTGGAGGGGAGGGGCACCCCTAGCACTATCCCAGCATGCAGAATCCAACAGAGTCAACGGTTCATCGATCTGAGACACGGTATTCATTCTATGGCTCGTCCCATCTCGCATCCATAAGGCCTTCAGGGACACCTGCTGGATACCTGCCGGGGGTGTAGAACTCCAACCGTGCAACAAAATCGGGTTCCGGGGATTCTTGTAGGTGTGTCTAGGCAGGTTTCGGCTGGGAACGCTAGCCACAAGTGCCCTATGGATGATTTTGCAGAGTTGACCCCCATATGCATAAATTGCACACTCCCTCACTGAGCAAAACCCTAGTTTCCAAGATGGATGTACAAGATGAGGGCGGGGCCACCGAGCCGAAGGGGAGGGGTACCCCTAGCACTTTCCTGGCTTGCTGAATCCAACGGAGTCGACGGTTCGTCGATCCGAACCACGGTCTTCATTCTATGGCTCGTCCCATCTCGCTGCCAGAAGGCCTTGAGGGACACCTGCTGGATACCTGCTGGGGGCGTAGAACTCCAACCATGCAAAAAAACCGGGTTCCAGGGAGTCCTGTAGGTGTGTCTAGGTAGGTTACGATCGGGAACGCTAGCCATAAGTTCCCGGTGGATGATTTTCCAGAGTTGACCCCCGTGTGCAAAAATTGCAGACATAGTCCATCCTTATCTTGATAAACAAGAGTTTTATAATAGCTTGAATGTTTTGGGCGTGTTTATCTCGCTGTATTTGGTTGTCTGATTGGTTGACAAGCTTGCCTGAAAATCTATACGTTGAACTTCTTTGTTTTATTGCTGAAAAATGGAAGGGATTTTCAAGTCACCTGCAAAACACTCCTTTGTTGAAATATCTAAGTTCTTCCAACAACATAGATTTGGCTAGTGTATCAAATGCTGCCGTCCACACCAGAATTTATCTTTCATCAAAGGAGTTGCACATATTATGGCTAACGAAATGGTCTCGGGAGCTTGGAAGTGCCGGAAAATATTATTCCATGCCTGAATCTACCCACAAGGCAATTATAAATTTAGATCCTCGAGAATGCCTGAATCTACCCAGAAGGAAATTATAAATTTAGATCCTCGAGAAGGTAAGAAACTGTATGAGTGGTTGAATCCGTATCCTAAAATTACAGATCTTTCTATCTCAAAGTTTGCTAAATGGCTCCTGGATGTAGTATCAGACTCAACAGATAGTAAGCTTATTATCACCATTAGAATGGCCCCAGGGTGCTCGACTAGAATTCCCGTAGCGCCCGAACCGTGGCTCGGTTCGTGAATCCGTCGACTCTGGTGGGTTTGGGACGCCGTTTTTCATCTAGGGGACCCCCCACAACGTGCCTCAAAGACCCAGAAGCGGTGCCAATGGGCCATCCCCGGAGCTACGGTTTTGCTCAGTGAGGGCCATTCCATATTCGCTCAATGGGGCCATTTCTCATCTGGAGGCCCCCGGGCGTACATAGCCACTATGGAAAGGTCCACTATGTCCATGTGGACCTATGGGAGCCGACGGAATCCAAGTCCTCTCGTCGGTTTGGGTTCCGTGGCACCGGAGCAAATGCCCAATGTGTCCCTGAACGACCCCGGGGTGCCCGACTAGAATGCCCGTGGCACTAGAACCGTGGCTCGGTTCATGAATTCGTTGACTCCGGTGGGTCCGGGATGCCGAGTTTCAGCTAGGGGACCCCCCACAGCTTTCCCTGAAACCTCGGAAGCTGTGCCAACGAGCCATCTCCGGAGCTAGGGTTTTGCTCAGTGATGGCCATTCCAAATTTGCTCAAGGGGGCCATTTCTCATCCGGATGCCCCCGGGCGTGCGTGGCCACTGTGGACAGGTCCACAATGGCCAGGTGGACCTATGGGAGGAAACAGAATCCAAGTCCTCTCATCGGTTTGGGTTCCGTGGTCCCGGGGAAAATCCTCAAGGTGTCCTAGAACGGCCCCAGGGTGCCCGACTAGAATGCCCGTGGCTCGATTCGCGAATCCATCGACTTTGGTGGGTCCTGGACGTCAGGTTTCAGCTAGGGGAACCCCCACAGCATGCCTCGAAGCCCTGGAAGCAGTGCGAGTGGGACATCCCCGGAGCTAGGGTTTTGCTCAATGAGAGCCATTCCATATTCGCTCGAGGGGGCCATTTCTCGTCCGGAGGCAGAAGAAGATCAATTTTTGACAAAACAATGTAGTTAGCAGAAGAAGATTAATTTTCAGCAAAACAATGTAGTTATTACCTGTGGAGGCAGTGGTTTCCCGTGGAAAATGAGTGTAGGCTTGAGCAGAGGAAAGATGTTGGGAAATGGGCTATTACATTAGCTTTTCCGATGGGCAAGTGGTTTACATAAGGAAATATGGTGGCTGTAGGTATCTATGCTTTTCTTCCGACGGAAATAGGATTTCCCTCGGAAGAAAAGCGTAGATAGCTACAGCCACCAAAGCATAGATACCTATAGCCGCCCATTGGAAAAGCTAATGTAATAGCCCATTTCCCAACATCTTTCCTCTGCTCAACCCTACACTCATTTTCTACGGGAAACCGCTACCTCCACATGTAATAACTACATTGTTTTGTCGAAAATTGATCTTCTTCTGCTAACTACATTGTTTTGTCGAAAATTGATCTTTTTCTGCCTCCGGACGAGAAATGCCCCCCTTGAGCGAATTTTGAATGGCCTTTGGGTGCTACGGGCATTCTAGTCGGGCACCACGGTGGCCACGCACGCCCGGGGGCCTCCGGACGAGAAATGCACCCCTTGAGAGAATTTGGAATGGACATCACTGAGAAAAACCCTAGCTCCGAAGATGGCTCATTAGCACCACTTTCGAGTCTTCGGGGGATGCTGTGGGGGGTCCCCTAGTTGAAACCCGCCGTCCCGGACCCACCGGAGTCAACGGATTCACGAACCGAGCCACGGTTCAGGTGCCACAGGAATTCTAGTCAGGCACCCCGAGGATGTTCAGGGACACTTGGAGGATTTTCCTTGGGGCCACGGAACCCAACCCAACGAAAGGACTTGGATTTTGTCGCCTCCCACAGGTCCACATGGCCATTGTGGACCTGTCCATAGTGGCCATGCACACCCGGGGGCATCCGGACGAGAAATGGCCCCCTCGAGCGAATATGGAATGGCCCTCATTGAGCAAAACCCTAGCTCCGAGGATGGCAAATTTGCATTGCTTCCGGGGCTTTGAGGGACACTCTGGGGGGTCCCCTAGTTGAAACCCGACATCCAGGACCCACCAAAGTCAACGGATTCATGAACCTAGCCACGGTTCCGGTGCCACGAGAATTCTATTCAGGCACCCCGGGGCCGTTCAGGGACACCTGGAGGATTTGCCCCGGGGCCACGGAACCCAACCCTGCGAGAGGACTTGGATTCTGTCACCTCCCATAGGTTCAACTGGCCATTGTGGACCTATCCACGGTGGCCACACATGCCCGGGGGCATCCGGATGAGAAATGGCTCCCTTGAGCAAATTTGGAATGGCCATCACTGAGCAAAACCCTAGTTCCAGAGATGGCTCGTTGGCACCGCTTTCGGGTGTTCGGGGAACATTGTGGGGGGTCCCATAGCTTAAACCCACCGTCCCGGACCCACTGGAGTCGACAGATTTGCGAATCGAGACACGGTTTGGGCGCTACAGTCATTCTAGTTGGGAACCCCGAGGCCATTCAGGGACACTTGGAGGATTTGACTCGGGGCCACGGAACCCAAACCGGCAAGAGGACTTGGATTACGTTGCCTCCCATAGGTCCACTTGGCCATTGCGGACCTGTCCACGGTGGCCACGCAAGCCCGAGGGCCTCCGGTCGAGAAATGGCCCCTTTTAACGAATTTGGCATGGCCTTCACGTGGGGGTCAACTCTGGAAAATCATCCACCGGGCACTTGTGGCTAGCGTTCCCGACTAGAACCTACCTAGACACACCTGCAGGACTCCCCGGAGCCCGGTTTTGTTGCACGGTTGGCGTTCTACACCCTCAGAAGGTATCCAGCAAGTGTCCCTGAAGGCCTTTTAGATGCGAGACAGGACGAGCCATAGAATGAAGACTGTGGCTTGGATCGACGAACCGTCAAATTTGTTGGATTTAGCACACCGGGATAGTGCTAGAGGTGCCCCTCCCCTCTGGCCTGGTGGCCCCGCCCTCATCTTGTATGTCCATCTTGGAAACTAGTGTTTTGCTTAGTGAGGGACTGTGTAATTTTTGAACACGGGGGTCAACTCTGGAAAATATTCCACCGGGCACTTGTGGCTAGCGTTCTTGGCCAGAACCTGCCTAGACACACCTGCAGGACTCCCCGAAACCCGGTTTTGTTGCACGGTTGGAGTTCTACGCCCCCGGCAGGTATCCAGCAGGTGTCCTTGAAGGCCTTTTGGATGTGAGATGGGACGAGCCATAGAATGAAGAACGTGGCTCAGATCGACGAATCGTCAACTCCGTTGGATTCAGCACACTGGGATAGTGCTAGGGGTTCCCCTCCCCGGTGGCCTCGCCCTCATCTTGTACGTCCATCTTGGAAAATAGGGTTTTGCTCAGTGAGGGAGTGCAATTGTTTCACACGGGGGTCAACTCTAGAAAATCACCCACCGAGCACTTGTGGCTAGTATTCCTGGCCGGAACCTGCCTAGACAGACCTGCATGACTCCCTGGAACCTAGTTTTGTTGCACGGTTGGAGTTCTACGTTCCCGGCAGGTATCCAGCAAGTGTCCCTGAAGGCCTTCTGGATGCGAGACGGGACGAGCCATAGAATGAAGACCGTGGCACGGATCGATGAACCATCGACTCTGTTGGATTCAGCATGCCGGGATAGTGCTAAGGGTGCCCCTATTCTCCAGCCCGGTGGCCCCGCCCTCATCTTGTACGTCCATCTTGGAAACTAGGGTTTTGCTCAGTGAGGGAGTGTGCAATTTTTGCACACGGGGGTCAACTCTAGAAAATATTCCACCGGGCACATAGGGCTAGCATTCCCAGCCGAAACCTGCCTAAACACACCTGCACGACTCCCCGAAACTCGATTTTGTTGTACGGTTGGAGTTTTACACCCCCGACAGGTATCCAGTAGGTGTCCCTGAAGGCCTTCTGGCAGCGAGACGGGACGAGCCATAGAATGAAGACCATGGCTCGGATCGACGAACCGTCGACTCTGTTGGATTCAGCATGTCAGGATAGTGCTAGGGATGCCCCTCCCCTCTGACCCGATGGCCCCACCCTCATCTTGTACGTCCATCTTGGAAACTAGCGTTTTGCTCAGTGAGGGAGTGTGCAATTTTTGCACACGGGGGTCAACTCTGGAAAATCTTCCACTGGGCACGTATGATGATGATGATGGTGATGATGATGAAGAGGTTGACGGTGATGGTGATGGCAATGGCGATGGTCATGAAGATGATGATGATGGAGGCTTTGATGAGGAACCTGGAGTTAGAGTTAGAGTTGGAGTTAGAGTTAGGGTTATAGGTAGAGTCAATGATGATCATGGAGATGGTGGTGATGATGAAGACGACGATGGTGATGGTGATGGTGATGGTGATGGTTATGGTGAGGATGGAGAAGATGGCTTAGTGCTAGGGTTTGGGTGAGGGTTAGGGCTAGGGTTATAGAAGGAAATTGAATTAGGGTTAGAGGTAGAGTCCATGATGATGATGGAGATGGTGGTGGTGATGAAGACGTTGATGGTGACGGTGATGGTGATGGTGAGGATGGAGAAGATGGCTTAGTGCTAGGGTTTGGGTGAGGGTTAGGGCTAGGGTTATAAAAGGAAATTAAGTTAGCGTTAGAGGTAGAGTCAATGATGATGATGGATATGGTGGTGATGATGAAGACATTGATGGTGATGGTGATGGTGATGGTGAGGATGGAGAAGATGGCTTAATGCTAGGGTTTGGGTGAGGGTTAGGGATAGGGTTATAGAAGAAAATTGAATTAGGGCTAGAGTTAGAGTCAATGATGATGATGGATATGGTGGTGATGATGAATGTTGGCTTGGTTTTGCAACCAAGCTTGAGTGCTATGGGCACCTATCAACAAGTGATAGCAGTTTCAAAGATTGAAAGCAAAAACAATTATTATAAATCTGAATCTAAACTAAACTAGCATGTGCATATAACAAATAATTTTTTTTGAAAATGACTCAAGAACAAGAAATAAAAAGAATGAGTATTGTATTAAGATCCCTCAAATGGTGTTGATTTGTGTTGAGCAACTTCCAAGGTGAGTAGCTCCAAGCTCCAAAGGTCTCTTCTCCAAGATAGCTACAATGGTCAAAAGCTCATGAGAAATTTTGATAGCATGAGGATAGGAAGATGGATGGATCGAAAGTGAGGAGCCCCTACCACCTTTTTATAGTTTTTGGTGGTGGGGAATACCGTTATGGTTTTGAGGAAACTAATGGTATTGACCAACATGGTTTAGGTACCTTTTCCCTCCTTTTTCCTTTTTTGAATATTTCTAATATTTTTATTCCCTTTTTTATATTTTTGGGAATTCTAGACCCTTTTTGAGGGTTTTTTATGCTTTTTGAGGAAAAATATTCATTTTGAGGGGAAAAGGGGGTGTATTATGGTCTTTTGGTGACCTTTTGATGGCTTTAGAGGCTCAAATGGTGGAAAAGTGGACAAATGGGTCATGTGTATAAGGAAATGAGCTAGTGAGCACTTTTTGGGTGTTAACAGATTGCCCCCTGATGTGTGAGGGTAGGAGCTCATCGTATGGCCGATAGACATCATAGTTCTTTTGTCTTTTTCCTGGGGTTTGGGGAAGAGAAGAGACCGGTTGGAGACTGGATCAACGACCCTTGGAAGCTGCAAAACAAAAAATATTACATGGCCTCAATATGAATGAGGAATAATCTCTGATAATGGACGAGGCGGGCATACCCATGCTCGTATCAAGACATATACATAACAATTAGTCCCAAGAAGGGGGACTAGAATAATACATAAAAAATCTGCTGGTACATCATAATGGTCCAAAGGGGACACTATTTTGGGATGTACTCATGATCATAACATAACTGATCTCAATAACTAATACACTGGAATTAAGTGACAACCCTTCTAAACAAGGTCTCAGAAGGGTTGATGAACTACTAAATCTGAAGGTGTCCAACATTTGTAGGGACTCAATAACTCTGAGTCATCTCTGAGGAGTATATGTAACTGTATACTTGAGGGAGTATAAAAATGGGGTACATCTGAATACTGTCACCATGCGCAACCCGGATATCTATAGGAAAAAGGTAACTGGTTGTTTCCATGAGTAGACTCTCAAATGTGGAAGAGTCAGGTGGTATCCGGGGTCTTCAACAAAAAACTAAAAGGACCAATACCCTGTGCGAGTCTCAACGATGCGATCAAGGTGTTGAAGTCGAGCATGTGAGAAACAACCATTTGGAGAGGCAGTGAGGACTCTTCTCGGAATGATTCATAGGCACTCATCGTAAATGGTGATGAGTCCAAGACACAGGGACCTCTAGGTCTATCCTCTGGAATAAATTTGGTTGTCGTCGATAGAGGGAGACCAGCAACTAACAAGGAAATGATGTTTCCTTGATAGGAGCATGAGGTGTAGAACTGAAGTGTGGTAGTACTGATGGTAGGACTGACATACTTGTGGGGATGGAAAGTAACTGGGGTCATAGAGTGGGTGGACTCAAACTTCCTTTGTTCAGAGCATGATGACATGGTTGACCTGGCAGCGTAGGGAACTGACTTGTAGGTGTGGGGATCATAGCTTTTAAGGACTGAAGGGTATGTATTAACTTTGGGGGGGGACGAGCTGATGGGTGCTGTCGAGGGATTCTCAGGGTGACATACTGCAGAATACTCTGAACAAAGGCGACCAAAATGGGGAAGCTGCCATATGAGTAGACGTGATTTGTTGTGGCACCAAGGAGCACCATTGGGTCCTTCTTCGTAGTTTTAATGAGCTCCAAGAAGGGATAAAAGTGTGCTCTGAAATGCTACTGTTCTGTGGATTTTGTGAGCCCAGGACTGTTCATGCTCATGGGTGCTTTCTTTTTTAAGGAGTCTGAAAACGATAAGAAGACTCTCCAGTGGTTATGAGTACCGTCATGTGGGTTTTTACGAGCCTAGGATGGTGATTGCTCGTGGTCGCTTTCATGTTTAGAGAGTTTGAAAGTGTTAAGTGGACTCCATTGGTGTTCTTTTTCGTGAGTTAGTCTCCAAGGCCCAAAAAAGCATAGAATGATGCCAATGGAGAACTCTTCTAGCCGATGTGACTAGAGTATTCATTTTTCGTAATTAGTCTACAAGGTTCGGAAAAGGGGTAAACTTATACCAGGTAGATGCCCTTTCAGATACGTTCAGCGAGCATGAAAGGAAGCAAGGTTGCTCGACGATCTTTTCATTGTTTTAGGAGTCAGAAAAGAGCTTAACAAAAACTCCCTAAGTGACTTTTTCGTAAAAGGGATTGCTCGGCCCGAAAAAGAGGTAAAACTATACCGAACGAAAAAGGGATTTATGAGAGTGAGAAAAGGTCTCAAGCATCGTCATGAGTGTGGAATACTGAATCCGGTGACATAGAGATTGTCAAAAAGGGGCAACAGTCGATGTGGCACGCAAACTGAGGTGATGAGTGGCATTTTGAAAAAATGCTCGAAAATTATGGGGTGAGAGCGAGAAATGATCTCAAGCATCATCACGAGCGCGGAAAACTGAATCCGGCAATATAAGGCTTGTTAAAAATGGAGAATGGTTGATGTGGAACGCAAACCGAGGTGACGAGGGGGCATGGGAAGAATGCCCGAAAAATCTGGGCGTGAGAGCGAGAAATGATCTCAAGCGTCATCACGAGCGCGGAAAACTGAATCCGGCGATATAAGACTCGTCAAAAACGGAGAATGGCCGAAGTGGCACGCAAACTGAGGCGATAAGTAGCATTTTGAAAATATGCCTGAAAATTATGGGTTTGAGAGCGAGAAATGGTCTCAAGCATCATCACGGGCATGGAAATATGAATCCTGCAGTGCAAATGGTGCGAAAAACAGAGGTCATAAGGACTCCGGAATGGTCAAACGAAATAACTAGCTTAAAAAATGGCTAGAAATGAAGGTGACCCCACCAAGACAAGGATGTAGTGGTGGGGAGAAATGATGACCCACGGGGGCGAAATACTATTTGTATCAAATATACAAGTGACACGTGACCTCAAAAATGGTTGAGATCACGAATGTGAAAAAGTGAGCAGGGTTAATGACTTGCCCCCATGCGATGTGCATGGGGTTTGTGATTGTGGATTACATATGTGTTGTTTTAAACGATGGACTCATTGAGGTGTTGAAATAGAGATGATGGGGAAGGTTCAAAATGATTGATCATGCCCCCTATCCCAGGGTCGAGGTAATCTATTATGCCCCCTAACTTAGAGGTGTCAATGTGGTGCAGATGTTGTCTCAGAGAGAGATCAATAGGGCATTGAGCAACTGCTGGCGGGGTGGTATACCATGAGGCTGTGGGCTGTGGTGGCATACTGAAGTGATGATATGATGATGGGGGACTCCCTTTGTGGGGTGGATTCCCCCAGTATCTCTGACGAGAATTACGATGGTGATGAGTAGGCAAGGTTTTGGGCCTGCCCCCATGCTGTGGACATGTGGTTTCCTCTTTGATTTGAAAAGGTTGAATATGTGGTTCGGAGGGATCAATGGAAGGAGTCAACCGAACAAAGGGGTCTCCATTGGAAACCATGTAAATTATGTTAATATCTTATGAGGAGGAAGATGGTGGGGGATGAATTTCCTCAATGAGAGGAGGGGATATCTCTAGGTCGGCATTATTCAACTCGTATAGTGCTGCTCTATAATCTAGGAGATCAGGGCAGTGATGTGAATAATGGCCATAAATGCCGCATATCGCACAAGGGTGGTTAGTGTGAAGCGTTTTGTCGCGAGGTTGAGGGGGGAGTTCTAGTTTGACTACTGGAAAGTTGGTGTCGTCATCCAACATATTCATGTGTTCTTGAAGTGATGGTAACTGTGGACATTGATGGGTGGCATGGCCTATGTCATCGCACAAAGAGAATCTGGGGGGTATGTGGTTTGTTGGGGGATTCTTCGCCAACTTGGGGGTCGCTGGGGGGGTGCGAGTTGTGGGTCCAGTGGTGTAGGTTTGTCGACCTCTACCCCCAGTGTTTCGAAGTGGTGGGGGAGTATAATTGGATGTTGATGCGGTGGCCGTTGTTGGAGGTGGTCGATTCTGGACGTTTGCTACACTAGGGGGTGGACGGTTAGAAGTATTGATGGGTTGCACCGATTGTAAAATGACATTCGGTGTCGGAGGAGAGGTTGGGGTAGGTAGGTACCACACAGGTAGTCCTAATTTTAATCCTGGGAGATTAAGTGTAGCCATGACTGGTATGCTGATGGCGCCTAAAGGGGTAAATAAGAATGGGATAGTATGAATTGGTGTGGCTCCCAAGTGAGTTAGCACTGAGGGTGGTTGCGGGAGTAAAGGGGGTTGTTGGTTTGGTACCTGTGTGTTATGTGAGAGGGTGCACAAATTAGATATCTCGGTTATCTTCAAAGGGGGTTGGATGGATTGGAATGTGGAAGTCATAGGTGATTCCAAGTATAATCCGGGTCTGACTGTGGAGACGAACAATGTAGGTGCATTCTGAACCGGTTGTTCAATCATAGGGAGAACATTTGTAGGTGCAATGGGAGTGTATGGGTTTCGATGCATTTGGAGATTCATGTCGGACGATGACATCATAAGGATATGATGAGTATTTGAATCCATTGGTTGGTTTGTGTGTGCAGCATATGTGATTTGTTGTTGTGGTGCTATGGTTCCTTGAGGAGTATCCAACAGACGAGTGTTCACCACTCGTTGTGTGGGCAAAGGATTTTGCAGCACCATGGGTTGTGGTTGAGGAAGTGGCACTGGTTGTGCCGCGTGCCCTTGGCATTGGGCGTCATCAGACCACAGTTGGCGTGCTCGCCCCAAATGGGGGCAACTGTGTGTATAATGGCCGTATACCCCGCATATGGAACATGGGTGGTTTGTTCATAAATTGGGGTTCTTACCCTATTTCGGTGGTTGATCAGGGTTTTGGTTGGCAGGGGTAGCGTTGTTGTTGTTTGGAGGATAAGTCTGAGCGATTGGAGGTTGTGGTGCAGCAAGGACTACCTGTGGTGGGAAATAAGCCGTTGGGGCTTGTTAGTGAACAGGAGCATGTGTGGCCTGCTGATGGTAATATGTAGGGGGTGCAACCAGAGGTGGATAGGATGAAGGTGCATGACCATAACACTATGGTGGACATGGGGTTCCATGATTGTGGTGGGGGTGGGCCATGGGAGCATACGAAGTTGTAGCTCCAGAGTGAGATGTGGCCCGCAAAAGATCGGGGTCATTATTATTGCGCATAATGGGAAATGGTTGGTTGTGGGATGCAACTTGTCCAATGATGCCATCGGCGGTGTGGGATGCCCCCGGCACGTTAGTCTGGGAGGAATCACCACGGGGAGCGTTAGGTAAAATGGTATACAGATAGCCACACTGGGAGTAGATCAAATCAAACTGCTGGGCTTTTAGAATGGCTTCTTCTTCTGACTGGGGTCATTCAGAAGCTACATCCTTGGCTATGAGGGGTAGGAGTGATTTGAGAAACCAATCCAAAAATATACGGTCGTTCAGTTTTATCTTGCAAAGGCTACGACGCTTACGCCACTCATGGATATGGTCGGTGATGTGGGTAGCTGTGTTTTGTCTACAAGACAACAATATTTCAACTCCTGCATCATAGCGTACAGGTAGCTGAAAAAAATGAAGGAAAGTGGAGGCGAGGGACGTAAATGTATGGTGGGTCCCATGTGGTTGTTCAATGTACCACTTGGCTGCAAATCCAATGAACGTTCGTTGCAATAGTCTTAGTCTAATGGAGTCATCCACTATGGAGTTAGATGAACACCATAGGTGAAATGACATTATGTGGTTTTGGGTATCTTCCCCATGTTTTCCTTCAAACTTCGGGATGTCCGAGCGAAGCTTTGTGGGCATGGGGGGCCAAGTGGGGTTATGTCTAATAGGATCATTAGTTAGTCTTGCCAAGTCTGGAAAATTCAAACTTGCCAGAAATGGTAGACTGGCCGAGGGGTGTGATGTAGTGGCTGGGACATAACTGTTAATGGTAGCATTATGTAGTGGTCCAGTGGCCCCTAAGGGTATGCTAGGTATGGAAGGTATGTGTGCTCCAACCGATGTGGTGTGGGGAAGGCCAGTGCTCCCAAGTGCAACATGGGTTGCAGAGGGGTTAGGAATAGTGCCAGGAATTCCTGGGATCTGGGTTGTGGTAATGAGAGGGGGTGTAACCCCTATGTTGGCCATACCCATAACATGTGGTGGCCCTGTGTTGGGAATACCTAAAGGGGGAATGGCCCCTATATTAAGCATGCCTAGAGGGGTTGTTGTTACCATGGATGGCACAGTAGTAGAAGGTTTTGTGGATGTATCTCCAATAGTACTGTTAAAAAGTGGGTCGTATTGTGGTCCAGTCATGAGGTTGGTTGGTGATAATTCAGTAGAGTTTTCAGATTCAGCCTCAAAATCAGATGTGAAGTGAGGCGTGTCAAAATCGGATGACTGTATGTTTGGCCGATGATGTGTCAAGTCAAGGGATAAGGCTCTACGTCGATAACGTGTAGAGCCAAGTGGACGGAACTGAGGGGTTTCACCCTGAAGACGACGAGATCGTCTTAAATTCTCAATGGTGAGAAATATATATATATATATATATATATTTTTAAAAATTTCAGTGAAAGGTGGTGATGTGAAAAACTCGAAACCCTAATGCAACAGTGAGTGCAAAAGGGGAGTGAAAAAATAAAGGCTCTCAGGCCAAAAGTCAACCTCAAAAAGAACTTATTATAGCAGTTGTGCTATAATAAGTGGATGGATGCAACAAAATTGGTCAGAATACCAAAAGTCAAACAGTTTCTAGAAAAAAGAGGTGCTACTAGACCAAAGGTGGGTAATGTATCATGCAAACACCTAACTAGAAGTATTGTGAGTCAACAAACGATATCCTCTGCAAGGTGATGAAATCCAAGTCAGACAATATAGAGTGTTGAATCAACAACTAGATATCCCCCTACTGGGAGGGACACCGGGTAGACAATCCTAAAGAGTGGCAACTAGGATACCCCATTCATGACACGTTCGGTTGGGTGAATCTGCAGTTTGGTTCTATCGTCGTTGTACACCAGGGGGGTGTACACCGAGAACTTCGAAAGGTATCCTTTGGTTACTGAATGGATTGCGGTATTCCACTCAAACTTCCGGAACCAGTCTGGCTACTTCAACCCTCCTAAGGGAGAGGCCTTCCCGATAAATTGGTTGATAACCGTGTCAAAATTATAAGGGATTTTGGTACCGTAGAGGACAACCACTATGTCTCAAATGTAATAACTGAGAGGTGTTATTGGAACACCTATCCCCTCAATTCCACCTAACTACAAAATTCTTTTAAGTGCTCCCCAAGTGGGGTTAAAAGTTTGTTGAGTTTAAGCTAAATTTTAAGGCTCAGTTTAAATTATGTGGCAAAGTGGGTGCAAGTGTGGTATCTAAACTGAAATTGATTTGCCTCGCTTGGGCGATTTTACAAATAAAGAAAAGACGCTTCCAAATTTGCAAAAAATAAAGGCATTTTTGAAATGTAAATGCTTGAAAAAACTATTCAAAAATAATGGATCTTTGAAATAATTTAAAGGGAAGAAAATAACATAAATATTTCAAGAAATAAATGGATCTCTTAAAAATTGCTTGGGCAAAGTATCGAGCAAATAAACAGTAAAACCTTGATCTAGATAAAATGCAGAAAAATCTCTCTTTCAATTTCTGAAAATTTTGTAAAAAGACTTTTAATGAAGCATTCTAAATAGTAAAAGATTTCATATGGCTGTAAAAATGCAGGAAATTTAATACTGTAAAATATGCTAAATGGGCAGAAAATACAGCAAAAAATAATTTTCAAAGAATTGGCCGAATTGAAAAAACTTGCATCACGGGTTTCGGGAAAATAGCCGCGATGGGCCGCGCGGGTTTCGACAGCGAAGCCGCGACGTGCAACGTGGATTCCGGTCACACAGTCGCGATGGGCAGCGCGGGTTTCGGCCGCGAAGCCACAATGTGCAGCGCGGGTTTTCGTCACATAGTCGCGATGTGCAGCGCAGCAAATGGCCGCGAAGTGCAGCGCGTAAAATGGCCGCGAAGCCACGCGGAAAAAGGTCGCGAGGTCGCGATAAGCCGCGCGACTGTCGAGCAAAAAACCGCAAGGCGAAAGCCGAAAATGGACGCCGAAAAATGAACCCAAAAATGGAAATTTCAGGCTATTAATGGCAATAGAAGGGGCCAATATCTAGAACAGCAATGGATCTGCTGTCTAGGATGACAGATCTATGAATTAAACTGACTAAAACTAACAAAAACTAAGATCTAAAGAAAAAAATTGAGATCTAAGTATTCGAAGCCAGCGGAGTCACCAAAAACTGTTAGGCTTGGTTTTGCAACCAAGCTTGAGTGCTATGGGCACCTATCAACAAGTGATAGCAGTTTCAAAGATTGAAAGCAAAAACAATTATTATAAATCTGAATCTAAACTAAACTAGCATGTGCATATAACAAATAAAATTTTCTGAAAATGACTCAAGAACAAGAAATAAAAAGAATGAGTATTGTATTAAGATACCTCAAATGGTGAGGATTTGTGTTGAGCAACTTCCAAGGTGAGTAGCTCCAAGATCCAAAGGTCTCTTCTCCAAGATAGCTACAATGGTCAAAAGCTCATGAGAGATTTTGACAGCATGAGGATAGGATGATGGATGGATCGAAAGTGAGGAGCCCCTACCACCTTTTTATAGTTTTTGGTGGTGGGGAATACCATTATGGTTTTGAGGAAACCAATGGTATTGACCAACATAGTTTAGGTACCTTTTTCCTTTTTTGAATATTTCTAATATTTTTATTCCCTTTTTAATATTTTTGGGAATTCTGGACCCTTTTTGAGGATTTTTTATGCTTTTTGAGGAAAAATATTCATTTTGAGGGGAAAACGGGGTGTATTATGGTCTTTTGGTGACCTTTTGATGGCTTTAGAGGTTCAAATGGTGGAAAAGTGGACAAATGGGTCATGTGTATAAGGAAATGAGCTAGTGAGCACTTTTTGGGTGTTAACAATGAAGACATTGATGGTGATGGTGAGGATGGAGAAGATGGATTAGTGCTAGGGTTTGGGTGAGGGTTAGGGATAGGGTTATAGAAGGAAATTGAATTAGGGTTAGATTTAGAGTCAATGATGATGATGGAGATGGTGGTGATGATGAAGACGTTGATGGTGACGGTGATGGTGATGGCGAGGATGGAGAAGATGGCTTAGTGCTAGGGTTTGGGTGAGGGTCTGCTAAGGATCATCTAGACATGGATCAAAGATAAATTATTGAAGATTTCTCAAGTTCATGTGAGACATCTACTGATGGATTTCATTCTTTGTATGTTGGTGACATGGATATCAACATTGGAGATCCTACTGCAAGCTTACATTCTCATGTTCTTGAAGACGTTCTAGTAGTGGAAGAAGAAGTAAGACCAATCTCATCCTCACCACTTGTACTTGATGAGGTTGATCACATGATCAAGGAAGAGGTTGTATCTCATAAGCCTACTTGCATTGAAGGGCCACACAAGATGAGCAACAAAAATATTCAAGAGGCCATACACATTCTCCATGACACTCATGCATTGGTGTCAAATTCTTGTTAGAGAATCTCTTCATTGGAGGATCCATCCTTCCTTGAAGACATGGATAAGATTTAGAGAGTGATAAGAATCATCAATGGTAACGTTTTGTATTTTATTTATAAAAGGAATGATTTATTTGAGCTTGTTAATGTATTACATGGGGACTACTTGAATATTAATGAAGATAATGACAAGTTAAACAAAACTTAATTTCCACCTAGGATTCTTTGGAAGAATCCAAGATCCATATTAAGCAACTTAATGTAATGTTTCAAGGTTCATATTTGCACTTCTATTCTTTTGATTGTACACATTGTTCTATGGAGGATTCTCATGACATGATGGATCATGTGAAAAATATTGTTTTTCATGTGCTTGATCAATGTGATGACATGGTACAGGATTGCCAAGCACTTGTTTTGGAGCATGAGTTTCCTATGGAGGGAACAAGTTTTCCACTTTTTGAGGCACATAGTTCTACTACCTTGGATCCATCCCTTGAAGACACTTTCACACTTTTGGAGAAATTGCATAATCCCATGATAAGTGAACCAACCACGGATGAGACTTTTGCACTTCTCAGCTTGGAGGATGAGTTGGTTCATGTTCCTTCATCCTACCCTTCCTTATCTTGCATCATACATCCAAAATAAATTTGGGTGAAGGGTTTCTTTTTATTAGTTCCATATGAGGAGTGTGAGACTCCTACACTACATGATGATTCTATGATGAGTACACCACATTCTCTTTTGCATAATAAGTATCCATTTCTCTCATTTGATGACTCTAACATACATGGATGCACCTATGATGTTCACTTGATTCACTTGAAGACTCATGATTTTCCTTGCTCCTTGCTTAGTTCATTTGATGTTGGAGTCCAACTTCATCCAATACTCGGGTGAAGAGATACATGATTGGAGAAAATTCTTATTGCCAGCAACATCCTTTGTTATTTCTTGATGATACACTATGTATTGATCGGGTGCACAAGTGTTGGTACCCTGGAATCCCATACTTGCTATATTGGTTCTTGATGACAATGCGCACTAGGAGAGTGCGCAAGCAGTGGAACCAAGGAATTGTTGATCATTGGCAGCTCATTGGGAGCACATTTTGGTTGGTTGGATTGAGTCCAAGGAAGCCTCTTCTCTTCCCCATGGGTTCATATTTGCATCAGATGGTGATGGTTTCCTACATGGGAAATATATTTTTGGATGGACATATGTTTTTCTTGCAGGGTGTTATGATGAATTCCATGTGACTCTTATGCATTGCATAGGAGAATATATATTGCACTTTGTATTCTTGAGGATCACTTGGGATCCTAGCATATTTATTTAGTCTTCACTATATGCATGGTATGATGGTGGAATAGATGGGGTGATGCTTTGAGAGGATGATTCTCAAGGTGTAGTTGGGTAAATTTCAAAGATACAGTTGATGCACACTTCAATGTTCACTTGTGATTTCTCATACGTCGGATCTTATGGAGTTCATGTGTGGTCCACATAGTGCTGACTTCGTTCATCACTAAGGTTGGAGGAAATTAGTGATGTGATGGGTACTCTCTCATTTTTGTTATGGTTTCTTGAGGACAAGAAAATTAGGAGGGAAGGAATTTTCATGTCCCCAAATTTTGCATTGGAACACAATGGCCTTTTAGAACCACTTGGCCATGTTCATGATAGTTTGTCAAATTGGTGCTAAGGGTCAAATAATTTCTAAAGCATGACGTCCCAGTTAGTAATAATGCAAAATTAGATCCAAATGGACAAGGTGGGTCACACGAAGAGTAAATTCCCAATCCAAAGTTCAAATGGATATAAGTAAATTTATTTGGGAATTTAGATTTATCATAAGTTTTCCTTTGTATTAAAATGGGGTAAAATTTCCTAACGAAAATTATTTAAATTGATGTAAAAGTTGGTCCAAGGTGTGAATGGGACCAAATGATGATTAAGGGAGGTGAATTAATGTTTTACCAAGTATAAGGGACGTTTTGGGGGAAAATAGAAGTGTTCTCCCATGTAAAAGAGTGTTTCCTTAAGATAGGGGAAGCTAGTGGAGATCACTAATGAAGGAATAATGAAGGTTGGACCAAATTCAAATTTGAAGGGAGAGAAATGATCAAAAGTGGTTAGGACGACACCTTGGGTTGTGGAAATGATCGGTGTTGGTTAGAAAAGGCCCAAGAGGTTTTTGTAGGGTGAATTACATGAGGAAGTGGTCAAATGGTACATTGAATGTGGCCAATGTGGAATAAATCAAGGGTTATGTTACTCCCCATGGTTTTTCTACATGGTTTTTAGGCCCCATGGTATTTGCAAGTGGTTTTGGGGTTTCTCTGAAGCTATATAAATGGAAACAAGTGCACTTCATGAGGTTGGATAGTATTTTGTTTGAATCTTATTGAGATTTTTCTTGAGCGAATTCTGGTACTTGAGAGATGTACCCCTTGCTAGCAGTAGGGAGATGTGACCCTCTGTTCATTTTATTGAGTGAAGCATCCAACTTCCGTCTTGCATCCAAAACATGGTGATGGTGATGATGATGAGGTCAATGATGATGATGAAGATGGTGACGTTGGTGATGATGGTGATGGTGGAGAGGTTGATGGTGATGGTGATGGTGATGATGAAGATGGTGATGGTTCCATCTCGCATCGAAAAGATGGAATGGTGATGGTGATGATGATGAAGATGGCGACATTGATGATGATGGTGATGGTGGTGAGGTTGATGGTGATGGTGATGGTGATGATGAAGATGGTGATGGTTCCATCTTGCATCCAAAATATGGATATGGTGATGGTGATGAAGATGGTGATGAAGATGGTGATGATGATGAAGATGGTGACGTTGATGATGATGGTGATGGTGGTGAGGTTGATGGTGATGGTGAGGGTTCCGTCTCGCATCCAAAAGATGGAGATGGTGATGGTGACGAAGATGGTGATGATGATGAAGATGGTGAAGTTGATGATGATAGTGATGGTGGTGAGGTTGATGGTGATGGTGATGGTGATGATGATGAAGATGGTGACGATGATGAAGGCATTGATGATGATGGCGATGGTGATGAAGATGATGATGAAGATGATGAAGGCGTTGGGGAATTTATTTATATACAATGTATTTGACTCTAAGAACCTCTCATGTGTGATTATAAAAAAATCAAGATTCCCTCAACCCCCAAACATGCCCTTTCAAAGAATTTTTTTATCTTTGAGTGTGGTATGGGTGCCAACATGAGGTTTTGTCTACTAAGGATGGATCTTGGCATCTTGACCATGGTTGGGGTGATGACAATGAGGTTCATATGACTCCAATGAATCTTCCATGGATAATGGGTTAAAATGATCTCTCAAGTATTATTGCATGTGAACTTGCACGTACCAAGCTACAACAAATCTTTCACAGGAGTGGATTTGTCTATGTGAATAGATAAGTGAAAATATTTTAGCAATAAGACCTATCAATTTGAACTTGGATTTATGGGAAATGTTCAAAGTGGGATTGAGAGGCTTGATGGTGAGTGGGCATGGTATTGGTGAGAATGATGACATGATAGTGGAATTAAACATTAATATGGTGACCCTAGAGCTTGGATCCTAGACTAGAAACACGAGAGCCTAGCCTAAAAATCCTAGTTGGTAGCATAAACCCTAGTTTGTATTCTAATCACAATGAAGCCCTATTATGTATCCTAAGATCTAGCCCTAAATTATAATACATGTAAAGATTAAATCATTTTCATTGTACATATATATTCATCTGCATACATTTGAATCCAAACCACTATACACATATATGCATACATAAAATTAGATCTCTATCACATAATGATAAATTAAGGAAGTCCTAATTGTAAATGGTAGTGGATGTGATGGTCATCAAATCAAATGTGGCTATATCTATGAGTGAGAATTAATGAGCTAGCTATACATTGTGCTCAAGGTTGTCCTATTTGTATGGTGACAATTGATTAAGAAATGATTCCATAACTTGGTTATTAATTTGTTGCATGGTCTTAAGTGGACAAAATGGTCAAAATAAATACTAGTGACGACATTTCATTATGTAGAGTATGGCCTTTTTGGATCTCATTATGTAGAGCTATTAAAAATCATGTTGGGTCTCATTTTAACCTTTTGACGACAATGGACATTTTCTATTTTTAAGTGTTCTTTTCCTAGTACTCAAGTTCCCAATATATATCTGATGTGCCATGAGGTGTGATTTGTCCATCCATTTATTCCGTTTGTTTTTAGATTAATTCTCACACATGATTTTGCTTGAGTTAGCCTATGTTTACAATGTTCTCTTAACATAGATACCGTTAGAAGATTTTACATGTGGAAAGATAAACCAAGCTGAACTATGATATCCAACTTCTCTTCTAAGATCTAGGTAAAACCCAAATTTACACAACATCACATCATGATACACACAACATGAGACAACCACATTAGACAACGATATATCTAAATCACATAACTGAAAATCCATGTACATCGAGGCTACAAAACTCATCCAAACATATACAATTTCTGGCGAATAGTGGAACATGGTTCCCAATGTACGTACAATGGCAACTCGTTCCCTACACAAAATGCGACAACTCATGCCGTAGATACAAAATACATGGCAACTCGTGCCGTAGATACAAAGTACATCAAAACTGGTGCACAAAAGTGCCACATCATAGCTAATGTACATAACACGTGGCGTGTCAAGCATTGTGACCACCACTGCCACTCCCAGGTGCAGATCCAAAGTCGATCTTCCTACTCTTTGAGCTACCGGTGCCTCGGGTCTTGGTCCGTCTAGGAGTAGACCGTCTCTCTGGGATCTGGAACAAATGATATAAGATACTGTCATTTTCAAGCATTTGCAACATTTACCACATTTATAAAACAAATATAGAATTTGAATCTTAAATAAATCACCTCTGACATGAGTGGGAAATGTTGGGCAGGTGTCCTGGATCTGCGGAGCCTCTCAGCAATTCCATCCTACAACATTTAAAACAATCATTTCATTGAAAAGTCATAATTGCTTAAATTAATTATTGTTAATGCATTAAAATATTTTCATAAATTAACTTGATTCTAACCGTGAACACTTCCAGCGATGGACATGGCTGGCCTTCTGGGATAGCAGGTGGAGCAGATGGCCGGACAACCAACTCCGATGTAGTGATGGGGGGTGGGGTGCAGATGTAGTGGAAGCCACTACAGGTGCAACCACTGGAGATACTGATGAGGATATTGGAAGAGTAGATGCCACAATAGTAGCGGGAAGTGGAGATGATATGGTGGGAGAAGACACGGTGGTATGGGGTGGAGGAGGACCATGTGGACTATGAACCCCTGCTGGCTGTAGGATAGAGGGTATCGAACGGAAAGGGATACGGACGGTGTTGAGGGATGGTGCATGGGAGGGCAGTCTTGCATGGAGGGCGGAGGATGGACAAATGGGAGGTTGTGGATGAAGAGGGGAAGGTGGAAGGAAGGGGGGTCGTGGATGAATGGGGGAGGATGGATAGACATGGGGGCGTGGATAAATTGGGGGGATGTATAGACGTAGGGGGGTGGGCGAGTGTGGGAGGATGGATGGAGGGGGGAGTATGGTCGAAGAGGGGGGGATGGACGGAAGCGAGGGGGTGGACGTAGGGAGGGGTCTAGATGAAAGCGAGGGAGGGGACCCATGGGAGAGGGTGGATAAAAAAGACTAAAATGCGGAGACACAACTGCTGGTGGAACCTACATATATATTTGTAATATCACAATTTAGTAAACAAACAATAAGTTAAAACATAGTAAGTCGTAACAAATCAAATTAAAAGCATGCTTATAACTACACATTGTACCTGTGTATATGGTGATGTGCCAATCTTTGGCGGGGGTGGCTGATCACCGTAGTCACGAAACACCTGTGGACAACAAAATGTATGCATGTTATGAACATGTTAAGCAAGTCATTATCTAGGAAATCAAGATATTCAAAAACATTGTATGAACTATCAACGTGTATTCCATAAATATAAATACTTGAGTAATATAAATGACATAAGTAATAACAAAATTGTGTCAGGTACTGAAAATACCTCCGTGTGGGGTGCCGCAATTTCATTTGCAGCTTCGATTGCTGCATCCAGGTTGGGAGATTCTACGTTCTCCCATCGCGGTGTATTAGCTCTGAATAACTATACATTGAAATAATAGTTTAAGTCAAACAAAAATACTTTCAAAATACTTTACAAGTTATAAAGTGATGATTGAAAAGACATTAAAAAAATTGCTGACCTGATCCATATAACAACCCTCAATCAGGCCAGGGAAAGTGTGCTCGCAATGGGGACTAAGATGTGGCATTGTCCCCGTCGAACTGGAATTCCCAGCATGGCTACCATCAGTCATGGGTCTATCCTGACCCTATCGTGAAGGCCCTGCACTTGGATCTCTATAAAGGTCACCCGACCTCTCCACTATGGTCGTTGCTACAAAGGAGGTGTGTCTGAGGAGACCACGTGCAACATTCCTCATTGCCACCTCGATCTGATCAAGCTTATGGGTCAACTGAGGTGGCTGGGGAGAGGGGTTGGGGTCGCGCCTCGGAGGTGGTGGCCCTCTCAGTGGGTTCCTCCTGGCAGTAGGTCGATCTTGGGCAGAGCCATGCCCAACACCTTGGAACTTGGTTATGTCAAAATAGTTGACATGTAAACCGAGGCAAAACTCATCCCACAGTTGGCGAAGGAAGTACTGTGGAACCTCCCTATTATTGCAGGGAGGTTTATCGTACACCATGAACCACCTCTGCATCCAATTGTCCCTCCACAATTGGTAATGACACCAATCCATGCAGACACCTGGCTTTGTAATGTTCGATGGTTGGCCTATTTTCGGCTCGGTGAACACACTATATAATTGGGCTTTTGAAATGTTCAAATATTTTATTGCTTCCTTGGAGATTCCCGTGGAGTAGTACTCCCGCATCCTAGCACTAAATTGAGTCATGTCTGTCAATTGTTGGTGTGCATGTATGAGGGAGTCGATTGAGTTCTCAATTAACGTGGCAAGAGACAATCGAGATGGTTCACCCAAGTTTCTAAGTTCGCGAGTGTGCACTCGCATTTCATTTACATAGTGGTTAATGTCATCTTGTTCAAAATTAGGTTGTGGGTTTTGGTTTTGTTCGGCATTTGGATTGTGTTCACGGTTTTCTTCGGCATTGGGTCCAAGGTTTGGGTTTTCTTGTGTTCCACCGGACTCGGGGTTAACATCTTGTTCACTCATTGTCTCAGTTTACAATCTGCAATAGAAAATTGGTTCATTGTTTTCAAAATTTGAGAATTATTTACAATTAAATAAACAAAAAAAATCAAAAAATTGATACAAAGAATGAAAAAAATGAAAACAAAACTTGATATTTACCTATCAATCGTGCTGTTGATGAGTTAGTGGGTGTTGTGGGGTGGTTTTGAAGTTGATTTGGGCAACTTTGGTGGTTCAAGTCACGTGTACGCGGAGGTGCAAGTCGCGCTTGGTTGACCAATTGAACAATGCACGCCATTGTTGCGCGCACGCACCAGAGAAGCATACGCGCCACATACGCGCACGTGCCTCGGTTCAGTACCGAACCTAGCGGCGCGTGCATGCTTCCTTAGGTGCGTACGCCCCACTTTTTTTTTCCACTAGCGCTCCCCCATTGCAATGAAAATGGGGACCATCTTCGTGTGCCCGCCCTCCACCTAAACTTAACAATTTACCAGTGGAAAAGTAAATCAACCGCACCACGAAGCATGGTTATGGGTGCATATACTAGCACCATCCATAAATCCTAAAGCGATGGAAATCTGATCACACTTTTCAATATGGAACAAAGCATAGTAAGCATAAATATAAAAATAAAATAAAGAAAACAACTCAAAATCAAACTTTAATATCCTTTTATATCAAACTTTAGTATTAAAACATATACAAAGGTATCACAAGGAACTTATTCTTACACATAATACCTCTTTAGATAAATCTCATTGTACTTCTCACCTAATGGGTTCCCCTCATAATCAACCAACTCAAAGATCCTTCCCAAAGAACACAGCTCACAATGTAAGGGTCATGTTGCAGCGATTCAAATTTACCTTCCCCTAGAGTATTTTTATCGCATCTGGGAGGACAAGGTTTCCTTAAAAGGAGACCCAAGGATGGATACTTCTATCATATTGAGTGTGATGTACCTGCAATAATTAATTAATGCAAATACACGAGATATCAGAAATAATAAAACAGAATCACTTTTATATTGATCATGGGCCACTTCGAGGGGGCAACCTCCTTTGAGCAAGCTCAATACAATTAACTTCACGGTGCCTTCAATGACCTCAACACACACTTATATACTAAGTCTATGCCCAATACTATGAGTCAAAACCATGAGACATATAATACTATGGGACGACTTACAAAGCATATGCGTCCAATACTATGGGTCAATACTATGGGCTAATATAAACTATGGATCAACAAATACTATGGGACGACTTACAAAGCATATGCGTCCAACAACAATATACTAACATAGTAAAGAGAAGGATTGACATAGGTTCCTAACATCCCCTCTCCCTTAGAAAAAGCTTTGTCCTCAAAGCTTTGGTTGGAGAAATTGCTGTAGAATCTGAAGGAGTGGTTCCCCGGTAGCATCCTCGGTTTGCATTTCGGGCCACTGACGCCTTTGGAGTGTCAAGGAGGATTGCTTGGAAGGCTGTAGATGAAGAAGAACCCTGTCCGATGCATGGAAGATGCGCTCATAACAGTGCTGATCGGCTTGTTGTTTCAGGCGAATTCTGGCCATGTGAAGATTGTCCTGCAAAATGAGAAGAATCTAATCGCGGTTTCGAAGAACCGAGTCAATTTCCTGAACTGGGGAGCTGCTAAGGGTGTATGGAAGAAGAACTGGCAGTGTTTTTCCATAGACTGCTTCATATGGTGTCCTTTGAGATGTGGTATTGTACCACCAGAGCGCTGCTAGGAAATCCATAGAAATAGTTTGCCAAAGCTGTGTAGGGATGGGCAAGGGTTTGAGCAATCCCGAAAGGAGTGTCGTTGCCCCCTCGTTGACTGGGAAAGTATCATCGTCAGCCACCATCTGTGGAATTGTCATTTTTAGTCCCGGCCAAAATAAGTTACATTGTTCTCGGTCATACATTTTGCAGAACCCAGAGTGCCCTGTTGATGGAGAAGCATGGAGTTCATAGAAGAGATAGCCATGCTGAACATATTGCAACCAATTTGGAACAAGCAGAGAAAGAGCTGTAAGAGAAACTGGGTCATCAATTGTGCGAGAAGGAGCATCTTCCACCATATTGTCCTTACCCTTCTTGTAAGTGATCACATAGGGATAACCCATGAGTTGGATAACCCATTGTAGGTGTGTTGGGGAGGAGACCCATTGTTCTAGAAAATTTTCCAGACTCGGGAAATCAGTCTTGATGCAGAAATAATTCCCTAATAGGGATGGCTGCCACTTCTATACTGCATGCAAAAGAGCCATCATTCCCTGCTGAGAGGTAGATGGGGCCACATTCTTACCGGAAAGGTCTCTTGAAGGAAGCAAGTGCATTGGTTCAGCAAAGATACCTGCATATCTATCCAAGGAAGTAGTGGAGACTGTTGATGGTTGCATCTGAATGGAATTGAGCTGAGCGATGACACCATGTGAATTCTTCTTAAGGATTTTTTCCAAGCGATGTGAACTGATGATGCAGAGAGACCCTGGTTGTAATCCCATAAATTTGTGTTGTTCCCCATTGACTTTAAACTGCATCCAAAGTTCAGCAAAATCCCATAAGATCGGGCCAAGTGTGCATAACCATTGAACACCCAAAACCACATCACATCCACCTAAGGACAAGGCAAACATGTCAGAGCATAGGTTATAATCTTCCATAGAGATATGCATATTGTGACACTTCCCCTTGCAAGGTAAGGTGCCCCCATTGGCAACCATGACTTCAAAGTTGGAGCAAGGATGGACAAAACAATCAGCCTGTTTGGCAATCCGAGGGTCAATGAAGTTATGAGTGCTACCCGAATCAATGAGTATGGTAAGAGGGAGCTTCTTGAAGTATCCCCTGACCCGCATTGTTTGTGGGGTGGTGACGCCGGTTAAAACATGGAGAGCGATCTCGGGTGGGTCGTCTTGAGATGGGGTGTCAACAGGCGGGTGTTGAATGTCGACCTGATCATCTACTGTATATGTAGCTTCTTCACCAAGTTCTAAGGCAGGCGGAGAATCCCCATCCAAGAGATAGAGCTTTTGTTGAACACATCTATGTCCCCGAGTGCATTTCTCATCACAATTATAGCAAATCCCTTTTTCTCGGCGTGCCTGCATTTCTATTTCAGACAAATGCTTGATAGGAGTTGGTTGAGGAGCAGGCGGAATGGGAGGTCATTGGGAACCCATATTTCTGAAGGGAACAAAGGTGGGTTTGGAGCATTATTGAGCGGCGATCTTGTCCTCGGCTAGCTTAGCCAACCCTAGGACTTCCATCATGGTGTTGGGACAAAACATTTTGACCTCTGAGCGGATTTCATCCTTGAGACCACTGATAAAACAACTCCTGTAGAATTCATCAGACAATCCTTCTGTGTGATTGGCTAGTTTCTCAAATTATGTCTGATACTCTCTCACTGTGCCAGTTTGGTGAAGTTTAGTGAGTGCTCCTGTGAAGTCGTCAAAAGTACTAGGACCAAATCGTGGCAAAATGAGTTGGCAAAAATATGTCCAATTTGGCTCGGGATGAGCTTTAATGTACCAACGGTACCATTGAAGGGCTTCCTGTTCCAAATGAAAGGATGCAAGTGGAACTTTCTGAACATCAAAAGTATTATGCAGATTGAAATATTGTTCTGCTCGGTATATCCATCCAGTCAGATCAGTACCATTGAAGCGAGGAAAATCAAGCTTCGGCCCACGAAAATTGCTAGAAGAAGAAAACCCGGTGGCTGCAAAAGATTCTGGCTGTCTGGTATTGTTCATGGCTGAATGTTGAAGATGGAGGCTGAGAAATTTTTCATCCAAATCTTGGAGTTTGGTTTGGATGGCTGCAAGTGCTTCCTCCATGGTGTGTGCTCCTGCACGGGTGACAACCATAACCAGGTGTTTTTTTTTTTTTTTTGTCTTCTCAGACTGGAGCGGCTATGGCTCGGTATTTTTTTATTTTTTTTATTTTTTTATTTTTTTTTTCAGACTGGAGCGGCTATGGCTCGGAAGGAATCTGGAACAACGCCGAATGGCTGGATCTGGAACAGCTTGCAAAATGGATCTGAAACGGCGCAACAGTGATCGACAATAGTTCAGCTGAAAGTAGATATGGACCCCAGGTATGTGCTGCTTCATAACAGTTCAGGGTTTTCACTCGGCCACCAATGCTGTCTGACGGCTTGCGTATTGGGGCAGTACCCCTCACTCCACGGCTCAGGTAAAACTGATAACCGCTTTGCCACAAAAGACAGCTCTTGGTTTACCTCACGGGTGGGAACTAGTCAATCAGGTAGGGGTCGTTGCCCTTTTCGCTTGGCAGGTCCTCTCAATGGCTAGCTACTTCGGGGTTCCTGTGGTACTCCTCGCAATGAGTTTTAGCGCTTATGCCCAAGTATTTCCCACAGTTAAGCGGATAGGGATTATTCCCAGATCCGAACCTGCAACAGAAAAAATTTGGGTAGAAATTCCACCCAATGTTCAAAAACCGGATCTATATTACTCCGAATCGCTATTATAGCATGTTTCCGGAACTGGAACAACCACTCTGCTTCTACCCATGAAAGCGGAATAGAAATATGGGCACTCGGTCAAAAGATTTTCGCGCCACAATTTCCGCAGCCGTCACCGAAATTCTAAAAGATTGCTGATTTTAAATCCGTGATATCTCCACTTTTAGAACTCCAAATGAGATGATTTTTTTTTTGAAACTGCGTATTTTTTAAAGAGAAATTCAGATGTGCAATCATTTTCTTTTGATTTTGTGCAGAAATTTTTAGAAATTGATCTGAAAGTCGCCGCCCAAAAAAAGAAAAAAAAAATTTCCCACTTGTGCCAAGGAAAGTGCTCTGATACCAGATGTGATGTACCTGCAATAATTAATTAATGCAAATACACGAGATATCAGAAATAATAGAACAGAATCACTTTTATATTGATCACGGGCCACTTCGAGGGGGCAACCTCCTTTGAGCAAGCTCAATACAATTAACTTCACGGTGCCTTCAATGACCTCAACACACACTTATATACTAAGTCTATGCACAATACTATGAGTCAAAACCATGGGACATATAATACTATGGGACGACTTACAAAGCATATGCGTCCAATACTATGGGTCAATACTATGGGCTAATATAAACTATAGATCAATAAATACTATGGGACGACTTACAAAGCATATGCGTCCAACAACAATATACTAACATAGTAAAGAGAAGGGTTGACATAGGTTCCTAACATTGAGTCTTTACACTTAAGAGCCTAATTCATCGTGGTTGCATCTCGACTATGTTCATCAAGGTGTTCTAGGTAAACAAGATGCTCCTACTTTGGGTATGAGGCGGGAGCTCCATAGCCAGCTTCAAAGATTTGATTTTACATTTAACCAGGCATAATGCCTCTATGCTATGTAAGAGTTGGAATGGGTTGAAACCTAGGGAAATATTCACAAAGGTATGGTATGCCCATAGAGCTGGAAAAAGTATTATATGCCAATTGGGCCAACCTAATTTCAAGCAAAATATTAGAGTCGACCTGTGAGCAAACTCAAGATAAGTCAACCACCATCTTAGAAGGATTTCCTTGCAAAAGAATCAAAGGGAGAATCATAAGACAGATAAGTCAATCCATGTAAACTAGCAATGAGCTCCCCATGGATTGCATCCAAATACCTATTGCAGATAGGTGTTCATGCTCATGAAAGTGAGAATCAAATCCATGCAGTCTTAGACCCCCCTCCTATTCTAATTCTTCTGGAAGCATTAATGATTTGGGAATATGTTCTTATTCATGGTGGTAGTTGTAGTGGTCATTGTCATGATCATGGAAATGGGAATGTCCACATCCATGATGATTTGAAGGGCCCTCCTCATCAACTGCACATTCATTTCGTCGTGATTGTGACCTCCATGATGATGGTGATGGTGATGATCATCTATAGAAGAGACCTCGTAACTGAAAGAGAGGGAATATGAACCTAATGCTATGCATACGACAATCAAATCCAATAAAGCAACAGATAATTTCCAGTGGGTGAATTTATCGTTTTTCCCTTGCCATTTTTTACCCCCAAAAAGGGGCTTTCCAACCAGGACTGAAATCAACCCGTAAATTTTCTCAACAGATCTAAATCACCCTAAAAGCTAAAACCGATCAGATGAGCAGTACTAGAACCTAAGATTTGAGGACCAAGCCCCATATGAGATTTCATATTGCGTTCTAGATTGTTACCAGGACCCATATGAGCTTTAAGGACCACTTTTAAACTCTTTTCCACTCATTAGGTTGGATACTTGAACTGTTAATGCTAGTAGATCGGAAATGTTGAAATGAAAAGAGAGTGGATGAGCAGATCTAAAATCTGGGCACACAAATCACTTTTTTTTCTACATATGTATGCTTTTGGGTTGCACCAAACCACTTCGCTCATCAATCACAAAACTCCGTCTATCTCCGCAATAACCCTAACCATCATTCATAGGTCTCAAAGGTGCAAGGATTATGAGAATTATGTAGGGTCACCTAATTTTATTTTGGAGAATTTAAAAGGGCTTAAAATTATGTTCGAACTGATACCTCCATCTGATACCTCCATCTCGTTCATTCACGAAATTGATACACCCAAAATTTCAACATTTACAGGATGCGTTCGTTACTATAATAAATAAGGTTTTTCTGTTTAGTGTTAAAGAAAGAGAAGATAATAGAAATATGAAATGAATCAATTGGTCATTATCCTAATTTATCCACACTCAGGTCCTACAATGGTTCCCTAAAAACTTATGCACAATCCCTCAACCAGATTCAATTTAATAGAAATCAATCTCAAAGACGCAATTTGCATTGAACTGGGTTCAATCTCTTCGATGCCTTTGTTTATCCATCGAAGGTGAGCCGTTATGATCCTAATGTGGAAGAGAAGGGATAGGGAAATCTAGAAATTCAATCACTAGACAATGGCACACTCATTATGGACACATATATATCTTAAATTTAAATGATTGGGAAAAAAATCGTATCTTACATGTCCACTCCACATGGTTGTATCATAATGAAATTAGAATAAGTAGTTTTATTCATGTTAATATCTAGAACTTGATACAACACATAGAAATTTGAAGAATGAAAATATCAAAAACAAAGAAGAAATTGTGGTTCTTTGGGGCCAAAGCTCGGAATAGATATCATCCACTTAAATTGTGGTCATGGAAGAACATGCTCTAATGCAACAATTTTTTATTTCAAGGACCCCACCTTGACCCCATCTTTGGAGGCATAAATTAGGCAAAATGGATCCTCAACCCTAACATATGGTGGATATGGAAGATTATTTGAGTAGAGACACAAAACATTATGTGATTCCTTGGCCTTGGAATGAGAAAATTAAAATGTTGGACATCAATGCAATCAACTTCATACCATTATAAATAACACTTAAAACAAGAGCGATCTTGCTTACAAGCATTCTTTGCCTGAGACCGAGTATAAACCTAGAAAAAAAGACGGAAAGGAACTTATCTATCGAGAGAACTTACTGGTGTCATTCTTGTACAGTGGCAGGATAGCTAGGCAGAGAGCTTATCACCGACTACATCCTTAAAAGTGTAAAGTTTACTAAATAGTTGTAGCTGGTTCTAGTGAATGATTGATGGTGTCTAATCACACTAATAGATGTTTATATCTTTAATTGATAGGTGTTTATATTTTAGAATTTGGGGTGGACTGGCATCTTTTTTTTCATAGTATGAGGATAAGACGATTGTACTGTCCAAATTGATTATATGGCAGTAGTTACAAATTGAATAAACAATTTAGAAAAAAATAACTCTAAACTTATGCATGAATAATTGGTAACTAGAAAAAGTCTAGAACAAGAGATAACTTATTAGTGACACTTAACTTGTGGATTATCGGTGTTCACCAACAACAAATTAAGTGTCTATGCTAATATATATAAAAAAAATTAGAGCATTAAGTTAGAGACAATATAAAATGTTTGCCTTAAAAAATTGTCTTGAAACCTTTACTGTGTAATAGTGGCATTTGCTTCAATTTGAAATGACATATTTTATGACTAGATATAAGTTCACAAAATCTCATCAAAATTGATATATTGATCTATCCAAATTTGGGAAAAAAATAGTATACGAACTTACCAGAATTTGACTAAAATGGTTTGAACAATTCAACTTTAATGTAGCTTTAATATTCCGAATTTTGTGACATGCATGTACATGTAGATCATTAACACAATTTTATTCGTTATAATATCCATAATTTTGAATTTGAATTTCAAGTATATGGAGAATGGAACGTTGTAAATATTAATCACTTGTCATCATAATGTTAATACATTGCCATTGATACCCTTCCAGGATCAATGCACTGGAGACAAATGCTTTCTTCGCTTCATGGAATTGAAGAACAACACATTAAAAGTAATAAAAACAAACCATTAGAAAGTGGTACAGCGAATTAACACATCACCAAGAAAGTTAAATATTTTTTTTCCCAATGGCCAAGAAACATTTCATAACATTCCATTCATTTAACAAAGGAGAGGAACATGGGAACATGGTGAGCATTCTGTAACATTCCATTCATTTAACAAATGAGAGGAACATGGGAACACAGTGAGCGCCGTTCTATCATTGATTTTAAAACAACTCAATAAATTTAAACTATTATGATCATTTAAGAAAAGAGAGAAAGATAATGAGATGCTTAAACAAGTATGCTCCAATATGCTTTAATGTGATACATGACGTTGTAGTAGAGGTACATAAAGATGGGATGATATGCAACAAAAGGAAAAAATCAATATGTATCCAATAAATAAACAACTCTATTCCAATTCTTTGAAATAAATATTCAAATAAATCGATGAAATAGCCAAGTGACAATTTTTTGCATGGATTTTCTTCCAATTCTTTGAAATAAATTGATGAAGTAGCCAAGTGACACAATTTTTTGCATGGATTTTCTTCACAATTATACTAAGGCATAAAATTCAGGTGCAGCCAGGGATTACAACAAATCCAATGCATAAATTGCAAAAATACAAACAAACATAATTCACTTCATCGTACACAAAAACACAACCAAATTATTTATTTGGTAGCATGGACTTCGATTCTCTTATCGTTCTGCCTCTACCAAACTTTCTATAAAAATCCATGACACGAATATATACAATAAAAGATACATGTGATCCTCTCTCTTAACACCATATTTCAATTTATCAAAAAAAGTTAGTAACACAACGTACAATGTTCGAACCATAATATTCCAATAACAAACATAAAATCGATGTGCTCCAAATAAAGTATTCAAGTGTGTTAGTTTATATAAACCCAAAAACATATTCTATTATTTTTGACATCCTATTTTTTTTATTTTGCATATTTATATTTTTTTTGAAATCTGTTTCTTTCTATTTATACTGATACGTTAATATAATATAATGTAATGATACAATATTTTTTGGTTTGTCAATTAATTTTATATCTTTATCATTTCAAAACATCCTACTTTCAAAACATCGTACAACTCAAAGTAGAAAGTAATATTAATCTTGTTTTATAAAAATCAAAATAAAAAGTAATATTAATACTGTTTTATAAAAAGTAAGTTATAAACCTAATGTTAAACGGGGCAACTACATTTTATGCTCATGGGCTACATCTTCCTTCCTCTTGGCCTCTTCCATGTCATTCTCAACATTCAAAATTACCAAGGGAACAGGTTTTGGGCAATAAATACACCAGAGCTCTATCAAATTTTGGTTGCCAGATAATACAAATACATGCACTGTAGTTTAAAATAAGAACATGCTCACAATTCCCCATCAACACCAACACTAATTTGTTTGCCAATTCCTTCCTCTCGAGTGCCCAAATGAGGAGGAGAATGGGGATGTTGTAGCCTTGACAATGTAAAAATTGGGTATGAGGTGCAAAGAATCATATGCTTTCCTCTTCTCTCTATCACACAAACTATCATGATTAATAAGCCTTATTTATCTCTAAAAAAAGTTTAGTGGCTTTCAAAAGCTGGTGTAGGGGCGTGACATCAGGGTGGTATTTTAGTGCCAGTTCTCTGTATGCAACCCTGATATCACTAAAGGAGGCATCACAGGGTACACCCAAAAGAGCATAGTGACTCTTTTTTCTGTTGAAATCAATATCCCTGTTCTCTTTTGTTGCACAACTGGCACTCATGGTTCTTCCATTGAACATGGCAGAAGCCCTTACTACCCTCTTGCCAGGACTCAACTGAGTACTTGAAATTAGGCTGCTTATGGGACTTGTTTGGGACATCAATCCCACAGGGGATTGAGCTCTGGGAGATGTGACTGGGGAGTTTATTGTGAAAAAACAATTGTGGAAATATTCATGATTTCTTTCTTATAAATTAAGTTATTAATCTTGTATCATGTAGGCATAAACTTGAGTCTCTCCCAAAGATTTCTTTATGGCTATAAATGACTCCAGGGAAAGATCACCCCACTTTATCTTGGTGCCTTTTTAATGTAGGGTTGTTATTTGCTTGGTAGGATCAACAAATTTCGGCAAAATGCCCTTTATTTTTTGAGTTTATTTGATAAGGGATTGGCCCTTGCAAGTGGGGGTTGGTGTCCCCCAGATCTATGTTATTTTGATCTAGTGAGACTTGGGGTCATATGTGTGCGATATTTCATCATCTCCTACATCTAGATTGATTTGAGTCCTATCCCTATCCCCTTTCACTCTAAACATCATGTTCCCTTTGAAAATAGATCCCTCCCCTCCAATCTCTTGCAACTTATAAGTATAGCTGGTAAACCCAACCGACCAACTCATTTCCACCTTCTTCCACTTCGTATGGAGTAGACAGAAGAGCGCCTAGTCAAAATCGTAACTTCACCCATGTTACAAACAAACCCAAGACCAATAATTTTAGGTGAAGTTGCGCTGACAATGTGAATAATGTGTGTTAAAAGTGTGGCTATGGACCAATGACCCCTCCGTCACTAGTTGTTCTATAAATGTAAACCCAATCCATTCATATTCAATCTTAAAAGAGACAGCTTATACCCAATTCGTTCAAATTCGAATTAACATAAACTCAAGGCATTCCAATCCAAACTTTAAAACAAGTCATTCAAAAAGACAGATTACTAAACTACTAGTTATCCAATAATTTTTCAATTTACAATGACAAAACGCTTTTGAAAACCTTGAAATCAAATCCTTACAACCCTAACTGATTTTCTAAGCTGATTCACACTCCAAGCATTATGTGCCCGCTAATGAGCATGGTTAAGTTCATGGAAGCGACATTCATAGAAGAGCCTATAGAAAAAAAATACCTTAAAGTGAAGAAGGCATAGCTTGCTGTTTGGTTGCATTCTTTAGGTGAACCTGCTCATTTCTTCCTTCTTGTTTGGATGGAGATGATGGAGATCACCCCGTCAAAATAATAAATTCACCCATATTACAAACAAATCTAAGACTTGGGTGAAATTGGGATGACAATGGGAATAATGCCTGTGAAAAGAGCGGCTATGGCTTAATGGCCCCTCCATCTCTGGTCCTGTTGTAAATCCATGAAGGAATAGCTTGATGTGTGGCTGCTTCCTTCAAGTGAACTCACCCAATAAGGGGCAGAGCCCTTTTATTTTCCACTAGATCAGATTTGGGTCTGGTAGTA
Source organism: Larix kaempferi (assembly GCA_027924585.1). Taxonomy (NCBI): domain Eukaryota; kingdom Viridiplantae; phylum Streptophyta; class Pinopsida; order Pinales; family Pinaceae; genus Larix; species Larix kaempferi. The sequence continues at coordinate 991,353 of BSBM01000915.1, read as the reverse complement.
GAGTAGTCAATCCTCCCATTCAATTAGACTCCGTGATTACAGGCCTCGGATCCATATTTTGTGATTACCTCTTCAACAGTAAAATCGTGTTAATGGATAGCAATATTTACCACTTCGTCTACTTCAAAACCTAGTTCAAACCCTGGAGAGTATGCTCCCGTGCATCAAAACAAGGCAATGATGAGAGAAATTTGGTTTAAAATACCAATAAAATGATAAAATATCCCCGTCTGCTTCTCTTTATTTCTCTACCTGGATTAGGTGTTTCGGTAGAGACAAAACATTAAAATAAAAATGAATGAAAAATAAATAAGTGGTAGGTTGAGTCGAAATTAAAATTTCATCTCAATGTAATGTCTTAAAACACCCCACCGCGTGTAGACATAGTGATAGTATATAAGAGTACATCATAATAATTTGATTATAGAAAACAGGCCATTATGTTGGGAATATCTCCCAAGAACCTAGATGTATCCTTTAAGTATCTAGGTGGTATCCACAACGATTTAACAAGGAAAGTGATGCTCTCCAAAATGTAGGACCATTGATGAGGATTACATGCAAACACAATATCTAGAGATGAACAAGAAAGGAAAAAAAAATGGTTTCAAGAAGATAGATCACAAGGGAACTTCTAACGAGGGAAAGCATGGATGGAAAGGAAAGGGTAAAAAGACAACAACCACTGCACATCAATGTAATGATACAAACAACCAACCATTGTAATGTATATGGTCATATCAAAGACAAGTGTTGGAATCTACATCCAACACTGAATCCAAAGAATCACAAAAAAGGAGTTCAAGACGAAGAACATGTTACCTATGGATTTAGGGAGCATGGTAGAGAGAATATTCGTTGTAGACAAAAAAAAAAATTCTACAACAGTCCAAAAGGAGCTGAACCTGAGTAGCATCCATCCAAAAAAAGAGAAGAAGATGAATATACTCTTTCATATCAAGATACAAGTGAAGAAGACAAAGGTGGATGCTCTTTTTTATTATAGTCTATAGGCCAACCTCATAGCAGGATATATAGTTAGTAGTGTTTGGTTATAAGTTCATGGCCATCCTTTCACATGCCCATTGATATGCACAAGGATGTAGAGCTTAGGGTCACTAAGCACTATAAGATCAAATTTGATACAAGTACACATTACATTGTTGAAGTGAAGGTAGATGTAACACTACTTAATGGGTGTGGTGTCATTAGTAGAAAAATGGGTGATAAATGACCAAGTGACCAAAAAATTTGGTCATCATGGGAAATAAATGAGTAAACCACCAAAAACGTTGGTCACCACAATGTTTTTAAGTGAAAAATTACCAAATTAAGTGATCACAACTAAAAATGACTAATTTAGTCATGGGATAAAAAATGTGACTAGAAAGTCTAATTTAAGAAGCAAATAAGATGTCATTATCAAATATTTTATTATACGTAACAGATGGAAGAGTGTATATATAATTATTACAATTTCATAAATTTTAACGTTGTAGATGGATTCAGAGGCCCCCTCAAATAAGGGGGCCTCTCAATCTGTTTGCAGTGTTAAAATTTACAAAATTGTAATTTGTATTAATGTTGCAGATAGATTTAGAGATCCTTGAATCGATTTACATTGTTAAAATTTACAAAATTTTTAATTTTAATGTTGCAAATAGATTCAGAGACCCACTTAAAAGAGGTATCTAAATCCATCTACATCGTTAAAATTTACAAAATTGTAAAATTTTATTGTCAAAATTATAATTATCCATTGTCGAATTTCGTTAAATAACTTACTTGACTATAGAGCACTTCGGTATTCTCATCAGTGCAATATAGCTAGACCAATCATAACTTCAAGCCTCGATTTAATAATCTATAATTAATATATATTATAGTTATATATATTAATATAGTGAATATATATCATATGTAATATATATGTTAATATATAGTATATAGATTAATAATATATAGTATTATTAATAGTTTATATAGTAAATATATCATATAGTTATTATTACTATATAATTATTATATTAATATACTATATAATTCTAATATTATGTGTGTTAATATATTAATATGCTATATACTATATAATTAATATATTAATACAAGATATATATATAGAGAGAGAGAGAGATAAACAAATTAAAAAAATGTATATATAAACAACAAAACACACACACACACATTATTATTAATATTAACAAATTAAAAAAAACAAGAATGTAAACAACAAAACAAATATAATATAGAGGGGGAAACTAAATAGAAAAAAGAGAGCAAAAGAGGGAAAAAGGAATGAGCGGGAAAAATGGGTAAATTAGAAAATATATTGGGAGGGAAAATACGGAAATATAAATGAAAATAGGGCATTTTTCAAAAGGAAAATCCAATAGATCTAATTTGCAGGAAATGCATATGAACATGGTGAGGGCATATCAGGAAAAAGACGACGTTACAAATGCATTGCGAGTAGACAACTGGTGAGAAGTTTTATCTCCATATGGTTCAAAAAACATCCATGACATCAAAGTTTGTCGTGTTAGTTGTTGTATCATGGGGTGCCTTGAAAATAAGGTAATTATATAAACCTTCTAAGTCTCCTTTCCTCTCTTTTTGTTCATGGGGTGCCTTGGATTCATCCCTCTAAACATGTGACAAATTGAAGTTAAATGGATTTAAATTTTAAAATGCATTTAAATCCCTTACCAGGTCCAATTTTCTCAAGAACCATGGACCCAAAAATCTAAAGGCCCAATTGCTTCAAGAACCATGGACCCAAAAGTCCACCAAGAGCCATCATAAAATTCCAAAGGATCCCTCCGAAGGCATGCCATGTGATTGATATAACACTATGTCCTTTGTGAACTAGGGAGTGGTTCTAAAGGAAAGGGGTGCCACGCCATGTGACCATGGATTTTGTGAATTTGGGAAAGTTGTGTGAACCAACAATCGAAAAGAGGAATGCTAGAGGATGGAAGTGATACTACAAATACTCTAAATCACCAAAACAAAAATCATATATGTGATTGTTTCAAACCGGTTAAACTATTATTCTTCTTGGATCAACAAACCTTCGAAACCCTACCTTCTTCTAGTATCAACAAATCTTCAAAATTCTCTTCATCTTGGATTATCGAATCCTCAAAGCCTAGCAGTAAATTGCTTTATTCTACGATTGAAATAAGTGTCTGGATCCTGTGCCACGTCCATGACTTGAGTTGCATAATATTTTTGTTCTCTTCATTTAATGGATGAAAATACTACAAAACACAAAAATTAACTTCACCATGGGATGTGCTCCCTTCCCAACTTTAAGTTAGTTCTTAACTTTTGAATCTTTTAAAATTACAATCAATTTTATTCTATATCTAAGTTTTGGTTATTTCTCATTCTTCTGAATCCGGTGAGATTTGCATTTCAATCCCATGGTACTCAAGGTTTGTTAAAAATATAGTTAGGGATTTGTATGTTTATTTTGAATAGAAAATGGGTGCATGGTAATGTGTAGTCTCAGTTGTAAAGAGGACGAGCATACTGGAATGACTTTATGCCCAACAAAAATCTTGTCCTTCCTACTAACCAGTTCTTTATTTATTGTACCATCAAATATGTGAGGGGGGGGGGGGGCTTATTGGTTTTTTTTTATCCACCCTCCTTAGTTTTGAAATAGTTATGGATTTCTATTGGGGAAGTACTATATATCTTGGGTGGGTTTGTAGCGTCATGTTTTCATACCCGTCGGGGAACCACTAGACACCAAGGATATCAGACAACTATAAAGTTGTAGAAGAGGATTTATTTGATCAATTTCAAATAGTCCATTGGAATCCCAATAGGAAGTACCTTCTACAATGTTCGCTATCACAAAGATAAAATGCTCTTTTCAAATAGTTGGGCAATTGGTAGGGGTATATTATGGATGGGTTCCCACAACACTACAGGATTTCATTAGATTCTTCGGATTCAAAAAATGGAGTTGTGCAATAAAGTGACGCTAGGGAAAGGAAACTTGAGTAATTAACCATTTTTACAGGTTGGGTTAGCTCTAAAGTAAACTCCTAGGGAGGGTACGATCTACTGCAACATGGATCCTTAAGAATAATCTATGTAATTATGTTCGTTCGAAGTGCATAATATGTCATACCTTTTTCAACCAATAACATAACATAATACATACTCTTTAGTCCCTCCCATATACGAAACATCTGATCCCATGAATCAACTATTACCCTCTACACAGACTATAAGCTTGTGTCCAATCAGCTTAATCAAGTGTGATCCTAAGTCTATCCTTAAATATTAGCATATGTAAGATAAATTCACAATCTTCTTTCTCAATTCACTTCAGCCACTGTTCATAATGTAACTTGAGCAGATAAAATTGAAGCAGACATATTGGTAAACCACATCTTGGATCAATACCTGCAACACTAGAAACAATTAACGGCAAACAACTAAAGGGATTTGTTGTTCGGCTTTCTCCTTTCAATTGTCTATCCTATATATAGATAATTATAGAGAGTTTTGATTGTACAATTGGATGTTTTTTTTTCTCTTATTAACACACATAGAGAGAATGTCTCCTATACTAGTGGATGCTTTTTTTTCAATGTTTGATTTGTTTATGATATGAAATATGTTCATAAGCATACACAATACAATAAACTTGATATAGATCTTATGAGAATATAGGAATTTTTCAAGCACTTAAATGAGTATGTGGATGTAAGTGATACATAACTTGATTAGATAGAGCATTTGTAGCAGACAACAAAAGCTATCCGCAGGGACTATCCCACTGAATATTGATTGCATTTGACAAGGTTAATTCATGGTAATGATCCTACTCCATTTATTAATTATTTCTAAGTTGTGATCCTACAACATTGTTTTAGTATATATACGTTGTCCTTGTTTTGGTATTTGTTACTTTTAATACATGGTTATCCCACTGAACCATCTTTGTGTTTATTATTTTGAAATTTAAAATAACCACAACTATAATAAACATTGTGAACTATAGATCTGGGTAAAGTATTCTTGTATCCTGACTTTGGAGAAGAGCCTAAATGGGATGTTGTAGGTAAGACCACTTATTTTTGGTAATGACTAAATTTATATTTGAATTTAATAATATTTCCTACCTCTTCTTTATACAATGTATTTCATTAAGGATTGATTTCAAAATGCTTGAAGTGATAATACAAGTTGGATATTTTGATCCTTGTCAACTTCTTAGGGTATTAATATGACTAAAATATGAGTACAAGTGATACATTTCCATTGGGATATGAATTTGATAATTATATTATTCATTCATGGGTAAAGTGATATTGAAACCCTACTATTTTAACACTTTCTATGCTTCTATGCAACACAATTCTCGCATGAGATGATGATTGAACGAGGCCATTTTGAAATTGCAATATTTTAAGGAGAATATTGATTACAAGAACCCTTAATACAATACTAAACATGGAATTTATTATGAAGGTTGTGGTAAACCCTCATGGGTAATAAACTCTGATTTATTATCAATCTTAGATAAATTTTTACGTATGAATATTGACCTCTGCAATCTTGCACCACTTGTGGGATTCCACATCCATAGGGATGCGTTTGACAATGTATAATACTCCTGATAACAAATTCGAGGCCTTTTCCTTTCCTCAAGTAGTTTCCTCTTCTTCATCTACAACAGTTATCCAATTCAATTGTGATCCTTCTATCAAATTTCTCTTCGATATTGTCTAATTTCCAACCTTCTAACCTTCTATTCATCCTAAAATCCACCTTATTATGGGCCATATCCAAGATTCGGTTATGACAATTCAAATTATCTTGCATCCCTTCTACTATCCAATGGTTCAACACCCATTTTTTTAACCAACACCAACTACTGAATTGATAAAATCCCTACCATCGAATTCCGAATAGACATTCCCTCCTTGTTGACACCCTTTTAACTAACAAACTGTTTCCAACAAGGATCCTTGCTAATCCTTCAATCCACATCATTCATATGATATACTCATATCACGCCATTTTCGTCAACATATGCACATTAGTCAACACACTAGTAAAATTCCTTCGTTGTCAATATTCTTTTCATCGATTTTCCTCTATTGGTCAGTCGACTTGGTTCAATCAACTTCCTTAGTCAATACTAGCTCTAGTCTCTAAACATCCTCTAGCCTAGTCAATCCAATTTCGAATCAAACATCCATGGGAGTTTATAAATTCTGAATGAGAAGAGGAAATTTGTCATTCACCTCCTCTAATAGATACCATTTTCCTTTTAGATCAATTCTAAAAAACTCTTGTCCATCCCTGAAAGTTTCACGAAGCTTCCTTTGCAACACAACATCCTATTCCAAGTCAATGTGCACATGTAGCACTAAATCTTCAATCTCAGGAAACATTGACAACTCTTCCTTCCCTTTGTAGAATGTGGAAGGTAAAAAAGCTTCAAATTATATGCATTGATAATAGAATAGATTCTCATATATGGTGGTAACTCCAGTTGAAAAACATTTTCCCCCACATGATGCACAATATCAAAAGGACCATACCTAATGGGTTTTATCTTCTTCCGTCGATCTTGTATATATTTCTCACAAAGATGTAACCACACCATATCCCCCACCTTAAATTGATGAGGTAACGTGTTTCAATCACAACTCTCCTTATACCTTTGTTGTGCTCTTTGCAACTTCTATTCCACCTACCTATGTATTTGTTGGATTCTTTTTATGGAACTAATGGATTTGTCTTAGTCATCATCATGATCCATAGATTTCACTCTAGTAGTTTGAGCAACCGAAATGCCAAAGGGTTTAGGAAAAAATCCCAAGCACGTTCCAAATGGTGACTTAGTGCTAGAACTATGAATTGTGTGGTTATAACAATGTTGTATATAAGCTATAATTTCATCCCAAGTCTTACGATGCCTTATGTTGAAGGTCAATAGTAAGGTTGTTTTCCATCATATTGAAGACAATAGTACAATTGTAACTTGTTGTTTTTAGTGTTGTTACAATATATTTCATATCTAAATTTGATATAGTGTTGTTCTACCCCTCCCAAAAAGAGAGCAAGGAGAAACCCGAGAGGTGTATGAAACATGTAGCTACTATATTGGAAACCTCATATAGCTATTAACCGATGTAATTATTGTGAATATGTAGAGTTGGACAAGAGGATATCCACATATAATCTTCTAGTGGTAATACCTATCCAACAAAAGACTGATTCATGTCATCGGTTTATTCTATCAATCAATTCATGTTCATTTCATTCTTCAGGTGTGAAAACACCCTCCCATTTCTTGGGCATATGCATTTGCTCTAGGTAGGAAAGCGAGACTTGACTAGTTACATGTACATTGTAAGTACTTTTTTTACACTGTAAGTATAATGTTTTATACATTCTTGTATAGTTTTGGAAAATTAATAGATCAAAGACATCTCACAATATTCATATAAATACCCAACTAGTAGGAACTTATATCAAATTAACCAGTCAGTAGGAACTTAATATAAGATATCCTATTTACTATTTACACTCAGTTAGTTGAACATATAAAGTTATGGCCATAAATGTTTGGTTTTATTTTTGTGTAGATAAAAACATTAATGAAAGTAAGTAATGGGCATATGTAACGTCCCGAAATTTCACAAAAATTTAAAAATTTTCAACATAGCATTAAATGTTGTACTTTGTTGTGTGGAATTATATTAAATGATTCTATGTCAACATGCTGAAATAAATGTTTGTAATGATCATAAATATATTGTTTTGCGACATGATAAGAGATGAAATTAAATCTACATTAAGATAGTATTGATTGTTTTCTTGTCTCAGTTATACTTCTTAGATTAATTAAGTCAATGCTTAAACAATTATTAATGTTTATAAGTACTAACTGTTGTTCTTCTTTTGATGATGAAGGGGTCCTATGGGTACCCCGAGGCTTACTTAGCATTTATGCTAAAGCATTTGAACATTCTTTTTTGCGGAATTGTAGGTAAGAAAGATACGTCCTTTCCAGTAATGCAAAGCATTTCTAAGAAGTCTTAAATGCACTTTCAGTTAACCGTCAATGTTTAGTGATAAGTTTGATGTACTTCATGGAGAGAGCTTAATAATGTTTTGAATCTCAATCTTACTTTTGTAAGTGTTCTACTTAAATCTTTGATTGAATTTCCAGAAGTTGTAATTGCTATTTGAAAACTTTAGATTGTAAGGAGTCACTACAAGGAGAAAACTACTCTAAAAGATTCTTCAACTTCATCCTATAAAAGTGGCCAGTATGCTTGTCATACTGTCAACTTCCTTCTCGACGTTGTGTAATTTGTAAAGTTCATAAATTTGTATAATGTTTAAAGGTTTTGAACTTAGGTTTTGAGAATAGAGTGTTTCGGTATATAAATGTCTTATGACTCAAAATTTAAACATGTTAGATCATTAGGATTTAGGCTTGGAGATGTATTGCAAAAACTCCTTTTATTATTCTCTTCCATAAGAGCATGACCAAGGGGATAAATTATTAAGTGACTTATCAAATGTTTCTAGTTGTACATTATATACTTTGTACATCTCCAAAAGAAATATTTGTTAATCCTTATGGTGCTAATACCATACCCGAAAGGTTTGATTAAAAAGTGTTCTATATAGTTTACTAATGTATTGACAATAAACATGAGTCTTTGGACTTAGGGCATTATATGATATACTAGGGTTATGAATTCCATTGTGATAATGGCCAACAATAACCTTGATGCACTACAATGTAACACCTAGCTAACCATATAAACGATAATGTAAACTTTGATAACATACGACCCTACTTAAAATGGAAGCTGGTAAGTGTTACTATGGAGAATGTTTGGCAAGGTTTGATATGTGTTTACATTGATAGGAAACAATATGTTGGTAGCTCAATTATTAAAAGTGTGATAAAGGAAACAAGAGTGGAATGCCCGTTGGAATCCGACGTGGTAATGTTCACATGGTATCCTTGGTTAAGCTGCTAACCCTAATAGCTCTCGGGCTTATCACTCAGGTAGCATAACCATTCTACATTCATTGTTCAGGAGTGGTGTAGTAACGAGGCCGACATGCCTGCAAAAATTTAGGGTTTTGTTTTCAGGTTTTGAGAGCTCCTCCCATGATTCGAAACTCTGACCTAAGAGTGATTATTGTTACAAGTTGATAGTTTAAGAGCCGAGCTCTGGTGTGGAAGTTCACTGCATTGTTTTGGTATTTGAATGGCTCAGGAAAAGTCACACTGGTTGTAGTCACTAGTGGATTTGGACTCAAAATCCTCTGACCTCCGACGAAGAAGGGCTATGTCTTCAGATTTCACCTTAAAAATCTCAAAATTTGATGATTTTTTTAAAATTTATAGAAGGAGACGTCGGATATCCGGACGGATATGCTCATATCCGACGGTTCTGTGGATATCTGACATCATATTATGCATTGGGAGGTCGAATATCCGATGCAAAGCTATTCAACCCAAGGATGGCAGAAATCGACATCAATTCCTCAATGGTAACTATGTTCAAGGCATCGGATATCCAACAGAAGGTTGACTTTTAAAACTTATAAATATTGAAACATTCTGACATGTTTGCTATACAAGCGACGGTTTGCGGAAGTTTTTTTATTCAGCGGACTATTTTTCGGTGGACTGTTTTTCATTATTTCCATTGTTTTTGAGATTCAAGTGAGCGAAGTGTGGAGCTTCATTTTCTAAGATCGATAATCTTCATTCAAGCTCTTTACGAGAAAATGTCAACTAGCAATATTCCTGATCCAGACGAACACAATCGATAATTGCTTGCTAGATTGTGGGAAGGAGTTGAAAAAGGGGTGATAGGAAATGCTCTTGTCCATGTACTCAATGCAGGGGCTTTAAGAGGAGAAGAATTTTGATCACAACAGCCACAAAACATTGTAGGGAGCATGGGCACGCTAAGGGGGGGACATGAATACCATCCATTTGTAAGTTTTGCATTATATATGTTATTATTTTGATTGCTTTTGTAAACTTATATATTGATCGTGCTTTCAATAGATGGGGACTAACATGGACAATAAATATTATTTTAATATTAAATATTTATTATACTATTTTTTTTATTTTGTGCATGTTGAATCTAGGGTATAGTAGAATAACTCATTTATTTGTTCGTTAGTGAGACTAACCCACTCACCGGGGAAAGCACTTAACTCTCTAGATTTGCGACACTTTCTATCATGATAATAGAAATAATGACTATATTGGCATGTTGTAATTTCTCTTATATTTTTTCTATAGAAATTACCATAGCATCATTTATCTTACCTTAGTGGAGTACAGTATGAGAAATTTTGTGTTATATTTGAGTAGCTTTTCTCAGTAATTGGGTAAATTATTATGTCTCTTGGATAGTTTGGATGCACCTATTTGACCAACAGTTCAATAGGCCATTTTTCTTTTCATCCCAACAGTACAAATTTTGTTACATTTTAAATGCATCACATAAATGTTTACATTTTGCATTTGAAATTTTTACATTTTGTGGTTGAATTTCTTATATTAACTTTTATCTATTGATGGTTTCATGTAATTATAAAGGAAAGACATCCTAGGGCACTTCATCCGGAGGAAGTGCTTCCACAAAAAGTACCGGAAGCTATGAATATTAATGGAGAACAAGTTAATGATCACATTAATGAAGACGATGATCATTTTGAAAACATAGTTGAAGATGATGTTACAAATAATTTGATCCATGATTCATTTAATGTTGGAATGGTCGATGTTGATGATCATGATCATGATCATGAAAATGATGAACATTTTGATGATATTCATGATATACCTCTTCTTGATAAGGCATACGAACCCCTTTATGAGGGCTCCAAGACAAATCTTCTCTCTGCTATATTATTGATAATGAACTTGAAGGTTATGAATGGTCTTTCAAACATATCAGTGACACGGATGTTAAGGTATGTAATATATTCCATCACAAAATACATATGATTGTGTATTTTGTTGTTCATTCATATATAAGTCAAATTATTATGGATGAAATTTGTTCCATTAATATTATTTCTATATTATATTAACTAGATTTTTATTTTTATTTGTTGTAGCATGATAGGTGAATATTTGTTACCACCATCAAATATTTTACCTCGCACATATTGATATTTATCTGGCATCATGAAAGAAATTGGAATGCAGTATGAAGCAATTCATGCATGCCCCAATGATCATGTTCTATATTACAATAAGCATGAATTTGCAATAGAATGTCCTGAATCTCATATCAATAGATATCGCACAAATCAAGTAACTAAAAAGGTGCCTTGCAAGGTTCTACGTTATATTCCCATTATTCCACATCTGCAACGACTGTTCAGGTGCAAAAACATAGCGTAGTTTATGGATTACCATGCATGGAACAGAATTCAAGACGACATAATTTGGATGCCTGCAAATGGGTCTGCATTTAGAGATATGGAGGAAAAATGGCCCCACTTTAAAGAAGAACCTCGTAATCTTAGGATTTCTTTGGCAACAGATGGTGTCAATCCATTTGCAGAGATGAGATCTGTTGACTCGGTGTCGCCTATTTTTGTTATCAACAACAACATTCCTCCATGGTTGACAATAAAGAGGGAGCACATAATGTTGTCGATGATTGTTCCAGGTACGAACCTTGCAGTTTTTTTTTAAGTAGTTGTATCTCATTTGTCGTATTTTTGTCGCATAATGTCATATATATATTTAATGTTTTTATATTGTGCAATATGGTTTAATATTGTAATCTAAATGGTATGTCTCATATTTATATTTTTTATATGCTCATATATATCAATCAGGTAAGTACCAAGTGAAAGATATGAATGTATATATCAAACCTCTTATTGACGAGCTACTGAAGTTATGGAATGGCATCACTATGCATGACATATCTAGACCAATATGACAAAGGCAATTTCAATTCCATACAATGCTTGTATGGACAATACATGATGCCCCAGGGTTAACCCATTTCTGTGGTATGTAATTATAAGTTCCACTTTATTTGCAAGTTATATGAACTACTGGTTAATATACTACACACGCATGTTTTTCTAAATAATCCAGTCATTTTGTATATAATTATAATTGACATAGATATTCCATCTCTTTATGTAGGTCTTCAGACAAAGGGGAAATTTGCATGTCCAGTTTGTGGTCCTAAGATCAAATCTCGTCGTTCAAAAAGCTTAGGAAAGGAGGTGTTTGATGAGTATAGGCACTTCCTCTATAAGAATCACAGGTATCGAACTACTGAAAAACATCTGTATTTTTTTATATTGTGTGTTTTTTACTGTAATTGACATTAATTTATGTAATTTCATGATTGTAGTTCATGTGATCATGAAGGAATTAATGGGCTTCCACAAGGAATGAAAAGTTATCCTAGACAATTCAGTAGGTTGCCCTACTATGAGCACCTACAAATTGCTCATCTATTTGATACAATGCATATCGGAAAGAATGTAACCAAAACATTATGGCGAATATTGGATGGAAGGAGTGACAAAGAAAAAATTGTCAAAATTTGCGAAGACATTCAAGATAGCAACCATGCAATGAAAGATGTCATTCAATTTCATAGCAACAAAGAGAAAATTAATATAAACTCACTTCCATGGATGTTAACGGACCAGCAAAGTAATGTTGTAAAAGAAGTCATTCGAAAAATTAAATTTCCCATCGGATTTTTTGCAAACATGAAGAATATCATAACAACGAAAGGTGATTTCGCGGGGGTGAAAACTCATGATTGGCATGTCTTCATAAAGGTAATTATTATGGTATAGATTTAATTATTATTTTTTTCCTATTATAGTGAATATGGTTGGTATATTTTTTATTTGTCTACTCTTTGTTGATAAAATGAAAGTATTTGTATATTATTGTTACAGTATGTTCTACCTCTCTCTATCCCGAACAACTTCGACAACAATGTCAAGTAAATAATATATAGTCTCGGGAAATACATGAGGTAAGTGGTGATTTTTTCCATGCGCTTAGTGTTTGTTTAATTCAACATAGAACTTACATTTGTTTTTCGTTCTGTAATTCATGATGTTACATAATATATTGTTTTTTTTCTTTGATCTCTTGATTTGGTTGTCATGTCACTTGTAGATGGTTGTCATCTAAAGAATTCCATAAAGAAGACATAAAGTATTAGAGGAGAGAAATTCCTCGTCTCATGTGTGAAATGCAGAAGCATCTACCTTCGGCATTTTTCAATGCACAAGAACACTACCTCATACACCAAGTTGAGGAGATTGAACTGTGTGGACCTGCGCACTCAAGGTCCATGTGGATGGTTGAGAGGCACTTGAAATTTATGAAGGGTTTGGTCAGACAACGAGCATATGCTGAGGGTTCTATGATGGAGGGATATATGGTATACCAGAACATGATGTATATTAGTGAATATCTTCCTAAATTAGCAGAAAAGCTCAATTTACGTTGCATTTGTGACCCAGAATCCAATAAGAGTTTCGAAGGGGAGTACCCGAAGGGGAAAGGTAGATCGAGGAAGGTGAAAGGTAATATAACACATTCTTATATTCAGTACTTTGCATAAATTTATACTGTAATATACTTTGTTAAGTTACTATATTACATTTGTATTGAATTTTAATTTTATTGTCATGAAACAGTTGGTCAAGAGTGGGATGCAATTCATTTATACATCGCAAACAATCTTGACTGGATGAAGGTATGGATCAAACGATGTGAACAATTTGGTCATGGAATATCATGGGAAGGTGTGGCTTCATTGGTTAAAGCTGCACATCACAATGGAGACACCAACCTAACACAAAGGGAAATCGATTTATCAAGAGGTTTAAAAGATAAGAAGGTAAGCATATTAATCATCCACACTATTTTTTTTTTTGTAAAAAATAATGCCGTTGTACGTCACGCTGTTTTTTTCATTGTATGGGATTATAAACATGCACTAGTTAATCATAAATATTGGGTCATTATGTAATCTTTTCCTGTATGGCTTGTTGTAGGTAAAACACCATAAGGCTATGTGGTGCAATGGATATAGATATCAAATCAAAAAGTGGGATTGAACAAAGAAAACATCTGATTGTGGGATATCTGCAGTCTTTGAGGTGACCAATGTTTCTTCTAGAAGTAACAAACATCTAGAACTCTCTGGAAATCGATACTATGGGTATCTGGAAGACATTCTTCATTGTGACTTTAACTCCTTCAAGGTATTTCTGTTTGTTTTCAAATGGTACAGGTGTCGATTGAATCAATGTGATCTCGATAAAACAATAATTGAACATGATAATGGATTTAACATGGTAAATACAAGGTTGTTTGATCCAGGAATGGAGCCCTATGTTCTTCCAACCCAATGTGAACAGGTATTTTACTCTGAGGTTCTAGGTAGAGCGGGTTGGTCATTTGCTGTGAGACACGATCCAAGAGGAAGGTCGGTAAAGTATAACATAGATGAAGGTAACGAAGACGTTCTCGAAGAAGAAGACGTTGTAGAAGATCATCATGATCAACATGAGCTAGATGATCATGTTCCTAAAGAAGATGTCGAAGAACTTATTGAATCAGATGATGTATTAGACAATCATGTCCATGAAGATGATATCGACGATGACATGATGATTGTAACTGACACTGACGACGAGGATGATATGGCCAATCCTTACAATGTTGAATCTGGATCATCGGATGATAGTACAGACGATGACTCAGATGAAGAAGATGATGAAGACCATTGAATTTTATGAGGTATGGAGTAATAATAAATTAATTGTTTCTTATTGAGTTTCCATTTTCCAGTATGATATAATTAGTAACATTGCTTGTTATAGAGTATGCCAAAAAACAAATTTAAATTTTTTGTACATAGATATTTTTGTCGGGTTATGGGGAATTAAGAGTGATGTGAGGGGGGGAGGGGCCATAAGAGCTTCCACCTTCACGTGGTTGGCCTTGTTTAGTAGAGAATATTAAATTATTCTTGAAACAGAGAGAAGACTAGTAAGGAAATGCACAATCATCAAGACTCAAACATCATCATCATCATCATCGTCATCATCATCATCGTCATCGTCATCGTCATCATCACCATCATCTTCATCATCATCATATTTTTCTTCTTCATTGACATCTTCATCATCTTCATCATCATCTTCATCATCGTCATCATCACCATCATCATCATCATCATCATCATCATCATCATCATAATCGTTGTCGTCGTCGTTGTCACAGCCACCATCATCATCATCATCATTGTCATCATCATCGTCATCGTCACGACCACCATCATCATCATCATTGTCATCATCATCGTCGTCATCCTCACCATCATCATCATCATCATCGTCACCATCTTCATCATCATCATCATCATCATCATCATCATCGTCATCATCATCATCGTCATCATCTTCATCATCGTCATCATCACCATTCTTCATTGACATCTTCATCATGCATTGACGGTGTGGGAGGGTTTTTGGACTCAAACATGACTAACACTAACCATTGGAGCATAAAAAACCATACATATAGATTAATTAATGTGATACAATATGGGGCCAACATTGAAAATTTTTAAATATGTGCTGGCTTGGACTGAAATTTGGCATGGTTAGTCTAGACACATGCATTGATAGTGTGGGAGGGTTTCTAGACTCAAACATGACTGACAATAATCATTGTAGCATCAAAAACCATACCTATAGATTAAATAATGTGATACATGGGGCCAACGTTGAAATTTTTTAAATATGTGTTGGCTTGGACTGAAATTTGGCATGGTTAGTCTAGACGCATGCATTGACGGCGTGGGAGGGTTTTCAGACTGAAACTTGGCTGACACTCGTCGTTGGCGCGGCATCAAAAACCATACCTATAGATTAAATATGTGTTGGATTGGGCTGAAATTTTCCATGGTTAGTCTAGATGCATGCATTGACGGTGTGGGAGGGTTTCTAGACTCAAACATGACTGACAATAATCATTGCAATATCAAAAACCATACCTATAGATTAAATAACGTGATACATGGGGCCAACATTGAAATTTTTTAAATATGTGTTGGCTTGGACCGAAATTTGGCATGGTTAGTCTAGACGCATGCATTAACGATGTGGGAGGATTTTCAGACTCAAACTTGGCTGACACTCGCCATTGCAGCATCAAAAACCATACCTATAGATTAAATAATGTATCTTTTTTCTACTACAAGGTTTATCATTTGTTATTTCTCTTGTATCTTTTTGCACTATCTTCATTTAAATCTCAATTGCTATCAAATTATCGTCGTCATCTTCATCTTCATTTAAATCGTCATCATCATCATCATCATCTTCGTCATCATCATCTTCATCATCTTCTTCTTCATCATCGTCATCATCATCGTCGTCATCTTCATCATCATTGTCATCATCGTCGTCATCATCGTCATCATCAACCGTCATCATCATCATCGTCATCTTCATCATCGTCATCTTCATCATCGTCATCTTCATCATTGTCATCATCATCATCGTCATCTTCATCGTCATCGTCATCATCGTCATCATCATCGTCATCATCGATCGTCGTCATCATCATCATCATCTTCATCATCGTCATCTTCATCATCACCATCTTCATCATCGTCATCATCATCATTGTCATCTTCATCATCGGTAAGCAAGGATTTCACTCCTATCTCAAATGCAAATCATTTTGGTGAACTAGTGAATTATCTCTTCACCTCAAGACTCTGGGAAGCAACTCCACTGGCGAACCCATATAGGGACTCCACTAGGTATTTTAAAATCAAAGAAGCACAATGAGTTCATATGTTTTCCTCTCATTTTCTCAAGCCTTAAACTAGTTAAACCAAGTAGTCTAAAATTTAAGATAGACTATATAATTAAGAGAGGCTCATGATGAGTGGGAATCACCATTGCGGTATGAGGATGACATGGAATATAATTATGGGTATGAACCTAAATCTCAAAAAAATACAATACCGATGATTTTTCTCATGAGTCTAATGTGGACTCTTTTGAAGTAATTGCCCAAGATCCCTTCGAATATCATTCATTTTATGATTGTCCAATGTACTCATCCCGCCATAGATGCCTTTGTTTCTATAGCGTTGGGCCGATTTTTTATATTAAATTAGATTATTACTTTTATAATTGTGGATTTTAAATTGATTACTGGTATATTCCATGCCGATTCAAAATCATGGGTGGAAGTAAATAAAATGGAAATGCCAAAGCGCACATCGGGTTAATATTTTTTGAAAGGAAAATAAAGTGTGTTATAAAAATTAGTGGGCAGCATTACTATTACTCTAATCCTTTCATGATTGTAGAGTCAGAAAGAGAATATTAACCCATCCTAAAGGTAAGGAACATAAAAGGGTTATAACCTCCCCATATTGTATTGGGAAGTTTTAAATTGCCATGCACACAAAGTCTCAATTCCGTGACATCTAACAAAGTGAAGAAGGCTAAATATTTTAAATGTTTACCTTCAAATGAAACTCTAGCTAGAATTGCAAATTTCGATTGTTATGATCATTGATTTTAACACCTGAATTGATTCAACAACCTAAACTACTCACACTCCAAATCTATTTTTCAATATTACTAATTGATATTTACAATTTCATCAATCCAAATGACTTTATCCAATTTTAGGAAAAAATAATACCGATTTCCCCTCTTGCATTTTAAGCGACCAAAGCACAATTAATAGATATATTTATTCCAATAACTGAAACAATCATAATGAAACATAACTCAAGGGATCGAAAATACTAGTGAAAATATCCAATTTTCCTCTTAAAAATATCAATGAACTTAATGTTGGTGTTTTTCTTATGGTTTGACAAACCAAGTTGAATGAGATAGACTTTAACAATTCCTTTAGATTGATATCCATCGTTTCTCATGATTGCTTAATCATGTTTTGTGTATTTTCAAATCTACGTGATTACTTTCCGTTGAATAGTTTCAGTTTCCATTGAATATTAGTATATCACTTTTGATCATAGAGTGAAGACAACAACTTTGTATAAAATCCATGTAAGAAATGTCAATGAGTGACAACGAAACAAAAAATATGTTTCTTAATTATAAGAGAGAACACCAAAAATTATCCACTTCCACGAAAGAGAAATGCTTCCAGGGAAGAAAAGAATGTGCAGTATAGTATTATTACAATATTTGAACAAAATTCCCCCATGAGATACTAGGGGCTATTTTATTTATAAATTCTCTATAAAATAAGTTGAACACATGGATAGGATGTTAAATATGGAGGAGACATTAGAAACACACCTGTTAAAGAAAAATGGGAGCTTGCAATAAAAAATAGGAGCGAGTGGCAAGCTCAACGCCCACATCCAAGATGGAAGCTGGTCCATTTGCACAACAACTTAAATTGCGAACTCAAATAGATGATGAAGAGAATGTTGAGTGTAACTTAATGTGGTAATATGACCATCTATTATCTTGCTATGGATGCCTTTTTAAAACTGAATATGTTGATGATGGACTCATGTCACACTCGATTGCGGAGTGGAAGTTTAGTTCTACTAATCTAGCCGTTCTCACCACTGTGACCAAAACATGATAGAGGGGAAGTTAGGCCATATCAAAAATATACAAGAGATCATGCAAGTGGTCTCATCTTTCCAATGTGTCATTTTTGGTGCAAGTGGCGGGATATCTTCCCCCATAGTAACATAAATGAAGATCATGGTATTGCGGTAATATGTATCAACTATGGAAGGACGTGGGATGAAACTAAGTGCGCTTTTTCTTGAAGTACAGCAACCAACTACTTTTTCTCAAGGGATGTGTTGGATAGGCATTCATGGTTCCTACTAGGACATCACCCTAGACCAAAAGAAAGGATGTGGTATTTCAAGCACTAACCTATACTAAATTATATCAATAGATAAACAACATATACTAATATGTAAGCTTATATACTAACCTATTAACCCCTACTAACCTATACTAACCTATTAACATCCTATAACCTATACTAAGTTATATCAATTTATAATCAACATCCTACACTAACCTATTTACCTATACTAACCTATTAACCCCAAACCCCTAACCTATTAACCTATACTAACCTATTAACCCCAAACCCCGCCGAATACCTCAACTCTCCAACCATGAAATGCATAAACCATTAAACACAAAACTGGCCCTAATATTCCTGTCACTAATCAATAATCCCATCACTCTGTTCGATAGCATGTTTCAACATTTTTTGGAGGGAAAACTCCACCTCCTCCGCATCTGTTTAAGACTTGCGGTCTAGTTTGTGTGATAGGAAACATAGTTCGAAGGGTAGTGATGAATTGAAAATCTAATTCAGTGATCGATAGGTGGTTTCTCCATTTTTTCGAGGGAAAATCCCACCTCCTACACATATGTTTCAGACCTGTGGTTTGGTTTGTAATGTGGCTCCATTTTTGGTGGGAATCTCGACTTCGATTTGGACTTAACTGGCATTAAACAATGACGCAAGTGTTTCCTTTGCACAAGCACAAGCAAAATCAAGAGCATGGGTTTTGATTGCAAAATCAGGAGCAGGAGAAGGATTAGTCTCTACAATGTCTTCGGTATGTGGCCACATTTCATCTTGAACCCTCCTACACTTGAATTTCGTTCAACCCATTAGCAGAGCCTACTCTATGACCCTTTCTCTTTCCTAAAGCTTCGATGCCTACTCTATTCATGGATGAGGAGTGTGTTTGTAGTTTTTTGTTTGGTTCCCTTCGAAGTTTCTGTAACTCCGTTTCGAATTGGGGCTAGTCATGGGCAGTGAGAAATTGTAATGGGTTTGACCCATAATGGGAATGTAATTCGTATGAGTGGTTTGGTAGTTGTTTATGGCATGTTTAATGTAATGAAGTATGCCCATTGTGGGCGCTTATGACTTGGCCGTGGCCATGAATGGTTGTAACCATGTTTGTAACTAATCTAAGGTTTTGACTTACCTTTGTTTTGGTATTCGCTTACTATGTTGCTCTAAGTGATGGATTGGGTATTGTATAAATTGTTTAAATGGTTGCAATCTGGAACATGTTGAAATGCATATCTTTCATTTGGGTTCTGTGTATCAATTCGTAGATAATACGAATGCTCTATTTGTAATTCGCCACCTATAGGTGACAAAAATGACTCTACGTGTAAATTGATGGTTTGGAAAATGAATTGGGGTTTTGCTGTGTGTTAATACTAGGTCTGTTTCTATTTAAACATGAGTTTTTATACTCTGCTAAGCGATTGGGTGAGAATCGACCTTGTCGCTATACGTTATTGGAAAGAGTCTTTAGTTTAAATGATTATGTGTTAGCTTCATGAAGCAATCCTGTATCTATTTGTTTTGGACTCTCGTTGCAAGTATTTATTTGTTTGGCTAAGAGATTCGAACCTGTAGCTAAAATGTTTGGAAAATGATTCTATATTATGAGTTTTGACTTTCATGAAGCAATTGTGTAAGTTAACGTTTTTGGTTCTGGGTGCAAGTATTTTTTGTTTCAGAAGTCATCGAAAACACACGATGTGTGTTTCGACTTTGGAGTTTTGGTCTATAACGTTGGTCATTTTATTTATTTAGTGTTTCTCCTTTGGTGAGATTCGATCTCTGTGTTATTACATTTTGAAACAGGATGTATTTGTTAAATGAAAAGAGCTGGGTAAGCCCTAGCTGGTAAATCGCATTGGTTTAAATGTTTTAGCATTTGCATAGTGGTTTGGTAGGAACGATCCTACTATAGCTTTTCTTTAGATGTTTGTTTGGTTACACCTCTACATGATTCAATCCTGGGTCTACGAACTACTTTTATTTTTATTTTTTTTGGCTAAGTTGTTTGGTTCAGGAGTTAGACAAAAAATAAAGCTCCTAAAGAGATCATCTTCTTGACAGGTCAGCACTTCACTGACACTAGACACACATCTAGATGCACACTCTAGATTAGAGATTCCCTCTCCTAGGAAAAACGGCCCAAGTCATGCAAATTAAATTCACTAATCCTAACTCAAAATTAACTAAATTAAGGTCTTACTAAAACATATTGTGATCTTGATATCCAAATCTACTAAAAATGAAATTGTCCCTAAAATAGGAACTTCTGAGAAATAGAAAACACATGATGAACAGAGTCTTTCAACATCTTCTACAATGCCTACTGACAAAGGTCAATTTGGCATCAACTGGTCGTGCCAAAGATCCTGCCAACAAAAGGCATTGTTTAACGACTAATGTCAATTTACTTGGCAATACCCTTACATTAAAACATCATATTGATTGATTGGATCTTTGTAGGGGTCCTTTTAGAGATACAACTAGACATCATGCATAAATGGAAAATAAATTTAAGAGGGATCTAGAATAGTTATTTTACCCATATGGAAAATGTTAATACCTTATGTCCCAGACTCCCAATCTAATGTTTCTAAATTATGTTGTCAATTGTGCCTTCCCAATCTTCAAGAATCAATTTGCCTTTGGAATTTCTTTCTAGAATGGCCAACAATCTACTTGGCAATGATGGATATCCTGCCAGTTTGCATGGCACATGCTCTAGATGATACATGGTGCATATAAAAGGTTATAAGAATATACAGATGGCATCACTGCCTGTTAAGAAAAGTTATATGGCATAATGTGAAGATAATAAAAGATGGTTTGATCAACGCTAGTAGTATTCACTGAAATTTAATGGTCTCATGTGATACACATTAATGGATTCATTCATGTGATTTGGAAGCTGTGGGGTGGTTGTGTTCTTAATTACAAATATAATCTTGTTCTTCCTAAAAAAGTAGTTTGTTAGTAGTGACCCATTTCAGTGGTATTTTAATCAACGCAACTGATATAATGGGGAAAACTCAGTTAGTTTAAACATGCGAGTTTATTTTTGGTTAATTAGGTACAAGCTGGGAGGTGGGCAGGTTTAGGCTCTTATGTTAACTTGTTAATATGTCATTTATTGAATAATTAAACATACTAATATTGACAATAAGATATTCATCCATAGAAATGGATTGTGCATTACATATTTTCAACCTTTAGGGCCTGAAAAGTGTTATAAGATTCGCCAACCATAATTTTTTTTTGACAAATGGTTGGGTAGAAAAATTTAACAAAGATCATGACATGAAGAAGAATTTAGTTAGTTGGTGGTAGAGGTAAATAGGTTCATATCTAGGAAAGATGGCATGCATTTTATTAAAAAATTGATGTTTCCATATATATGTCATGGATATTATGTGTAGGTTGTATGGACAATAAGAGACTACACTTACCTCAATGCAGTTGGGTTCCTATTATTTATATTGTGGTTACATCAATTGCAGTTTTTCATTGGGAACCTATCTTGTCTTTTTCCGTGCATAAATCTATAGAGAGTGCCTAGAGTGATAATCCTGAACTCTTCCCTACTTTCTACATGGCCTCTAATCTTTTAGATATAATTTGTGCAAGCAATTATTTTCCAAAAGTTCATTGGAGTTGGAATATAGGGTGTAACCCAGTTCATGGATGGAGAATTAAGTAAGGAAAAAGGTTGTGAACCCCTTACATTCCAACAAATAAAACTAAAAAAAATTCCCTTTTACGGGTATGTTCCAAAAAGTGTCATCCATCATTACCACTAGTTAATACCCAACAAAAAATTAGACCACATATGTTTTTAGAAGATTAGAAGAACAATCTCAAACTCTACTAAAGCACCAGGGGCCTTATTGCTCCATATACCCATTGGACTTAGTCCAATTATGAATTTACCCATATCTATTTTTTTATGTTGTACATGCTAGCACTAGTAGATTTGAACCCAAAATCGGACGAGAAAATCCGACGTCCTCCGACGAAAAGGACTGTGTTGTCGGAATTTCTTTCAAAATTACAATTTTTTATTACTGCTCAGCTAGGCTACCACAATTTGTAAATCTGTGTTTTGGATGCTTGCTTGGTGTGTTTTAATGCATATTACCAGTCTAATATTACAAATTACAATAAGCATTTATTGCAGTTTGGATTTTTTTTTTTTTATCTTTAGTGTTCACACTTTGTATAAGGATTCCCCCATGCGGTTAGCAATCACTTTGTATAATGAGTGATGTAATTAGATGTATTTCATGTTTTCCTGTAGGAAGAGGAGTTGTAGGGCTCCAATTGTGGTTATTATTTTTTTATTAAGCTCATGAACATTTATATGCAGTTTATTGTTTCTACTATCACTGTATTTTTGTGATGAATGATTGAAGAATGTTATAAGTGTTCCTAGAGAATTATGAACATGGGTAGTACTGTAGTAGCTTTAACACTTAGAATATAGTAGCTTCAAATTTGGACTGTGGTGGCTTCATAAAAAAACAAGTTGTGGTATAGCTTCCTGGCCAGTTGTGGTTACTATTTTTTTATTAAGCTCATGAAGATTTATATGCAGTTTATTGTTTCTACTACCCCTGTGTTTTTGTGAAGAATGATTGAAGAATGTTATAAGTCTTACTAGAGAATTATGAACATGGATATGTACAATTCCTTATATTTATTATCACTTTGTTTAATGTGATGAATTCATTTGCATGACTTGAGTATATCTGAAGCTCTCCTTGAGGTCCCATGAATGAACTTGAACACTTGTTGCATTCATTTAATTTGAAAGAGTAGTTATAGTTTGAAAGAACTCTCTCCTTACCTTAGCTAGCATTCATTGAAAGGAAAGGCTTATTTTATTCATATGCATTTTCATGGTTTGAGTCAGTCGTCACACCACGAGTTGCACTTCCATCACCCAACTGAGTAATACAACCATTAAAATTTAACTCATTAACTCAACACACTTTAACCTCGCTTGAGGATAAAAAAAAATTGTTAGTTAGGTAGGACACCGGGGATAGGCATCCAAATAACTCCCCCTTGTCATTATCATCCGAGACATAGTTGTTGTCCTCTAGGGTGCTAAAATCCTCTTGTACTTGTTGACACGGTCATCGACCAATTTGTGGAGGGGCCTCCTGTTGTTTCAGGGGTTAAACCGTCACGAGATGGAGAACCGGACGAACTCTGTGGAATGCCGCACTCCACTTAGCCCGAAGGAAACATCAATCATTGTCTTCCTTGTATTCTCCGGCCACCATACTGGTGATTCAAGGGTGATAAGGCAGAAGTGCCGAAAACCTTTTCCGACGTGTCATGAACGAGGTAGCTTACTGACTTTTCTACTAGGGCTCTTTTACTGAGGATCCCTTTCAGTAGAGGGATATCCTTCCATTATTGGTCTCTCATTTTGTATTGTTCGACTTGGATTTCATCACCTTGTGAAGGATACAACTTGTTGAGGCCTCCAACTCTTAGTTAGGAGGTTTTTCTTGCTATTTCACCTTTTTAGAGGGTCTTTTTCTTTTTAGTGCTGCTTGTTGGCATACTGGCCACTTTTGTTTCAGCTTGCTTACTGTGACACCGGTCCCAGTACAGTTTTTTGAGCTTATCTGATGATTTGTGATGTCCTCTTCTCCTAGGTCTTCGAGATGGTTGAGTTAGATGGTCT
Organism: Larix kaempferi; assembly: GCA_027924585.1. Lineage (NCBI taxonomy): Eukaryota > Viridiplantae > Streptophyta > Pinopsida > Pinales > Pinaceae > Larix > Larix kaempferi. The sequence continues at coordinate 966,709 of BSBM01000915.1, read as the reverse complement.
TCTCAAGGGACTTAGCACCTCTTGATGGAGCCACTGATGCTTGACCTTAGGAGTAGTCTAGAGGACCACATGATCACATCATCCGTGTGGACTTTTCTGTTTACTGTGATGATGGTCTTTCAGGTTATATGGAACAATGGTACATTTGAGAGAGAGATAATTGGTACGTTGTACCCCACCCTGGTTGATTGTCTTATGGTCCTTCCATTTTGTCGATAATATTTGTGTGGTACCTTTCCTTTTACCTTTTGGGTCTTTTACTCATCTTGGTATATCTTTTGATTTGTACCACCTTTTATGTTTTTGGTCTTGTGGGTACTACGGTAGTTTGTACACATTTGAGGTACACACCCTAATTTGTCCAAGTTGTTATGAGTCTTTATACCTTTTGGTGGTCCTATTTGAGTTACAAGAGGTAGTTACATGGAGCTATTGCATATAAGAGGTAGTTACAAGGAGCTATTGCATATATTTGACATTATTTGACCTTCCATCTCTTTGGCATGTCAAATAACAGGTAGTTACAAGGAGCTATTGCATATATTTGACATTATTTGACCTTCCATCTCTTTGGCATGTCAAATAACAGGTAGTTACAAGGAGCTATTGCATATATTTGACATTATTTGACCTTCCATCTCTTTGGCATGTCAAATAACAGGTAGTTACAAGGAGCTATTGCAATATATATTTGACCTTATTTGTACCTTCCCCACAATGGTTGATTTACTTTTGGACCTTACACCCTGTTTTTTATTGGTCTTGTGGTAGCTTGTCCTTTCATTTTGGTCCTTCAATTTTTTTGTGGTACCTTGCCTCTCACCTTTTGGGTCTTTTATTGATCTTGAGTTATCTTTTGAATTGTACCGCCTTTTTTGTTTTTGGTCTTGTGGTTATAACTATGGTAGATTGTCCACATTTGAGGTACTACACCCCCTTAGTCCCAAGGGTTATGAGTCTAATTTATACCCACTCTTTTTTTTTTACTTGTACCTTACTGGTTGTTTTTTTTACCCTTTGGTTGCTTCTTGTACCTTACTCGGGGCCATGACTCTCTTTGGCCTCAGTTTGCTGGTTGTCAGCTCATCTTTATTGTGATTGTACTGATCCTTTTGACTACCATTGACTTTCTTTGATTGTCCATACCAATATAGCCAGTCATCTCTCTCTCTCTAGTTTGCACTAACCCTATAATAGGGTAACTTGGTTCCTAGATTTGACTGGCCTCTAAGAGGCACATTCATTTCTTAAAGTAACTCTTCTGAGTATATTACAGGAAACGTCTACACCCACGTAATTAAATATGTGTTGGTTAAAAGACTTAATTAGTAATCAAAGTGTTGGTAATCAAATACGTGGTAAATAATTTAAATTAAGTAGTTAAGGCGTGTCCTATCATACAAAATTGTTGGTAATAAAATTATATTTGTTGGTAAATAATTTTAAGAGTGGTGGAACTCGACCTCGACTGAACTTGTGAGGAAAATTATCTTGGATAATAAGTGTCCTGACAGAAAACTGAGTAGAACTATGACCTTATCATAACTATAACAGATTGCTCCAGACTTCCATTTGTGAGCTAAACAACACAATAAAATTTGTAACAACAAAAGGAAAGTTTGCAAGATGGGAAGCACCATTCTGATGTTATAACTGTACTGTTCATGAGCACATTTCTGGGAAAGCAAAAAGCATTCCTAACTTTATAACAAGAGAATATTTCACACAGAAGTGTGCTGTTAATTTTTAAGAAGCGGGCCTAAAGCAAGCGAGCCTGAAACAAGTGGGCCTAGTGCAAGCGAGCACGAGGCAAGCAAGCATAGAAGTTCAAAGTGGAATCCAATAGGCCCATAACCCACAAGTAAACATGAAAATATCTGCTTGGACTAGAGGAAAAAATCATATCTACACTATCAATGATAATATGAGTTGGTTGGATTATATGCAATACTGGAAACCTAGGTGGGAGTTGAGACATGCTGAAGTATTAGATGCTAACTTACAAGGATCTGATGCTTTTATTAGACTAGTTCTAGAACTCAAAAGAATTCCTATGGGATCTAGTATTGATGTACCAGAGATGATTTACAACAACTCCTTGAGAAAAGCAGCTGATGCAAGCAATTGTTTAACTCACTTATACCACGATCTTAACCTAATCTCGATGGAGGGTTCTACACCTCACCTTGGGCTACGACTAGAACAACAATACTACTATATTAACCGGATACGTTCTTTGGAAGCATGGCCACCTCAAGATGCTAGTCTCTGGTTTCCAAGTACTACACACACTTATGAAAAATATAAAAAATTGTGGTGGAAATTCTTGAGAAAAGAAAATAAAGATAGAACATATTATACCATGCTAAAGTTTGGACCTCAAATGACACATATCCATGAGGATCCTGCATGGTTCATCCTTGATTAGACTAGAGATTGGTGGCAGTCATTTGGAATCAACCTGACAGGATTAGATCCAGGTGTTATTTATAATCTAAAACGGGAAGTTGGAGAATCTCTCGAACAGGTCAAAGATATTTTGCAGACAAAGCTTACTGAGGCTCAAATCCTTTCGTACTATGTAAAAACAAATGGCAGTGGCTTGTCAAAACCCACATAGACGTCCACATGCATCATAATAGACGCATGGTCCTGAGGTCTATTTATTCAAAGGCATGGGTTGTTGAATACAACATCTTTCGAGAATTTTATGGTCCCCCATACTCCGATGAGTTGTAAATATCTCAAAAGTATTTGGCTATGAGTGGGGCTTGTCCATTCAAATTGTCAAAAAGATTGAAAAGAAAGTCTTTGTAACTATGTCATGATAATATAAAGAAAGCCCTACTTTTCTCTCTGTCAATATGATTGAAAATCTATGTTATGTATTACACACCCTAAGTCAATATTAGAAGTAATTTTCAAAAGGAAGCATTAGTTGGGAGTATGACTGAAAGCTACCATTTTTCAAAATAGCTTACATGTTTACGGTTCCGTTTTTGCTTGATTCAATTACTTTCAGTCATCTAAGAAGACCATGATTGAATAATATTATACAAGTTCCACAACATTGTATAAAATATTGTTTTTGAAGATTTGTGAACACTTATTAACCACTTAAAAGATCTTACTTTTGAAAGTCTTAAAAACTTTTAGAAGTTTTCCATAATGGTTAGTGATTTTTATTTTATAGTATTATTGTTGAATATAAATATCTTACTAAATGTGACTGGACTTCAATTATCGAGTTAATGAACCCAAACTGATGGGATGAGAGAGACTTTAGGGCAATGACGACACATCTGATAATTGGATGGTTTGATATAGGAGTCAAGACCCAAAGGAGCAATAAAAGAAAGCTCATAATTGCATGAATTTGTAATCACAAGAAAGATAAAGTGATTGTCTTCCTCATCGCTTGAATGCCTACATGTTGAGAAAGGGAATGAGGATAAAGTAACATTATAAAAGGCGTGACACGTCACCTTTTAAGAGGCGCTATGCCTTGCGGTCGTATCTAAACTTTTTTCCCATGTTGCAGGTAGAACAAATAGGTATTTGTCAGATTTGTCTTCCTCGAGCGAGGGGAGTTTAGGAAGGCTAGAGGAAAGTGAGACATCCAGTAGGTCTAGAAGAGTTGTATATTCAACTAGATGTCAAAAGACCAGAAGAAAATTTGAGAAACATAATGAATTTTTTCACAGTCAAGGGGGGTCGTGTTCCTATGGTGATGAGACAAAAGATGACCTCGAGGTGCCCTCGAGGTACAGACATTTAGTGAAACAATGGGTACCCAAGGATCTTCCTCAATCGAACATAGATTTTTGTGTGAATGATAGGATATATCGAATAGCACCATCGTCAATACATGGTTTTGGGTTGTTCAGCATGGATGGCATAAAGGTCCCTTACAAAATATGTATAGAATTGATGGAGTATGTTGGACCCTGTTATAGCTACAAAGATTGGATGCACCTGGTCCAATTTACAAAAAGTATGCGTAGCTATGGATTGTCAACAAACTATTTACAGTTGAAAGACAAAAATCAAAATAAAGGAGCAACGTTGTACATGGACGGAAGGCAAAAGGCCACAGGGAATATTGCGGGGTTTATAAACAACACACAACTAGGGTCTACAATTAAGCAACCAAACTGCGAATTTGAGGGGCGTGAAGGAAACCGTGTTTTTGTAGTTGCCATTAAATCAATATCTGCAAGGGAAGAGTTGCTTATTAATTACAATTTGAACCGAGTAGATACAAAAAATGTTACTATGGGAGTGATACATATAACAATTTACCCAACCTTTTATTAATGAATTTAACATATTAATGATTTTTTCGTTAGTTTATTTCATTTAAATTTTTCCCATTTACTTCGCAGGCTAGTGATCGGGATAAAGCACCGCCAGCAGATGGTCGGAGGAGTACATCTTCCTTGAGGGATTAGGTATACATCTTTGTAATAGTGCAAATATAATAAGAAAAAATAGTTGACTTTCACTATGTTTTTTATTTAGGTTTCTGTAAGGGGCAACTCCTAGTTATTAGTAAATTGGGGCAAGTCACCTATGAGCATCGATCCGAGGAGTGGATCACGATCCTATACGTTGCAGGTATAATCCATTGGAATTGTTCATATTATTGTAGGAATCTATCATGATATAAATCAATAGTCTTTTATATTTTTTTGTTGCAGCCCGATGAATCATTGTATGAAACAACATCAGAAGAATGTCTAGTAGATCCTGAAGTGGCCGAGATCCTTAAAGATGATAGACAAACTGGTGAAGCCACAAACCGGTTTACGATGATAGACAAATTGTTGGAAAAATATACTGTGGAACTCGTTTCTCTGCTTATCAAGTTTCCACAGACAAGTGAGAACCTGGCAAGGATTGAATTTTTGGAATGGAAATCTGAATCCTTGGAAGTAAGTTGAGGAATCGTGATTCATAAAATAACTCACTTATAAATTTATAATTTTCTCTTTTAAATGATAGTACTAAACGTGTAAGACGTGGTTTGTATTTACAGAATTATCGAAAAACACACAATAGTGGTGGAGGAGATGTTGGCCGCAGCGAGCCTCATGGAGAGACGTGGCATCATGAGCAAATGACTCCATGTACTACATCGACTCCTTTGCCATTGTTTTCGACTGAAAAGGACACACCACGGACCCCAACTGTGAGTGCACCGGCCACTGGTGACCGATGCACACCGGATCGTCCACCGGAAGAGGTCGACAATGAGAATCTTGGTAATATTGATATCGACCTAGTTGCATTTCTAGGATCTTCCCATGTCACTAGCACGGGAACAATGGAGGTAACATTTTTGGTCAACGCCTGTCTCTTCCCAATAAAGATCGATAAGGTCCCAGGTAATTAATATACGTTGATCAAGTTAATGTTTATAACTTCATTGTAATATACCGATAAAACGTTTTCTTTCAACTAATTATGATCATGGCATGATCGTTTCATAGCAAATGACATTTTCTATAAACAAATGAATGATGCGTGCTTGGAGATCTTCGAGCCCACCATCCGAGAAAGGTGGGATAAACAACGGAAATGTTTAAAAGATGAACTCATGCATCCGTTGGTTGGCGTGTTCGACGACAAAACCTTTAATAAAGTCGAGGTCATGAAAAAGGCTTGTCAACATGTGAAGGTTGTCCGAGACCAATATAGGACACACCTTGAAAAAAACCCTAAGTATGAGTGCCCTCCAATGATTTCACCAATGGAGTGGAGAGCTCTTGTGGATGATGGAAGGGAGGGGCTCATAGAAGAGAAGGAAAGATAACACCAGGCACAGTGAGGTATGCAATACTTTCCGCAATGTAATTCAAAACCTTATTATTATTAAATATTTCTATATCAAACTTGGAACATCTAACGTATTTCAACACTTGCATAGGCTGCTAGACACATCAAAGGCCACAAAGGCAAGAGTTGAAAAAATAGGTCAGCACAAGCTTGGGCCTGGTGGTTATTCTAATTTCGCGGCACGATTTGTAAGTTTCGATAAACCAATAATGCATGCAAATAATAAATTGCAATTTTTTTTTCGTTTTATTGCACCAAAAAATGTTAATTAACAACGTTATGCAAATATGCAGGACGAACGATTCAATGAACAACCCACTGAGGAAGACATGAAGCTTGGCTTCAAGGAAGGCTTTGGAGCTATTGTTGAATGACGAAAAAGCTTGACTGGCCAAACACAGTCTTCTCGTACCAATCCATCCGGTGCACAGGTAAATAGAATCTATATACTTTATTGAATATTAACCACTTGTGCAATCTATTCGTTATAAATACTTGAAAAACAATATTGACTCTGTTTTGAGTAGGAAAGAAATGATCCCTCTAATGTCGAGGAGGGAGAACAACAAAATGAAGATCATGCTTCTAATCCTGGTAATGAATTTATTCATATGCTAAAATTTTATGTATAGCATTGCAAATGGTGAACATTAATTGTAGTTCACCATATTTCAACTGCAGAGCATGTAGAGGGTGAAACTGTACAGGTTGAGCCTAGACAAGAACATGAACTACATGATGTGGCCACACCAAGTAAAAAAACACCTTTGTAATGTTTTTTTTAAATGAAATACTTGTCATTACAATATCAAAATACAACGATGTAACATTTTCACATTGTTGCATCAAATCCGAACCCCTTGCCGCAGACATCACCACAAGTGCCTGATGAAGAACCAAGAATTGGAACAGAAAGTCCAGGGGTAGATGCTCCTCTTAGAGATTATTTACCAATTATGAAGAGAAGAAAAACTGCTAGTAAAAAGAAGTGACTCGAAAAATGTACTCGTCCAATTATTTTTGATAATAATATATCGTCCATGATTTTTGGCCTAATGAATGAATGAATGGTTTAATGGTTTAATGATTCAGTGTAGTAAACTGTTACCTTTATTGAATGTCAGTTTTTATTGAATGAATGAATGAATGGTTTATTGAATGTTATCTTTTATTGTATGAATGTGTTGACTAAATGAAACAATGGTTTAATGAATGTTAGGCTTTATTGAATGAATGGTAGATGAAATTTCATGATGAAATATGGATGAATTTGCACGTATTTATTTTTTTCAAGTACATGCATTGGGTATGGGGAATTGAGAGTGATGTGAAGGGGGAAAGGGGCCATAAGAGCTTCCACCTTCACGTGGTTGGCCATGTTTAGTAGAGAATATTAAATTATTCTCGAAACAGAGATGAGCTCAATGAATGGCTATGATGCTGGCTTTCTACAACCCACTAGCGTGTCATCTAAATTTTGACAATTTCTTGGAGCTTGTTGTGATGTTTGGTTGCTCATCATAACCAATTTTGAGTTTCCACAGCTTCAAATGCTGAGTAAATGATGCACTAGAATCAATATCATTAACCTTCTCTTTAATTTCATTGGAATCAATATCCTTAACCTCACATTGAACCCTTCCAAAATGGTCTATTTACCATTGAAGCTTGGCTTCTGAAGCATGATATATGTAACTAATCTAGCATACACTAACAACAATTAGAAACATGCTTCCTGTTGTCAATGTTCATCATTTTTTATGGCTGCAACTTAACTGAGGATATTCAAACCTGCGACCTATGTCTAGTCCCAAGGCTAACACCTTCAAGCTTGAAGTGCAATTGACAATGGGAGACCACATTCAAGCAGCTTGATTCATTCTGCATGCATTTCATAGTGGGAGACGACGGGCTACCACCTTGCTTGATTCATTATGCATGCATTTCACTATGCAACAGTCTCAAATCCCCTCTACGCTTTTCCTAAATTAGTTTCTCGATTCAGCATGACCCATGCCTGCCATCCGAAGAGTGTTTCCAGCGGTCTAGAGTTTCATCCTGGCAACGGTGACGATTCATGGTTTATGTTTCCCTTCGACTGCAATATGACAAACTCAAAGCTCTCATACTGTAATGCCCGCCTCAACACTTATGTTTGATTTTGGTTATTTTGGACTTATGATTGATTAGATTATTTGAGACCTATGACTGATTGACTATTTGAGGGCACTGGTTTGAAGTGACCCCGAGTTATAAAACTTGGACCATGAATGATTGCTTTAAACCTTATATGTGAAATGAAAATGGTTAGAAAGATGATGATTTGTTTATACTCGATTGACTGAGAAAATGAAAATGATGAACATTGGAATTACTTGAAATGAAAAATGATGATTTGTTTATACTTGACTGACTGAGAAAATGAAAATGATGAATGTTGAAATGTTTATTAGTGTAGCGCTACTAATATGCATTTGAGTGTGTGTGCAGTGGTAGGTAAGACGATTTACCGACTCACCCACAATGAAAATATCGGGGTCGTAAGAATGGAAAGAATACTTAGGGGTATGACGACTGACTATCGACCATGAACTAGTAATCCACGCACGGGTGAAGCTGTTTCATCTCACCCAGGGAAGCGTATGCCGTACGGGAAAGACCATAATGATTTGGTCGCCTACGATGAGTTGAGGGGTGCGCAATAAGGAGAGCCTTATCCTTCAACATCCCTTAGTCTCCAAGAAACGTAGTTGAGAGATCGTGGTAACAACTCCCGATCGCTACGCAGTACTCAACATAAGAAGAAAGAAAGATACTGTTGGAAGGGCCCGCCGAAGAGGTACCTAGACGAAAGAAGAATGGAAAAAGAAAACTACTCATACATATATAATTAAATAATATACATGTGGAAGTTTTAGAGAATTTAATAATAAATTATTCAATATTTTATTATTATTATTATTATCATGATGTCGTGCTGGCCATGATGCATGGGATTGAAAGCTTTGGTGGGCCAAAACCCATAGTTGTAATTATTTTTTTTTGTTTGTCGAAATATTTGCTTTCCGTAAAAGTTGTGTCGGTTTGGGTCCCCATATGTCGCTGACCACTAAGGGACGAGATAACAATCACGACAATCCTTGTGATTGCCCCGAATCTTTTCTTTTGACCGACGTCTGCCGGTCCTTCCTGTTATTATGGTTGAGAAAGAAATTTGAAATTTAGAAAAGATAATGTTCTTTTTTTTTAAATTAATAGAAATATATTTTAATTATTTCAAAATGAAAATATTTTAAATAGAATAAATGATTATTTAAATAAAATATTTCTTTTACTTTAGAAAAAGAGAAAGAAAAGATTTTAAATAGAATAAATAATTATTTAAATAAAATATTTCTTTTACTTTAGAAAAAGACAAAGAAAATATTTTAAATAGAATAAAATATTCTCTGTTATTAAAAAAAAAAAAAGATTTGAATTTAATAAGAAAATATTTTTTTTTAAATCAAATATTTGCTTTAAAAAAAAACAGAAAAAGAAAAGGGAAATAATAGAATAAACATGGATCTTTCTACAACAACTAGATTGGAGAAGACAAACACAACTAAGACTCTCTTAAAGACAACTACACCTACCTTGCACTGATTTAGAGAGTTAGGTGTACACTTTGAGTGAGAAACAGACACTTGTAATTGAGAATAAAACTAATTAAAATTAATTTAATTTAAATAATGTGCATGGACCGACACATGGCACAGAAGCTTTTCCTATATAAAGAGGGAGGAGAAAAGAGAAAGGAATCTCTTGCTCCCTAATGCTGGATGGTCATCATAATCGCGGATTATGCTATGATCCTTGGAGTTGGGATTAGCGAGAACTAGGATTGGGAGATCCTTTCGGGAGGCTATTAGTGTGTATTCTTATGACCCCTTGAGCTCGGGGGTTCAAGGTGAAGAAGAGTAGCCTCGATACGGTAGGGTGGTTAACCGAGGGGTTACTCGGTACTTCGTCAAAAGCTTGGATTGGACTTGGACAACAGCTACTCCGACATCTTATTCAATCTTGGACCGACCGCCGAATCAGGTTCATTGTTTTTCAGTTAATTTCCTTCAGTATTGAGATTAAATTCGTGGTTCTTATAATTATGAGTTGATCTAGTCTGTAGGAATAAGTACATAATTCTGGTTCATATAGGGAAAGTTGAGTTAGCTCTGCAGAAAAATAAACGTATATGATTCTACTTGTTTATGTAAGTCAATCAAGGTCTACAAAATATATTATCTCTGTTCCGTAAAAGAGAGTCGATCTAGTGCTGCACATTCATATGTTTTGGTTGTTCTGCAACTCAAATTCTTAACAGATCAATCTAGGTCCTGGAAATTTGACCTTCAAGCTCATAAGTGTTACCCGTTTCAGATCTGGGTATTGTTTGAAACCTCTGTCTTTTTATTCTACAAAGTCGATTCATTCTGAAGATGAAAACTCTGTTTATATATTTTACAAACTCGATTCATTCTGAAGATGAAAACTCTGTTTATTTGTTTTACAAACTCGATTCATTCTGAAGATGAAAACTCTGTTTATATATTTTACAAACTCGATTCATTCTGAAGATGAAAACTCTGTTTATTTGTTTTACAAACTCGATTCATTCTGAAGATGTAAACTCTGTCTATTTTCTTTTACAAATTCGATTCCAAATCCATTGAAGAACCGATTCACCCTGAGGTTGCAAACCCCATAGATTTTTATGTGAAAGTTTTCAGATTTACCCATTTGGTGCGTTGGGTGAATGTTCTGTATTAACAATTCTCAAGTTAAATCCACGAAAGTTTCCAAATTTAATCATCTACAAAGGCGTGGTGCGTTTGGCGAATGCTCTACATTAATAATTCTTAAATCCAATCTCGGATCTGTGCACTGTTTAAATCTACGAAAGTCCTCAGATCTATTCCATAGTCTTTTATATATATATCGATTTCTTAGATCTCCATGAGAAATTGCGTTCTCAGATCCATTCCATAGATAAATTTTTAATATTGATTTCTTCTTTTTCGTTGATATCGAATCTTCATGGGTAATCGTGTTCTCAGATCCATTCCACAGTTATTTTCTTATATCGATTCCTTCTATTCTTTGATATCGGACCCTCAAGAGAAATCGTGTTCTCAGATCCATTCCACAGTTATTCTTTTTATATTGAGTTCTGCTGTCTTGATTTCGGATCTTCATGAGAGTCGCGTTCTCAGACCCAATTCACAGCTAAATGTATAATATTGATTTCTCTGATATGGTATCTCATAGGAAGGCGCACTCTCAGCTCCGATCTTCGCGTGGTACTGTCAGCATTATACACATTTTGATCATACTCTGCGTTTACAACTCATACTCTCTATTCAATCTCGATTCTTAATGGATGGTGAATCTACAGATCCAAACTTCTGTTTAAGTTTAATGGATAGATATCTGGTACAATCAATACGTCGTGCTTGTTAACGTTATATAGTTATTGATCAATGAAATCGACCCTTAACATTTAATTGTTCAGGTTGACTGCATGGAACTCTTCTTCTACCTGCAGTTTTTAGTTATGCTGGCATTCGACTCTGCTTTCGGTAGCATGCATTAGTATAATGCTATAACTTTTAAATTATTATTGACTATATCGGTGGGATCTTAACCCTTGATCTGATTCTGTAGAATACGTTTCCATTCCCTCCAGTATTGGTCAATGGTAAGATACTCCTGTATTTTTGAGTTAGATAGTGAACTCTTTATTGTGGGTGTCTAGTCTAATTGTTTATAATTGCTGTTAGTTATAACGAAGGCATTATTACTGCTTAGTTTAGTAGAACATCTGCATAAGATAAGGTAATTCGATCTCTGCAGTACCAGAGAAATCGTGGTTTCAGTTTGGATGTCTGCCGATGATAAGTAGTTCGATCCCTACAATGCTACAGGAAATGGTATTGATGTTGTTTGACATCCGCAGGTTCAGTGTTGGATATTGTTTATTTATTAATGAAATCAAATTTAATTTTTAATTCTTCTTTTATGGAAAGAAAATTTATCACAGATCGGAATTAATAAATCGTTAAGTTGCAACTCTGTCTCTGTTGAGTTCAATTCCATATCAAATTGAGAAAACAAATTTAACTCTTAATTTTCCTTTTGTCGAAGTTTGATTCAGTGCCTTGGTGATTATGACAGTTATTTATTTAATTATAGGAAATTATGAACTTATTGTTATGAACAATGTCTTTGTCGAACATGTTAGTTTATATTAATTTTAAATTTATTGAAATTATCAATTTGTATTTCCCCTTGCATCTTATGCATTTCAATGTATTCGAAAATATGGATTGAACTAGGATTTTAAATTCTATAAAATTCTTTTCAAGAGAACATGTTGATCTACTTTTAGATTGAATTAAATTGGAGATGGAAGTCCTTATGCAAATTAAGAATGCATGTAAAGGATAGGAATTACATTAGCATAATTCATTATGTATACATTATATTCAATCGAAGTGTAGGAAATATTAAATATATTGTTTATATTCCATGGTTCTTTTAATAGGATAGTACGAAAGAATAATGTGGTATTATATTTTAATATGAATTCTTATTCAACGTTATGAAATGACAATATGATATTATATTTCAGAATATGTAATGACGTGGATTATATGGAAATACCAAGCACCATCATACTTCATATTTCATTAATAGAATACTTTGAGATAGGCAAAAAGAATGAGTCATGCTTAAATTTTATATTTCATGTAAGCAATGGTAGGATTACGAAAATCTATGGTCGAGTCTTGCAGTAGTTAATAATCTTGTGTTTTAATTGTTATAATTCGTACTACCAATAGAGTTGCAACCCTTGAAGTAAAAAAACATATGTATCGTACATCACGAACCTTTTGTAGAACCTTGTCATGAATGATTGTTAAAAATCAAACGAATGAGAAGTCATGGGATTATAACTTAGGAGTTTACACCTAGCGTAATAGATCTCCTAAAAAAAAAAACATACTTTATTTGACGAACCCTACACATATGAAGGTTTGTTTGACAAATGTGATGGTTTCCGTTTCTCGATTTAGCATGACCCAAACAGTCACATTTGTCAGACAAACCTTCGTAGTGGACTATGAGTTTTCCATATTGCAGCTGAAGGGAAACATAATACCATGAATTGTCACCGTTTCTAGGATGAAACTCAAGACCATTGGCAACACTCCTTGGACGGTGGGCGTGAGTCATATTGAATTGAGACACTAATTCAGGAAAAACACAGTGAATCTGAGACCGTTGCATAGTGAAATGCATGCAGAATGAATGAATAGTACTGGGTGTCAAGAGAAATGGTTGTGGGACTTTGTATGAGAGTAAATGGCGGTGGGAATTGATTGATAAGGTCAGGCTTGAAGTTGGTAGCCTTGGGACTAGACATAGGTCGCAGGTTCGAACCTCCTCAGTTTAGTTCATACCCGGTTATTCTTTCGATGCAAATTATAGATTTTATTTATTTTCCTTTGTCAACTTTACGTATCCCTTTATGTGTTTTATTTATTTTCCTTTTTTAACATTATGTATCCCCTTTTGATAATTGGAATTGTTAATATCGAGTCACTCAAGAATGAACGTAAAGAGGATTTCCACGGAAATCTGTTCCATCCAAACCTATCAAGTGTACTTTTAGGTCAAAGAAATTCTTGTAACAAAGCAATGAACGATATTAGAAGCAAATGTAACAAAGCCCTGAAAGAAGTTTGCGTAACATAGTGGTTTTTGTTTGCAGGAATCCTTCCTTTTATCCACTCTGTTTTCTTTTGTTGCACTTTCAAATTCATCTGCAATTATCAACACACTACACATTATGGGAATAAGACATTCACATTTGCATATTCCACTACTACATCTAATTAAATATCATCTCCTTGCAACTCCACCATTGTAACACCACTCTCTTCTATAGTGTCATCTTCTACAACAACACCACTCACTACTGCAACATAAATACATTACAACTTTTCCATTGTTTATTGAGTTTCTTGTACAAGCTCGACCTTTACCCGCAATCTTTTCCTTATTGTATTTTGCTACAGTCAATTCTTCTACACCTTTACTTAACTTGATAGCTTGAATATTAAATAATGCTAAGTATGGTTTTAGCTTGGAGTGAACACTTAGAGTTGTCATTTCAAGTTTGATAATAAAAGCCACCTTTTAAATAATGGACTATTATAATAATTAGAAAATATTTTCAACTTTATTATAAAGGTAAAGTTAAATTATGTAGAAACCCCCATTTTGGGTCCCCCCCCCCCAAATAAAAAAACTTCCAAGGAATTTGAACATATAAGTCTAATTAATTTCAGAACTTCCAGTACAATTTTTCAGAAGAAGATATAGAGGCCACAGATCTAGTTCTATCTATTGCAGTACATGAATGTTAATAAATAAAACTATAAACCCAGATTTATTCGTTCCACCACAAGAGTTAGCAAAATAAATAAACTAAATACTTCAACCTGTTTTTGACGGTTGGTCCAGCGAATCGATGGAGTCCTCGAAGTGGTTTCCACATGATCCAATCCAATTTTCTGACGAAGTACCAAGTGACCCCTTGGTTGACCTCTCTACCGTATCGAGGTTACTCTCCTTCACCCCGAACCCCGAGATAATGGAGTCGTAAGAACACACAAGCTAGCCTCCCGAAAGGATCTCCCAATCCTCGTTTCGGCTAATCCCAACTCCAAGGATCATAACATAATCCGAGATTATGATGACCATCCAGCATTAGGGAGCAAGAGATGTCTTTCTCTCCTTTTCCTCCCTCATTATATAGAAAAAGCCTATGTGCCATGTGTCTGTCCATGCACATATTTAATTTAATTTAATATTTTAATTTCCATTATTCTCAAATACATGTCTCTCAATGTCTTCAATGTGCACCTAATTCCCTAAATCAGTGAAAGTTAAGTGTAGGAGAGTTCTACTCCTCTTTTGTTCCTCAAATAGTTTACTAAAAACCTTTTTAGTAAAATAAAAATAAAAAGATTTGTTATTTTTATTTAATTGATAATGAAATTTATAAATGAAAAATGTTTTTTTTATTAAATAGTATCTAATATAAATATTCTCTTTAGTTCTTTTTATCTTTTACTAGAATATTCTCACTTGAAGTTAACTTCTATTACTATTCAAATCTAAGAGAACTTTCATAGGAATTTCCAGTTTTTAGTTCTTATTCTATTCCTTCACTAGAGTAGATAAATAAAATAGTTTAGACTAAACTAAAAAGTTTTATTTTTAAACAAAAGAATAATGAATAAATTTTTCTAGTATTTGTCTTCTTTATTTAAAGTCACCTGAATTTATTTTTGATGAGTTTTCAATTTCTTTATTTTAAATAACAATTATCTTTCTCTTGACCAGGTGCCTCTTCGGCGGTCCCTTCTGACAATTTCATTTCTTCCTTCTTATGGGGAGTACTGTGTAGCGACCGGGAACCGTTACTGCGATCTCTCAACTACGCCCCTTGGAGACTAAGGGATGTTGAGGGATAAGGCTCTCCTTATTTCGCGCCCCTCAACTCATCGTACGCGACCAAATCATTATGTCCTTGCCCATACGGCATACACTTCCCCGGGTAAGCTGAAATGGATTCACCCATGCGTGGATTGCTAATCCAAGGTCGACAATCAGTCGTCGTAACCCTATGTGTTCTTTCCATTCTTACAACCCCTAAAATTCCATTATGGGTCAGTTGGTATATCATCTTACCTGCCACTACACACACTCAAGCGCACATTAGTAGCGCTGCACTATATAAAATATTTACATCATTCATTCTAGTATCTCAATCAATCGAGCATACAAATTATTCATCATTTATCATTTTCTTAGTCAGTCGAGTATATCCATCATTCATCATTCATCTAATCATTTTCATCTCTGTCAGTCCAGCATAAATATCATTCGATCATTTTCATTACATAATTTATCAGTCAGTCGAGCATATATTTCATTCAATCGTTTCCATTACATAATATTTCAGTCATTCGATCATATACAACATTCAGTCATCATTCATTATGCTAATCATTAAGCAAATCTGTCATTCATTTATTATTTTTAAGCACAGCATCCACTTCTATAAGTGTTGTTCACTATGTCGTTTCCATTTATCATTTTTCATCAAGCAAAAGATCATGTGTTCCTCAGTCATTCAAACATTTCAAATATTCAAAAGACCATTCTACTAAAGTTTATCCGATCGAGTCAGTTGGAAAGTGTCCTCGAGTCTATGGTCAGTCAAGGTACTGAAGCAGGCATTACATACACCCCCTCTTATTAGAACTTCGTCCCGAAGTTAACTTTTGTTCTAGTAATTTCGATGCTATAATTTTTTTTTTTTTAGTTTCCCATTTTCATCATCTTGTCATTATCTTCTATTTTTCTCCAACAATCAAGGCCATAAGCACAAACGGTTCTAATCATTAGTTTCTATATCATTTAGAATGGTTCCAATACACCCTCGGGACTTAATCGTATCTTTGCGTAATACAGATCCAATAATTGCTTCATAACTGTTAGATTTTCTATACCTTCTAGTCATCTATGAAGGTTTACACTATCCAAATTATCAACAAGCTGCAATGCTTCAATAGCCACATAATCATTTATCAACATAACTAATCCAAGCAAGGTTTCAAATCCATTAGTTTATCCTCCCTTCAAGACGAGAAGGTAAACATCATAAAATATGCGGTAAGATATAATCACGATCTTAACATATCAGGAGAGACCCTCAAATTGTCCCAAATACAATATTCCATAAGACTGCTTCTAAATCCCCAAATGTCAGTTCTCAATTCGATAAGATTCCAAGGATCGAAACTTAATGGTTTAGTCGCACATATTAAAATTGATCTATTAGTCCTTTCATCAGTATCATTACTCGAGGTTAATGAGATTATCACATCCTTACCTCATTTCATCATTTATGTTGTCATAAGACCACTTCGTTAGTTTCATGAATTCGTATAACGTGTGTTTTCTTAACCCCATCGAGTTCCATCTCAAGGGCTAGTTTTCATTTCATCAAGTTTGATTATGACCTAAGGTTAGCTTCATTGCGTTCGGTTTATTATGCTAATTGTCTCCATACTTCTTTTTACAAAACATTGTCTTCATTGGACCATTTTGATACCATGGTTAAATTTCAAGTTCGTAGTCCTGAGTTTTCGTAAATGGTTTTGTCATAATGCAAAATGCATGTCGTTGAGTTCAGCTCATCATATCACATTGATATCTCGTTTTCAAATTTCTAAGTTCGTTTTGCTCCCTTGACAATCTCTTAAAGTATCGTCAATTTGAGTATCTAGGTGTTTTGTTAGTCAATTTTTTTTCAATTTTCCCATTATTTAGTAAATCCA
The DNA here is from genome assembly GCA_027924585.1 of Larix kaempferi. Classification (NCBI taxonomy): domain Eukaryota; kingdom Viridiplantae; phylum Streptophyta; class Pinopsida; order Pinales; family Pinaceae; genus Larix; species Larix kaempferi. The sequence goes on along the minus strand of BSBM01000915.1, from coordinate 949,418 downwards.
CCAAATCTATCCATCCACTAGTCTTCTCATCGTGCTTAGGAAGTAAATTCTTAGAATATCCTTGATAGCTAACAATACTACCCTTATACAAAGTACTCACCCCTCCTTGGCCTAAATATTCACATTGTTAGTTAACGTGCAACTTTTACATGCCTTGTCCCCTAAATGTTCCTCCACATACAGTTCATGCAATCGCCCTTAGTCTAGTTAACCTCTAGAACTTTTGCGCAATGGTCAATGCTTCCTTTGAATATGGATTATGAATCCTAAGTGTGGCTTAATCTTGATTGTCTTATATATATAACTATATCTGAAATTATGATTAAGTTTCTCAAAATATTGGAAATCAATTCCTAACATATCATGTACTTGTCACTTTTCTAACATGTAACTCCATCATCAAGGCATGTTACATAATATTGACCAATTTGTTATAACAACATATCAAAATGGCACGAAACGACTCCTTTTCTAGCACTCTATTGTTTTATGTGAACCAAATTAGTATATAATACAACATGAGTATAAAGCTATTTATATAACATTATGATGTCTATTCAGCATGCCCTTATGCCCTTGATACAATTCTAATCCATATATATAAAAACTTATATTACACATGGTCCTTTATTTCTACATCTACCATATGCATTATAATTATCTCAACCTAAATGCATTTATATCAAAAGTGATAACATACCCGCATAATCTACTTTTACATCTACCAACATCATATGTATAGTATGTTTAATTATAATGTCTCTTTTTCTTTTCTTTTTTAAATTAAAAAAAGATAACATTTATAATTAAATCTCTAAATAACTTATAAAAAAAAAAGATACCAAACATAAATTTTCAAAAAAAAAATGATATTATTTTATTTTCAAATTTAACAACTCATATATATATATATATATATATATATATATATATTATCTTACCTAAATTAATTTAGCAATTCACAACTTTTTCCTCACTAAACTCTCTTCTTCAAAATCATTTAGAACTTAAACCTTTCTTACTAAACTCTCGACTACAAGATGGTACAATGAGTACAATATAGGGGCTAGTAAAATCCTTAAGTTGTTTTTAGCCCTTTTATTTATATATATATATATAGGTAGAACTTACAATGCATGCTCCTTAATGGTTTTTATGTAATTACAAGACATAATTCGGACGAATCATATGCTATCGGTTATCATTCAATTCACATTAACAATTATACAAAGTTTTCATTCTTTTAGTGGTTTACTAATGACCACTTGATTACCTTATTCTAACCAATGTGTTAATAGAAAAGACCTAACGATACATCAATTTTATCCCAGTCTATTAATTCCAGAACACCTTCATTCATGTCACATTTTAATGTATGTGAATACTTTATATAGCCACTATCTGCATTTTAACATTACAACATAACTATGTGTATATATGAATCATGTCAAATCAAAATAAATATATATATATATATATACATTTTACTTTACCACACACGAATACTTCTTAACCCATATCACCATCATCTATTCATTTACTTAATTTCATAAACACAATTAATGTACGGTCCCTAATAGTTTCCCCTTCTTGGCAACTTAACAATATGTCCATATGTATAATAACTTTCGCTTATTTAGTAATAGTGTATTGACATAATACTCATCTTTACTTATTCATTAGTTACAATGTATTGACAGCAAAGATAACTTTTAACTATAAGTAAATATAACGTATCCTTAGTGGGGAGCCAACACTTCTTAACAAAAGTAAGCATGGTCACACATAAATATCAACCGTCACTTATTAACAATAGACAGATAATGTAAAGCCACAATGAAAACCGTCACTTATTGACTAAATGTGATACATTGGCACGAGTATCAACATCCACTTATTAATGACAAATTTATAATGAGAAGACAAAGGTTCAACTACATGACATCAACGAGAATTCCTCTTCCACTTCGCCGAGCATCACGCTCCAACCGCTGAGTTCCGAGGAAGGTCGTGTTTAATTAAGAGTGCCATAATTTCTGAGAGCATGACACCGCATCGTGCGCCTAGCAAAGTCTGGCCACTCTCCGGCCCTCACTACAGGAGTTAACTGACTGGGTGTAAGGATTACTCACGGAAATTAGGGAAAACGAATGACGTGACCGAAATCAAAGCATCACCAGTTGTCGATTGATTAAGATGGATGATTTCTCTTCTCAGGGGTCTGCGGATTATGCAATTTAAAAGCTACAATTGCGCCATAATGCCGAACGATGGAAGACACATCAATGCACCGTTTACATATACGTTTCCTGAGAAATAAAACACGTAGTAGACAGTTTCCGTCTAAACGATTGGGGTCTTAACCCACAGTATTAATTCTAAACAAGTTGTTAACCGCTCCACCAACTGGGAACTACGCAGTTGTATAATTGTTATTACAATAAACCAATTGCATGATTAAAGGAACATTGAAATATCAACTACCGGGTTTATGATTTCGCGAAATAGAAGGACATGGTTAGCAGGAGGATACAAAGTGCAATTGAATTATTTTCAGAAATCAACCAAGCTGAAAATACGGGGTTTGATGAGATTCCCATCCAAAGGATAACACACAGTTCATGGGTAAGCCGCATGGGTAAATAGGCATTGGCGAGATAAAACAGGAAGACAGAGGTCGGTGGATTACCCGTGATCGGCGATTGTAGCGATTTTTTAAAAGATATGATATGGCTCGCAAATTAATTAAAGAAGAAAATTCATACGATAATCGTACTGAGGCTTATACTCCAGTTAACAATTGATACTTCCAACCTAGCTACATATACATGAAGCAATACAAATGTTAAATTAATCCACTAAAGGTAAGGCCGACGGTCACGTTTTCTAAAGTAGTCGAAACAATGATTAAAATAGCAAATCCTTCGTAAAACAGATTGGGTTCGATTTCTTCCGTTCCAAATTTGATAGAGGTAAATCATTACGGGTGATCATGAGGAATAGATTTAGCACAAGATTCAAAATTTAACCAGATTTAACACAGAAATTGAATTGGGCTCGTTCCAGTTATCACACTTTTCAGATGGACGAGTTTTTCTTTTAACCGGATCTCCGAGTGTGAATGCGAGGTCTAAAAATTTAACTTTAGAGAGGGAAGGTAGTTGATGCTCGTCTTCATACCTATTTATATGATTCTGGAATTTAGATTGGAAGTTAAACACGGTGAGGGAAGGAATCCTCCAACCCCCACACCTGTCGCATGACTCAGGAATCTAGATTTTACAATCTTAAAATAATTTCAACATAGTGATGGAAAGGATTCACACCGATCACATAGCTCAATGCTTCAATCTAAAATTTTAAATAATTTAGACACAAGAATAGATAAATCTGATCTAACTTCCTATGGATCTAGAAATCTTAATCGCATGGCAAATTTGGATTTTCAGATTAAAAGATTTATGTACAGAGATATCAAGATCACAGGTTGTTGGCTACGAAGCCATTGTAAAATCGAGCAGGGTTTGTAAGGAGTGTACCAGGATTAAGGTTAAGAGGAAACATATTGCTCAGATCAATACAGCTGGAAGCAGTGAACAGAGTTCACATTATTGCCGTTGGTTCATCTAGATATTACACAGACAGAGGATCGCAAACCTGAGATTAAGACTCCTCTTATACTTAAAACAGAAAGAACACAGGGTATGGAAGGATTTCCATAGCTAGATCGATGCCCAGTGACTTAAGATCAAGCATGCAGATGCCAAGAACGGTCACACACAACCAGGAAGAAATAGCATGAATCTAGAGTGTTACAACATGAGTAAAATTGTAAGGCAGATCAACGCCAGGATGGCTCTTTCGCCCAAGATAAACAAATCAGATTGCGTTCACTTCATAAAACAAAACCTTTAAATCCTTAAGCGTTGGAATACTGTAACTGAATGATACACTTCTCGGTTTTTCTACTGTAGTAACAACTAAAATTAAATAGATCCTTTGAATCAGATATATAAATATGCAAACACATATATCATCCCGAAGGTAAAACGAGTCTCTCAACAATTTCTCCAGAAAATTAAAACTAAAAGTATAAATCTCAAAATTCTAAAAGTAATATTAAAGGACAATGAACCTGATTTGGAGATCGAACTTGAGGTCGAGTTTGAGATCATTGTAGTAGTGGTTGATTCGGCTGCCCGGATCAATCCAACTTTGACGACGATATCGACAACCCCTGATAAAGTATGAGTCTGGTTCTCTCAAGGCTCGACCGGCTCTGATACCAAATGTAGGAACCCCAATTCCGGGTCCCCCCCCCAAAAAAAAAACTTCTACGAAATTTGAACATATAAGCATAATTAATTTCAGAACTTCCAGTACGATTTTTCAAAAGAAGATATAGAGGCCATAGATCTAATTCTATCTATTGCAGTACATGAATGTTAATAAATAAAACTATAAACCCAGATTTATTCGTTCCACCACAAGAGTTAGCAAAATAAATAAACTAAATACTTCAAACCTATTTTTGACGGTTGGTCCAGCGAATCAATGGAGTCCTCGAAGTGGTTTCTGCATGATCCAATCCAATTTCCTGACAAAGTACCGAGTGACCCCTCGGTTGACCTCCCTACCGTATCGGGGTTACTCTCCTTCACCTCGAACCCCCGAGCTAATGGGGTCGTAAGAACACACAAGCTAGCCTCCCGAAAGGATCTCCCAATCCCCATTCCCGCTAATCCCAACTCCAAGGATCATAACATAATTATATATTATGATGACCATCCAACATTAGGGAGCAAGAGATGTCTTTCTCTCCTTCTCCTCCCTCATTATATAGCAAAAGCCTGTGTGCCATGTGTTTGTCCATGCACATCTTTAATTTTATATTTTAATTCCCATTATTCTCAAATACATGTCTCAATGTCTTCAATGTGCACCTAATTCCCTAAATCAGTGGGAGTTAAGTGTAGGAGAGTTCTACTCCTCTTTTGTTTCTCAAATAGTTTACTAAAAACCTTTTTAGTAAAATAAAAATAAAAAGATTTGTTATTTTTATTTAATTGATAATGAAATTTATAAAAGACAAATGTTTCTTTTATTAAATAGCATCTAATATAAATATTCTCTTTAGTTCTTTTTATCTTTTACTATAATATTCTCAATTGAATTGAACTCCTATTACTATTCAAATCTAGGAGAACTTTCATAGGAAATTCTAGTTTTTAGTTCTTATTCTATTCCTTCAATAGAGTAGATAAATAAAATAGTCTAGATTAAACTAAAAAGTTTAATTTTTAAACAAAAGAATAATGAATAAAGTTTTCTGGTATTTGTCTTCTTAATTTAAAGCCACCTGAATTTATTTTTGATGAGTTTTCGATTTCTTTATTTTAAATAACAATTATCTTTCTCTTGTCCAGGTGCCTCTTTGGCAGGCCCTTCCATTACCGCGATATCTCAACTACCCTCCTTCGAGACTAAGGGATGTTGAGGGATAAGGCTTTCCTTATTGCGTGCCCCTCAACTCATCGTACGCGACCAAATCATTATGGCCTTTCCCGTACGGCATACGCTTCCCCGGGTGAGCTGAAACGGCTTCACCCGTGCGTGGATTGCTAATCCAGGGTCGACAGTCAATCGTCGTACCCCTATGTGTTCTTTCCTTTCTTACGAACCCTCAAATTCCATTGTGGGTCAATCGGCATATCGTCTTACCTGCCACTACACACACTCAAACGCACATTAATAGCGCTGCACTATATAAAATATTTACATCATTCATTCTAGTATCTCAGTCAGTCGAGCATACAAATTATTCATCATTTATCTTTTTCTCAGTCAGTCGAGTATATCCATCATTCATCATTCATCTAATCATTATCATCTCTGTCAGTCAAGCATAAATATCATTCGATCATTTTCATTACATAATTTCTCAATCAGTCGAGCATATATTTCATTCAATTGTTTCCATTTCATAATATTTCGGTCATTCGATCATATACAACATTCAGTCACCATTCATTATGCTAATCATTAAGCAAATCATTCATTCATTTATTATTTTTAAGCACGGCATCCACTTCTATAAGTGTTGTTCACTGTGTCGTTTTCGTTTATCATTTGTCGTCAAGCAAAAGATCATGTGTTCCCCAGTCATTCAAACTTTTCAAATATTCAAAAAACCATTCTACTAAAGTTTATCCGGTCGGGTCACTTGGAAAGTGTCCTCAAGTCTATGGTCAGTCAAGGTATCGAGGCAGGCATTACAAATTATTATATTAAAATCATATATAATTTATAAATGATTTTATAAAAATAATTTAAACTTATTTGGAAAAATATTTTCGACTTGATTATAAAGGTAAAGTTAAATTATTATATTAAAATCATATATAATTTATAAATGATTTTATAATAATAATTTAAACTTATTTGGCTTTGAACAAGAATGAGGCATGGGACAACTTCAGGCATGGTACAACTTGGCATTTGCAATGAAGTAGGAAGGCTATAATAGACCTTAATTTGGACAATGAAAGGTAATGGTTGTTTAAACATGACTTCACAAAGTTCAAGACTCCGAGGGTGTACTAGAAAAAAAAAAAGAGGAATTGTAGCAACAAACACTTCAAAACATTATTGTTTTTTTTTTTAAATTTTCCACTGGTGTCGGATAACTGATGGCCATGGCAAAGAAAACTGACGATCTCTCCATAGATCCGACCGCCAGGACGTCAGTGCTCAGCCATTTTCAAGTGGGATAGACGTCAGTTTTCCGACCTCCATAGTGCACAAAATCGACAACGTTGCCATAGCTTCGACGTCACAAGCCGTCGGTGCTCAGCCATTTTCAGTTGTGAGAGCTGTCGGTTTTCTGAACTCCACAGTGAAAAATACCGATTACTATGCCATAGATCCTACGGAAAAAGACGTTGCATCTAGGCCATTTTTAGTTTTGAGGGGCTTCGATTTTCCGACAACCACAGTGAAACAAACCGACAGTTATGCTATAGATCCAATGGCCAAAGACATCGGATCCAAACTCTTTTCGGTTGTGAGGGACGTCGGTTTTCCGACCACCATAGTGAAAAAAACCGACAGCTATGCTATAGATCCGACGGCCAAAGACGTCGGATCCAAATGCTTCTCAGTTGTGAGGGACGTCGGTTATCCGACTGCCAGAAGGGTCGAATAACCGACGAAGTCCGAGCCATCCATTTTGATCTGAAATTGGACCGATGTTAAAAAATTACTCTGGTTGTTGGATAGTCGACCACAAAATGTAGAAAATCCGACTTTTTGGTCGTCAGTTTTTGGGTCCAAAAAACCTAGTGAGTGGTGCTTGGCTTCAAAGCTGGTTCTTGAGGACTCCTTCCTCAGGTTCAATACCACAACCTGTAGGGAAGGGTTGATATTTTTCAAGGTTTAAGAGCCGATCCAGTTACTGTGGATGTAATAGCTGCATTCATCAAGCGAGTTGTGTGTGACTCTAGATTCAAAGCCAGTTGCAGAAGTTGTTGATTTCAACCTTCGATTTAATGTAAGGGTAATGTCTCTTCTGAAATTTTCGTGTTGATGCAATCATCTCTATTGTTTTAAGCTTGGAATTTAAGTTTAACCACCCTCCGTGTTATTGGAAGGTGCTTTCACCTACAGGGTTCTACGCTCAAGCTAAGTGGGAATCTACTTCTTGAAACGGTAAGTCTCGGTGGTTTCTCCTGTGGTTTCTCCTAGCAACTGTTAGCTGTGTTTGGTTTGGCCGGAGCTTTCGATTTTCAAAAGGTGTGGTCATTGTTGAATGCATTCATGCTGTGACGCATGCGTAGGGAGGATTGAATCCTACCCTTATGATGTATTCTACAGTGTTATTGTATGTCGAAATGTATTACTTGTTGCCAGGGTTTTAACCCTCGATTATTGGATAAATGAAAAGGGTTCGGCCTATGGTTTTTATACTGTTCCTAAAATCAATGCTCTGTGTTATTTGATATCAATGTATGTTGTATTTGGTTAATGGCTAAGAGCCAAGGCTCAATGATTTGTTTGAAAACTCAAACCCTGACGTCTTCTTCATTTCGATGCATGGGACTGTCTGCAACCTCGAACCCTTGGTTCTGCATGTGACAATGATTTTGAATGTTTAAAGTGTTGAAAATCCTAATGGCTTGGTCTCTCGAACTATAGTTTCAAACTTGGTTATGTTTGTGTAGGTGAATAATATCTATGGGAATTTGATTTTGCTAAAGTAGTATATCTGCTGTTGTTTTGTTTAAAAACTGGGTTTATTGCTTCAAGCTGGTTCTGCAAGAGAATGACTGTTTTTATAGTTTTAAAGACAAATGACCTTTCATCAATAGTATTTCCTGTAATATGAATTCAACTGTATAGGAATGATTGCATGTATAAATACAATACAGGGCATAGTGTCTTAGTCGAAACCCTGTTTGGTGAATACTATGTTCTTTGAGGGATTTCGGTTAAAAATAAAATAATACATTGTAAATAAAGAGATGATGAAGGTTTCAAATAGGTGGTCGAACTCTGTCTTTGACAATCGATTTGATTTGTCAAGTGTTGAATGAATACTAAATGTTATATTAGAGAAATTGGGTTCTGTCAGTATAAGAACATTCGTTCAATACAAACTTGTTTTGTGTTAAAGGATCTATGGTAATAACAATATAAGTGTTAACAGTTTGGTTTAATCTACTTGTAGTGATAGTTGTTTTCAATCGTGAATATGGGTTACTGTTTTGATGTTAAAATAATTACAATATAGGATAAATAAAAGTCTTATTAGAGATTTTGAATGGATATTTAGTAAGAGGCTATAATAAAGAAATATTTTGCAGAGTTTAGAAAACCTGGAAATATTAAACCCTATATAAATTTGTTACTACAAAAATAGAGATACTATATTATCTGAATAAAAGCATTATTTCTATGTTTAATCTTGACAGAAAACCTAAGTTATGTAATTTACCGAGTAGCTAAGAAATTACAGTAAATCTCACAGATAAGGAAATTAAGAAAATACAACAATGTTAATGTATTCATTCATTCTATATTCTGCCTATCATCTATCTATCTTAATTCTCCTTCTCTGTACTAGAGTACGATACAGGAAACAATACGGAGAAAAATACAAAGAGGGCATTATTCTATAAATTCATAAATATATTCAGCAGTCTACAAAATCCTAACAGATCGGAAATTCACACTTATACTTCTGTATTATCAATAGTTATCTAAAGAGTTTTAAATCAACAATTACAAAAAGTAAATTAACTACTTAGAGTGGAAATATCTAGTAGAACCTGTAACTGTAGATAGGGTGGAGAAACACCCAAGGAGGCCTGTTCCTCCCAACCTTCTCCAAAAGAAGCAGCCAATCTACTTGCCTCCTTTGGACCCCCGAGCCTGTTTACTGAACCACTAGGTAGAAGAACTTTGTGTAGAAGCAAGGCACTCAATTTTGTATAACCAGCAATCAATAGAGACTTGCCAAAAACCTCAATCTCTGCACTCAGTAGTAAACAAGGCAGACTTACACCATGATCAAAAACCTAGACTTCCCCTCAGCGAATCTCTTATGTGCATACATCAAAACCACAAGGTAATTTTCCTCGTCAAGAAAAGTGATGAACCTCAATCCAAAATTCGATGGCTCTTAAAAAGATGCCTAGGTCTTTTTGGTGATCAGTTTTCAATAAATGAGCCTAAAGCTCCATTCCCATCTTTCAGGGCACTATGACCACAATTCAAGGCAGTTGTCCCATACCAACAGCTAGTTACTTGCCTCATGATGTTGCCACTTGTCCATTGCCTTCTACCCCAGATTCCATTACACCTAGTGGGTCTGTAAACACTCTTTTAACAGTTCTCCTTAGGTGAGTGTCTCCTATTTTATTTATTTAAATAATAATATTGTACAATTACAATCATCCTTGGACACTTGTCCAAATATAAAACTTTACAATAAAAGTTAAGATAATGTCTTCTTCAAACATAAATGTTTTCAGTAAAGGGGTATGTTACAAACACCCCCACTTAAGCTCAACATCGTCCTCGATGTTGCTTATTCTTCGTCAGAGCCTCCCTGGAACAGAACTAGATATGTTGCTCGCATGTTACTTTCCAGTTCCCAGGTATATTCATCAAGGCTAAGGTGCTTCCATTGCACCTTTACCTGCCCTATGGTATGATTCCGGAGCATAATTTCCCTCCTATCGAGAATACAGTCCGGGTCCACCTAAAAATCTCCTTCGGGTTCCACCTGTATGTCATTCCAATTCAGCACATGAGTAGCATCGTGCACATACTTCTTTAAAATAGAAATGTGAAAAACATAATGGATTCTTAAATTAGATGGCAAAGCCAACTGATATTCAACAGGTCTAATCCTTGATAGGACTTCAAATGGTCCACAGTACCTTGGTGCTAGTTTAGCACAACTCCCAAGCTTAAAAGAACTTTTCTTGGGTTTTACCTTTACAAAGACATGATCTCCAACATCAAATTCTCTTTCAGTGCGTTTCAGATCTGCATAACTTTTTTGTTTATCTTGTACAACTTTTAAGTTGCCTTGTACATGTTTCACAGTTAGCTCCATCTCTTTTAACAAATCTGGTCCTAATATTAATTTTTCCACAGGGTTATCCCAAGAAATACGAGGGTAGCATTTTCTTCCATATATAATCTCAAATGGACTAAGTCTAGCAGATGCTTGATAATGATTATTGTATGCAAATTCAGCTAAATGCAAATTGTCTTCCCTCTTTGTTGGCTGATCTTTAACATACATTCTTAATATGTCTTCTAAAATCTGATTAACCCTTTCAGTATGTCCGTCAGTTTGTGGATGGAAAGGAGTACTAAAATTTAATTAAGTATTTAAACCCTTAAACAATGTTGTCCACAAATTTCCAGTAAACTTGGAGTCTCGGTCAGAAATAATTACCTTTGGAATCCCATGTAAGCGAAAGATTTGCTTCATAAACACATCTGCAATGTTAGCATTTGAACATAGTCTTAACAAGAACAAAATGAGTAGATTTACTAAGTTTATCCACAACCACCATTATTGAGTCATTCTATTTCTGATTCTTAGGTAAACTTGTGATAAAATAAATACTTATAATTTCCCATTTCCATTCCGAAAATGGCAATGGCTGCAATAGGCCAACTGGATGTTGATGTTCAGCCTTAATGGTCTGACATTCAAAACACCTAGCTATGTACTTAGCCACTTCATTTTTCATGTTGGGCCAAAAATAATCCTTCCTTAACATAGTTATCATTTTCTAATAACCAGGATGTCCCGAATAAGGACTTTTATGAACTTCATCCAAAATCAGCAGTTTAACCTTTGACACATTAGGTACATAAATTATATTTTTATATGTCATTAATCCTTTTTCATTAATGTTGTATTCTATTATTAAATTTTCAGATAAATTTGCAGCAACCTTATCATGCAATTTTTGATAATTTTCATCTTGCTTAAATACTTCTTCAATTTGATTTTCTAGATTTGTCTTAAATGTGCCGATTGCTGCCACAAAACATAATTTGGCATTTCTGCTTAAGGCATCAACAACTTTTTTTTCTTTACCTTTAATGTGTTGGATCTCGAAATCGTACTCGCTAAGAAAAGTTAGCCATCTAGCTTTCCTTGCGTTAAGATTTGTTTGATCCAACAAGTATTTTAAGCCTTTATTATCCGTCATTAATGTGAACTTTCTTCCAATCAAGTGATGGCACCACATTTTTAGTGCATGTATCATGACTGCCAGCTCTAGATCATAAGTTGCGTAATTCTTTTCGTGGACTTTTAACTTTCTAGACTCAAAAGCAATAGCATGACCTTCTTGAGTTAAGACCCCACCAAGTCCATCGTTACATGCATCAGTGCATACAACGAAGTCTTTGTTAGAATCAACAATTTTTAATATAGGTGTTGTTGTTAATAACTCTTTTAACTTCTTAAAACTTTCTTCACACTTATGATCCCAGACGAATTTCTTCCCTTTCTTCCGCAAAGAAGTTATGGGATTTGTAATTTTAGAGAATCCTTCAATAAACTTTCTGTAGTAACCTATTATTCCCATAAATGACCATACATCATTTACGTCTTTAGGGATAGGCCACTCATTAATTGCTCCAATATTATATGGGTTGACCGAAATTCCGTCTTTAGAGATTATGTGACCTAAGTACTGTATTTTATCCTTATAAAAGTCACATTTACTGAACTTAGCATAAAGCTGATGTCCTCTTAACACTTGCAGAATTATTCGTAAATGTTCGTCGTGCTCTTCTTTAGTTTTTGAATAGATTAGAATATCATCAATGAACATGATTACAAACTTATCTAAGTACTTATGCAGAACATTATTCATTAAGCACATGAACACTGCTGGTGCGTTAGTTAGCCCAAAAGACATAACTATGAACTCGTAGTGTCCATAAGGAGTTTTGAAAGTAGTTTTAAAAAAGTCATCATCCGTTATTCTAACTTGATGATATCCAGACCTTAAATCAATTTTAGTGAATATCTCTGCTCTGTGTACCTAATCGAATAGATCGTCAATGCAGGGCAAGGGATATCGATTTTTAATTGTCATTTTATTAAGTTGACGGTAATCTATGCACAGTTGCATGGTACCGTCCTTCTTTTTAACAAAGATAATTGGTGCTCCCCAAGGAGACACACTGGGCCTTATGTAGTTTTTATCTATCAATTCTTTCAGCTGATATTTTAATTCATTTAACTCCAAAATATTCATTCTGTAGGGAGCCTTTGAGTTTGGTACCGCACCCAGTACTAACTCAATGGTGAAATCAAGTTCCCTTTTCGGAGGTAGTCCTGGAATTTCTTCCGAAAATACATCAGAAAAGTCCATAAGGATGGGTATATCTTCCAATTTTATCTTATCTTCTTTAGATGAAAATTTGTCATTAATAACATTAACAACAAACATTTTACAGCCCTTTCTTGCAGCTCTCTTTACTTGTAAAGCAGAAATTTGTCTTACAGAAGTTTTCCTATGAATTCCTTTTATTGTTTCAGTTTTTCCTTCATTATTCAAACAAGTAAAAGACTTTTCATAATAGTTAAGTACTACTCTATGTTGTTCAAGCTAGTCCATGCCAATCAACAAGTCATATGAACCTAATGGTAAAACATTCAAATTAACTTGCCTTTTCAGCTGACTCATACGTACATCACAACTTTTGACAAATTATGTAACCTTTCTTTTAATGCCTATTGCTAGCTGAACTAACCATGAATTATCAAATTTTTCTACCTTTAACTTGCAACTTTTCACTAAATCTGGTGAAATGTAACTCAAACTTGCACCTGGATCTATTAAAATGGAAATAGATTTGTTTTGTATCATACCTTCGATTTCGGCAATAGACGTTTAATGGTATGCTTGACGATTTTCAAGCGCTGCATTTATCCTAGGCAATTCTCTTGCTATGTGACCAACTGTAGGCTCTGCTTGTATGGTGTGAATGTTGTTGACTGTCTTTTTGTTGCGTGTGCATTGTGCTCTAGTATGGTGTCCACCGCGGTCATAACACTTCAAAGGTGCCCTCTGTTCATCATTTCTAGTGTTGTTATTATTATTGTTGTTATTATTATTAGGCACATTCCTTGCAGCAGTAAAATTCTGTGGTGCATTACCCCTGTAATTATTATTACTTGGAAAATTTATGTTATTAAAATTTTTCTTTAAACTTCTAGAATTCTAATTAAAAATTTTCTTTTTATGCTCAAAATTATTAGACTTATTACTTCTCCAACTCGATACACCTTCTCTTCTCTTGTTCTGCTCAAAACATAAATTAGCCTTCATCATGGCTTCTTCAAGAGTTGAAGGGTTATTGTACTCAATTCTGTCCTTTATGTGGAAGGGTAAACAACTTAGAAACCTTTGTATCTTAGGTTTTTCTTCAGCTAGGTAAGGTACATATCTTAACAAGCTGAGAAACTTGTTGCATAACTCTTTCATGGTCATTGAACCCATCTTTAAATCATAAAATTATTTTGACTTATCTTCGTAGTACTGTTCGGATAAGAACTTTTTCTTAAACATGTTCTTAAATGTTCTCCGTTTTTTGTCTTTATCCTTAAGATTTTTAACTCTTTTGACATCTTGCCACCAAATATATGCCCTTCCGGTCAGATTGTATATGGCCATCTTAGCTTTTAATTGACATGAGTAGTTATAAATCTGAAAGTACTTCTTCATTCCAGACAACCATGCTTCAGCTGCCTCTCCCTTCTCATTTTCGCCATTAAAAGTTGGTGGCTTTATCTTTTTAAATTCTCTAGTAATTTGTTCGTGATTCTTATGCTTCCTCTTCTTAGAACAACAATCATTGTCAATACTGTCCTGATCAAAATTACAATTACTTCGATCATATTCAGATGAAGAGTAACTATTACTTTTACCATTCTTTGCTTTCTTGTTCTTATGTTTGTGAGACATTGTACCAGAATCAGAATTTACTTCTGATTTCCTTCCTCTTTCCTCATTTTGGTAGTTTGCCATTAAAATCTGATTTAACTCTTCCTGTGCCTTCAAAATTCGTTCATTCTCTTCTTTAACAGTTCTTATTTCAGATTTTAAATCTTTTACAGTACGTAGTAGTTCAGAAGATTGATTATTTAACTCTACGTAAATTCCTTCATTACCATTATTATGTGCATTATTATTATGTTCATTATGATGAGGATATATGTCCTCTGCTGATTCTTCCGGTATTTTCATACCTGCAAATTAAATATCAAATTGTTTTGTATAGAAACAAAATTAAATAAAAGTCGGTAACTAAGTTTTTTGTTTCATTTTCTGTTTTGCGCACGTGAGCCTATTTCAGGCCTAGAGTTTGAACTCACGCTCTAATACCACATGTAACGTCCCGAAATTTCACAAAAATTTAAAAATTTTCAACGTAACATTAAATGTTGTACTTTGCTATGCAGAATTATATTAAATGCTTCTATGTCGACATGATGAAATAAATGTTTGTAATGATCATAAATATATTGTTTTGTGACATGATAAGAGATTAAATTAAATCTACATTAAGATGTTATTGATTGTTTTCTTGTCTTAGTTGTACTTCTTAGATTACTTAAGTCAATGCTTAAACAATTATTAATGTTTATAAGTGCTAACTGTTGTTCTTCTTTTGATGATGAAGGGGTCCTATGGGTACCCCGAGGCTTACTTAGCATTTATGCTAAAGCATTTGAACCTTCTTTTTCGCAGAATTGTAGGTAAGAAAGATACATCCTTTCCAATAATGCAAAGTATTTCTAAGAAGTATTAAATGCACTTTCAGTTAACCGTCAATGTTTAGTGATAAGTCTGATCTACTTCATGGAGAGAGCTTAATAATGTTTTGAATCTCAATCTTACTTCTGTAAGTGTTCTACTTAAATCTTTGATTAAATTTCCTGAAGTTGTAATTGCTATTTGAAAACTCTAGATTGTAAGGAGTCACTACAAGGACAAAACTACTCTAAAAGCTTCTTTAACTTCATCCTAGAAAAGTGGCCTATATGCTTGTCATATTGTTAACTTCCTTCTCGACGTTGTGTAATTTGTAAAGTTCATAAATTTGTATAATGCTTAAAGGTTCTGAACTTAGGTTTTGACAATAGAGTGTTTCGATATATAAATGTCGTATGACTCAAAATTTAAACATGTTAGATCATTAGGATTTAGGCTTGGAGATGTATTGCAAAAACTCCTTTTATTATTCTCTTCCATAAGAGCATGACCAAGGGGATAAATTATTAAGTGCATTATCAAATGTTTCTAGTTGTACATTATATAGTTTGTACAACTCCAAAAGAAATATTTATTAATCCTTATGGTGCTAATACCATACCCGAAAGGTTTGATTAAAAAGTGTTCTATATAGTTTACTAACGTATTGATAATAAATACGAGTCTTTGGACTTAGGGCATTATCTGATATACTAGGGTTATGAATTCCATCGTGATAATGGCCAACAATAACCTTGATGTGCTACAATGTAACACCTAGCTAACCATAGAAACGATAATGTAAACTTTAATAACATACGACCCTACTTAAAATGGAAGTTGGTAAGTGTTACTATGGAGAATGTTTGGCAAGGTTTGATATGTGGTTATGTTGACAGGCAACAGTACGTTGGTAGCTCAATTATTAAAATTGTAATAAAGGCAGCAGGAGTGGAATGCTCGTTGGCATCCGACATGGTAACGTTCATGTGGTCTCCTTGGTTAAGGTGCTAACCCTAACAGCTCTCTAGCTTATCACTCAGGAAGGATAACCATTCTACATTCATTGTTCGGGAGTGGTGTAGTAACGAGGCCGACAGGCCTGTGAAACTTTAGGGTTTTTTTTTTAGGTTTTGAGAGCTCCTCCCACGATTTGAAACTCTGACCTAAGAGTGATTACTGTTACAATTTGATATTTCAAGAGCTGAGCTCTGGTGTAGAATTTCACTGCATTGTTTTTTTATTGAATGGATCAAGAAAAGTCATGCCGGTTGTAGTTGTGCTCAGCTTCAAAGCTGGTTCTTGAGGACTCCTTCCTCAGGTTCAATACCATGACCTATAGGGAAGGGTTGATAGTTTTCAGGGTTTAAGAGTCGAGCCAGTTACTGTGGATGTAAGAGCTGCATTCATCAAGCGAGTTGTGTGTGACTTTGGATTCAAAGCCGGTTGCAGAAGCTGTTGATTTCAACCTTCGGTTTAATGTAAAGGTAATGTCTCTTCTGAAATTTTCGTGTTGATGCATTGTCTATATTGTTTTAAGCTTGGAATTTAAGTTTTACCACCCTCCGTGTTATTGGAAAGTGATTTCACCTACAAGGTTCTACACTCAAGCTAAGTGGGAAGCTACTGCTTGAAACAGTAAGTCTTGGTGGTTTATATGTGGTTTCTCCTAGCAACTGTTAGTTGTGTTTGGTTTGGCCGGAGCTTTCGATTTTCAAAAGGTGTGGTCATTGTTGAATGCCTTCATGCTGTGACACATGTGTAGGGAGGATTGAATCCTACCCTTATGATCTATTCTATAGTGTTAATGTATGTCAAAATGTATTACTTGTTGCCAAGGTTTTAACCATCGACTATTGGATAAATGAAAAGGGTTCGGCCTATGGTTTTTATACTCTACCTGAAATCAATGCTCTGTGTTATTTGATGTCAATGTATGTTGTATTTGGTTAATGGATGAGAGCCATGGCTTAATTCTTTTTTTGAAAACTCAAACGCTAACGTCTTCTTCGTTTCGATGCATGGGACTGTCTGCAACCTCGAACCCTTGGTTCGACATGTGACGATGATATTGAATGTTTAAAGTGTTGAAAATCCTAATCGCTTGGTCTCTCAGACTGTAGTTTCAAACTTGGTTTTGTTTGTGTATGTGAATAATATCGATGGGCATTTGATTTTGCTAAAGTAGTATATCTACTATTGTTTTGTTTAAAAACTGGGTTTATTGCTTCAAGCTGGTTCTGCAAGAGAATGACTATTTTTATAGTTTTAAAGACAAATGACCTTTCATCAATAGTATTTCCTATAATATGAATTCAACTGTACAAGAATGATTACATGTATAAATACAATACAGGGCATAGTGTCTTAGTCGAAACCCTGTTTGGTGAATACTATGTTCTCTAAGGGATTTTGGTTACTAATAAAATAATACATGGTAAATAAAGAGATGATGAAGGTTTCAAATAGGTGGTTGAACTCTGTCTTTGATAATCAATTTGATTTTTCAAGTGTTGAATGAATACTAAATGTTATATTAGAGAAGTTGGGTTCTGTTAGTATAAGAACATTCGTTCAATACATACTTGTTTTGTGTTAAAGGATCTATGGTAATAACGATATAAGTGTTAACAGTTTGGTTTAATCTACTTGTAGTGATAGTTGTTTTCAATCATGAATATGGGTTACTGTTTTTGTTAGAAAAGCAGGATCGCAGAGCAATAACAATAAACAAAATGCAAATATAATCACACATACACATTACAAGAGAGACACAGATATATCGTGGTTCACCCAACTTGGGATACATCCACACTGAATTTTCCATTCCTTATTATTATTACCGTCCAGCAAGGTTAAGGGATACAACCTGCAGCACAACCGCTGCACTTCCTCTTCTCTGTTTCACAGTCTCTCTCATAATCTCAGAGATCTTTACAATGCATAAAACCTAATACATCATCCCTAGCCATATTACAATGTCTTTATTTTATACGGGAAATACAATGGGAAAATACCACAGGATACCCAAAACCATGGGCCCGCAAAACAGCAGGGGAAAACAGCCCCAAAAATTTTCTTCGGGGTCGTTCCCCCCGAACCCCCATTTCTCGGGGGCGCTGCCCCCGAACCCCCGCCGAGGGACCGCTGGCCCATGGACCCCCCAGCCATGGGGGATGGTCCCCCCGAAACCCCGTGGGCGGGCGATGCCCCCCCACACCCCCCCGCTAGGGTGACTGTACAGTCCACCTACACATCATATAAAACTGGGGTACAAACATGGCTGATACAATATCATCTATGAGACTAGAAGATCGGGCTCCACAACCAACAATTTTGATGTTAAAATAATTACAATATAGGATGAATAAAAGTCTTATTAGATATTTTTAATGGATATTTAGTAAGAGGCTATAATAAAGAAATCTTTTGCAGAGTTTAGAAAACCTAGAAATATTAAACCCTATATAAATTTGTTACTGCAAAAATAGAGATACTTTTTTTTTTTTCCTTGGAAAAAGTCCGTAATTTTATTTCAAAAAGATGATCAAAATTACATATTGCACATGTAGTAGAATCAACAAGGATCCCTACATTTTTACATATTTCTGTCCCATATAAGCAGAAACAACAGCTTATAAAGAGCTGAACCAAAAAAAAGAAACCCAGAGAGAAGAACAGATAAATCTTGAACATACTACAGAAGAGTGAGCAGAAACCCACTCATATCCACCATAGCCACACAAGAACAAGAAGCTATGACCATCCACAGCTCACATTGCAGCAGACCCTCCACAGAAAGATATAGATCCGTCAAAACCGAAACCCTGATTGGAGGAAGCAGAAGATCCATGTCTGTGGACAGAGCAGCAGACACGGTAGACATCCCAAACCGGCGAAAACAGCCAGCAAGAAAACCCCTGATGAAGAAGCAGCCAGAGAAACCCCATTTTGGCTGGAGCAGTCCGCCGAAGCAAGCCGAGCATCCCTGAAATCAAGAAGTCAGAGACGGCATCGATCTTGGTGAGGCAGGCGAGTCCGTTGCAGACATTGATGTTCATGGCACAATAAATTTTCCGAAACGTAGTAACAAATGAAATCCCCAGGGCGAAAGAAGATGGAGCAGAGCCACCGGCTTCTGAATAAGCCACAATCACCGCAAACGAGAGAAAAAACGACCCTTTCACCGGAATCAGAACCGCACCATTGAGCAGCGCATAGGAAATAGCCCCCATCGTTACGCATGAGAGAGGCCATACACGCCTTCGCTGCCAGGAGTGGAAACTAGGGCCTGAAAGACCCCTTTCTCAGAGCCTTGGACGTCGTTAACCCTGCATCAGAGTACCGGCACTGCAGCCACAGTGAAGAACCTGTCGTTACCGATGAGCCATGGCCGCTCCACCCTGTTGGATGCCCTGCAGCTCAGAGTGCCGCCGCCACCGCCACTGTGCACAAACCAATGGGTCGCCGCGCTAAGGCACTACCCCACTCCATGCACCAGAGATCCATCAGCGCTGGGTGTGGGCAGCCATGGAAAAAAACATGGCCGCCAAGATCGTTTCGATGGTTGCCTTCAAACCCTAGTTGCAGAGCTTCTCCAAACTCAAAAACTCATATAGAATTAGTTCATTTCGCAAAAATAGAGATACTATATTGTCTGAATAAAAGCATTATTTCTATGTTTAATCTTGACAGAAAACCTATGCTATGTAATTTACCAAGTAGCTACGAAATTACCGGTAAATCTAACAATTAAGGAAATTAAGGAAACACAACAATGTTAATCTATTCATTCATTCTACATTCTGCCTATCATTTATCTATCTTAATTCTCCTTCTCTGTACTAGAGTACGATACAGAAAACGGTATGGGGAAAAATACAGAGAGGGAATTTATTCTATCAATTCATAAATATATTCAATAGTCTACAAAATCCTAACAAATCATAAATTCACACTTATACTTCTGTATTATCAATAGTTAGCTAAATAGTATTAAATCAACAATTACAGAAAGTAAATTAACTACTTAGAGAGGAAATATCCAATAGAACCTGTAATTGTAGATAGGGTGGAAAAAAACCCAAAGAGGCTTGTTCCTCCCAACCTTCTCCAGAAGAAGCAACCAATCTACTTGCCTCCTTTGGACCCCTGAGCCTGTTTACTGAACCTCTAGGTAGAAGAACTTTGTGTAGAAGCAAGGCACTCAGATTTGTATAACCATCAATCAATAGAGACTTGCAAAAAACCTCAATCTTTGCACTCAGCATTAGAAACTCTTCACTCAACGGTAAACAAGGCCTACTTACACCATAATAAAACCTAGACTTCCCCTCATCGAATCTCTTGTGTGCATACAGCAGAACCACAAGGTAAGTTTCCTTGTCAGGAAAAGTGATGAACCTCAGTCCAAAATTCAATGTCTCTTAAAAAGATGCCTAGGTTGATGGAATATCCATCAATACTGAGAGGGGGGGGGGGGTGATCAGTATTTCCTACTTTTTCTTATTAATTCCAATTAATATTAAGCACACACATTTGTGACCGGTCACTTTCCTTCCTCCTTACTCCTTACCTTCCTGCTTGGTAATCATCGAGTTTCTTAACCAAAAATAGGTCTCTTTCACCCTGGCGACCTTACCTTCATTCTTTACCCAAAACGGGTGCCCTACTAGCACATCGCGGCGCTACTAATTCATGAAGCCGGTCCTTAGCTGTGTGGTTCGCATCCTGCTGATACTGCGTTGTGCTCACATTGCAACTTCCCAAAATTGTCTTGCCAAAAAGTCTTCATCTGAACTGCACTCAACTTCACAGTTCCAACACTTGACTTGCACAAAAATGCCCCATTTGGTTCAGGCCCAACGACGTCTTGCATCCAAAAGGCCTTCAGCGACACCTGCTGGGTACCTACCGGGGGCATAGAATTCCAACCATGCAACAAACACATGTTACAGGAGTCCTGCAAGTGTGTCTGGGAAGGTTCCAACTCGGAACGCTAGCCATAAGTGCCTGGTGGATGATTTTGCAAATTTGACCCCCGTGTGCAAAAATTGCAAACTCCCTTACTTAGCAAAACGCTAGTTTCCAAGATGGGCCTACAAGGTGACACCTGGGCCATTAGACTAGTGGAGAGAGGCACCCCTAGCACTATCCCGATGTCCTGAATCCAACGGAGTCGATGGTTTGTTTATCTGAGCCACGGTCGTCATTCTATGGCTCGTTCCGTCTCGCATCCAAAAGGCGTTCAAGGACACCTGCTGGGTACCTACCGAGGGCATAAAATTCCAACCGTGCAACAAAATCAAGTTCCGGGGAGTCCTGCAAGTGTGTCTAGGAGGTTCCAATGGGGAACGCTAGCCATAAGTACCCGGTGGATGATTTTTCAAATTTGATCCCCATGTGCAAAAATTGCACACTCCCTTACTTAGCAAAACCCTCGTTTCCAAGATGGGCCTACAAGATGACACCTAGGCCATGGGACCAGTGGAGAGGGGCACCCCTAGAACTATCCTGATGTCTTGAATCCAACGGAGTCGATGGCTTTTCGATCCAAGCCATGCCCGTCATTCTATGGCTCGTTCCATCTCGCATCCAAAAGGCCTTCAGGGACACCTACTGGGTACCTACCGGGGGCATAAAATTCCAACCGTGCAACAAAACCAAGTTCCGGGGAGTCCTGTAAGTGTGTCTAGGAAGGTTCCAACTAGGAACGCTAGCCATAAGTTCCCAGTGGATGATTTTGCAAATTTGACCCCCGTGTGCAAAAATTGCACACTCCCTTACTTAGAAAAACCCTAGTATCATAGATTAACCGAAAACTATTGCATTATATAGCTTCATTTAGTAATGGGCCTAATTTGACTGCCATAGAATTAGATAGCTTCATTTAGTCATGGGCCTAATTTGACTGCCATAGAGTAACAATCAAAGACCACATTAGAGAGCTTCACTGACTCCATTAAAATTCAATTGGACATGACATGAATGATTTAAATTCAACACCTTAGCTAGCTTCATTTCATTCAGTGATGGGCCTAATTTGACAGGAGCATGGGAACCCGGACTCCATTAAAATTCAATTGGACATGACATCGGTGATTAAAATTAAACTCTAGATGCATACGCAAGCCACTTGGACAATGGTTGAAATTCACATAAAATCACATTTAAAATCATTGATGAAATTCATTTAAAATCACATAAAGTTTGGACCGAGATATCAATGATGTGCAAGCAGGCTTGATCAACTAAATGGTTCGAGTTCTGAAAAGACCGAAATAGACCACTCAACCCGCTTAAATGAATTTGAGCAATAATACACCTATGACTCTATCGGGTTAGTTTCGACAGTTAAAAACTTCAGGTGGGTAGGCCATAAAAGGTTGATCGATCTCTAGTCCACCTATAAAGTTGAATCAGATAGTTCGAAACCAGAATCAGAATATGCATCGGTTCTAAAACCAAAGTACGGTGGGACACCGGGTAGTCCTACAAGTGTGTCTAGGAAGGTTCCAGTTGGGAACCCTAAATTCCAAAATAAAATAAAGATAAAGATAAACACTCAATAAAGATAATCCTTTCATTCTTATCTGTCCCCTAAACTGTTAGCCCCTACCTTCAAGGTGCCAGAACAGGCATATGGATTCTCCAAATTTCCTTTGTTGTCATCTTCCTGACAAATACAGCATTCAGCCAGTGTAGCATCTCCACTCTCCATGGGTGGTTTCTGTTTGAAAACAAAATGATAAACATTACTAGGAACTCAAGTTGCTCTTCAAAAATTGAAAAAAAAAACTAATATCAAAGAAAAATGCCCAGCTATGCAAATACGAACGAGTTCCCCCTCTTCATGTTTTTCTCTTAGAGTTTATGTTAGGTTCTCTCAGTCTAGTCTACACTTGCCACTTAGTCTGACAGGAATTATGGTCACTGGATAATCTACTACAGGTAAGAGTTATGCCTAAACTTCTTACTTTGGTTTTAGAACTAGTGTGTGGTTTTAGAACCGATGTGTGGTTTTAGAACTGGATCAACCTTTTATGGCCTACCCACCTAAAATTTTTATCCTCGAAACTAACCCAATAAAGTCACAGGTGTAATATTTCTCAAATTCATTTAAGCGAGTTGAGTGGAGTATTTCGGTCTTTTCAGGACCTGGACCAGCCAGTTGGTCAAGCCTGCTTGCACATCATTGATATCTCGGTCCAAAATTTATCTAATTTGAAACAGAGGAGCATGAGCGCATTTGAACTAGGAAGAGGTAAAATGAGCTAGGTTGAAGGCAATAAATGCTATATTTTTTCACACAATCTAATGGAAAATGGCCGCAGAATTGGGCGGGATAACTCCCTCCAAATAATAGCCAGCACAGATCTACAAAATGGGGTTAAGGGAGGGAAACAAATTTTTAAAAAAGTAATAATATTCACTTTATATATAGTATAAATTATTGCTACGTGGAAGATTCTCGTAAATTGAGATCATATTGGCTTCCTCCCCTATTAATTTATATGATGTTGCAAGGATTTTGTAATGTGACAAGCTTTTCTCTATGCTCCGAACATGGAATCCATTAACCAATTAATGTTGTTGTTAAATGCAGGGTAAGTATCCCTACAATGCCACAAAGGAAAGAGTTCATCATTTGAAGGATCAATGTAACAGATGTTCAGTAAGAGAGTGTGCAGTTTTTGCACACGGGGGTCAAATTTGTAAAATCATCCACCAGGCACTTATGGCTAGCGTTCCTGGCTGGAACCTTCCTAGACACACTTGCAGGACTACCAGAACCCTGTTTTGTTGCACAGTTGGAATTCTATGCCCTCGGTAGGTACCCAGCAGGTGTCCCTGAAGGCCTTTTGGATGCGAGATGGAACAAGCCATAGAATGACGACCATGGCTCAGACCGAAAAACCATCGACTCCATTGGATTCAGGACATTGGGATAGTGCTAGGGGTGCCCCTCTCCGCCGGACCCATGGCCCATGTGTCATCTTGTAGGCCCATCTTGGGAACTAGGGTTTTGCTCAGTAAGAGAGTGTGCATTTTTTGCACATGGGGGTTAAATTTGCAAAATCATCCACTAGGCACTTATGGATAGCGTTCCTAGATGGAACCTTCCTAGACACACTTACAGGACTCCCCGGAACCTAGTTTTGTTGCATGGTTGGAATTCTATGCCCTAGGTAGGTATCCAGCAGGTGTCCCTAAAGGCCTTTTGGATGCGAGACGAAATGAGCCATAGACTCGGATCGAAAAACCGTCATCTCCGTTGGATTCATGACATCAATATAGTTCTAGGGGTTCCCCTCTCCATCGATCCCATGGCCCAGGTGTCATCTTGTAGGCCCATCTTAGAAACTAGGGTTTCGCTCAGTAATGGAGTGTGCATTTTTTGCACACGGGGGTCAAATTTGCAAAATCATCCACCGAGAACTTATGGCTAGCATTCCCGGCCAGAACCTTCCTAGACACACTTGCAGGACTCCCCGGAACCTAGTTTTGTTACACGGTTGGAATTCTATGCCCCCGGTAGGTATCCAGGAGGTGTCCCTTAAGGCCTTTTGGATGCGAGACGGAACGAGCCATAGAATGACGACCATGGCTCGAATCAACAAACCGTTGACTTCATTAGATTTAGGACATCGGGATAGTGCTAGATGTTTATCTCTCCATCAATCCCATGGCCTAGGTGTCATCTTGAAGACCCATCTTGGAAACTAGGGTTTTGCTCAGTAAGGGAGTGTGCATTTTTTTGCAAACGGGGGTCAAATTTGCAAAATCATCCACTGGGAACTTATGGCTAGCGTTCCCGGTTGGGACCTTCCTAGACACACTTGCAGGACTCCCTGGAACTCGATTTTGTTGCATGGTTGGAATTCTATGCCCCGGGTAGGTACCCAGTAGGTGTCCCTGGAGGCCTTTTGGATGCGAGACGGAACGAGCCATAGAATGACGACCGTGGCTTGGATCAACAAACCCTTGACTCCGTTGGATTCAGAACATCAATATAGTGCTAGGGTTTCCCCTCTCTGCTGGTCCCATAGCCTAGGTGTCATCTTGTAGGTCCATTTTGGAAACTAGGGTTTTGCTCAGTAAGGGAGTGTGCATTTTTTGCACACGGGGGTCAAATTTGCAAAATCATCCACCGGGCACTTATGGATAACGTTTCCCTTCTAAAGCTATGCCAACAATCTTGTTAAAGCAACAGAATCTTACTAAATGTTAGCAGATCTAGGCATTAATTCAATGCACAATTTTCATTTCGTTATGGAATAGATTTATTGCAACTAATGACATGTCCTTTCAATGCACAATTTTCATTTAGTGCCTCGAATTTCATTTAGGTAAAGTGTCTCAAGGAGAGATGGAAAAATCATCCTTGGGCATAATAACCAAACTAGGCAACAAAATTGAATGCTCTAATTTTTGGAAAGTTTGTTTGGGATAGACCAACATGAGCGCATTGTCCATAAACTCTCATGCAAACTTTATATGAATTTGACCTTTTAGGTTTTGTGCACTATAAATAAGTTTTGAGGAATAAACATGGTTGGGGGGGCAATGGATTTATCTCCAAACTTAACATTCTTGAGCTCAAAAACCATGACAAAATCCCTCTCATAGGAGTATTTGGAATTCAAGTTGAATATGGACACCATGATCAAGTCTTGGGCATCTAGGTTTCTAGATTTTTGGGTGATGAAATTAGGTATCTAACAGTGATAATGAGCATGAAGATGGTGATGGTGCTAGTGAGCATGAAAATGGGCATGAGGATGCAGATATTATGGTTTACTTACATGGGAGAAAAAAACAAAGAAAACAAATCCACGACGAAACTTGTGCGATTTATCAAGTTGTACCAAGTATATGCACTTTATCAAGCTATCAATGTATGGCTGCAATAGTCAAAATATTAATGTCAATACTCAATGAGACTATGAAACAAAATCATAGCATACATGTACACCACATACCTATAATAAAGTACACAATAAAACATGCAAACCAAATACCAGATTACCTACCTATGGTCAGTCGACTAGACCATCACGATCACCTCGAATATCAATGGTTTCCTTTAACCTCTCATGCTCGGAATAAGGAAATAAGTATCATTCCTTTGATGAGTTCTTCCTTGGCATTGTTTGCAACTGGAGGTTTGTGCCAGTAACAAAGTTTGTATAATGGTATACAATCTTACCTGATCTATAATATTTATATGTATACCCTTTTCTATTTGTTGAGTGGGAAACCTAGTTCAAATATTCTCCCTTTATAACCATCGACCCAATCGGAAAATCATTTGCCTCAGAGTCCCGTAATGGGACATTTAGCGTTTGATTCCCCTCTAAGCAACGTGCCATCCAATAGTCAGTGCACCATGCATTGCGTCTTGGGGAATCCACTGCGTATATGTGCCCTGGAGAAGATATAGTTCCAACGTTTCAGTCAACTAACTAGACACAACTAATAGTCAAAAATATAAAAAAATATACACAGCTAATTAGACACAACTAGTTGTAAAAAATATAAAAATATTAATCGAACCTGGTTGTAAAAGATCTGATATGTGGTCATAGTCTGGTGAAATACTTGATTGGTCCTCCTCCAACTGGGATAATTCTGTAGCTATCCTTCGACCAATGGGGAGTGATACACGGTTCCAGCTATCAACCCAATCCATGGATTCACATTCATCCCATTCACCACTACTGCATGGAGAACAAAAACATGACAGTTTCCTTGTCCACATTTCAAGTATAGCATTGTCCAACGTTCTAACTGAATGAAATGCACGAGTTCCTTGGATGGTCTTGCACTCATTTAACTGTGATCAATCTACATCCACCACCTCCCAAAAATATCTATGTACATGTGCTTTCCTCGTTGAGTGATCTTCCTGCCTTCTTGCTCCGTCCCCTATAATTGAAGCACACCATTCAACGATGGTTTTTGCATCTCGGATGATAGGTCCATCTGTGAACTTCATTTCTTGCATGCGTAATGCAATCTTTATGCACACACCTGCACCATCATGTTCACCTTTTCCATGTCCGGTCTCAAATTAGTTCCAAATATGTGGCACCTTGTGCCTTTTGTGGAGCATACACAACCATCGAAAGACATGGGCATTTTTAAATTGCCCTGCATAACCATCAGACCAAATCCAATGTTGTTCCATCCGTATACTGTTATCCTTCAAGTGATTGTAGAACAATTGAAAGTTGTGTTTTACAAAAAGCCAAGTCGTGACACCTGTCATCACTTATGAATGACTGCAAGTTCACCTCCTTCCTCCCGAGTTCATGCTCATCAGTCACATGTATGTATTTTTCTAATAATGCAAATCCACCACACCCTGGGCATGTCCCATCTATGCAAGTTTTTTGATAAAATGTGCAATCATTTGGCCTGCTACACAAAATGCTATGAATAAAGTCTCTAAATGGCATCGGTGATAATGTAGCTGAGCATTCCTGCACAAGAGTGTTATGCAATACACGAAAAATATATGTATATGTGTCATAATAGTAACCATATTCAATGTGGTATCGAGAACAAAATGTATTACGAATTGTGTTTATTTTAACATACCATGGTTTTCATTTTTCAAAGGATCTTTGGCCCAAGTCAAGTTTGTTATGTTCATTCCTAAATCTCTCATATAATTATGTTTTTGTCATATCAGTAAAATGTTTAATGTGTGGTTCATGATCCTTTGAACCCCTTCTCAATTTTAATACATCTTTTTGGTTGGAAAAAGGGCTAGTGTTGTCATGCCAAAATGCTTGCACTAATCTCTATACCACATCAATGAGCTTCATATCAGAGCGTGGCAACCTGCCAATGAGGGCCCAAACATCTATTTGACCAGTTTCAAGTTGTTCTCTTCTAACACAATACCTACGAAGTGTCTTCAAAATGAAATGAATAATTTTGGATGTAGGTTTAAGAAAACGAAGTGCGCTAGTGTTTTTGTTCACGATTGATTAAGACAACACACGACGAGTTGCATTACGATCCTTTGAGCGATATTTATTTCCAATTGTACTAAATGCATCTACTAAAATTTTAACAATATCATAACTTGGTTCTAACTTCTTGGTCATCTTTATCTTTAACATTCTTCTAACAACAGCCATAGACCTAGATTTTAACAATGAGAAAAATAATTTACACTTGTCCCCATCACATTTAGAATCAAAAAAATTATCAAGTATTGTCGAGTTTGATAAGCAATAGCACGTTTAGATAACGTACCTTCAAGTGAACTAATAAGATTTTCATCAACCTGTATACGTTTCGGAGTTCTTCGGCGTGTAGTTGCTATTGGAGGTAAGGGTGTTGGAACTGGAGCATGTACAACATCAACAGGATGCTCCAGCATTTCAATATGAGCCTCTTGTATTTCATTCTCTTGGACAGTCTCCATAACATTTGCTTCTTCGGTTGTAAATCCTCCACTCAATGCCTCTCTAACTTCGTCGCTTGTATAACCACTACCCAACAAGTCATTCACTACCATATTCTGAGGTTGACTTGATGTGGGAATTGAAATGTTGGGTGCTTGTTCATCAAATGTTGTTGAAATTGAGGGCCCCTCTAGTGAATTTCTTCATTTTTCTTGAGGTGGATGGGTAGGAACGACCGTGGAATCATCTACGGTTGGAATTGGATGAGTTTCCATGGAATGCCTTTGATTCCACATGTCCAACATTTTTCGTTTCTCTAACTTCTTCAATGGTTTCTTGAGGCTTCTCTTTCCTTTTCGATTTCCTTTTTCGATTGCGTGAATTCCCCATGACCACAATGAGAAATACTAAGAAAATAGATTCTAGAGGTGTGCTCAACTATTCAAATATCCAAATTCTTTCTCAATTGTGAATATATAGGTTCTTCAAGCTTGCTCAATTGTCAATATAGATACTTCCTCAATTGTGAATATAGATTCATCAATCTTGCTCAAATGTGAAAGTAAAGTTTCTACCTCACTTGTGAATATAGAAAATTCTTCATTTGTGAATATAGATTCTTCAAGCTTTCTCAATAGTGAATGTAGATTCTTTTTCAATTGTGTTCATATAGATTCATCAAGCTTGCTTGACATTGTGAATGAAGAATCCCCTTGAAGCTTGAAATTGTGAATGTAGAGTCCTCTTGAAGCTTGCTAATTGTGAATGGGAATTCTCAATTCCAAATTCTAAGTGTAGAATCCTCTTCAAGCTTGTTGATTGTGAACATAGAGTGTCTTGAGCTTCCTCAATTGCCTTGAATGTTCACTGTGAAGTATTCTGCTGTATGGGAGATGGAAAGACAAGAAGACAAAACGCAAGATTCCGGGTATAAAAGCATTCAGATGAATTTTTGCACAGACAAAATGCACTAGCGTTATGTACAAGTAAAACGCGCCAGCGTTATGGACAAGCAAAATGTGTGCATGTTTCTGTAACCATAAAACAAATCCTAGACATTTAATATGTTTGGTGCACGGCTAAATAACTCCTACTTGCACAAAACGCGAGAGTGTTTCTTCATGCAAAAACACGCTAGTGTTATTGTAGTCATCAAAACCTTATTCAATAGTTCATTTAATAGTTTCAATGGGATAGGAGTTTAAATAGGGATTTGGTGTTAGGAGCTTAGGGATTAGAAATGCGGGGTGGTTAGTTAGGGGTAAGGGGCTAAGAGGGGGGTGTCATGTCCCAAATTTGGAATTGGGTCACAATGGCCTAATCACATTAGCCATATTCATTAGAGTTTGTAAAATTGATGTTAAGGGTCAAATAATTGCCAAGGAGGAAAATTACTAGTTTCCTAGGTTTGGGGTGGAAGCTTTGGGATTTGGAATAAAGGGGATAATAAATGATGTTTAGACATTAGAAGGGCTCAAGTATTTAATAAATAGAGTGAATAAAGAAATTCAAGAGAAATCCTAGGTGACAAATGGTTTTGGAGACATATGGAGGATGTGGGACCCACACTAGCTTGATTTTTCATAATACATGGTATCTCTCTTTTGCAAATTCGAATTAATGGGAATGTGAACACTCTTGGGTGAGTTGGTAAGTCATAACACATGTCATTGAGCATCTTAGGTCGAATTGGGAAGGATTGGTAACCTCCATGGAAGATAAAGAGTCAAAGTGGAAGTTTGTGGACACTTGGGCTAGATTCCCTAGCCCCTATGACACCAATGATGGAGCATCTATGACAACTATGACAAATTGCAGACCTGACCTCTGACATCTGACCACTATGACATGTCAGCCCCAAAAATAGGCTCAAGGAAGTCGAATTTGGGAGTTGCAGAATCCAAATAGACTCAAAATCGAATTTGGGAGAAGATGGAAGGTTGGAACTAGGAGACAAGTGGCAAATGTGGAATATTTCCTAAATGGAAATCTATTGAATCTATTGAGAGGATTTCGACCCTTAGAAGGATAATGTTGGTTATAAAATGTAGAAATGAAGTATGAGAATATCTTTTGATCATTTGTATAATTTGCAATTGCATTTGTGAAGAGGGAGAGCTAGTGGATGACTAGTTTCTTGCCTTGGCCAATTTCGAGGGTGAAAGATTCCCATCCAAGTTGGTAATTGGAAATGCCATTCAGACCTTTCATTTGGAGCTTTAATGGAGTCTTTATTTGCAGGTGTAAGCTACAGGGCAGCTCATGGTTTCTTCTATTGCAGCTCACTCCTTCAACCATTTCCAGTTTTGATGGCA
Source organism: Larix kaempferi (assembly GCA_027924585.1). Lineage (NCBI taxonomy): Eukaryota > Viridiplantae > Streptophyta > Pinopsida > Pinales > Pinaceae > Larix > Larix kaempferi. The sequence goes on along the minus strand of BSBM01000915.1, from coordinate 918,383 downwards.
TATTCTTGATCCTTGAGGGAGGGCGTTTTTGGTGAAATATTGTACTCTTTGGGGGAGATTTTAATACCCCATTTCTTTTTTAATATGAATTAAATACTCTTTTCTTCATCTCCAGAAAGTTTCAGGTCGAAATTCCAAGTAGAAATGTATAAATCTCAATTTTAATGAAAGAACAGTGCCATTTCCCCACTACCTTGTTGTGAATCAATGTAATGCTGATGATTTCGAATGAATGGATTATTATTTGATATATTTGTGATCAATATACTTTCATGGATGTCTTCTACAAGTTTCATGTACTGTACTTGAGCATTTGAAGCATTTTTACTCAGTTTAGTTGTATTGGGAAGTGAAATAATGCCATTTCCCCAAGGGTTGAATTGGGGATTTTTGCCGATGAATGGGAGAGGGTGAGAACAATTGTAATAATCCATTAATGGTGCATATGAGAATTTAATAACATACTTAACACATTACATACCTCTGTTTATAAATTTGAGTGGGTTTGGAGGCATTTGGGAAGCCATTTTCAGTACTTACCCCATGGGGATTTGAACCCCAAATTACTAGTAAAATTGCATAATTGGTACAGAATATTAAGAGAGTTTTCAGAGGTCTTTTGGTGGCCATATTTCATCCATAAACATCATATTCAAGTTCTAATATAATTCATACACCTTCCTTAAATATTTGAAGGCATTTGGAGTCAATTTGAGACCTAGAGACCAATACTGGTCAAAGGGAAATCACTAATAAAGTTACCTACATTGATCAGAATTGAAAGAGGATTTGCAGAAGTATTTTAAAGGTCCAAAGGCATCCCTGAAATACATATTTATGTTCTAATATCATTCATATACCTTCTCAGAATATTTGGGATCATTTGGGGCAAATTTGGGACCTAGAGATCCAAACTAGTCAAAGGTCAAACTAGGGAAAAAAGTGAAAAATTGTCATTTTAATAAAATTCCTAAGAAGGGACATTACAGGGGGTTAGCGAGGGGGAGAGAGAGTGTTGATGTATATGTAACTTCAGAATGTATTTCATATATGTATATTGTACTCCTATAGAGATGGTATTATTCCTCTTTACGGAAGTGTCGTCATTTATACTGTAAGTGTCGTAACTTATACTTGATGGGTTATTAGACCACCTTGTTGGGGTCGGCCCTCTATAAGTCATGGGTCGAAGGGTTATTAGATCACCCTATTGGGGGTCAGCCATGTGGTTCAAAGGGTTATTAAACCACCCTATTGGGTGTCGTCCCAGTCAGCATTATGTTATGTGGTTAAGTTAAGGCCAACCTAGTAAAGGTTATTAGGCAAGTCAAGTCAAGTATAAATAAAGTACGAGAGGCACTCTATTTTATCATTCTATTCTCTCACACACTCTTTGGAGAGTGGCGCACTTGTGGAGGAGGAGAAGCTGCTACTAGGAGATGTCTATCTCTTATGCTTGGGTTGTATCATTGCTCTATCTATATTTGAAGAAGTTATTGGGGTTTTTTACCTGTATGGTTTTCCCCAAGTAAACTCTGTGTCTCTTGTGTGCTTGCATTATTGTGTCCATGATTAATATGTTGTAGATATGATTGTTAACATCCAAAAAGTGTTCACTAACTCATCTCCGTCATCACATGACTCATTCGTTCAGATTTCCTACCATATTTGCCTCCAAAACCTTAAAAAACCATTAAAAAGCCTCCAAAAGGCCAAAAAACCATTAAAAGCCTCCAAAAGGCCAAAAACCCCATTTTTTCCCCAAAATAAGTTAAATTCCTCCAAAAATAGTAAAAACCCTCTAAAAATGGAATAAAAAATACAAAAAAGAGAAAAAAGAAGCAAAAACCCTATACAGCTGACCTAAACCACATGGTGCCCAAAACCATGGGTCAACACTCCACCACTAAAACCCTATAAATAGGTGATGGAGGCTCCCCATTTCACATCTACAATTATCCCTATCCTCACTCTGCCAAAAATTCTCATGAAACCCTAGATCTCCCATTGGAGCTAATTTCCACTTGAGAACCCTATTTGGCCCCATTTCCAAAACATCTTTGGAAGAAGGAGAAGGAACAACACTGGAGCTTAGAAGCAACCCTCCTGGACTGCTACAAGAGCTTCACCAACCTCACATTAAAGGTATAATCAATACAAAAATCATTTTTAATATCTTTTATTGTCTCATGCACATTCTAGTTTAAATTTACTGTTTCATTTTATCATTTTTACTAAACTGCTACTAAGGAGTCCCTTCTCCTTAGTAGGTGCTCATTTGCACAATCTAGGGTGAAAACCCTAGCTACAATGATGTACATGTTGTTCTCTCAGTTAAGATCCTATATCAGATTGAAGTAAAGTCTGAAAAACTAACATGGTATCAGAGCTAGCCTGAAAGGAGGCATGGTATGGCATGTATGACACTTGTTGCACTTGCGATGTTAGGGCTTGATATAGCAAAAACCAGTCATCGTAGCACTTTCGCTATAAATCCATTTTGGAAAAGTTTTTAGATCTGAATTTGTTACAGGTCGAAGATCAGAGCTCCATGTACCTTGTGTCCAAATGACAACTTCTAATTCGTTGTACTTTGTATTTTATGATCTGTACAATCTAGGGTTTCTGCCTCTTCCATATCTGAGTCATAAACAGGTGACCTAGGAAAAAATGTCATAAATTGGGCTAGGAAGCTCCAAATGAAATTTCGTAAAAATTGAAAGGTAGTGTATGGACTTTAATTTCGTAGGTAACATTTTCAGAGGCCGAAACTGAACCAGTGACACGTGGCACGCCGTACAGGTTAGCTCTCCTGTTTTATCCCATAAATAAGTCACGTTGTGAAACTTGGCATAACTCTCTCTCAAAAAATCCAATTGAGGTCAGACCTATGGGGTTGGAAATATGATAGGTCAGGATACCACAAGAAAAATTTTCATACCCTGTGGATCGAAAAGTTCATAGTTACACTAGAAACAATCAGGTACATATTTCTGTCAAAACAAAATTATTTTTTAGCACCTTCATTCATGGCTTCCGGAATTTAGGGTTTCGAAGAAAGTTGGAATTTTTGTAATCAGAGACTAAGGATGAATGCTACTAATCAAAATAGAAATTTAGAGACCAAGATCAGAAGATTTAGTTGGGTAGAAGGTCAGGCTTGATCAAACCCTAGTTCGGGACTTTGATCGGAAAAGTGAAAAATTAGGGCTTCTGCAAAAATGGAAATTTTTTAAATCTGTGACCGCGGCTGGAAGCTCCTCGAAAAACTAGAATCTTAGAGCTTTGGATCGAACATTTTGATTGGGCAGAAGGGTGGGCTTTATCAAACCCTAGTTCGGGGTCATGTCTACTGAATCTGGAAGTTTCAAAGGAAAATTTGAGGGGTGAAACTTTGCAGTTTTCAAATTCTGAGTATACCCACTTGATCAGCTCATCAAGGCGCATATTTCTATCATTTCGAAAGTTTGAAATTCAAAGTTTGAATTTTTAGGGTTTCTCTGACAAACCCTAATCCAGCTCCAGATCCAGTTCCTGGAAATCAATTGGATTGGGTTAATCCTAGAAGAGAATGGATTGGTCACCTACATAAGTGAAGAAGTTCACGTTTCAGAGGGAGATGAGGCTAAGGCCTTACATAAGAAGATTACAAGCAATCTCGATAGGTATGATTCATCTAGGTATGTTTCGAGATTTGTTCATGATTAAGTTTATGGTATGTTTGTCTTCATGTTATTACGGTTAGTACAATCTTGATTAAATTTAGACTTGTCGTATCACCTTAATAAAATTATGAATGCATGATAGAAGATATTCATTGATTAGGGTGTTAACTCTTATGATTGTACTAATGCATTATGGTGTTGTATGAGGTTTATGTTGTCTGCTAACATGAAAGGTACACCAAGAAAGACAAATCATGTTCTAGTTCAAGAACATATAATCATGATGACATGAGGACAAAGATTCATCCATTGTCATGGATCACTTAGAAGATCTATTTGCGAGGTATGTATAAATTGGTTCTATAATGGTTAACCTATGAGATATGCAAGTTAGTAGCACAAGTCATTGAAGAGAACAAGAAGACATCATGTGGGTATGTTAGACATAACTAACTAACATACCAATCCAGGTATGTTTTCCTATATCAAGTTAGAATCCTACCTTGTATTAGGATCCCTTATATAAGTATACTTGGTATGATTGGTTATGTTTATTTATAAAGTTAGAAATGTAAGTAATCAAGGGTTTATGCATTTTATGTCTCTTATCTTGATTGATGATTTAACTAACCAAAAGACTCCTATGATCAAATAAGAATATGCATGAGTAAAAGAAGACTTCCTTGAAACCTTGAATACTAATGTTTATTATCTGTGTTTGAAATGATCATGACTATACATGTTTAAGGTTATTGTGTTTTGATAGTATTAAGATTATACTAATGAATGTGTGATTATGTATGAGACCTCAAGGATAACACAATGATGATACTAATAAGCATGCATAGTGATTAAGAATGGATATAAGTTCAAGGACAGGTAATCCAGGAAGCAAAGATCAAGAGGGAGCAAACTCCAGTTGTTCCTGCAAGGAAGCAAAGATCAAGAGGGAGCACACTCTAGTTGTTCGTGCAAGGAAGCAAAGATCAAGAAGGAGCACACTTTAGTAGTTTCTGCAAGGATGCAGATATTCAGAGGGAGTTGACCACTTTTCACAATCCACATCAGAATGGAGTTGCAAAAAAGAAGCAAAGACTGAGAGGGAGTCAACCTAACAAACAAACAAAGATAAGTATTTGAATTATCATTCCTTGCATATTTTATTGTTTAAATAATACTGTTCAATAATGTATATACTCATGTTCCTAGAATTAGGTTGTGTATTATGCATATTAGAATAGTTGCATTGATGAAAAATATACTACTAATATACACGGGTAAGTGGCCTATGGGATTGTACAACATTCCATTGCTACTTATCTAGAATGACACCTCTTTGCTGACATGTTGGGAGTTGTGCACACTCTTAACAATGTTCTGGTAGAGATTGGAAGGCATCTAGAAAGTTATGGGATATGGATAAATGTTGTATTAAAGCATTGGCTAAGATAATTACATGATTGTATGACATATTTCTTTATGTGTAAGAATTTTTTCTAAAAACTATGAGATGTTTTTTAATCATGCAATTTAACTTGTTGTGTAGGAAAGATCATATACCATCACCTACAAAAAAAGGACTACAACATTTGTTCGGCAACAAATTTATCTATTGAAAATATTGAAGATATTGAAGTTTCCAAGATCTGGGAAGAATGCCATGATCGAGGAGTACCGGTCGATCATGAAGATGTTTGGGATGCAGTCCCAAGACCTAAAGGGGAGTCTGTAGTGACTTCCAAGAGGATCTACAAGATCAAGCATGCTGCAGGTGGTAGCATAGAGACTTTTGCTCCTATATCCAGATACACTTCCATTAGATCAGTACTTTCTCTGGCTGCAGTGATGAAGTGGAAGATACACCAGATGGATTTCAAGACAGCTTTCTTGAATGGTATAGTTGAAGAAGAAGTGTATGTGGAGCAGCCACTTGGTTCTGAGACACATGACAAGGAGTCGTATATGTGCAGAACTTGGTATGGTAGGATAGACCGCTTTCTATCCAGTTTGGGATTTACTAAGAGTATAGCGGATTCCAACCTTTACTACAAGGTTGAGGAAGGCAATCCAGTGATACTACTTTTGTATATGGATGACTTATTTATTACAAGTGAAGATAGATTGATTGCCGACACGCAGCGAAAGCTTGCTGCTGAATTCAAGATGAAGAACTTGTGGATGATGCACTATTTTCTAGGTATGGAGATGTGGCAGAGTGTAGATGGAATCTTCCTTGGTCAAGGGAAGTATATTGTAGATATCCTGAAGAGGTTTGGGATGATGGATTGGAAAGCCATGGCCACACCAATGGCATCGAACCTGAAGCTTCTATGTGATGCTTCATTTGAGTCGGTTGATGTCTCTATGTATCGTCAGATGATTGGGTCCTTGATGTACCTGACGAACATGAGACCAGATATTTGCTTTGCAGTGAACACATTGAGCCAGTTCCTGATGGATCCAAGGAGTGTTCACCTGGTTGCTGTAAAGCATATTCTGAGGTACCTGAAGGGTACAGTTGATTATGGGCTCAAGTATGAAGCGAATCAAAAGTTTAACCTACAGGGTTATGTTGATTCAGATTGGGCAGGCAATACAGTAGATAGGAAGAGCACATATGGGTGATGCTTCAGTATGGGATCAGGTGTGATCTCTTGGTTTAGAAGGAAGCAGTCCTACGTAGCACTGAGTACAGCCGAGGCAGAGTATGTTTCAGCCTGTTCGGCTAGTTGTGAGGCAGTATGGATTCGAAAGCTACTGTCAGAGTTATTTGATCTCCTGCTGGAGACTACTGGTATATTTTGTGACAACTAGAGTTGTGTGAAGCTTTCTGAGAACCCGGTGTTCCAAGACAGGTCGAAGCACATTGAGATCAAATATCACTATATCAGGTATATGGTGCAGAGAGGAGCAGTGAAGCTCCTGTATATTGTGACGGATGAGCAGATTGCAGATCTACTGACGAAGCCACTAGCCAGAGTGATGTTCGAGTACTTTAGATAGAGGCTTGCTGTTCTTCAGATCGATGACACTTCGAGGAAGAAGTGATGGACACATTTGTTGAAGCCATTCCAAGCATGTTGGAAGGAGGATCCTTCACATGGCTGTGGATGTAAGCACTGGATGATGAGCATCAGGATGATGCTCCAGTTACTACTCTGTATATGCATTAGGATGATGCTGGATATGCTCAGGTGGATCATTTATATATGTATGTACGCATCATGTTGGATGCTGATATGATCAGTTGGATCATTTATATGTATATGTATGTACGCATCATGTTGGATGCTGGATATGATCAGCTGGATCATTTATATATATGTACGCATCATGTTGGTTGTTGGATATGATTAGTTGGATCATTGATATGTATTTGTATATGCATCATGTTGGATGCTTGGACCATGTATCCGTATATGTATCAGGTGGACACTGTGTATGATTAGGTAGATCATGTATGTTGATATATATCAGGTGGATACATTGTGTGGATCATGTATTTATGTATGTATCAGGTGGATACATTATATGATCAGGTGGATCATGTATGGTGATATGTATCAGATAGATGCTTGGTATGCATCAGGAAGATGCATTGTATGATCAGGATGATCATGGATAACGAGCTTCAAGATGTTGCTCCAGATGACATGCATCAGGACGATGTAGTGATGATGATCAGGATGATCATGTGTACATCAGGATGATGTATGGTGAGTATTAGTTTGATACTCTGTGGCCATGGAGAGGTTGTGCAGATAGCATAGAAAAGATCCTGGGAGATCCTATAGTCTGCGCTAGGATTCTCTTTTGAGGTTTTGTTACAGGTAGCATAGAAAAGATCCTTTAAAAATCAGACAGGTAGAGCGGTGTGCTCGTAACATCCTAGGTTGCTCTATCGAGATCCTATAGTCTGTGCTAGGATGCTCTAAGTAGGTTTTGCTACAGTTTTGCATAGAAAAGATCCTTTAAAAACCGGACAGGTAGAGCGGTGTGCTCGTAACATCCTGGGTTGCTCTATCGAGATCCTATAGTCTGTGCTAGGATGCTTTGAGTAGGTTTTGCAAAAGATCACATAGAAATAATCCTTTAAAATCCAGACAGGTAGAGCGATGTGCTCGTAATAGCCTGGGATGCTCTATCGAGATCCAAACAGGTAAAGCGGTTTGCTCGTAACATTCTGGGATGCTCTGAGTAGGTTTTGTGAAGGTCAACATGTAAAAGAACCTATAGTCTGCGCTAGGTTTTGTTGACGCACGTAATCAGTCCTAGGATCCACAATATGGCCATTGATGATAAAGACCTGCAGGTGGTGGGCCTACATCCAGTATGAAAAAGGACTGGCTCTGTAGAACTTCCTATGACGAGTGGATTCAGAGATTGATTGAGATAGCAATAGTAGTGATGATGACGATGACTCGATGACGATTATCCAATGACAATGATCCAGAGAAGACGACTTGTGCTAGAAGACCTGTGTCGAGAAATACCTTCCTAGTTAAGAGGGAGTGTTGATGTATATGTAACTTCGGAATGTATTTCATATATGTATATTGTACTCCTATAGAGATGGTATTATTCCTATATACGGAAGTGTCGTCATTTATATTGTAAGTGTCGTAACTTATACTTGATGGGTTATTAGACCACCTTGTTGGGGTCGGCCCTGTATAAGTCATGTGGGTCGAAGGGTTATTAGACCGCCCTATTGGGGGTCGGCCATGTGGTTCAAAGGGTTATTAGACCACCCTATTGGGTGTCGGCCCAGTCAGCATTATGTTATGTGGTTAAGTTAAGGCCGACCTAGTAAAGGTTATTAGGAAATTCAAGTCAAGTATAAATAGAGTGCGGGAGACACTCTATTTTATCATTCTATTCTCTCACACACTCTTTGGAGAGTGGCACACTTGTGGAGGAGGAGAAGCTACTGCTAGGAGATGTCTATATCTTATGTTTGGGTTGTATCATTTCTCTATCTATCTCTAACGAAGTTATTGGGGTTTTTCACCTTTATGGTTTTCCCCAAGTAAACTCTGTCTCTTGTGTGCTTGCATTATTGTGTCCATGATTAATATGCTGTAGATATGCTGTACATGTTGTTCTCTCAGTTAAAATCCTAGATCAGATTGAAGTAAATTCTGAAAAACTAACAAAGAGAGAGAGACTAAGAAAGGGGGTTAGTAATGGTTGGGGGGGTAAGGAGGGGGGGGAGGGAGGGAGAGAGAGAGAGAGAGAGAGGATAGGGTGTTAGTTGTAGGGAGCGAGAAAGAGAGATGGGAGGTGTGGTTAGAGGTAGGTGGAGGTGTAGGGAAGAGAGAGAGAGACTAAGTGAGCCTGGGTTAGTAAGGGCTAGGGAGAGTAGGGGAGAGAGAGAGAGAGAGGAGGGGGTTTTGGGCTAGTGGGAGTAGCAGAGAGACAAAAAGAGTAGGATGGTTAGGGATGGAGGAGAGATTAGGGAGAGGGAGAGGGGGTTTACACACACACACACACACAAAGGTGTAAAACCAGGGAAGAGAGAGTGATTCCGACTATGATGAAGATGAAAATGATGATGGTGATGAATATGATGATGATGATGATGATGAAGATGGTGATCATGATGATGATGAAGATGATGACGAAGATGATGATGATGACGATGAAGATGATGGTGATGATGAAGATGATTAAGATGATGGCGATGACGACCACAACGATGATGATGATGATGATGATGAGGAAGATGGATATGACGATAATGATGATGAAGATGGTGATGAGGATGATGATGATGAAGAAGATGATGATGAATATGACGATGAGGATGATGAAGATGAAGATGATGTTGATGAAGATGATGATGATGATGGTGGTGGTGGTGGTGGTGGTGGTGATGATAAAGAAGAGGATGAGGATGAGGATGGTGATGTTGATGATGATGATGATGATCAATCATCAATAATTAATCATCATCATCATCATCATCATCCTCTTCTTTATCGTCACCACCATCATTATCATCATGTAGTGGTAGGGGAGGGGGGATTAGGAGAGAGCGAGAGGGGGGGGGGGAGAGAGAGAGAGAGAGAGAGAGAGAGGGGGGGGGGGGAGAGAGAGAGGTGTAGAAGCAAGGAAGAGAGAGTGAGAGAGGGGGGTTTAGTTAGGGGTAAGGGGCTAAGGGAGGGTTTAGCGAGGGGGAGAGAGAAAGAGAGACTGAGAGAGGGGGTTAGTAATGGTTGGGGGGGGAGTAGGGAGAGAGAGAGAGAGAGGAGAGGGTGTTAGTTGTAGGGAAAGATAAAGGGAGATGGGAGGTGTGGTTAGAGGTAGGTGGAGGTGCAGAGGAGAGAGAGTGAGTGAGCCCGGGTTAATAAGGGCTAGGGAGAGGAAGGGAGAGAGATAGAGAGGAGGGGGTTTTGGGTTAGGGGAAGTAGCAGAGAGATAGAAAGAGTAGGATGGTTAGGGATGAGGGAGAGTTTAGGGAGAGGAAGAGGGGGTTTACAGAGAGAGAGAGAGAGAGAGAGCGGTGTAAAACCAAGGAAGAGAGAGTGATGATGATGATGATGAAGATGATGAAGATGAAGATGATGGTGATGAAGATGATGATGGTGATGATGATGATGATGAATATCATGATGAAGATGATGATGATGATGATGATGATGATGATAACAAAGATGATGGTGATGATGACAATGAAAATGATGGTGATGATGATGTCGATGATGATGAGGAGGAGGAGGAGGAAGATGGAGATGACGATAATGATGATGAAGATGGTGATGAGGATGATGAAGATGATGATGAATATGACGATGAGGATGATGAAGATGATGATGAATATGACGATGAGGATGATGATGAATATGATAAATAAGAGGATGATTATTATTATTATTATTATTATTATTGATGATTGATGATTGATCATCATCATCATCATCATCATCCTCTTCTTTATCATCATCATCATCATCATCATCATCATGTAGCGGTAGGGGAGGGGGGATTAGGAGGGAGCGAGAGGGGGGAGAGAGAGAAAGGTGTAGAAGCAAAGAAGAGAGAGTGAGAGAGGGGGGGTTAGTTAGGGGTAATGGGCTAGGAGGGGGGTTAGTGACAGGGAGAGAGAGAGAGACTGAGAGAGGGGGTTAGTAATGGTTGGGGGGGGCAAGGAGGGAGAGAGAGAGAGAGAGAGAGGAGAGGGTGTTATTTTTGGGGAGAGAGAAAGAGAGATGGGAGGTGTGGTTAGAGGTAGGTGGAGGTGTAGGGAAGAGAGAGAGACTGAGAGAGCCGGGTTAGTAAGGGCTAATGAGAGGAGTGGAGAGAGATAGAGAGGAGGGGGCTTTGGGATAGGGGGAGTAGCAAAGAGATAGAAAGAGTAGGATGGTTAGGGATGGGGTAGAGGTTGGGGAGGGGGAGAGGGGGTTTACAGAGAGAGAGAGAGAGAGGTGTAAAACCAGGGAAGAGAGAGTGATGACGATGATGATGATGAAGATGGTGATGATGAAGATGGTGATGATGATGATGAAGATGATCATGATCATGATCATCATGAAAATGATGATGATGTGATGTTGATGATGATCATGATGGTGATGACAATGAAGATGATGATGATGATAAATACGATGAAGATGATGGTGATGACGACCACAACGATGATGATGAGGAAGATGGAGATGATGATGATGAAGAAGATGGTGATGAGGATGATGATGATGATGGCGATGATGATGAATATGACTATGAGGATGGTGAAGATGAAGATGATGGTGATGAAAATGATGATGATGATGGTGGTGATGATAAAGAAGAGGATGATGATGATTATGATGATGATGATCAATAATAATAATAATAATAATCATCATCCTCATCATCATCACCATCATATTCATCTTCATCATCAATAATAATAATAATAATCATCATCCTCATCATCATCACCATCATATTCATCTTCATCATCCTCATCGTCATATTCATCATCATCGACATCCTCATCACCATCTTCATCATCATCATCGTCATCATCATCGTCATATCCATCTTACTCATCATTAGACCAGAAATTTACACATCAAAATCTTCAATTGTAGCAATTTTTAAACATTTACGCGACAAAATTTCACTTCAAAATCATACATTATAACAATTTCTAAAAATTTACACCAAAATCATACTAGAAATTTACACCAAAACCATCGTAGATATAGTAATTAATGGAGATTGTTTTTGGTCAGAATCCGTATTTTATGAGTCTCAAAGCCAGAAAAATCTGTAGTTTAAATCCCTCTCAAAGCTCATAACTCAGGTTAAAATATATCTAAATTGGTTTAACTGAAACCAGCTTTAAAATCAAATCAGATACCATCTGTGTTTATGCAAAAACTCTAGAATAGCTTATAACTCAGGTTAAAATATATCTAAATTGGTTTAACTGAAACCAGCTTTAAAATCAAATCAGATCCCATCTGTGTTTATGCAAAAACTCTAGAATAGCTTATAACTCAGGTTAAAATATATCTAAATTGGTTTAACTGAAACCAGCTTTAAAATCAAATCTGATCCCATCTGTGTTTATGCTTTTGTTATTAAACTCTACATTCTAGCCTGTATTTTCTTGAACATACATTAGGTTACCCATGGGATTCTCTAACAAGGATTCCAAAACTAATGGAGGGCTACACAGGCAAGCGAAACATATTTACATTCCAACCACACCCAATGCAATTTCAATATTTCTTGAATAACCATATGAAATAACAGCGATGGCAGAATTAATTACCGCACCTAATGCAAATTAGATATTTCTTGAATACCCATATGAAATAATAGCGATGACAGAATTTACAGCATATGAAATAACAGCGATGACAGAATTTACCGTAGAACAATCAAAAGAGTACTTTAATATATTGCATTAGATATTTCTTGAATACCCATATGAAATAACAGTGATGACAGAATTTACAGCATATGAAATAACAGCGATGACAGAATTTACCGCAGAACAATAAAAAAGAGTACTTTAATATATTTCAAACATAGTAAACTCTTACGAGCACAAGAATGAAATTGCCTCCATTAATACGTCTATATCACACCCATCATAGTATGACCAAAACACCCCTCTGTTTTAGGTTCGCTTTTGCTCTTCTTCATCCTGGGAACGAAATATAATAGTTAGACAGCTTTGATAGTCGTGTCTTCGTCGAATACCTGTGCATAACATGGAAATGTATCAAATTACTACGAAGATTTAAAAAGCAAGTTGTACCTCAAAAATGGCACTCTGCCCTGCAACTTCAATATTAGATATGACTGTATCATGTCAACGGAAGTTGTACTCTGACTAAAACAAATGGCAGTTTGAATGCTGTAAGACGAGCGCCTTGATAACATCTTCATTGTGCCTGCCAAAGACTCTGATGCATGCCTCCCTCGCCTGCTGTGATGCATATCGTGTAATAAATGCTTCACTTTCATCCCCCATCCAACGGTTGGCTTCTTTTAACTGCTGGGCAACCATGACCAGGGTTCGAATGTCCCCGGGCACAGTATTTTGAATGGCCTCCATAACTTCATCTCCGGAAGGAACGCAGTCCTTCAACGTTGTGGGGAAGAAGTCATTCGACTGTGCTCCTGCAAGATATGCAGACACAAATGACGCACGGATCCAATTTCTTTCTTCTTCCGATTTCAACAACGCGGAGCTTCTGACAATCTTTTCTGCCTCAACAAAAAGCTTCGCAAATTCTGCACATGTAGGAAGATCCGCATCGAAACGCCCTGGAGACCTTGCAGCATTGGTTTCCTCCAACGCTTCGTCATGCAACTGCTCGAACCGTGAGGTTATAGGCTTCAGAGCTGCCTTCAAAGAAAGCTCTAGAACGCATCTCCTGCACTTGCACTTGAAACCCCAGCTTTTGCACATGGCTTGGCGCTGCAGCAAGGGGACGAGGGTATCGAAATAGGAAATAGTGATTTCTTCTCCTCGCTTGATGGCCTTAGAGGCATGGATAAACATAGCGCTACCCACTGTCATCCTGCTCGAGTTTGGCAGGCAGGAATGGTTGATGAAGGACGGCAGCAGCCAGAGACCGCTATAATTTTTGCCTTGCTGGCCGAGTTTGGCTTCATATATTTTCGATTTTGAAGCAAATGTCTGTTCGGCTCCGCCGAATGAATTTCGACTTATAATATCCCGTATACGGTTAACGTCTATCTGCAATTTTTCTTTTTCGGCTGCTTGGCTTGGAGACATTTGGCCCTCGGTCTTGAACAGATCAACTGATGGAACATCCAGGCCGACAGGCGCGGAGCAGTAGTCTAAACTATAAAGCTGCTGCAGCGATCTCTGCGATTTCCTGGCAGCACTTACTACGGCGGCAGCAACATCTTCTTGGGACAGCAGGTTAAGGTTTCCCCGGTGGTCCACATTGATTCGAGCCAAAGGGTTGCTCCGGTCGTTGTCCTCGTAAACAACTGCGACGGCATTGCTTACCAGCAAAAGTTGCCCAATGCTTATTTCTCGGGTGGCGTAAAGCCCCCGACCACGGCCGTCTTCAGTAACTTTGATCTCCACGGAGCCAACAAAATCGGCGACCTCTGGAGGAGGTCCGAGACCGAGCAGGGAGTCGGAGATGTCATACTTGCCATCGCGGCTCTGACCCTGCAAAGCCTTTGCCTGACGAAGGGCGTCTTCTATTAGGATGCTGCCGTTGCTGGCCTTGTCGGCTTTCTCCAAGCATTCGGATGCTGCCGCATACTGCCTCAAGCCGAGCAGAGCGCGGCCTTTTCTATAGAGCGCTATGAGATTGCCGGAATGGATCTCAAGGGCCTGGTTGGAATCATCCAACGCCAGCTCAAATTCCTTCACCTGAAGCCTTGTTTCCGCCCGGTTGGAATACGCGTGCAGGAGGCAGGTGTTGATATTATTATTGTCATTAAAGGAGCTCTTCTTGAGCTGAAGCAGAGCGGCGTCGATGCATTTTGTATAATGCTCAGCCGCTGCGTCCCATTGTTTTTCTCTGAAGCAGCTGTTGCCCTTGTTCCTCAGCTCCTCCACATCGACATGCAGAAGGCTTTCTTTACAGTTCTCCTTCTGAGTCACATGCATCTCGATGTTGGCAGGGTTTTCGATACGGATGGCAAGGCTACCATCGCCGCCGCGCTTAAAATAGGGGTCCCTGATGGCCAACTTGGCTCCCCTGGGGTAAAGCCTCTTGATGTTCGTCTGCCAATGAGCCGCATTGTAGATTGCCAACCTGACGGCATGGCCTTTATCGTCCTCGAGAAGACTCATGATACCGCTTATCCTGAAGGCCTCGGCGCAGAGAGTACCGTAGAGCACCCGGCCGCGATGGACTTTCCCAACCTGCAACTGGGTTAAGGAAATGGGGTTCAGTCTTTCCAGCGGAACCGAAGAAGCTGCGCCGCTGGTGGCCGCAATGGGGTCTGTGAAGGAGATGTGTGATTGAAAAACATCTGCTGGTACATTCTCGACTCGTTGGCGGGCTGAGTCGTGGAGTTGGAGAAGGGCTTGCTTGTCGAACCTTTCAGAGGCGTCTACCGCAGACATCGGTTGAAGCGAGGCCAATAAGCGCTGCAGGTTCTCCATCCTTCCTCCTGGTTCTCTTCTTTCTTTTCCTTGGGCTTATTCTTTTAGGGCTAACAAACCAGCTTCACCACCTTCTGCTTCCTTTCCGGAGTTACGGATTTTTTTCCTCCGCCAAAATCATATTTGAAGTGTAGAAAAGCCACTTCTGTTTCTCTTCGGGCTCAAAGCTGGAATTTCGACCGTCATGGTCCATTTTGCGGTCTATATTTCATATTAATCGTAAAAAGTCTGTATTTAGTGTAGAAACCATGATTCTTGACCGGTGGAATTTTTCCCAAATTCCTATACTGTTTGGGCTTATTCTTGTATGGGCTTATTCTTGTAGGGCTAACAAACCACCTTTCACCACCTTCTTATTCTTCTAGGGCTAACAAACTACCTTCACCGCCTTCTGCTGCCTTTTAGGAGTTACCGATTTCTTTTTACAGCCAAAATCATCTTTAAAGTGTAAAAAGGCCACTTTGAGCTATATAATGACTAACCAAAAAGTCTTCGACTAGTCGGAATCTGATAAAACAATTTTTATCAAAATCATATTTGGAGTGTTCAGATCGGAATTTGGACAATCTGAATAGTTTTAAAAATTGGACAATTATTCTAAATTAAGCAATCCCAAGTACTAAGATTATAAAAATACATAATTAACAATTTCCTTTAACCAATTTTACATCCAAAATCACCAGAAAAGCAGGGCGTTTTGATTGTTTTTATCCTACTCGGTTAATTACTCCTAAAACCCTTAAGACGAGTGATGGTACGGAAATTTTGAAGACGTGACGAACACGTCAGAATACATGTAACGTTACCGTGATTATGGGGACTGCCCATAATTGCGCGTGCCACGCGTATATATTCTAAATTTGATTTAAGTTTTCTCCCGTTTAAATTTGAAACCTAATTGGAGAAATAAGAAGGAAATGATGTAATGGAAAATAATAAATAATAATATTTAAATACAGAAAGATGCAGCAGAAAATAATTAATAATAATATTTATCTAGTATCGATAGGTTAACTTGTTATAAACTATTTTTTTTTTAGTATGTTTCAATTATTAGTGAACACCTTGTAAATTGAGATATTTTCAATATATTTTTTTTTCTAAATTGTAAAATATAAACCTCTAAAAATATAAATATAAAAAAGATGTGGTTAAAAATTAAAAAAAAATAATAATTGTAAAATATAAACTTCTAATGATGTAAATATAGGAAGGATGTAATTAAAAATAAAAGATAATAATAGATAAGATATTGTGAAATAATAAATAAGTTCATCGGATATAGCTTGGGTGGTTAGGAGTATTGATTGATAACTGCCCAACCCAATTTCAATTCATTGCAAGTGACATGCTAGGCTCTTAATTGAATCACAACTCAAGCAGTATATTATTGATTCTATATTTCATATTAACCCAAGCCACCACCAATTTTGTGTTATTAAACACTTGTAACTTTTTTACTCTCCAATCTCCAATTTTTTGGAATATCCCTATGAGCTTTCAGAGCTTTCATAGAAGTAGTCCATCTCCCAAATGACAAAACAAGGAATAGCCCTATGAGCTTTGCTTTCATAGAAGTAGTCCTAAATAACATAGTTATGATGAGTTAAAAGGTTAGGAATGCCAATAATGTAGTAAATGTTTTGAAATTGCACTTTAATGTGGGTGTACCTAAGATATTCTATGAGAAACTGTTTTTCATCTTCAATCCTCCTAATATCACAAATATAACAAATTCTTTCATCCTAATATGTTTTAGGAATTGTTTAGCACCATGTTTCACTATGATGCTTGTGAGAGCTTATTCTTAGTTTAGTTCTTAAACAATAAGTTGTTTTAACTAAAAGAAGCCACTTATATATATACTATCTTAGAAGAAATAATGATTATATATTATTGAGAGCAATGTATGGGTACATACAAAATGAAGAAAGATATTAAAATATTTAAAACTAGACAATTAACTTTAATGAAGTGAAATGAATTTAGGAATTTGCTTTTGAAGAAAGTGAGATAATAACAATTTGGAAATGAGATTTCTCTTGCAGCATAAATGTTCAATGATTTCTCCCTTTTTTAATAACATTTTACGGCACAATTTCAATGAAATCCAATAATTTTGGGGGGCAAAAACATATCAAAGAGTAGTATTTAAGCTTGCATACTCTGGGTGCCGTGGGGATATTTTAGGGAACTTTATCTATTTATGCATTCAAAAGTACAATTTGAACACCAAAAATTTTGAATTCATTAAAGAAATCATCGAGTTCCAATAAAAAAGTCACCAAATAAGCAAAATTGTCCAATTTTTATAATTGTTTTCATATTTATATAGATGATAAAATTCAAGGAAAGGGGGACTTTATTTAGGATAGATAAGAAAGGAAGTGAAGTACGTAATGATATTAGTTAAAATTAACTAAATATGGGAATAAATGAAGTGGAAAAGGATAAAGAGAAAAGTAATTACAAAATTTTAAAAATAAAGAATTATAAATCATTAAAATTACAGAAAAAATATAATTTAGGAAAATAGGGATTAGGAGGTTTGGACATAAATAAAAGACAAAGGTAAAATACAAATCATATTAATAAATCTTAATATTAAAGGTAGATGAATCTCTTAATAAATCATATTAAGTATGAAGATGGTGGATAATGGGCTTATAGGAATGACCCATGTTTGCGATTAGAATTATTATGGTATTTTTCAATCTCTAGGGCACTTATGGTGATGTAGGTTGAATAATGAGGAGTAGATGTTAGGATTATCATGTGATCAAAACAAATGAAATGCTTACTATTATTAGAGTGTTTAACAATTGTTGATTTAAAGTCAAGCGATTGAGAAAGCTATCAACTATGTGTTCTTTAAGGTGGGTTTGGATAGATCAATCAATTTGGCAAATGTAAGAGTTACCATAGGAACAACAAATTTGGTAAACACTTTGACAATAGAGTGGGTTGGCTTATCTTTGATACCTTTGAACATCTTGGGAGGCTTAAATAAGGTTTTAATATTCATTTTGGATAAAATATTGGACATGTGGTTAGTACCTTCAATATAAGGAAGATAATTTGAGCTCGGGATGGAGAAGTGGATTAGGCAACTTTGGGTTTTGATTTTGAGAGGAGAACATAATAAAAGGATTTGTTGATTTGGAAAATAATATATTTGTTAGCAACTTTGAGGAATTTAGTGAGGTGAGTGTTTTTTGCACTTAGATGATGGAGGGTCGAAATTCAAGCAACTTTATAGACAATAGATTTAAGAATGGAAATTCTTTTAGCAAGGTGATGCTGGGGTTTGTTAGGATATTTAAACACTTAGGAGTTAGTTAAGATCAACGTGTTCTAATGTATCTTTGGGTAAAATGTGTTTCTTTAGTTTGCATTATCATGCATTTTGTTGGCACGGGATTAGTCCGCAAAAAGAGCGGAAGCCGACATCCGCCAAAGAAGGGTCATTCGCAAAAGATGCGAAAGCGTAGAAGTAGATAGTTAGTTAGATAAGGGTCATGTGGACCATTTTGTAACTACTTATTATTGTATAAATAGAAGTATGATTGTAAGCCTAAGGGAATCTAACGATTGGATGATGAATAGAGCAATCGACTTTGTGAGTTTTGATCTGTTTTGTTCCTGTGATATGATGTATTGATTGTTTCTGCGAAAGTCATTCCGCAGGTTTTAATGAATGCATGAAGATGTTCGATTATGGTTTTATCTCTGTCTTTGTCATTAGAGAAATTTTGAGGTAAAAAAATGGCCTCAAAACAAAGAAAATGTACTATAAAAAACAACCAATCACATTCTAGTAGATGACATCATCTCCCTTGGTGAGGTGGCATTGCATGAGTTACGAATGCTTATTTGTCAAATTTTCTATGGTAGATGAAAACACATAGTTAACCAAGGTAGTGGTGTAAGTACTTTTAAGTCATAAAGTAAAGTACTCATAATGATAGTCTTTTCATAAAATAAGATTATTGTCATTTTCAAGTAAAGTACTCATAATGAATGTCTTTTCACACTTTCTCATAAAATAATATTATTGTCATTTTCAAGTGAAGTACCCTTAATTCATAAAGAAAGTCCTTTCACATTTTTTTATAAAATAACATATTATCATTTTTATGTTTTTAATTTTAAATTATATATTCACTCCATTTTATTTAATAACATAATGTCAAACTAATAAATAATAATAATAGATTTAATAAATAATAATAATAATGCAATGTGAATTATAATAATATTATTAACATTTTTCTGATGAAAATAATATTATTAACATTTTACATGTAAATAAATTCTCAATTAAATTACATTATATTAAATTCATGAGAAAAGTACTAAATATAAAAGTCCACATAAAATTAAAAAAATAGCTCTTAAAAATATTTTTTATTATTTAATTTCATTTGCAAGTTCAAGACAAATAAATGTTAAAGGACAATACATTTTTGGGAATTTACAATTAATCTTAGTCACATCAATGTAGACTTATTTTATTAATTTTATTTCTCGTGAATTTTGAAAAGCAACTCAACCATGGTTATTTATATTGTGCATAAAAAATAATGTGGGAGGTGACTTGTCATATATACCTACCCCATAAAACCCTCAATTCATAATATTTTAATATATCTCATATTTTTGTAGTACATCTCTTAGGAGGCCATTTTTTGACCTCAAAATCTCTCTAATGTCCTGTTGAATGATGAATGAGAATGTCTGATGAGATGTTTAAATGCCCTATGGGTTTAGTAATCGTTGTTTATGCTAATGAGTAATCAGATCATGTTAATGTGAATGTCTATTATATGATAACTCTACGATTAATGAATATGTGGATGATGAAATGTTAGCATAGTGTGAATGACATAATCTCTGGTTTCTGCGAGTGCAATATGCGTTTGATGCATGTCCTCAACTCCACTGCGGAAACTTGGTTCCTGCATCCCCCTTGTGCATCTCGGGTGAGACTTCACTCACTTTGTGAGTGTCGCTGGAAAGGTTAACACCTTTCTGGGCCGGTGCGTAAGGGAGTTTGGTTGATGGTTTTTTAACGACAATGTGCAGTGAACCCCTGTCGACAGTCGTTGTGTTAACAAATGGTTCCGTTGCCAGGACCTTGAAGAGGAAAATAAGAGGATATGTTGTGGCACCCGACGAAACTGGAGATCCAAGAGTGGTTTAACAAAAAGATAAAAGAATTAGCAGAAGGAGAAAAGTAAAACTCCAGACAGACGGTAAGCAGTTGGTTACAGAAGTACATTTATTCAGATATCCACTAAATATTTTTCTACGAATTCCCAGTACTAATGCACGAGTGGTTAACACAGCTGACATTTCAGAAGCACCATTTCCAAAAGACTGAGCCTGATCATTGGACACCAGAACTAATTCGACAGATGAAACATGTCGACAACACAGTATCAAGGGCTGTCAATTTCTGGGTGGATAGTATCCTAGAGGGATATATTACTGAGTTCGCAGTAGACACAATCAAGTCATACTGCGACGCGGAGAGGGATTTCTTCAGGGGACCAAGGGGAAGGTTCTTGTTGTTGCTAAAACTTTGGATTAAGATGCTCGTCTGCGAAAAGGGCATCTTGAGGATGACTTTCGATGAGTAGAAATATCAGTGTGCAGAGGTTGTAGGTGTCGCGTGAATGCAGATTCGATAGAAAGATGCAGGGTATATCGAAATGAGAGACGACGAGTTTGTATGGGAAGCTGATAAAGGGTGTGGTACCTTGAGGAGTGGAGCGATATTTTGGCATCCTGGGAAGAAGAGGAGGACTGAGAGAGAGTCTCCTTAGAGGAATGGAATAGAAGACTACGAAACACGACCATAAGGAAGGAAGCGACCCTATTGCGACGAAGACGGTGACCAGGCTTCCCAGAAGTAGAAGAGACATGGATTGTAAGTCACAACATACCTGCGACCCCACGCGCTACCTAGAATTTCACAGGAAGAAACCCAAGCTATTCGTAACGTTTCCCTGCGTGCAGTGGTAAAAGTAGTGCATCAGTAAAAAATAACAGTAGGAACGTTATGTTAAGATTCAATATGCTGAGACAGAAAATATCAACATTAGATTCCATTTCACAATAATAGCATATACAGGATCACTGAAAGAACAACAAGCACAACATAAACACAAGAGACACAGATTTATCCTGGGAAACCCTCATGGGGAAGAAAACCCAGCAAATCTTCCTCAATATAGATGACCAGCAAATACAAAGATGTAATCTACAACCATGAGCTCCTTCTCCTCCACAGCAGATCTCTCTCTCACTTATGTGCTATTCACAAGTGAGTACAATTTGTGTTAAATGAGGAACACACCTCCTTTATTTATACACAACTAAGACTTGTATTTTATATTAACTAGGTCGGCCCCAACTTAACCACTGGGTTAAAAACCCCATTACAACTGATTGGGTTGACCCCTCTAGGGTGGTCTAATAACCCTTTGACCCACATAACACATACAGGGCCGACCCCCACTAGGGAAGTCTAATAACCCAAGTTACCACATTCCGACAGAGGAATAAACATCTCCGGATATACAATAAGGTCTTCATGAAGGAATGAAACATCTCCGGAATAATAAAGTACAAATATAATATTCTTAGAAGTTACAATATTTAAACACTCCCCCTTAACGAGAAGGATTTTATAACAACATCTGCTGGAGCAAGGAGTCATCAACTACATCATACATGATACATCTATAAATCATTGGAAGCTTTCTTTATTCATCATCAGTAACTCAAGCAGTTACTGGAACATCATCTTCTGCAGCACTTGAACAGCTACAGTAATATCATCATCTGGATCCTCACGATCAACATCATCGTCGTCATACGATCATCAGCATCATCATCACACGATCATCAACATCGTCATCACATGATCATCAACATAGTCATCACACGATCATCAGCATTGTCATCATACGATCATCAGCATCATCATCATACAATCATCAACATCGTCATCACACGATCATCAACATAGTCATCACACGATCATCAACATCGTCATCATACGATCATCAGCATCATCATCACACGATCATCAACATCGTCATCACACGATCATCAACATCATAGCAGCATACCCTGCAATACACATGATCCATTTAAGACACCATAACATGTCTAGGGACGATACAGTCCACTCATCAACTTAGACAAAGTCTAAGGACCACTTTCTCGGAGACAAATGTCTACGGATCAATTCAAGGACCAAAGTTTGGGGATGATACAATCCCCTCTCATCCACTAGGGACCACTTCTCGGAGACATCTGTATACGGATCAATTCAGGGACCGAAGTCCGGGGATGATACAATCCCCATCACATACATTTTGAACTAGTGGTGCCGGGATGATGCAATCCCCATCATGTACATTTTGAACTAGTGGTTCCAGGATGATGCAATCCCCGTCACGTACATTTTGAACTAGTTGCTCTGGGATGATGCAATCCCTGTCACATACATTTTGAACTAGTGGTTTCGGGATGATGCAATCCCCGTCATGTACATTTTGAACTAGTGGTTCTAGGATGATGCAATCCCCATCACGTACATTTTGAACTAGTGGTTCCGGGATGATGCAATCCCGACCACAGTGCCAGTCCTTTTTCATACTGGATGTGACCTAGATTAAATCTAGGATTTTATCACCTATGAATGATCACTTTCTACAGTCCCGGAGCAAACATTACATCATTACAGGACTTGCGAATGATCACCTGCTGCTACACTGAGAAGTCCAGGAGTGAACATTACATCATTCCAGTTGTTGAGATATTGTAACTTCAAAGAATATTATATTTGTACTTTATTATTTCGGAGATGTTTCATTCCTCCTTGAAGATCTTATTGTATATCCGGAGATGTTTATTTCTCCGTCAGATTGTGGTAACTTGGGTTATTAGACTTCCCTAGTGGGGGTCGGCCCTGTATGTGTTATGTGGGTCAAAGGGTTATTAGACCACCCTATAGGGGTCAGCCCAGTCAGTTGTAGTGGGGTATTTAACCCAATGGTTAAATATGAGCCTACATGATTTGTGTAAAAGACAAGTCAGAGTAGTGTATAAATAGAGGAGGTGTATTCCTAATTTTACACACACTCACTCACTTGAGAGTGGCGCACTTATGAGAGAGAGATCTGCTATGGAGAAGGAGGAGCTTATGCTCAGGGTTACATCTTTTTTATTTGCTGGTCATCTATATTGAGGAAGCTTTGCTGGGTTTTCTACCCCATGAGGGTTTCCCAGGATAAATCAGATTCGTTGTATTTTGTGAGTTATGATCAGTACAAGTTAGGGTTTCTGCCTCTTCCAGATCTCGGTCAAAATCAGGTGACCTAGGAAAAAAGGTCATAACTTGGGCTAGGAAGATCCAAATGAAATTTCGTAAAAAGTGACAGGTAGTACACAGACTGTACTATCTTAGGAAAAATTTTCAGAGGCCGAAGATGAACCAGTGACATGTGGAACACCGTACAAGTTCGCTCTCCTGTTTTATCCCATAAACAGGTCACGTTGTGACACTTGGCATAACTCTCTCTCAGAAAATCCAATTGAGGTCAGACCTGTTGGGATGGAAATATGACAGGTCAGGCTACCACAGAAAACGTTTTTAGACCATGTGGAGAGAAAAGTTCGGAGTTACAACAGAAACAATCAGGTACATATTTCTGTCAAAACATAATTATTTTTGGAGCACCTTCATTCATGGCTTCCAGAATTTAGGGTTTCGGAGAAAGTTAGAATTTTTGGAATCGGAATCCACGGCTGAATGCTACTTAGGAAAATAGAAATTTAGAGTCCAAGATCGAATTTTTTGGTTGGGTAGAATATCGGGCTTGATCAAACCCCATTCAGGATTTTGATCAGAAAGATGGAAAATCAGGGCTTCAGCAAAAGTTGGAATTTTTGAAGTCCGTAACCATGGCTGGAAGATCCTCAGAAAAATAAGATTTAGAGCCTTGGATCAAACATTTTGATTGGGCAGAAGGGTGGGCTTCATCAAACCTTAGTTCAGGATCCTGTCTAGAAGATCCAGAAGTTTCGAAGGCAATTTTGAGGGGTCAAATTTTGGAGATTTCAAAATTGAAGTATGCTAGTTTGATCAGCTCAGCAAGACACATCCTTCCATCCATTCAGAAGTGTGAAAGTCAAAGATTGAATTTTTAGGGTTTCTGTAGCAAACCCTAATCAAGCTCCAAATCAAGTTTCAGGGGGATTTGAGGCTAAGGCCTTACATAAGAAGACTACAAGAAGTCTCGACAGGTATGTCTTAAGGAGGTTCAGGTATGTCTTGAAATCTGATTCCTGATTAAGTTCATAATATGTTTGCCTTCATATTATTTATTAGTACAATCTTGATTAATGTTAGAATTGTCTTATCATCCTATTAACAGTATGAATGCATGTGAATGATAGAAGACATTCATTGATTGTACTAATGCACTGTGATGTTGTATGAGGTTGATGTTGTCTGCTAACAAGATACAGGTACATCATGAAAGACAAATCAAGTTCCATGACCATGACAACATGAAGACAAAGACTCCACCATAATATTTGATCACATAGAAGTTCTACTTACAAGGTATGTATGACTTTGTTTTATTATGCTTAACCTATGAGATATGTAGGTTCCATCACAAGATCTCTAAATCATTGAAGAGAACAAAGAAGATATTGATCATGTATGTTAAATAGATATACTAATCCAGGTATGATTCATATGAATCTTACCTTGTGTTAGGATCCCTTATATAAGTATACTTGGCATGATTAGATATGCTTATTCATAAAGTTAGTAATCAAGGGATTATGCATATTATGTCTTTTATCTTGATTGATGATATGCATGAGTAAAAGAAGTCTTCCATGAAATCTTGAATACTAATGTTTATTATCTATGATCGTGACTATACATATTCAAGACTATTTAGATGTTTTGATAATGTTTATAATATGCTAATGAATGTATGTTTGTGTATGAGATCATGAGGATAACACTACTGCACACTTGAGCATGCACAGTGGTACAGAATGAATAGAAGTTCAAAAGACATTTAGAAGACCAAGCGAGAGGCAACCACACAAACATAAAAGATAAGTATTTGAGTTGTTATTTGAAATAGTAAATGATATTGCTTGTAATAGATTGTATGCATATTTGTATTCCTAGAATATATCACACTGAGTGTAAACATTCATAGAGCATTGAACAGTATACTACTAATATGCATATGATTGGTAAGTTGGACAAACATTCCATTGTAGCTTGTCTAGAATGAAACCTCTTTGCTGACATACTGAGAGCTGTGCACACTCTCGATAGTATGTTCTGGTAGAGATGGAAGGCATCTAGATAGCTACTGTATGCATACAAGATATGGAAAAGTGTTGTGCCAAAGTATTGGTCAAGATAGGTGCATAACTATGTAAATGATATTTGTATGCTTAATAGGTTATCATGTCAACATGATTTGATGATTATGAAGTATTATTAATCATGTACTTAATTTTGATTTGTAGGAAAGCTCATGAAGAATGATGAACACCGAACAAATGATGGATGTTCAACAAGAAGATTTACAAATCAAACAAAATATAGAAGGCTCGTGGCTAGAAGATTCTCTTAGAAAGAGGAAGAGAATCATGACGAGATGTTTGCTCCAAGTGACTAGATAAGACCATTCTCTTAATGATGTAATCAGGTTCTATATGGGTACCCAGGATCGATAGTAAATTGATGAGCTTAATGATCACCATGGGTGATGTGGATCTCAACCTTTGCTACAAGGTTGAATATGGCTTCTATACACAGATGACATGGATGCAAGAAGGAACTCACCACAGAGTTCAAATGATATTGAGGCTCATATCAGTAGACCCATTTGACAAGAGATGGCACAGATAGATATGCAGAAGATCACTCAATGCAGAGTGTGAATGATGGAGAATTGACAACTTCTTGACAAAGCTTGGGCTTTACTAGAAGTAAAGCTGATCCTAACCTTTACCTTAAGGTTGTGGATGATGAACCTATCATACCATTATTGTATGAGGATGATCTCTTTCTAACAAGGAATGAGAAACAAATCATGAAAAGAAAGAAGAAGATGGCTGCAGAAATGAAAATGAAAGATCTCAGATTGATGCATTACTTCCTAGGTTTGATAGTATGGCAAGGCTTAGAAGGAATATTTCTCAACCAGGGAAAATATGCCGAGAAATATTAAAAGGACTTGATGTGTTGGAATGGCCACTCTCATGGATTCCAACTTGAAGCTGTTAGCAGATGAGTCATCAGAGTTAGTGGATATAACTCTGTACAGACAAATTATTGGGTCATTGATGTATCTAACAAATACTAGGTCAGATATATGCTTTGCTGTGAACACCTTGAGTCAGTATCTAGTGGAAACTAGATGTGTTCACCTGATATTTGCAAAGCATGTGATGAGGTACCTAAAGGATATGATAGACTTTGATCTATGCTATCATGGAGATCACAACGTCAGATGGCTACACAGATGTTGATTGGGAAGAAAGTGTATCAGAGAGGAAGAACACATAGAGAGGATGTTATTGTCTGGGATCAACCATGATCTCGTGGTTTAGCTGGAAGCAGTCTAGTGTGGCTCTTAGCACAAGCGGAATATATGGCTGGTTGCTCTGCTAGTTGTGAAGCAGTATGGCTTCTGGATTGTTTGACTTAGAGATAGACCCAACTGTGATCCTATGTGACAAACAGAGTTGTATCAAGATGGCAGAGAATCCACTGTTCCATGGTATGGTGCAGAAAGGAACTATAAAGTTTGAATTTGTAACAAGTTGCCGATGTACTAACCAAACCTCTACCTCAAGTGAACAAGTTACTAATGTACTAACCAAACCTCTTCCTCAAGAAAAGGTTGAGTATTTTCCGAGACAAACTTGGTAGGACCCTCCTCGAGAGGGGGAGTGATGTGGTCACTTATGACGAGATTGCCTGCATCGACAGTGAGGTCGATGATGTGGTTACCTATATTGGTGATGCCGACAGAGAGGTTGGTGGATGGTCCTTAGACAGGGTCTAAGTTGACGAGGGGATTGCATCATCCTTGAACACATGTTCTAAAATGATCCGTAGACATATATCTCCGAGAAAGAAGAGGGATTGCATCATCCTTGAACACATGTTCTAAAATGATCCGTAGACATATGTCTCCAAGAAAGAAGAGGGATTGCATCATCCTTGAACACATGTTATAAATTGATTCGTAGACAGATGTCTCCGTGAATGTGGTCCCTAGTGGACGAGAGGATTGTATCATCCCTAGACTTCAGTTCTAAAGTGATCCGTAGATAGATGTCTTCGAGAATGTGGTCCCTAGTGGACAAGAGGATTGTATCATCCCTGGACTTCAGTTCTAAAGTGATCTGTAGACAGATGTCTCCGAGAATGTGGTCCCTAATGGACGAGAGGATTGTATCATCCCTGGACTTCAGTTCTAAAGTGATCCGTAGACAGATGTCTCCGAGAATGTGGTCCCTAGTGGACGAGGGGATTGTATCATCCATGGACACATGTCCTAAAAGAGATCCGTAGACATATGTCTCCGAGAAAGTTATCCCTAGTGGACATGATAGGACTACATCGTCCCTGAGCGTTTGGTTCAAAATGTACGTGATAGGATTGCATCATCCTTGGACTTATGTCCTAAAGTGATAGGGATTTATCATCTCGTAAGTGGATCAAGATTGCATTGTCCTTGGACTTATGTCCTAAAGTGATAGGGATTAATCATCCCGTAAGTGGATCAGGATTGCATCATCCTTGGACTTATGTCTTAAAGTGATAAGGACTAATCATCCTGTAAGTTGATTCGGGATTGCATCGTCCCTAGACATGGTGAGGTGTCTTAAAGTGATAAGGACTAATCATCCTGTAAGTTGATTCAGGATTGAATCATCCCTAGACATGGCGAGGTGTCC
Organism: Larix kaempferi; assembly: GCA_027924585.1. Taxonomy (NCBI): domain Eukaryota; kingdom Viridiplantae; phylum Streptophyta; class Pinopsida; order Pinales; family Pinaceae; genus Larix; species Larix kaempferi. Next base: position 890,090 of record BSBM01000915.1, on the reverse strand, counting down.
TACAAGTGATAAGGACTAATCATCTTGTAAGTTGATTCAGGATTGCATCGTCCCTAGACATGGTGAGGTGTCTCAAAGTGATATGGATTGATCATCCTGTAATTTGATCTAGATTGCATCATCCATAGACATGAGAGATGTCTTAAACTGAGAGGGACTGATCATCCCGTAAGCGGATAAGGATTGTATCATCCTTGGACCTATGTCCTAAAGTGAGAGGGATTGATCATGCCGTAATTGGATCATGTGTGTTGCAGGGTATGCTGCTATTGTGTATACTTGTATTGATGAGGATACTTGTATTGATGATATTGTGTATACTTGTATCGATGAGGATACTTGTATTGATGATATTGTGTATACTTGTATTGATGAGGATACTTGTATTGATGAGGATACTTGTATTGATGAGGATACTTGTATAGATGATGATGTTGCTGATCATGTAGATCGACATGACGATCCAGATGCTGTAGATCGAGATGATCCAGATGCTGTAGATCGAGATGATCTAGATGCTGTAGATCGAGATGATCTAGATGCTATAGATTGAGATGATCCAAATGCTGTAGATCAAGATGATCCAGATGCTATAGATCGTGATGATCCAGATGCTGTAGATTGAGATGATCCAGATGCTGTAGATCGAGATGATCTAGATGCTGTAGATCGAGATGATCCAGATGCTATTGATTGTGATGGTCTAGATGACGATGCTGCTAATCGTGATGGTCTAGATGATGATGCTGTTGATCGTGATGGTCTAGATGATGATGCTGCTGATCGTGATAGTCTAGATGATGATGCTGCTAATTGTGATGGTCTAGATGACGATGCTGATGATCGTGTGATGACGATGCTGCTAATCGTGATGGTCTAGATGATGACAATGCTGATGATCGTGTGATGACGATGTTGCTGATCATGATGATCGTATGATGACGATGTTGATGATCGTGAGGATCCAGATGTTGATGTTGTTGTAGCTGTTTGAGTGCTGCAGAAGATAAAGACTCAGTACTGAAGATGTTGATGTTCCAGTATTGAAGATGTTCCAGTAATTGCTTGAGTTATTGATGATGTTGAGAAAGCTTCCAATGATTTATAGATGTATCATGTATGATGTTGATGACTCCTTGCTCATGCAGATGTTATTATAATATCCTTCTCGTTAAGGGGGAGTGTTGAGATATTGTAACTTCAAAGAATATTATATTTGTACTTTATTATTTCGGAGATGTTTCATTCCTCCTTGAAGATCTTATTGTATATCAGGAGATGTTTATTCCTCCGTCAGATTGTGGTAACTTGGGTTATTAGACTTCCCTAGTGGGGGTCGGCCCTGTATGTGTTATGTGGGTCAAAGGGTTATTAGACCATCCTAGAGGGGTCGGACCAGTCAGTTGTAGTGGGGTATTTAACCCAATGGTTAAATACGAGCCTACATGATTTGTGTAAAAGACAAGTCGGAGTAGTGTATAAATAGAGGAGGTGTATTCCTCATTTTACACACACTCACTCACTTGAGAGTGGCACACTTATGAGAGAGAGATCTGCTATGGAGAAGGAGGAGCTTATGCTCAGGGTTACATCTTTTGTATTTGCTGGTCATCTATATTGAGGAAGCTTTGCTGGGTTTTCTACCCCATGAGGGTTTCCCAGGATAAATCGGTGTCTTATGTGTTTATGCTGTCCTTGTTGTTTCTTTAGTGATCCTGTATATGCTATTATTGTGAAATGGAATGTAATGCTGTTATTTTCTATCTTAGCATATTAAATCTTAACACCAGTCAACCACAGAGCCAGTACTATTTCAACTGGGGTGTGACCTAGATCAAATCTAGGATTTACAACCTATGAATGATCACCTGCTAATCCAGGAGCGAACATTACATCATTACAGGTTTCGTGAATGATCACCCACTGTTGAGCAGTACAGGAGCGCACATTACATCATTCACCAACATCTTTCTTGAAGACAAGAGTCTACGGATAAATTTAGGGACCGAAGTCCAGGGATGATACAATCCCTCCTTGTCCACTTAGACAAAGTCTAAGGACCATGCATGGACCTCATCATCGTAACCAGAAACCTCATCATCGACCTCATCGTCGGAATAGGTAACCTCATTCCAAAACAGGTAACCTCATCATTAATACAGGTATCCACACTAATACAAGTATCCACATCATCAATACAAGTATCCATACCAATACAAGTATACACATCATCAATACAAGTATCCACACCAATACAAGTTTACACATCATCAATACAAGTATCCACATCATCGACCTTACCATCAATACAGGAAATCTCATCATCAGCAACCATATCACTCCCCCTCTTGAGGAGGGTCATTCTGAACTACACCAAGCTTGTCTCGAAAATACTCAAACTTTACTCGAGACAGAGGTTTGGTCAACACATCAACAATTTGTTCGTCAGTGCTCATATACTCGAGCTTGATAGCTCCTTTCTGCACCATATCCCGTATATAGAAATATCAGATCTCTATGTGCTTTGACTTATCATGGAACACTGAATTCTCTGTCATCTTGATACAACTCTGGTTGTCACACAGGATCACAATGAGGTCCATCTCTATGTCAAACAATCCTTATAACAACTTCTGAAGCCATAGCGCTTCACAACTAGCAAAGCAAGAAGCTATATATTCCGCTTTAGCTGCACTAAGAGACACACTATATTGCTTCCTGCTAGACCACGAGATCATGGTAGATCCTAGACAATAACATCCACCCGATGTGCTCTTCCTGTTTGATACACTTCCCGCCCAATCAACATCTTGTGTAGCCATACAATCTGAAGTCATGATCTCCAGGACAACATAGACCAAAGTCTATCGTACCCTTTAGGTACCTCATCACATGCTTTGTAACTATCAGGTGAACACATCTAGTTTCCACTAGAAATTGACTCAAGGTGTTCACAGCAAAAGCATATATCTGGCCTGGTATTCGTCAAATACATCAGTGACCCAATAATCTGTCTATACAGAGTCACATCCACTAACTCTGATGATTCATCATCTAACAGCTTGAAGTTGGAACCCATGAGAGTGGCCATTCCAACACATCAAATCTTTTCAATATTTCTCAGCATACTTTCCCTAGTTGAGAAAGATTCCTTCTAAGCCTTTTCATGCTTTCAGTCCTAGGAAGTAATGCATCAATCCGAGACCATTCATCTCGAACTCTGTAGCTAGCTTCTTCTTGCTTTCCATGATCTGTTTCTCATTCCCTGTCAAAAAGAGATCATCCACATACAATCATAATATCACAGGTTCATCATCCATAACCTTAAGGTAAAGGTTAGGATCAAATTTACTTTGGTAAAGCCCAAGCTTGTCAAGAAGCTATCAATTATTCCTCTGTGACTGAACATCATTCACACTCTACATTGAGTGATCTTCTACATATCTATCCGTGCCATCTCTCATCATATGGGTCTATTGATATGCGCCTCAAGATCATTCGAACTCTGTGGTGAGTTCCTTCTATATATATAGATACCATCTTCAACCTTGTAGCAAAGGTTGAAATCTGCATCACCCATGGGGATCATTATGCTCATCAAATGACTATCGATCCTGGGTACCCGTACAGAGCTTTCTTTAATTGAATCTTGGAAGTTCTCTCGATTTGCACTTCTTCTTCAATCACATCATTGAGAGAACAATATTTATCTAGCTACTCAGAGCAAACATCTCGTCATGATCCTCTTCCTCTTTCTAATAGAATCTTCTATCCACGAGCCTTCTATAGTATGTTTGATTTGTAAATCTTCTTGTTGAACATCCATCACTTGTTTAGTGTTCATCATTCTTCATGATCTTTCCTACAAATCAAAATTAAGTCCATGATTAGTAATACTTCATAATCATCAAATCATGTTGACATGATAACCTATTATGCATACAGATATGATTTACATAGTTATGCTACTCTCTTGACCAATACTTTGGCACAACACTTTTCCATATCCTGTATGCATACAATGGCTATCTAGATGCCTTCCATCTCTACCAGAACATACTATCAAGAGTGTGCACAGCTCTCAGCATGTCAACAAAGAGGTTTCATTCTAGATAATCAACAATGGAATGTTTGTCCAACTTACCAATCATATGCATATTAGTAGTATACTGTTCAATGCTATATGGATGCTTACACTTAGCATGATATATTCTAGGAATACAAATATGCATACAACTATTACGAGCAATATCATAGGCTATTTAGTAATTCAAATAACAATTCAAATACTTGTCTTTTTATGTCTTGTGAGGTTGCATCCTTCTTGGTCTCGACTTCCCTTCCATGTCATGAGCTTCTATCCATCCTTGACCACTATGCATGCTTAAGTGTGCACTAGTGTCATCATCATGATCTCATACGTAATCATACATTCATTAGTATAATCTCAATACTATCAAAGCATTATAATTCTAAATAATCTTAAGTATGTATGGTCATGATCATTTCATACATAGGTATACTTACCTAAGATCCTAACAAAGTAGGATTCTAACTTGATATAGGAAAACATACCTGGATTATCAAGCTTGGTTATGTCTTAACGTACCCAAACAATATCTTCTTTTGTTCTCTTCAATGATTTAAATATCTTGTGCTAGAACCTGCATATCTCATAGGTTAAGCATAGTAGAACAAAGTCATACATACCTCGTAAGTAGAACTTCTATGTGATCAAAGAATATGGATGAGTTTTTTTTTTTTTCTTCATGTCATCATGGTCATGGAACTTGATTTGTCTTTCTTGATGTACCTGTATCTTGTTAGCAGACAACATCAACCTCATACAACACCAAAGTGCATTAGTACAATCATATAACCCTAATCAATGAATGTCTTCTATCATTCACATGCATTCATACTTTTACTAGGGTGATAAGACAATTCTAACATTAATCAAGATAGTACTAACCTAAATAATATGAAGACAAACATATTATGAACTTAATCAAGAATCAGATTTCAAAACATACCTATATCTCATTAAGTCATACCTGTCGAGATTTCTTGTAGTCTTCTTATGTAAGGCCTTAACCTCATCTCCCCCTGAAACTGGATCTGGAGCTCGATTAGGGTTTGTCAGAGAAACCCTAAAAATTCAAACTTTGACTTTCACACGTCTGAATGGATGGAAAGATGCGCCTTGTTGAGCTGATCAAGCTCACATACTTCAATTTTTAAATCTCCAAAATTTGACCCCTCAAAATTGCCTTTGAAACTTCTGGATCTTCTGGACAGGATCCTGAACTAGGGTTTGATGAAGGCCACCCTTCTGCCTAATCAAAAGGTTTGATCCAAAGCTCTAAACTTCTATTTTTCTGAGGAGCTTCCATCCATGGTCACGGACTTCAAAAATTCCAACTTTTGCAGAAGCCCTAATTTTCCACCTTTTCGATCAAAATACCGAACTAGGGTTTGATCAAGCCCGACCTTCTGTCCAACCAAAAAATTTGATTTTTATGAGGAGCATTCAACCGTGGACTCCGAATCTAAAAATTCTAACTTTCTCCGAAACCCTAATTTACCACAGTAGTTCATTACCTGAGATAATACAGTCCATGCACTACCTGTCAGTTTTTATGAAATTTCATTTGGAGCTTCCTATCCCAAGTGATGACCTTTTTTTCTAGGTCACTTGATTATGACTGAGATCTGGAAGAGGCAAAAACCCTAACTTGTACTGATCATAACTCACAAAGTGCAACGAATCTGAGGGTTTCCTTTAGACACAAGGTACATGGGAATGTTATCTACGACTTGTAAAGGTTTCCCATCCTGAACCTTCTCCAAAATGGATTTATAGCGAAAGTGCCACGATGACTGGTTTTTTCTATACAAAACCCTAACCTTCAAATTGTCGCAAGTGAAGCAAGTGTCATAAGTAGCATACATTTCCTTCCTTCAGGTTAGCTCCGATACCATGTTAAGATTCAATATGCTAAGACAGAAAATATCAACATTGTATTCCATTTCACAATAATAGCATATACAGGATCACTGAAATAACAACAAGCACATCATAAACACAAGAGACATAGATTTATCCTGGGAAACCCTCATGGGGAAGAAAACCCAGCAAAGCTTCCTCAATATAGATGACCAGCAAATACAAAGATGTAATCCACAACCATGAGATCCTTCTCCTCCACAGTATATCTCTCTCTCACTTATGCGCTATTCACAAGTGAGTAAAATGTGTGTTAAATGAGGAACACACTTCCTCTATTTATACACAACTCCGACTTGTATTTTATATTAACTAGGTCGGCCCCAACTTAACCATTGGGTTAAACACCCCATTACAACTGATTGGGCCAACCCCTCTAGGGTGGTTTAATAACCCTTTGACCCACATAACACATACAGGGCCGACCCCCACTAGGGAAGTCTAATAACCCAAGTTACAACATTCTGACGGAGGAATAAACATCTATGGATATACAATAAGGTCTTCACGGAGGAATGAAACATCTCCGGAATAATAAAGTACAAATATAATATTCTTAGAAGTTACAATATTTCAACACATTAGAATGGAATATAACACAAAAATGCCCACTTTTCAGGGGAATGGGACCGAAGATCTCGAGCAGTTCGGGTTTCTGTGTGAAGCAGTATGGACCGTGAAGCAGGTCTAGGATGAAGCGATTAAGCAGGGACAGCTAGCGATGACCCTTAGGGGTCTTGCACTGGATTGTTTTATGAAGTTTACAAGGGTTCCGACGGGAACACCATCCAAGTCATTGGCGTTGATCAAGGCAGGAATGATCTATGAATTTAGGAAGCCAAAGTCGGAATCACAGTATTTCACTGAGATGAAATAAATCAATCAATAACCAAATGAGCCGGTATGGGAATTTGATCAGCGATACAAAACACTGATAAGAAAGGTAATTTTTGGAATAAATGATATGTAGCACAAGGAGTGGTTCATCGTAGGATTGGTACTACACATCCGCGGACCACTAATGCAACAGAATTTTGCAACCCAAGTGGAAGCATTGGAGATTGTGATGAAGCTGGAGGCTTCACCAATCGGTGAAACGGGGTTGGCTATGGATCGAATATAAGCACAACTGGAAAAATTGACGATCCAGTTGCAAGACATGAAGAAAGGGAAAGAGGCTCGTGAAGAGATCTGGTGTACCAGATGTAGGATAGAGGGACACCACAAGGATCAATGTCCAAACTTCCGAGAGTATTTGCAATCCGGTGCACCAAATCCACTTAGTCAGGGAGGGCTACCTTGGTGTTGTATCTACCAAACGAAAGGCCATCGACCAGAAGAGTGTGTCTATCTATAGAAAATGGTGTCGAAACCAGAGAACTTGTATTGGAAGTTCTATAAATCAGTTGGCCATGATGACAACAATTGCAGAGCTTATGGCCTACTCCAGGAGAGAACTGTAGCCGCATATTTCATGGCAGGAGAAGAACAGGCAATGGGTCAGCAACAACAGCAGTATAACCAGCCACCAACCCAGTATAATCACCAACTGCAGCAGTATGATTAGGGGAAGTATGGCGAAACGCAGTATCTGGCACCGTAACATCCTGCACCGTAGTACGCACCATATGGACCACCACAATAGATGCAGTACCAACAATATGGCCCACCATGTGGAGGGGATGGAGGAGGATTCCACGGAGGTCAAGGTGCTGGCGCAGGACGAGGAGGAGCTGCTAGACGGGGACCAGGACCGATTATATGCTACAATTGTGGGCAGTAGGGGCACTATCAAAGGGATTTCCTGAATCCATCACCACAGCAGTGCACTTATTGTAGCGCTGTGGATCATAGTGTTGAAGACTGTCTGCAGCTCATCGCAAAGTGGCATACAAAGAATCCACCACCACCTCCACAGAAGCAGAATCCACCAGCTATGCAGATGATATCGACGGAGGCTCAAAGACATCATGCGACTGTTGGAGTGGTGATATGAGGAGGAGCCGTGACTAGAGCCAATGGGCCACGAGCTACTGTCAGACCAATAGTACAGAAACATGTCACTTTTGATGCAGAGGTCGAAAGGGATATCTTCTTGAAAGCACAAGGGGCAATAAGACAGAGGAGGCAGTTACCTCTTCAGGAAGAAGTTATCTACAATATGCCACCAATGTTCGATGAGACGAAGTGGAAAGGAAAGGATAATACCTTAAAATCCTTCTTAAAGAGTTGCCTAGAGTTGAAAAAGGATCAGGATGCGCTGGAGGATATACCCAATCTGTTGAGGATGCGCTGGAGGGTGCACGCTAGGATCAAAGAGTTAATCACATAAATAAGAGGAAGACAGTGAGAGAGATGCAAATGTCGGCACAAAATGGAGCTTTTGATGTCGACTCAATTATCTTGGACCTAGGGTCGGATGTCAACATCCTAACCAAACAGACATGGGATACCATGGGGAAACCGAAGTTGGGCCAGTCACTAGTACAATTGCGATTAGCAAATCGGAGTAAGTTTACTCCACTTGGTCGGGTGTACCAACTTCCCATTGAGATTGAGGGCCTCAAGTCTTATGCATATTTCAATGTAATTGAAATTGTGGACAATACCAGCCCCTACCCAGAGCTGCTAGGAATCGACTGGGAAATCAATAATATAGTGGTTATCAACTTGAAAAAGTGGACAATGTCATTTGAGAATCGCGAGATGAGGGTCATCGCACCTTTGGATCCTATGGAAGGGCAACGATAGGTTGAACAGATGAGAGATGAATTTTCGGAGGGATGGGATAGTATATACAATATATCTAAGGATTACATTAATCCCACTGCAGAGGGAGAGTTGGGTTGGCGCAGTGCCAGTTCGTCATCGTCAGATTCAGATGAGGCGCTCGAGAATTGGAAGAATCGAATGCATGAAGTGTCATTTAGAAGGTGTGCTTGGATCACGCAATCATTGCAATGGGTAGCCACCGAGGAGTGCATGCTACCAACATATGGGGGATTTCCTAATTTGAGCACCTTTCTTACAAAGTTTGAGGAGAAAGTGGTGGAGCTGTGGCGTCTATTGGCCTTGGAGGAAGCCTTGAAGGCTACTCCTGCGAAGTGGTGGAGCTGTGGCGTCTATTGGCCTTGGAGGAAGCCTTGAAGGCTACTCCTGCGAAATGGTGGGCAGTGCAGAAGTCTAATATCACAAACTGGCCACTATGTCGCCACCTAATGACAGTTAGGTTCGACGATGCAGACAAATATAGCGGAAGGAAGTTTGAAGACAGAAGTGACCCAAAGGCGCATTTGGCTGAGTGCGAAAGCAAATGGGGACTATGAGCAGAAGGAGAATGGATCCATGCATTTGTTCACACATTGGATGAAGTACCATGGAGTTGGTATGTTGCAACAAAAGTGCGATGTGGAACGACTCCTTGGGAGTAGTTGAAACTTGGCTTTAGCCAAACATTTTGTTTCTCAAATGAGAACCCCTTCATCCATAGTGCCCTACAAGTGATCCGCGAGAATATCTTTGAAGCAGTATCGACAGAGAAACCATTAGAACTTCGGTGGACTGCGAATCCATAAATGATGATGGAGTGCTACAACATCAAAGGAGAATCAGATGATGAGGATGATCCAAGGGCCACGCATTGGGTCGGAGGTAAACCCGAAGTTTGCAAGAATTGGGGATTATTGGGATGAGTCCACCATTGCAAAGATGACTGATCTGCTGCACGAGTTTCAGGATCTGTTCCCAATGAAATTCTCAGAGATGAAAGGAATTTTCGGGGACTTAGGCGAAATGAATATCACCCTGAAACCCGATGCAAATCCAATCAAGCAACTAGCCTACCGATTGAAACCAAGGCAAAAGGAAAGAATATAGACCGGTATTATGAGAACACCAGATCTAGGAACTAGAGAACCAATACTGGATGAGTTCAAGAAGTTGTTGACACAACTCTTCTCGACAGGGGTTCACACTGTTGTCAACAAATACCAACAACCCTTATGCATTGGCCCAGAAAGGGGTTACCCTTCCAGCAACGTCTGCGATGTAGACGAGGTCTCACCTGAAGTGAATAAGGGTGCTACAGGAACCAAGCTTCCACAATTGTGGAGAAGATATGTGCACATTTACCCAGAGATCACAATATTTACCACAGTCTACTTAATTAATCATTCGCATAGATATTTCGAAGCATATTAAACCACACATTCACATTAAACAACAAAGCGTATCGACACAAATCAACAGAAAGTATCTAAATAACCCATCATTGTATAAAAACATAATTCATAACCAAACATCTTCATTCATTAACATCTGCGGAACAGACCTCATAGAGAATAGTCAAGTCATTCCTATCGTCGATACAAAAGAATCCAAAAGATCACATTTATCTCAAAACTTAGCTACCCTTAGGCTTACAATCTTGTTATATTTATATGTTTATCTCTTATTACAATTTGGTCCACATGACCAACTCAACTAATCTAATACTTCTTATATTTCCTCAAAATGTGGCGAAAGGTCCTTTTGCTGCGGGATGACCCTTCCGCATCTGTCGGCTTCCACACTTCCAGCGGATCTGTCCCGTGCCAACAGGCCCCCAACACAATATTGTGGCTCATCCCGAGCCACTTCAGCGAGCTACTGCTGGTACATGTCTGTGCTGGTTGACTCGAAGCTGTTCTTGCTGTCTGGAACTCACTGTTGGGTACTTCGTCTGCTTGTTTGTTGGTTGTTGGTTCACTGTTTTGGAGTTTTTGCACTCATCCCCCAGTCTCGTGGAACCTTGATCATCTACCTTGTCAGATTCTGCTGGGTTATCCTCTGTCTGTCTTCTCTTGAGAAAGGAGTTGTCGACGACGCGAAGATGGGAAACAGGTCGCGTACTCTGGCACATATGTTTTGCGCCTTGGATGATATCCTCCCGCGTCTTGGATGAGACCTTAGTGTTGTGATATTCGGGTGTCCTGACTTTCAGTTGCTCTAAGTGCTAATGTACCCTCATAGTTCGGGCCTGATGTACTCCAGGTTCGCCACTGCACGAAATGCAGTGGAGCATTTCCACAACCTCCTTGAAATTCCTAAGCTATGCAAAAACCTGTCTGCCTGTTCGCATGGGTCCTCTATCTGTAGCAACTATTTTGAGGTTCTGCTTGATGTCTGGTTCCTGTATTTATGCATTTTCGTCATCCAGGATGTTCATCGAGATCTCTGCAGTGGATCCTTTTGGTTTGGTACGCCGATTCGGCCATCATTTCGTCTATGTGGGCGACTGGGTCGGGGCGTATGATATGGGTGACCATACCGTCCCCCTCATCTTCTTCTGATGTCATTTGTGTGAACTTTCCACATTGTTATTGCTGACCATGCTGTTGCTAATCATCATCGTATGTTTATGTTAGACCTGTCACCGAAAAAGGCTGCATTCGTGCTGATTTGATATCGTCACCGTTTGGCTGCGACGCCATATCTAAAGTGGTGAAACAATCCTTCCTTATCCTGCAAAACAATATTTTTTTTTTTCATCTGCTCTGTGTCGGATCGTGGTGATAGGGATTCATCCTACTCCCATTTACTAATTTGGGTAACAGTACCCCATCCAAACTTTGTAATTCTGTTGCACCTCTATCCGTAATAAAAGTGATAATGTATGGTCCTAACCAACTCATTTGTAATTTTCAAGGGTGTTTGGTGAATTTTCTATCATACAATAGCACTATATCCCCCTTCTGTAGGTGTTTTGTCTTGACGTAGCGGTCATGCCATGCCTTCTGGCGTTCCTTTTCTACTTTCTAGTGAAACCCTGTGATGAATCGATCTTCGTCTAATTGTATTAACTCTGTCAATCATTCGTTGAATGCGCTATCGTCGTTCATGTCTGTTGCTGTGGCGATCCTTAAACTGGGTACTATGTATTCCATCGGCATGACAGCTTCCTGGCCGTATACAAGTTTAAATGGTGTTTGGCCCGCCAGTCACTTGCAGGTGGTGCGATACGCCCAAAGGACCGCTAGGATTTTTAGGTCCCAGTCATCTCGATTCACATTGCACACTTTATTGAGTGCATTCTCTAGGATTTTATTAAACGCTTCAATGGGGCCATTCGCTTGAGGATGGTAAGGTGTGCTCTTTTTGTGCTGGATCTGAAATTCCTCCGTCATTGCTGTAATTGTTTGGTTGATGAAGTGTTTTCCTTGATCACTGAGTAAAATATTTGGGCAATCGAACCGAGTAACCACATTGTCGAATATAAATTACGATGCCGTCATAGTTGAGCAATCTCTTACTGGTGCCACTTCTGCCCAACGCGTCAGATAGTCATTTGCTGTGATAATATATCGCGACCCTGTCGTTTTCCCTGGTGGGTTGATTGGCCCGACAAAGTCAACAACCCATTTGTTGAAGGCCTGGAATGTTACTTGTGGTACCAACGACATTTCATCACGTCGTGAGGGTTTCCCAGTGCATTGGCACACATCGCAGCTTCTGGCATAGTCGGCCGCATCCCCATGTAAGGTTGGACACCACAATCCTGCGCGAAGAACTTTTCGGGCAGTTGCTCACCCACCATAGTGTCCCCCCGCAATTCCATCATGGGATTCTGATAGAATCTGTTCCTGTTCATGTGGAAGAATGCATCGTCGTAGAATCTCGTCTAGGCCCATATACAGTTCCCCTGCAATTAGCTGGAAGTCAGCAGCACAGACTACCAGTTGCTTTCATTGGCTGGTAGTGAGTCCGGTTGGTGCCTCCCCTGTCGCCAAAAACTGGATGATTTCTTCGTAATGGTTGTCAACCATGCCCACCCAAAAGAATTGAGCATCAGGTAGCCCTTCATCAATGTTTCGTGGTTCCTCTCCTGATTCTATTCATGAGAGATGGTCGGGCCCTGTGTTCAATCGCCCTGGCTTTGCGATGATTTCAAAGTCGAACTCCTGGAAAAGTAGCAGCCAGCGGCAAATCTTCCCCCCCAACACAGGTTTATTCACTAGGTATTTTAGTGCGGAGTGATCAGTGAACATTTTAAAGTGACCTCCCCGAAGGTAATGTCGAAATTTCTGCAAGGCATAGACCATGGCCAACCCTTCCCGCTCAGTGGTTGTGTAGTTCTTTTCCGAGGTGGATAGCTTCCTACTTGCAAATGCTATTAGATGGTCAATGTGACCAGTACCTGGTTGAGCCAGGATAACCCCTAGTGTGATTAAGGACGCATCAACATGGACATGAAATTATTTCATCCAATCGGGGAAAGCAAGGATTGGTGCTTCAACAATATTTTGTTTTAATATATCCAAGCTTTTATGACATTCTGCGGTCCATTCGAACTTAGCATCTTTCTTGAGTAACTTCTCCATGGGTGCGGTGATAGCCGCATATCCGTGAATAAATTTTCTGTAGTACCCTGTGTGTCCTAGAGTGGCCCATAGCTGTTTAACTGTCGTGGGTTGTGGGAGGTCGACAATGATAGCAATCTTCACCAGATCAACCAACAAACCGTCACGACAGACAATGTGGCCCAACAGTATGCCGAATGGGGCGCAAAACATGCACTTCTTTAGGTTCAAAGAAATCTGGTGTTGTTGGCATCGTTCGAGCATGAGTCACAGACTTGCAGCATGGTCCTTGAGTAGCTCGTATATCGTCCAATCATCCAGATAAATAGCCAGGAATTTATGAATATAATCTTTGAAAGCGGCTACCACTATTCTAGAAAATACGACAGGAGCATTTTTCAATCTGAACGGCATCATCGTATATTGGAAACATCCCCACTATGTGACGAATGTGGTCTTCTATCGTTCTTCTTTCGCAATCTGGACTTGGTGGTATCCCGAAAACCCGTATGTGAATGAGTATATCTCTTGGACGCCTACACCTTCAAATCTGTAAATGGAGTTGGGAACGGATCATGTAGGCAAGCCTCATTTAATTTCCTTAGATCGACACATATGCGTACTTCACCGGTTTTCTTGTCCTGAAAAACCACCAGACTGGTCCACTTAGACTCTGCCACTGGTTCTATTATGCCAGCTTCCAACATGCACTCGATCTCATCTTGTACTCGTTCCTTATGTCGTGGGTTCAATCTATATGGCCGTTGTTTCACTGGTTTCGCGTCTAGTTTCAGTGGGATCCGCATTTCTCCCAAATCCCCGAAAATTCCCTTCATCTCTGAAAATTTCATTGGGAATAGATCCTGGAATTTGTGCAATATGTCGGTCACTGTTGCAATGGTCGTTTCATCCTTGTAGTCCCCAATGTTTGCGAATTTCAGGTTTTCCTTCGATACAATGTTCACCTTTTTTATCTTGCTGGAATTTGCCCAGTGATATTTCTTGTGCCCCAACTCCATGGCTAACTTATGATTCTGGTATATCCGTTGCCCTGGGGTCATCATCATCATCTAGTTCCCCCGTGATATTATAGCATTCCATTAACATTCCTGGTGTGGCAGCCCATGGCCTTGTCATTGGTTGCCCGACTGATCCTTATTCGAATATTTTTCCTCGGATTGCTTATAATGCGGCATGAATCTGGGGATTGTTGTCGATGAATGAAAATGTCTAACTGAACCCAATGGTAAGTTGTTCCCAGGATGTTGTTCCATGTCGCAGTTCCAAAGCGACATACCAACTCCGTGGTATCTCATCTAGTGTGTGTACAAATGCATGTACCCATTCTTGTCGTGCTTTCGAATTCCATCGGTGTTGAAAGGCATTTAGAAGTGCTTTAGGGTCTCTGCGTCCATCATATCGCACCTAGTCGTATTCCATATTTTTTCCGAACCGAACCTCCAGGAGGCGTCAACATAATGGCCAAGATGTTATGTTTGGTTTATGTGCTTCCCACCATCGCGCGGGAGTGGCCTTTAGGGCCGCTTCCAAGGCCAGAAGACGTCGTGGCTCTGCTACTTTGTTTTCAAATTCCGCAAGAAACGTACCCAAGTTGGGTAAGCCCTCATAGGTTGGTAACACATACTCTTCCTACGTCACCATTCATACTATTTGTGTGATCCATGCACATCTTTGAAAGAATACTTTGTGTAATCGGTTTTGCCAATTCTCCAAGGCCTCGTCTAAGTCGGAGGATGCAGAACTGGTGCTGCGCCATTCTAATTCTCCCTCCGTGGTGGGGTTCACATGATCTTCCAAAATGTTGAACAAATTGTCCCATCCTTCCGTAAATTCGTCTCTGGTTGACTCTGTGTAGCATTGACCTTTCACTAGATCCAATGGTGCGATGACTCTAAGCTCATGGTTTTCAAAAGACATTATTCTCTTCTTGAAGTTAATGATGGCTTGATTCTCCAGATCCTAGTCTATACCCAAGAGTACTGGGTAGGGACTGGTGTCATCCACAATTTCAATGATGTTGAAATCCGCATACATTTGTAGCCCTTCAATTTCAACCGGTAGTTGACATACCCGTCCAAGAGGAGTGACTTTGCTTTGGTTCGCCAATTGCAACTGTACTGGTGACTAGGTCATCTGTGGCTTCCCCATCGTCTCTCATGTCTGTTTTGTCAAAATATTTAGATCTGATCCTAAATCTAGGATGATGGAGTCGACTTCAAATTCTCCAATTTGCACAGACATCCGCATCTCTCTGTTCGTCTTCCTCTTATGTATGCGGTTGACTATCTGTTCCAGCCATGCACCTCCCCTTCACTGTAGTAGGCCCGCTATGTCCTCCAATACTTCTGGATCTTTCGCCAACTTGAAGCAACTTCCTAAGAAGGATTTGAGGGTAATCTCCTTCTTTTACGACCTTGTTGCATTAAATGTTGGTGGCATATCGTAGACTTCTTTTTCCACAGTCGATCGTCGCCGATTCTTTGTTGCACTTTCCGCTTCCAAGAAGACGCCCTGTTCCGTATTCACACCATCCTTACCCTGTCGTTTCCATGTTTGTGTTGGGTTTATTGGCTCCTGTTACTGCTCCTCCTTGTGTTACGATCCCTACTGTTGCATGATTACTACGGGCTTCTGTCGAAATCATCTGTACCGTAGGTGGTGGTTTTGGAGTATTCAGATTCTAGTTCTGCTTCGATTGCCATTTCTCTATAAGCTAAGGGAAATCCTCGATACTATGTTTCGGCGCTGCAATACGTACATTGTGGTGTAGGGTTCAGACAGTATCTCTAATAATGTCCCTGCTGACCACAATTATAACAGGTGAGTGGGCCTCATCCCCTACTAGCGGATTCTCCCCAACCTCTTCCTCCATGGAAGCATCCACCATAGCCTCCACTCGGTGGTCCATATTGTTGATACTGCTGCGGTTCATATCGCGGCTGTCCATATGGCAATGGGGGATACTGTGGGTGCGTACATTGCTCCTGGTCATACTGTGGTTGTATTGTGGGTGCTACTGCATCACTGGTGGTTCCTCCCCTTTTATAAAGTATGCGTCAGCCGTTCGTTCTTGTAGCAGGTCATAGGCCTTGCAGTTCTTCTCATCATGTCCCATCGATCGGCAGAACTTACAGTATAAGTTCACTGGTTTCAACACCGTCTTTTGCAGGTATACGCACTCTTCGGGCCAGTGTCCTCTGGTCAGGAATACAATACACCATGGCATTCCTTCTTGCTGAAGGGGGTTTGGGGCCCTTGACTGTAAATATTCCTGAAACTCTGAGCAGTTGTCTTTGTGGTGTCCCTTAATCCTACATCTGGTACACCATATGTCTCCATGATTCTCCTTTCCCTTCTTGATATCCTCTAATTGGAGTGTTAGATTGACCAGCTGTAGGTGTACTCTATCCATGCCGATCCCTGCGTTGTCAATCGGTGAAGCCTCCAATCTCATTGCGATTTCCAGTGCCTCCACTTGTGTTGAAACCTTTTGCTACATCAGTGGTCCTTGTATGTGCGGTACTAGTCCCATGATAAACCATTCTTTATGTTGCAATTCATTTACTGGAAAACTCACCTTCGCTATCAGCGTCTTATAACGCTGATCGAACTCCCATACTGATTCATTCAGAAATTGCTTTATTTCCTTAAGTTCAATGACATATTGTGACTCTGATTTTGGTTTTTTAAACTCGTCAATCATCACAGCTCTGATCTCAGCCAACGTTCTCGCTACTATTCCCATTGGAACATTCACAAATTTCATGTAACAGTCTAACGCATGGCCCCTCAGGGTCGTCGCTAGCTGTCCCAATTTTATCGCTTCATCCTGGACTTGCTTCACGGTCCATACTGCTTCCAATACAAACCAATACTGTTTAGGATCCCCCGTCTCATTTCCTTGAAATGTAGGCATTTTTGCATCATCCTCCATCTTAACACTGCTAGTATTGTTGTTTACTGAAGCACTACTCTTAGCATTGCAAGTAGGGAAACTTCGTGAATAATTTTTGTTTCATCCTATGAAATTTGGAGTAGTATGCGGTATCGGAGGTACGTCGTAACTTATGACCTGACCTTGTTCTGCCTCTGGGGCATCCTGGTGGACGTCTTCCTCGCAATAAGGGCGCTTCCTTCCTTTTGGTTTTATCTCGTGACTTACTGTTATGGTGCTCTCAGGAGACTCTCTCTCAGTCCTCCTCTTCTTCTCAGGATGCCAGAATATTACTCCACTCCTCAAGAGACGACACTCTTCGTTAACTTCCCTTTCCAATTCGTCGTCGCTCATGTCCATCTACCACATCTTTTTGTTAGGCCCGCCTGTACATAGTACCTTCACCCTCACACACCGGGTTTCTACTCATCATCGGACATCCTTAATATTCCTTTTTCGCATACCAACATTTTAATCCACATTTTCAGTGATGACAAGAATCTTCCCCTTGGTCCCCTGAAGAAGTTTCTTTCCTCGTCGCTATATGACTTAATCGTATCCACTGCGAACTCAATTATGTGTCCTTTAAGGATGTTGTCTACCCAAAAGTCAATAGCTTGTGATACCTTGTTGTTAACCTACTTCAACTGTCGCACCAGTTCTGGGGTCCAACATTCTGGTGTAGTCTTCTGGCAGTGGTTTTTGCGATACGTCAACTGTGCCAGCCACTCATGCAATACAACTGGGAATTCGCAGAAGAAACTTTTGTGGATATCCGTGTATACGTGTTTTTGTAACCACTCGGTTGCTGTCTATTTAGGGTTCCTCTTCTCACTTCCTGTGAATTCTTCTACTCTTTTGTCAAACCACCCTTGGATCTCTGGTTTTGTCGGGTGCCACAACATATCCCCTTATTTTCACTTAGGGTCTTGGCAATGAAACCATTTGTTGACACAACTCTTCTCGACAGGCATTCACACCATCGTCAACAAATACCAAGAACCCTTACGCACTTTCCTGGAAAGGGGTTACCCTTCCAGC
Organism: Larix kaempferi; assembly: GCA_027924585.1. Taxonomy (NCBI): domain Eukaryota; kingdom Viridiplantae; phylum Streptophyta; class Pinopsida; order Pinales; family Pinaceae; genus Larix; species Larix kaempferi. The sequence goes on along the minus strand of BSBM01000915.1, from coordinate 871,750 downwards.
AATATCTGCGATGCAGACAAGGTCTCACCCGAAGTGAACAAGGGTGCTGCAGGAACCATGCTTCCACGGTTGTGGAGAAGATATGTGCACATTTACCCAGAGATCACAATATTTACCACAGTATACTTAATTCATCATTTGCATAGATATTTCAAAGCATATTAAACCGCACATTCACATTAAACAACAAAGTGCATCGACGCAAATCAACAGAAAGTATCTAAATAACCCATCATTGTATAACAACATAATTCATAACCAAACATATTCATTCATTAACATCTGTGGAACAAACCTCGCAGAGAATAGTCAAGTCATTCCTATCGCTGATACAACATAATCCAAAAGATTGCATTTAACTCAAAACTTAGCTACCCTTAGGCTTACAATCTTGTTCTATTTATATGTTTATCTCTTATTACAATCTGGTCCACATGACCGACTCAACTAATCTAATACTTCTTATATTTCCTCAAAACGTGGCGAAAGGTCCTTTTTATGTGGGATGACCCTTTCGCATCTGTCATCTTCCGCACTTCCAACGGATCTTTCCCATGCCAACAGAAGTACATGTCACCAAACCAACAAAGTTGGAAGGGAATGGAAACAACCACAAGAACTACGGAAACACGAACAGAGTGTGACACCGCGGCATCGTGGAAGTGGCCGCACTACTAATCAAAGGCTAAAAAAAAAAATGAAGAAGAAAGAACACAGACCACAGCAGGCATCTTTCGACAAGCAAACATTGGTCGGTAGAAACAACACTAGTCGACATAGGAATTGCAGTATCATAGAATTGGTGCGAACGAGTCAAATCCCGTCATAAATGCAACAATTAAACCACAATGGACAATAGAAAAAACAAAAAAATGGCATTTAATGCCCAATGCATGCGGTAGATTTGGCAGATCACCGCCAGATTCGGTAATCATGGTCCAAAATCGGTTGGATGTGGCCAACCAACGCTATAAATGCAAAGAGAGGGGCAGGGAAAGGCATTGTGTGATTAAGCATGAGGTTGCAGAACTGCATGGAGGCTTATGTTTCAAGCACCAGTACTGAGCGACCAGAGCCAATGCTAGTTACAGAGGAGCAGCCAGAAGTCATGTCCAGCATCCCAGTTAGAAAGAAGAGGAGAGCGAATCAACCTCCAGACACTGTCCACGCCAAGAAGAAAGGAACCCAGGCCTCAACACAGTTCACCAACGAAGCTGCAGGTCCCTCAGGCGCCGAAGTACTGCAAGGAGGGTAGGATGGTGCCATGCTCTTAGAGTATGTTCCACCATGTAGGAAAGAAACACTCGCACTGCTAAAGTAAACAAGAATGAAAATTATTCGATTGAGATGTCGTCGATACCGGAGGGGGTTCCTCATGTCGGAGACATTGCATCCAAGCTACAGAGGCTACAGCATACAGACCATGACCTCGCCAGATTCAAGGAAAATACAGAAGGCTACGTTGATGTCCCCCACGAAAGAGGCCCAACCATGAAGGAACCCGCGGTATGGGCACAAGGATTGGAATGCTTGGTGCTGTTAGCCATCACCCACATGCCGCACTTCGGGCAGATGGCGCAAGTCAATGAATGCGCCAAACAACTAATTGTGTGTTTTCATGGCAGGTCTCTCTAGCTACATGAGAGGATCCCCATCACAATCGATTTAATCTCCAAGTATGCGGAACAGTTGATGGTGAAGTATGGTGTGGAGAAAAATTCCAAAGCATACCTCATCCATACAATCAATGGCCAGGTTATCAGGTTTGGGGAAATGATAGTAGAAGTCAAGGTGACACAAAAGAAGAGGCCCAAGGAATGTAATTCAGGGGTCATCGTCATCGCACAATGGTGTGCCGCAAGATAACAGAGGAATTGGTCCAAATTCTTGCTACACGAGTTGATCGACGATGTGCACGATGCACAAAAGTACGGGAAGCCATTTAAGTACTCCTAGCTCCTCATGCTGGTTGCATTATCGGGATGGAGGGATCCCGACCCCTATCAGGGTATGGACATCCCAGAAGCCCGGGTACGCAAAGGTGCGTGGTACTAGAACTTATGGGAAACCACTGATAAAGAGCGATAGAAAGACAACATTGTGTAGTTTTATGTATTACTGGAGAGGATGCAATTAGATGCAAAGATGATACCGCGGATACTGGAGAAAGCAACAATAAAGTATCGATCATTGTAAGACTATCGGTCGAGGAATAGACGATTTACCTTCAAGCCCGGAGAGATCCATGGAAGTAATGGATGCGGACATAGTACAAGCTCACTGAGGCTGAGCTCACCACTATTATTTCCAGGTGTCCAGAGGAATGGAAGGTTCTAGCCGATGAGAAGGACATAGTGAATGGGTAGGACACAGTTTGACCAAACTCGACTAGGGAGGACATAGCTTCCGCTATCCTGAAGGAAGGTGGAGGACAAGATAACCCTGTGAAAGATTAGTCGGAGGAATCCAGCCATGATGGAGCTTCAACAACAAACACCCTAACAGATTTAGAGCTGGAGGTGCAACAAGATGAGCTAAGGACAAAGAAAAGGATGGACCGGGCTAGCAGCAACACACAAGAAGGGCTCACCACACAATAGGTCAACATCCTTCTGGAGAGCATTACAATAGTCGTGGAAAATAGCCATGATCAAGTTACACAGTATTCAGCCAAGCAATTCCAGCATATAGGTGAGCTACTAACCACAATGGTGAACACAATAATTAATACAAGTGTACCGCATGGGGATAGTCAGCAACATCTGTTAACACCCAGAGTCGAGGTAGAAGTCGAAAACCAACCATAGGTAGTCCAATTAGAATCCCATGCCATTATGATAGGTGATAAGGACTTGGACTTCAAGGTTCAGAAGGCCGACCAGGTTATGGTAAATTTCAACTTACTCCCAATGTTAACATTACACCGAACCCAAGCTGCAGCAAGCAAAGAGATCCGGGACTGCGAGGCTGTGATGCACAACAAGATGGTGGAATACAAAAAGAAACTACAAGATAGAGTGATGGAGGCACAGCGTCTCCAAGATGAGCAAGCTGCATCACTGACCGAGAAAGAGAAGGATATAGAGGAACAGGCCAAATTAGAAAGAGTGCTTGTGAAAGCATGCAAAACGACAGCGCTAGATCCATAGGTAGACCCAAAAGCACAAGCTGTTATGTTAGGGGTGTCTCTCATTGAGCTAAGGAAGGAAAATGTAGAGCTCCAGGCTAGAGTGATACCCAACACACCATCAAAACATATTCAGATTCGACAGACGACGATCGAGGAAGGAGTAACATAGATCCAGGAGATAGAACAGGTGGCACAGACAGTCGCAGAAGGCATCATAGAGTTTTGGGGTAGTGTAGTTGAGGATGACCAGCTGACCGCACTGAAGGGACAACTCAGCGAAGCGGAATCATAGTTAGAGGCCTTTAAGGGATCGTTGAAAGAAATTCCCCCAATGGTGTGAATGACAAAGGAAACAGAGCTGAAAAGTATGTAGTTGCTGTGAAATTTCCCACATAAGATCCAAAGAGATGATGTAAACCTCACAATGAAAGAATTTAGGAATAATAGAAGAAGAGACAAGCAATAGAACTTAGATCCAAAGAAACTCTAATTGAGGCAGAATAATTACACATGTTACTATTAACAGAATAATGAACTGGTAAATATACAATGCTGAGTATGAGGATTCAAATTCACTAGGTTGAATTTGAATTGGCCTTCATGCACAGATCCATAATCAGTGGAGAGTCATCAATGCCTAACTAGGAGTCCAGCTTCTCATTAGTGAAATCATCAATGCACAAGTGATGGTCAACTGGGAGTCAAACTGAGTCTAACTGAATGTGGTTGGTGTAACTGGCACATGGAAGCACTAATATAGTGAAGGAGGCTCAGTGGAGGGAACCATAGGAGTTAACTAGAGTCAGAATAGTCAATCTAGTCTCACTGGAGGTCCAATAGAGTGATAAACTTAGTAAAGAGTCAGTTAATCCTTAAATCAAGGAAATAACTGAAGATAACTCAATATAACTGAATATAAATGGACTGGTAGGTGAAGAAGGCGCCCTTGTCATGCAGTGGAGCAAAGTAGGGCGCATTAGTCACTGGGAGAGCTAGAAATGATCTGAAAGTATCTCCAGGTGCTAGTTTGCTGAGGACTAGGTGCTGGGACTGATGACCTAGAATGCATGCAAACCCTAATTGCATGAAAACCCTAATTTTGCATGCATGAATGAAAATGAAAATGACTGGAAAGCAAGTAGGACTAGGATGGAGTATAGGAAAATCCTAACAGCTGCGTGTCACAAAGGCCCGCGAAAGGCAGCAACAAAGGGCCATGCACTTGGACAAGCTCCAAGCGAAAGCCAAAGTTCTCATAGCACGTGTGGTAGAGGTAATGAAACAAGTTAAGGAGCAACTGGAGGAAGCACGATAGAAAGGTTGAGAACACCCAACGGAGCAGTAGGTGGGAGAATGTGCATAGATTAGATCATCAGTGAAGGAAGTGGTCAACCAGCTCAAAACTGCACACGATGACTTCCAACAACAGGTGAACAAACCAGCGGTGTCCAGCTGAGGTGGCTTGAGGGTGAGCCACAAGTTTGTGTTGGGGGCCTGTTGGCATTGGATTAGTCCGCAGAAAGTGCGGAAGCTGACATCCGCGAAAGGGATAATCCATGAAAGAAGGGTCATTCATGGAAGACACGAAAGCATAGAAGTAGATAGTTAGTTAGATAAGGGTCATGTGGACCATTTTGTAACCACTTATTATTGTATAAATAGAAGTATGATTGTAATACTAAGGGCATCTATCAATCAGATGATGAATAGAGAAATCGGCTTTGTGAGTTTCGATCTCTGTTGTTTCTGCGATACGATGTATTCATTGTTTCTGCGAAGGTCATTCGACAGGTTTCAATGCATGCATGAAGATGTTCTATTATGGTTTTATATCTGTCTTTGTTCCTGTTGAATGATGTCGAATGCGAATGTTTGATGAGATATTTAAATGCTCTGTGGGTTTAGTAATCGTTGTTTATGTTAATGAGTAATCGGATCATGTTAATGCGAATGTCTATTATATGATAACTCTACGATTGATGAATATGTGAATGATGAAATGTTAGCATAGTGCGAATGAAATAATCTCTGGTTTCCTGCATCCCCCTTGTGCATCTCGGGTGAGACTTCACTCGCTCTGCAAGTATCACTGGAAAGCTTAACACATTTCTGGGCCAGTGCATAAGGGAGTTTGGTTGATGGTTTGTTGACGACAGTGTGCAGTGAGCCCCTATTGACAGTTGTTGTGTCAACACATTCGTATATATGTAATCTCACGGTCACAATATGTTCTAAACATAGAGTCATCTGACGGTTCGTTCTCACCTCAATCTTAATGTCAATTGATTTTGGGCTTAACCCCTGATTGGTCCATGATCTCTATTTAAAGAGCATGGAGGTTCATTTTCTAGTTGATCAATTATGAGAAACTCATTGTAACATGATTTTATTTTGCATAATAATATTTCCTCAAGTATCTAGTTGGTTGGGGCTATGGACTGTTTCCCTGTTCGGGGGTTTTAACCATGTAAAAACAATCGATGTGTTGATATGTGATCCGTTTGTGCGAGCAATTTCTCAAGGTGTTCAATATTTTGGAAATATCTTGTGTTAATCAAACAGGGTATTAAAGATCTTATAAATTTTTGCTACCATTTGTGATTGAGATCTTGAACCAATGTTACCGCATGAAGCAAAGTATTTATGGTTTCTAATATTTTTGTGCATTTCTGGGTTAAGAGGGGTGTTCCATTGCATATGGAACATTGTTTTCACCTGGAAATGCTTTTTGTTTCACTAAAAAGGTTGATGTTTGCCCAAGATATGGCCATTTTACCATATCGAGAGGTATATTGTTTACAATTACACATTTTTTTATTTTTTTCTCATATTCTTTCAAATTTTAGTTTGGTTTTCGTTTTATTCATGGTTTGTTAGCTTTTCAATACGTGTATCATCTTTGCCATGCGCTTTGTGTGAACATGGAAAATAAAAAACTGAGTGGAAAAGGTTTTCATTACCACCTATTCTCTTTACCATGCGCTTTGCGCGAACTCGATAAACTAGAAACAATGAGAAAACGTGCATTTCCTAGGAAATCTAGCCAAGTACTAACCCCAAATCCTAGACATTTTAGTTTATGAATTTCTGTTTTTTTTAAGTTGTTCTAAAATGTTTTGTAGATAAAAAAGTAAGTTTTTGGGGTAAGCATGTAATTCAAGGAAATGAGTTAAAAAAAATTCCCCTTCTCCCCTTCCAACTTTTACATATCTTTTATATTAGCTCACTAGATTGGAAGTTGCTTTATTAGATAAGAGGTGTTGGGTTCAAGTCTTCTTTTTGGTAGTTACTTTTTTTAAAAGTGCATGTAACTTCTATTTTTAAGTTAATTTACTTTAAAAATGCATCTCACTTCTTTTATAAAAGTGAATCACTTAAAATTATTGTTATTGATGTAATCCTTCGGGGTTATATTATGTAATTAATAAGTTGTTGATGGTTTTCTAGAAATTTAATTGTCACATTTATGTTATCTTGTTTGTATTTATTCACGATCTCTCTCAATAAGATTTACAATTTCCATTGTGGATTTAATTCTATTGGATCCTTCAATGGTATTAGAGCCATGGGGTTCTAAATCTATGTTGTTTTCTTGAAGTGAAAGTGTCTTAATCATTTTCTAGAGTGGAGGCATTTGCAAGTTATTTGTCTTCATCCTCATGAAGCAGTTTTCAATCCTTCAAGCACGGTGAGCCTTCCAGGAAAAATATTGTTAAAATTCAATATGCTAAGACAGAAAATAGCAGCATTATATTCTATTTCACAATAATAGCATATACAGGATCACTGAAGAAACAACAAGCATAGCATAAACACAAGAGACACAGATTTATCCTGGGAAACCCTCATGGGGTAGAAAACCCAGCAAAGCTTTCCTCAATAAGATGATAAACCAAAATACAAGATGTGCTCCCTCCTTCTAATCCTCCTTAGCAAATCTCCCAGACAAGTGCTCCTCTTTTCAAGTGTGTGAGTGTATCAAATGAGGAACACACCTCCTCTATTTATACACTACTCTGACATATATTTTACACAAGTACATGTAGGTTCATATTTAACCATTACGTTAAATACCCTATTATAACTGACTGGGCCGACCCCCACATGGTGGGTCTAATAACCCTAGTTGCCACAACTCCTCGAAGGAATAAACATCTCCGGATACATAATAGAATCACCTCGGAGGGATGGAACATCTCCGGAATAAATAATGTACAAATATAATATTCTTAGAAGTTACATTATTCAACACTCCCCCTTAACGAGAAGGATATTATAACAACATCTGCAGGAGCAAGGAGTCATTGACTACATCATCTATATATCATCGGAAGCTGTCTTCAATTCATCATCATCAGTAACTCAACTAGTTACTGGAACATCAACATCATCAGAGTTGATATTACTCGATCATCAACATCGTCATCATCATCGTCATCACACGATCGCACGATCATCAGCATCATCATCACACGATCATCAGCATCGTCATCACATGATCATTAGCATCATCATCACACGATCATCAGCATCGTCATCACATGATCATCAGCATCGTCATCATACGATCATCAGCATCATCATCACACGATCAGCAGCATCGTCATCATACGATCAGCATCGTCATCATATGATCAGCATCGTCATCACACGATCAGCAGCATCGTCATCATACGATCAACATCGTCATCACACGATCGGCAGCATCGTCATCACATGATTAGCATTGTCATCATACGATCAGCATCGTCATCACACGATCGGCAGCATTGTCATCACACGATCAACATCATCATCATACGATCAGCATCGTCATCACACGATCGGCAACATCGTCATCACACGATCCACAGCATCGTCATCACACAATCATATTACATGATGATCAATCCTGCTCTCTTTAGGACATAGGTCCATGGATGATGCCATCCAGATCAAGTTCCAGGATGATCAATCCTTATCTCTTTAAGACAAGTCTCATGTCTAGGGACGATCCAATCCCAACCACAGTGCCAGTCCTTTTTCATACTGGATGTGACGTAGATCAGATCTAGGATTTACTGCCACAGAGCCAGTCCTTTTTCATATTGGATGTGTCACATCTACAGAGCCAGCCCTGTTTCATGATGGATGTATCACATCTATAGAGCCAGCCTTGTTTCATGCTGGATGTATCACATCTACAGAGCTAGCCCTGTTTCATGCTGGATGTATCATATCTACAGAGCCAGCCCTGTTTCATGCTGGATGTATCACATCTACAGAGCCAGCGCTGTTTCATGCTGGATGTATCATATCTACAGAGCCAACCCTGTTTCATGCTGGATGTATCACATCTACAGAGCCAACCCTGTTTCATGCTGGATGTATCACATCTACAGAGCCAGCCCTATTTCATGCTGGATGTATCATATCTACAGAGCCAGCCCTGTTTCATGATAGATGTATCACATCTACAGAGCCAGCCCTATTTCATGATAGATGTATCACATCTATAGAGCCAGCCCTGTTTCATGCTGGATGTATCATATCTACAAAGCTAGCCCTGTTTCATGCTGGATGTATCATATCTACGGAGCCATCCCTGTTTCATGCTGGATGTATCATATCTATAGAGCCAGCCCTGTTTCATGCTGGATGTATCATATCTACAGAGCCAGCCCTGTTTCATGCTGGATGTAACCTAGAACAATTCTAGGATTTGTCATGTACATTTCGAATCGAGGTCCAGGGACGATCCAGTCCTATCATGTACCTTTTGAACTGAAGCTCAAGGACGATCCAGTCCTATCATGTACCTTTTGAATAGAAGCTCAGGGACGATCCAGTCCTATTCAATTCTCAGAGACCTCATGTCTATGGTTCAATTCACAGGACCAAAGTCCGAGGACGATCCAATCCCCTTACCTGTTCATTCAGGATTTTGTTCTTGGAGACATCATGTCTACAGCTCTCTTTAGGACTGAAGTCCAGGGATGATCCAATCCCCTCAAGTCCACCAAGGACTTCATTCTCAAAGACATACGTCTACGACTCTCTTTAGGACTGAAGTCCAGGGATGATCCAATCCCCTCAAGTCCACCAAGGACTTCATTCTCGAAGACATATGTCTACGGCTCTTCTTTCGGACTGAAGTCCAGGGATGATCCAATGCCCTCACATGTTCACCAAGAACTTCATTCTCGAGGACATATGTCTATGGCTCTTCTTTCATACTGAAGTCCAGGGATGATCCAATCCCCTCAAGTCCACCAAGGACTTTATTCTCGAAGACATACGTCTACGACTCTCTTTAGGATTGAAGTCCAGGGATGATCCAATCCCCTCAAGTCCACCAAGGACTTCATTCTCGAAGACATACATCTACGGCTCTCTTTAGGACTGAAGTCCAGGGATGATCCAATCCCCTCAAGTCCACCAAGGACTTCATTCTCGAAGACATATGTCTACGGCTCTTCTTTTGGACTAAAGTACAGGGATGATCCAATCCCCTCACATGTTTACCAAGAACTTCATCAAAACATGTGTCAATCATGTATCCTCATCATCAAAACATGTATAACAAGACATGTTTCCTCATCATCAAAACATGTATAACAAAACATGTATCCTCATCATCAAAACATGTATAACAAAACATGTATCCTCATCATCAAAAACATGTATAACAAAACATGTATCCTCATCATCAAAACATGCATAACATCTATCATCAAAAGCATGTATACATTTATCATCAAAAGAAAAAATATAAGATTCCTAAATCTAAATAATTCTAAGTAACTAGGTGCAGTAAATAGGTAACCTCATCATTGATGAGACAGACTTGTTATCAGATACTATGCTACTCCCCCTTTCGAGGAGGGTCCTTCTGGACTATACCAAGCTTGTCTCGGAAGTATTCAAAATTTACTCGAGACAGAGGTTTAGTCAAGATATTAGCAATCTGATCCTCAGTGCTTATATACTCGAGCTTGATAGCTCCTCTCTGCACCATATCTCGTATATAGAAGTATTGGATCTCTATGTGTTTTTGACTTATCGTGGAATACAAGATTTTCTATCTCAATGCAGTTTTGAATGTCACATATAATCATAGTGGAATTCATTTCTACGTCAAACACTCCATATAATAGCTTCTGAAGCCACACTGCTTCACATCTGGCAGAGCAAACAGCTATATATATATTCTGCTTCAGCAGTACTGAGAGCCACACTAGATTGTTCCTTGCTGAACCATGAGATCATGGCAGATTCAAGACTATAACATCCACCTGATGTACTCTTTCTGTCTAAGGCACTTCCTGCCCAATCAGAATCTGAGTAACCATGTAAACGGAGTTCATGACCTCCAAGATAATATAGACCAAAATCTAATGTACCTTTTAGGTACCTCACTACATGCTTTGTAGTTATTAAGTGAACCTTTCTAGGTTCTACTAGATACTGACTTAGGGTATTTGCAGCAAAGCATATATCTGGCCTAGTATTTGTTAAATACATCAATGACCCAATGATTTGTCTATATAGGGTTAGGTCCACTAAATACGATGAGTCATTAACTAACAACTTCAAGTTGGAGTCCATGGGAGTGGCCATGGCTTTATACACCAACATATCAAATCTTTTTAGAAACTTCACAGCATACTTTCCTTGAATTAAAAGATTCCTTTTGGATCTTGCCATACTTCTAGACCTAAGAAGTAGTGCATTAATCTGAGATCTTTCATTTTCATTTCTGCAGCCATTTTCATGACCTGTTTCTCATTCCTTGTCAGAAAAAGATCATCGTCATACAATAATGGTATGATAGGTTCATCATCCACAACCTTAAGGTAAAGGTTAGGAACAACTTTACTTCTGGTAAAGCCCAATCTTTGTCATGAAGCTGTCAATTGTCCATTATTCACACTTAGCATTGAGTGATCTTCTGCATATCTATCTGTGCCATCTCTCGTCAGATGGGTCTACTAAAATGAGCCTCAAAATCATTCGAACTCTGTGGTGAGTTCCTTCTTGCATCCATGTCATATGTGTATAGAACCCATATTCAACCTTGTAGCAAAGGTTGAGATCCACATCACCCACGATGATCATTAAGCTCATCAATTGACTACCGATCCTGGGAACCCATACAGAACCTGATTACATTATTAAGAGAATGGTCTTATCTAGTCCCTTGGAGCAAAACATCTCATCATGATTCTCTTCCTCTTTCTAAGAGAATCTCTTAACCACAAGCTTTCTATAGTGTGTTTTATTTGTAAATCTTTTGTTGAACATCCATCGCTTGTTCAGAGTTCATCATTCATCATGATCTTTCCTACAAATCAAAATTAAGTACATGGTTAGTAATACTTCATAATCATCAAATCATATTGACATGATAACCTATTATGCATACAGATATCATTTACATAGTTATGCAACTATTTTGACCAATACTTTGGCACAACACTTTCCCATATCCTGTATGCATACAGTGGCTATCTAGATGCCTTCCATCTCTACGAGAACATACTATCGAGAGTGTGCACAGCTCTCAGCATGTCAGCAAAGAGGTTTCATTCTAGACAAGCAACAATGGAATGTTTGTCCAACTTACCAATCATATGCATATTAGTAGTATATTGTTCAATGCTTTATGAATGTGTTCACTCAGCATGATATATTCTAGGAATACAAATATGCATACAAGCAATATCATTTACTATTTCTAATAACAACTCAAATACTTATCTTTTATGTTTGTGTGGTTGCCTCCTGCTTGATCTTCTGTATGTCTTCTGAACTTCTATTCATTTTGTACCACTGTGCATGCTCAAGTGTACACTAGTGTCATCCTCATGATCTCATACACAAACATACATTCATTAGTATATTCTCAATATTATCAAAACATTCTAATTCTAAATAATCTTGAATATGTACAGTCATGATCATTAGTATTCAGGGTTTCAAGGAAGTCTTCTTTTACTCATGCATATTCTTGTTTGATCTAGTTAGTTAAATCATCAACCAAGATAAGAGACATAATATGCATAAACCCTTGATTACTAACCAATCATACCAAGTATACTTACACAAGGTAAGATTCTAACATGACATAGGAAAACATACCTGGATTAGTATACCTGCTTAGTTATGTACAACATACCTAAACAATCTCTTCAATGATTTAGAGATCCTGAGCTAGAACCTGCATGTCTCGTAGGTTAAACATAATATAACAAAGTCATACATACCTCGTGAGTCTTTGTCTTCATGTTGTCATGGTCATGGAACTTGATTTGTCTTTTGTAATGTACTTGTGTCTTATTAGCAGACAACATCAACCTCACACAACACCATAATGCATAAGTACAATCATGTAGCCCTAATCAATGAATGTCTTCGATCATTTACATGCATTCATATTGTTACTAGGGTGATAAGACAATTAATAACATTTAATCAAGATTGTACTAATAAATAACATGAAGACAAACACATTATGAACTTAATCAAGAATCAAATTTCAAGGCATACCTGAACCTCCTTAAGTCATACCTGTCGAGACTTTTTGCAGTCTTCTTATGTAAGGCCTTAGCCTCAACTCCCCCTGAAACTTGATCTGGAGCTTGATTAGGGTTTGCTAGAGAAACCCTAAAAATTCAATCTTTGACTTTCATACTTCTGAATGGATGGAAGAATGTGTCTTGCTGAGCTGATCAACCTAGCATTCTTCAATTTTGAAATCTCCAAAATTTGACCCCTCAAAATTTCCTTCGAAACTTCTGGATCTTCTAGACAGGAACCCGAACTAGGGTTTGATGAAGCCCACCCTTCTGTCCAATCAAAAGGTTCGATCCAAGGATCTAAAATCTTATTTTTATGAGGAGCTTCCAGCCGTGGTTACAGACTTCAAAAAATTCTAACTTTCTCCGAAACCCTAAATTCCGGAAGCTATGAATAAAGGTGCTAAAAATAATTATGTTTTGACAGAAATATGCACATGATTGCTTCTGCTATAACTCTGAAATTTTTGCTCCACATGGTCTGAAAACTTTTTTTGTAGTAGCCTGACCTGTCATCTTTCCATATTGACAGGTCTGACCTCAACTGGATTTTCTGAGAGAGAGTTATGCCAAGTGTCGCAACGTGACTTGTTTATGGGATAAAACAGGAGAGCGAACTTGTACGGTGTGCCACGTGTCACTGGTTCACCTTCGGCCTCTGAAAAGGTTTTATGAGATAGTACAGTCTATGTACTAACTATCACGTTTTACTAAATTTCATTTGGAGCTTCCTAGCCCAAGTTATGACCTTTTTGCCAAGGTCACCTGATTTTGACTGAGATCTGGAAGAGGCAGAAACCCTAACTTGTACTGATCATAACTCATAAATTACAACGAATATGAGGGTTCCCTTTGGACACAAGGTACCTGGGTATGTTATCTTCGACCTGTAAGCTTTTCAGACCCTGAACCTTTGCAGAAATCGATTTATAGCGAAAGTTCCACGATGACTGGTTTTTGCTATGTAAAACCCTAACCTTCAAATTGTCGTAAGTAAAGCAAGTGTCGTAAGTGCCATACCTTGTCTTCCTTCAGGTTAGCTCTGATACCATGTTAAAATTCAATATGATAAGATAGAAAATAGCAGCATTATATTCTATTTCACAATAATAGCATATACAGGATCACTGAAGAAACAACAAGCATAGCATAAACACAAGAGACACAGATTTATCCTGGGAAACCCTCATGGGGTAGAAAACCCAGCAAAGCTTTCCTTAATAAGATGATAAACCAAAATACAATATGTGCTCCCTCCTTCTAATCCTCCTTAGAAAATCTCCCATACAATTGCTCCTCTTTTCAAGTGTGTGAGTGTATCAAATGAGGAACACACCTCCTCTATTTATACACTACTCTGACATATATTTTACACAAGTACATGTAGGCTCGTATTTAACCATTAGGTTAAATACCCTATTATAACTGACTGGGCCGACCCCCACATGGTGGGTCTAATAACCCTAGTTGCCACAACTCCTCGGAGGAATAAACATGTCCGGATACATAATAGAATCACCTCGGAGGGATGGAACATCTCCGGAATAAATAATGTACAAATATAATATTCTTAGAAGTTACAATATTCAACAAATATCATGTGGAATTCATGTGAATGTGGTAGAAATCTATGATTAATTCATTTTTGACAATGGTAACGACATGTGCACTCTCTTGGCATGCTCCAATAATTAATTTTTCAAACCCTTGGGAGTAGTGGCTTGTGCATTGAAACCCTTGTTAGAACTTGAATTTTAAAAGAAGTCTCAACCAATTCTTGTCAATGACGAACAAAAGAGAGAAACCTCTTGTTCCATTTTTTTATCAAACTAAGGAGATTCAAATAGATTGAGAGAGTGTTGCAATAGCTGGTTAGACTGCAAATAAAATAAAAGTTAGTGCATGACCTAAACCAGAGGTTGAATTCCTACTTGTATTCATCCAGAATAATCTAATTTAATCACTGTGTAAGCATGTTAAGGTTGTTGTTGCAATTTTCTTCTTCTTGTTTTCATTGATTTTTTTGGAGGCACCATGTTAGGCCATATCCATGGGAAGAGATAGGAAAGTGGTTCAGTAAATTTTTGCATGTATTCCATCTTGGAAAAAAATTTCAAATAAAAAATCCCTTCTCATCTTCGTCCACTCGTCCACAACAACATAGTCACGCATGATGTGGCCAAATGGATTGAAAAGATTGGCCTCTCTCATATCCTCAGATAGATCAATAACATTAACCCTAAAGGAATTCTCCAAAACTAGTGGATGAATTACTATGTGTGAGTAGTGGATCTTCATAGAAGAGCATGGAACTTGGTGTGTGTGATGCTAGTTTTGAGACATGCTAAAATGGTAAAATTAATTTCTTTAACCTGAAATATTATTGAAATTTGTATGAGTGTATATTGTATGATCCTGGAGTTATCAATAGCTTACCATGCACGACTGTGAGAAATATATCATTACATTTGACATTGTATTTATGTTCTTAAAATACATTCTCTTGTAATGATTGTGGGTGTGGTGTTGAATGGTAAAGAAAATTGTTCATAATAGTCACAAAAAAATAAGCATGCTTTGAATTGTAATGACATATGGGATGACATATGTGAAGGAGAAAATAATGTCCCACCTACCGTGCCTACAATAGACAAAGAGATCACTATATGGAAGAACAAAGATAAGAAATCCTACGTGTTTATTGCTGCCACTATAAGTGAAGAGGTAAATCATCATATATCACCTTTTAAAGAAACTTATGGTGTTTTATTTAAATTGAAACATTTGCATGATTCACATTCAGAATTGGAACTCATATACTTGTTGGTGAAGCTCTTCAACCTAGAGTTGAAGGATAATGATCCTATGGATTTAAGTTCTGGGATTAAAGCCATAAAGTATGAAATTGATGCCGCTAGTGTGGAAATTGACATTCCTCTGAATTTTTTTATTAAATATCTCTACCCTACATATTCACACTACCTTGAATCCTTGCAAGCTAGTGTCGAGTAGCCAAATGAAGTCCATTACAATCGAATATTTGGTGGAGAAGGTAGCAGAATGTGAGAAAGCATTTAGAAAGAAAAAAGCACAAACCACTAGAGATACTTTGTGCCTTACTCAGAATAAACAATCACAATATTCTTCTAAAGGAGAAGGAAGTATAGGAGGACAAGGAAAGAAGACTTTCAGAGGCAAGGGGTTAGACATAATCAAGGCAAGAGATTCAAACGTAATTTTGTTAATTGTGGAAAAAATGGACATGATGCACAACATTGTTCAACTCCATGGGAGAAGATCAAAGACAAAAATGATTAGAAAGTAGGCAAAGGTAAAGCATCTGAATTGATGAAATGTAAAGCACTTAAATCCACTCATTACATTGTTTCTCATTGCGATATTGGAGTAATTGAATAATTTTTTAAAACTTCATTTGCTTCTTAGAGAGATACTTAGTTACTTGACGTGGGTGCAACATGCCACATGATGTTTAAAGAGACTTATTTTACTATTTTAATGAGAATGTAGAGGGTATACTCTATTTTGTAGATAAGTCAAGCCTCAATCCTTTAGGAATTTGCACCATTCGACTTAAGTTGAGTAGATTTTTGGATTTTATTTTGCATGAGGTTCTCTATCTTCCTAAGTTACAGAGGAACTTGTTGTCACTTGTGCAAATTCGACAGTAAGGCCACTCTATTCATATCTTCACTAATACAAAAAATACCTTTAGATGCGGTAATGTTCTGCCTCCAAAAACTAAGTTGGCAAGGGTTTTAACATTAGCGATGGTTTTACAACCCCCCCCTAAAGGCACTGCTGCTAAACAAAATCCTTTTAGCAATTTTTTTTGAAGAAATATAAACTGCCCCAAAAAGTGACTTTTAGGGGTTGTTCCGGAACGACCCTAAAAAATGACTTTTGGCGGCGGTTTGGAACCACCCCTATAAGTCACTTTTGGGGGGCATTTCTGAACCGCCCCTAAAAGTCACTTTTTAGGGGGAGTTTATATATCTTCAAAAAATGCTACTAAAATGGTTTAATTTTAGCAGCAGCGCCTTTTGGGGGGGTTCAGAATCCCCCTCAAAAAGTGACTTTTGGGGCGGTTTAGAACCCCTTACATAGAAACTTACAAGGGTAGTTTATATCTCTTCAAAAACTGCCACTAAAAGGCTTGAATTTTAACAACAGTGCTTTTGGGGATGATTTGGAATCACCCTCAAAAAGTGACTTTTGGGGGAGGTTTAGAACCCCTCTCATAGTAACCTATGAGGGTGGTTTAAAACTCTCCTCATAGCAGCTTTTGGAGCCATTTGGAAACCATCCTTGTAGAAGCTTATGAGGGAGATTTATAACCCCTTGTAGCAACTTATGAGGGTTGTGTAGAACGTCCCTCATATTAACCTATGAGGGTGGTTTAGAACCCCCATCGTAGCAACTTAGGAGGGTGGTTTATAAATCCCCCTCGTAGGAACATACAAGGGTAGTTTTAAACCCCCGTTGTAGCAACATATGACATCAATTTACAACCACCCTCATATGAACTTACAAGGGTGGCTTAGAACCCCCCTCATAACAACATACAAAGATGGTTTGAAACCCCCCTTGTATATAAATCATCATAAAATGTTTTTAGAAATATATTGCAATATTAATAGGGCAAAGAGGAATCAAACCACCAACCTTCTGCTTGTAAATCAGGCACTCTTCCATTGAGATAACACCCTTTACGATAGGAAAACAAGACAATCCAAATGTCCCATTCTCTCAGCATCTTTCTCAAGCAACAAACTTACTAAATCCCCATTCCCCTTTGTAACACATGCTAATCTAACTTGCAGTTCTTTTGTCTCTCCTTTCAAATGCATAATATGTTCATTTGTGTAAAAGATCAAGAAAACATCACAACTTCAACTCATATGAATCCTAAACCTTGTTGGGAATGTGTTATATTGTTTGCATGTGTGTGGTGGGGTATGATGCGCCTGTCAACGGTGCACTTGATGATCCCTTTGCCACCTTCACAGAAACAACCATTTTTGTCCCCGAGCGCAACGAGCGCCAAATGTTTTTGGATTGTTTTCGACTATTTTTGGGAATTGTCTAAAAATATGTAATTTAATCCTGGTTAAGGGATTAAGGTCTATTTTCTAATCCAATTTAAAAAATTAGGGTATTGGTTGCTGCGGAATACCTATATTGTATTGTGAGCGATTCATAATGAGAATGAGAAAAATAAGAGGCACAACTCTAAGGTTTTTTGGTTTCCCCAGTTAAGGGTTTCTAGGGTAAATCTATTTGTATTATGTGTAAATGTTATGTTGTAATCTATGTTTTTATTAAAATAATTTTTATGCTTTTCTTCTATGCACATGTTTAAAACTTACAAACCTTTGGAATATTAACAAAATTTGCAACATAAGAACATGACAAATTGACTCCTGGAAGTCCTGTGACTGCAGCGCTGTAAGTTAGAACCAACTTGAAGTTAAAAGAGATAAAAGGAATGGAATCAATGGATACACATAGAACACAAATAATGGCACTTCAAATGTTAAAACTTATGAAAGGAACCAATCCAAAAGGATCCATAATACATTCTTCATTGTAGAACATATACTTATGGTTTTCCTATACTCCTTGAAAATATTAATTAGGATACTTTCTATATGTAACAAACATAACTTTTCAAAAAATAGACAACAACAACTTTGTTGAAAATAAATGGCTAGTTATTCAATCGAAAAGAGGTGCCCCTCTCGAATAGCAACAACATAATTGTCCATGAGAAAGACAATGTCTTCCTTTTAGAATCAACACCACAAATTTCTAGAGATAGAACAACAATGCACCTACTCTAAAATTAGGAATTTTTCTCTCCACCAAGGCATGGATATCCATGTATCCAAATAGCAAGAAACTCAACAAAATTATCAGTAGTTTTGTCTTCCCCAAGAGCAACACCCTGTTCCAATGTTAGAAACAAGGTTTAGTCACAAAAACAGTGCCCTCCTCGAAAATTATCCATAACTAAATAAGAATAAAGACAGTGTTCTTGACTAGAAACACCAGAGCACATCCTTCAAGGTTAAGGAAATGCCCCAACAAAGAATTCCTTTTTCTAATTATAGCCATAGAGTTTATTAAAAAGAACAACACTTCTAAATATGCTTTCAAAATCGTTTTGCTCTAAGACAGAAATGAGTGACCCCTCCTAAACTTGCTTAACAAAACAATTGTTATTTCTTCCTCATCACATATTAGTAATGTTGTAGTTGATGCCTCCATGCACGATAGCTAACAATGTTGACCATAGTTCACTAAATTTACTGCTATAGTGCAGTGTAAAAGGTGAGAATATTTTCATGCCACCCCATCCAAAATATTGCAACCTAATCCATGTCATCCATGCAAATTGAATTGACTAGCCATAAGTAACACCCATTAGCAAAATATGTAATAACAAGAGCAAATGACTGCAATCGCTACAAAGATAAATGCCTGTAACACAAGGGTGTAAATTGGGAATTAATGGGAGAGAGCCATTCTTGTGAGGATCAGGAAACTTTTCAACTGAAGAAAACAAGAGAGAAGAAATAGAAGAGAAAAGAGCATCCTGGATGTCAGTAGTAGATGATTTTGCAAAGAGTTATTTATGTTTGTGTAATGCAATACTCACTATTTTGAAACTTTTTTTTTTTAAGGAAACATTTTATTGTTTTCTAATAGACGTTTTGTTTCTCTTTCTCCCTTATCTTGTTTGGTTTCCCTATTTTATATTGGCTCTCCCATTCTTTCCATTTATTATTAATGTCTACCTATGACTGTATTTGTCAAGAATTTATGTTGCACCCAGGGCTATTACATACTCTAGTAGTAAAGCTTCTCAAACACAAATATGACATTACTAAGTTTGTTCTATAGAATTTATACTTGGACTTTGTTCAATCCACAATTAGACCCCAAAATGACCAAGACACCCTTGAGACAAGCTTCAATATGTTTGAAAGAATATGGACCACTGTTAGAGGTAGCTAAGCAAAATTTTAGACCGCAAGGATACCAAGTTTGAAAAGGAACTCTTCTGGAAGCCAATGTAGACGATGAAAGCTTGATTTCATTGCATAGAGTGATCTGTAGGATCTAAACTTTAAGTGCAAGTAAAATATGAATGTGATATTTTCTTATGTTCATTCCATTAATTAAAATGCATTAATTAATAATTAATTGCATAATGGAAATTTTATAATTTAAAATTAATTAAACATTAAGCAAAGACAAATTACAAAATGTAATTCTTTTAATTCATTTAATACAAATTCAAATTATCTTTGATTATATAATATTGAAGTTGAAAACAACACAAATAATCAAATTGTATTAACGAACACTTTTTAAAAACAAATGTAATATAATAATGAGAGAGGAAATGATTATTAATGTTGAAATAATAAATACAATTATTTTATTTACTATTGGTGCATAGTCCCAAATTTGAAAATCAAAATTAAGAAGAGTACATTATTTCAACTTGATTTTATTTATGAAATAAATTGTAATTATTTTTTATAGATTCTAATTATTAATTTATTTTAATAAAATTGCATATTCCATAAATTAAAATGCAAAAAGAAATTAATAAAATTTGAACTAATAAATGCACACCACAAAAGGAAAGCAGACACAAACACATAATTGATGACGGAGTTCACCCAATAGATGGGCTACATTTTCGGGTCCTTCTCTAGTGAGAGGTTGATCCTTTATTGTAAATTCTTGGTTACATGTACAAAGGTTTCTTCAATATTAAAATCTTTTGCAAATATTCTTCCTAAGAAGAATAAATTATCACTAGTACAAAATTAGAGATAAGTGACTAAAAAATTTGGTTGCCACAATTTTTTCAAGGGATAAATGACCAAAATTGAGAAATTTTAAGTGAGCTAACTAAAAATGACCAATTTGGTCACTTGATAAGAGCTAAACTAAAAATGAACAAGATAAATGATGAATTTGGTCACGGGATAAGAACTAAACTAAAAATGACCAAAATTATAACAATTGGTCATTTATTTGGTCCTTTTTAGTTGTGTCACTCCGACAATGGAAAATTACAATTTTGACAATGCTTTTGTACAATTTACTAAATTCTAACACCGCGGATGGATTCAGAGACCCCTTGCGTGTCTCTGAATCCATCCGCAGTGTTAGAATTTAGTAAATTGTAGACCCCCTCATGTGTCACATCTCAACATTAATGCATGAAGAATATTTGCACCGCTTACATTAACGACCTTATACGTAGCCTTCTGTTCTTTGAGCATAATAAATTTGCTTATAAGCTTGACATCCATCCCAAGGTATCATAATTAATTTTGAATGCATATGTGGTACACGCATTAATAAAAACTATCCCAAGCTTAGATATTGCAAGTACCACAAAACTAAACTAAAAATGACCACATAACAATTGGTCATTTTTAGTTGTGTCACTCCGACAATGGAAAATTATAATTTTGATAATGAATTTGTATAGTTTGCTACATTTTAACACTGTATATGGATTCAGAGACCCCTCATAAAAGTTTAACATTGCAAATGGATTCAGAGACCCCCTTTCTGGGGGGTTTGGGACTCTGAATCCATCTGCAGTGTTAAAATTTAGTAAATTGTAGACCCACTCATGTGTCACAAGTAAAAAATTGACACCAAATAATATTATAAATTCTATATTTATATAAAAATGAATTTATTATTATTAAACAAATTTATAATATGAAACCCCATAACCATGTAACAACGGTGAGCCACTAAAGAGTTTAATCATAAAATATAGGTTTTATAACCCATATACCCCATGCCAGTACTCATCATAGATTTTCAAAGTTATGGCAACATTTCACAACAAGGCCCTTATTTTCCATCTTCCACTTTAGCCATGACAACCTTACAAACATAGGTTTCAATAGTTTAAGGCCCAAATGAAAGGTGCACTATTTCAAAGAGTAGCCAAAGTATACAAACCCACTTCTCCAAGGGATTGATGCCAAATATTTGAATGACAATATTTTATATGTTAGAGCTTTAGGATAAATCAAAACCCTTTTTCCGCGCACAATGTGTGCCAACAAAACTTTGGTTAAAATAAAAACCCTCTCAATGTTTTGAAACTCCACGCCAATAATCAGTCACACATATTATGTGGCATATTATAACTTTAAACACCGCGCAAAAAAACTATGGTTTAATAATCCGCACATCATATGTATAAAATGCACATACATCAAACCTTGGCTCTCGACGCTAAATCCCGAATATGGAACCATAGAGATTCTCTCGATACAAGAAGTTATATGAAAGGGGAAAAACATCAAAACCCAACATTGAGTCTTGATTGTTATAAGATAAGGGAATCTTACCATGACCTTTGGGGTCCTATTGTCACAGTCCTAGAACACATCCTCTTTTATGTGGTCTTCCAGGGTGTGTGACACTTCCCAGAATCCTCCCAAGGGCGTGACCATCTTGGGCGCTCTCCGGAAGACTATGCCTTCCCAACCCACACTTATGCAATTATTATGTTAAGTTAGATTACTGTTATGTTAAGTCTTAGCACTCCACACTTAGTCAATATTTTCACTTGAACATAAAACGTGGCAGTACAATAACCAACACAAAACACAAGTGTCAATGGGTGGCGGAGGCCCCAACAAATCCCTTCACGATGATATTTATGTAGAAGCAAGATTACAAGATGGTGCCCCAAAACCGGGCGCACACTTACATAGCAGAAGTTTAATACAACAAACATACAAAGGTGAGGGTGCCCACATACCAGCCACTCACTAGGTGAACCCAACAAGCCAACACCAAAGAACCCAGATAAAATATACAAGTCTCCTTGCGATTCCCTTTAATTTTTCACGAGATCCCAACCCGAGTTCGACGAGCTTCCAAATCGAGTTCAACGAGCTTCCTTCCTGAGTTCAGCAAGCTTCCAAACTGAGTTTATCTTCTGCCAATATTGGAATCCCCTATCAAGTTCCTCTAGGAGTGCGAGGCCCACACCAGTTGTATCCTGCACTTAAAATGTCATCCTGGTCTACGAATCTCTTTGAACGAACCTCTTGCAACTTGTTTCCCTCTACTTGCTTATTTCTTGTTTCCTCTTTGGAGTGAATTTGTCCATGCATTTATATAAGGTATGTTAGCAGGTGCAACTATTTGCTTGGTCTCAAGCCCGCATCAGATACCTTAGTCACCATGAAAGCAATTATCCAAATATGCCTTACCGCATAAGATTCCAATGTCTCCCATCAATCCAACACCCCACTAGTCGAATTCCTTCCAATTCTACCACGTGCACCCTTACTTGCGTGCTCCATAGTCCTTGGCAGGTTGTTCGGTCCATGCTGCTGAACAAAGTCTTGCGCATGGGATTTCCAAGCACCGACACCATTGATGTGGGCATGTTCCCCTCTCTTGGAAATGCATCCAAGTAACTGAGCATCTGATTCACGACACTTGCCGAACTCCCAAGGAGTGCAACCCGCCAAGTTTCTAATCGAAGGTTCTTGACTTGGGAAGGAAATCCGCCAAGGTGAGCATCCAAAGTAACATGCTCACACTTGACATGCTGCGAGCATCCAAGTGTGGGCATTTTCCCAACTTGTGGTCACATGCACGATGGGGTCCCATGTGCCGACTGGTTCCCAAGTCAACACTCCTAGGTGAAGCACCATGTTTCTTGAGTGTTCAAGGGGATGTGGCGCCAAGGCTCTTACATCCTCCCCCACTCAAAGTTATTGTCATCCCGACAATTATCTCCAAATGAACACTTCCTATGGAAACTATCACGATTAATGTTGTAACATATGCATCCATTGCTTCTACCCCACCTACTATTCCATTGGTACTCCAGAAATTCCTTCATGCTTCTGTCCTTTGTACACCCCATGAGTTAGTCCAGTTGGGTATCTAATCCAACTATCACGTCCAACCACATGAGATGAAATTCTTGAATCCACAACTGTATTTCCCCTATTTTTTTTGGTCTACTCCAAGCCAATTGACTAAATTAGGCAAAGTCCTTAATCTTTCCCATTGTTGTCGAGTAGCCTACTCGTCTCCTTAACACTTTGCATGCTTCCACATGTTGCTGGAAATTTTTTTCTAAGGAAACCTTCGTAACTTTCCCATTGGCCTCACTGCTTGCCAAAGGAAGTGAGCCAAACATGCTTTCCGACTTAACCTTGGAAAAAGACTGAGTGGTGCCAACGAACCCCACTCTCAAAGTCTTCAAAGGCAACTTCACATGTTGATTTCTCAAGTACTTCATTTCAACCTCCGCTTCCACAGAGCTGCATCCAAGCTCTTCCAAATGAGCCTGTGTTATCTTGGACTCCCCTATATCGAAATCCAATGTACTCAAGTCTATTGCACTTACACAACACTTGGGAAAGCATATAAATGTGCGACGGATGACCAAGGAAGAGGAGCAAGGAAGACAACTTGACTTATACACATTGGCTTGGTAAGAGGCTTGCACAAAAGAGAACCTTGGACCACGATGTTGTTTTAGTGCAGGTCACAACTCGGGTGTACCTCACACTCTCCTGGAGGAACTTGGATAGAGACCCTAATGCTATTGGATGACAGACCGAAATCGGGATGGAATCTCGCTAAAATCAGGATGGAAGCTCACGAACTTGTGATGGAAGCTCTCCGAACTCGGGTTGGAAGCTCATTACTGTTTTGGGGTTTGCAAGGTATTTCTGTAAAACTCTTGTAGTTCCTTGGCGTTGGCTTGTTAGGCGCACCTAGTAAGAGGTTGGCTTGTGGGAATCCCTTTATATCTATGTAACTTGTATCAAAATTCTACCATAGCTCTATATAAAACTTGGACACACCCGTTTTTTGGGTGCTCCCATTTATTGTTGTCTCTTGTATCTTGTGTATCTTGGTTGCTATTCGTTATACTTGTATTTGGTTAAGTGTATATGTTGTAGGATGCTAATCAAATGAATGATTTAACTAAGTAAACAAGTGTAACCTCTAAGAAGTGATAATTACAAGTTTTGAGGCTTATGCATTCGGTTAGGCATAGTCTATCGGAGTGCTTTCGAGTTGGTCTTGCCCTCGGTTAGCTTCTAGGAAGTGCCACATGCCCTGGCAGACCACGAAAAAAGTGGACTGTGTGCCAGGACCATGACACCTACCCCTACAAAGGAGCACATAGAACCTAGTGCATGTAGATACAGTACCACCAATTTAAAGACCTAATTTATATGCACCAATGTTAAAATGCTTATAATTATATATATTAACGACTTAGATATATTAATATTGAAATGGGTATAACTATATTAATGACTAAATATATATATATTAAAAACACTGTATGACCATATATATTATATTTATATATATCAATATAAGTAATTCGAGTGTGGATAGATATGATGCAAGCTTCTGGTTGTTCAGGACAATGGTCAATAGTCTCTTTGAAGAAATGCTTTAAACTATGGATCTCCAACAAAATGTTGTGGCCATTCTTTTCACTACTTTCTTTCATCATTTGGCGTATATGGATCACATGTAATAGTATGCTCTTTGAATAAAAAACCTAGGATATAAGAGTCATGGTATCTAAAATTCAGGGTGCATACACAGAGCATTCTTGATGTAAAATCAACCTCAAGTAAATATTGCCAAAGGAACCATCAATTGACTTCAAAGTGTCATGAAGTTTCTTTGATGATTCATCCCATGGCCGACCAAGTAAAAAGTAAGTATATATATATAATATTAGTTTATTTTGTAATTAGAAAAAGAGAGGGAAAACGAGAGGGAAATGCATGCCATGGCCTACCAAGTAAAAAGTATATATATATATATATTAGTTTATTTTGTAATTAGAAAAAGAGAGGGAAAACAATTGTGCAAAGACCGGAAAAATGAATTTCACTTTGAGTTAGTTCTGTGAGGGGTTGAAAGAGAGCACGTGGTCGTCCTAGAAAATGAACTTTGTATGTAGCCATTGGATGATTCAAAACATTGGAGGATGGAAAATACTTGGTCTTGGGCGTGGGATAAGAGGTTAGTACTAACATTTCCAATTCGTTGCTTTTTTTAATAGAAACCCTTCTACATTTTATTTTTCCCAAAAGGGATTTTGCTCTGACTGTAAGGCTATCTTATATGATGTCGATTTGAACCCACTGTTTATTATCATGGCTCAATCCTAATGACAATGGCCAATACCTTCTCTCATAAATCCTAAAGATCTAGCATTGCCTCAATTCTCAATCTAGGCCACCAATCAACCCGCTTAATCAAGTAGGATTTGGGTTTCTTTCAGATCTGCTATAGCTTGTTGTCCTGTTCAAATTCCCGAGAATCAATTATTAGGTTGAATTGATATATTCATGAATACGTTCCTACTTTTGGAATTATTCCGAAGGAATGGTACAAAAGGGGTTTTAGTTCTCTTAGTCTGTTTTGCGTTTCTAGAATTGGGGTTTACTGGTGCCATTCCAATAAAGGAAAAGACACAGTTTTTTGCAAGGAAATAATAAAGAGGTTTACTAGTGCCATTCTAGTAAAGGAAAACACACAATTTTTGCAAGGAAATAATAAAGGGGTTTACTAATGCCATTCTAGTAAAGGAAAATATGCATTTGTCTACAAGAAAATAATTGAAAAAACCAATCATAGTTTCAATGAATATTGTACATCAAATGCACAATTAGAACCAATGGATTCCATCTCAAGAAGAACACTACAGTCTTAGGCATGTAAATCATGAAGGATGGGGAGGTTTAGGAGATGACCTATGAAGGTGGTTTGGATGGTGATGGGGCTTTAAACCTGAACGAATTCTTCATTTTGATGATTATATTGAGGTTTTCCTTCATCATTGGACGCCATAATTGGACAACCTCCTATGCTCTTATAAATATGAGCTTAGATTTTGTAATAGTGAGCCAATTATCAAATATCTGATAGAGTGCTCAAAAGAATAATGAGTGACTCATCTCTATACAAACCACACGATATTGGAGTCTAAATCAAGACAAAGGAATAATAATCAAAATAAGTTGTTGTCTTCTAAACTAAATTGACCAAAAATATTTTCTGTAGAGCCACACAAATTAAAAATGCTACAATATACACATGGAGAAACAGAAAAACAAGAGAAACACCATTCATACTTACACTGGTATGGTTTGTCTATCAAGTATCAATCTTTTAATATATATTTTAAGTTAAGATGTTTCATTACTAATTCGAAAGTGGAATTAGACAGGAAAACCCCAAGTCTCTCAAGTATATTAGGACAACTTGACGACATTAAAGAAAGACTATTGTTCTGTTTATTATGCGGATGAGGTAAGTCTTCATGAATATCATCATTATCCCATTAACATTGTGGTTAGTATAACATCACCATTGGTGTCTATTTTCTATCTGTATATGAATGATTCCTCTGTTCTTGATGGCTTAATTTACCAAATAGTACAAACCCTACCTTTTAGGATCATGTTTTCTTCATATAAATGGTATTATCCGAACTAGTATTTTTCAGGTGAATTTGTTTGTAAAATTGGTGTGACATTGCTTAATATTGATGTGATATGGCCTATTGACATTTACCGACCACATATTGAGTGGTTGTTATAATGTACAACAAATGCACAATTAAAACCAATGATCAACTTACCCAATCAATGATTATGAAGATGTTATCTTTGTTGTAAATGCTTGTGTAAAGTAGTTAAATTAGGTTTTATATAATTTTATTTACTTTTATCTCAAGAAGGAAAGCCTTTGGTAGAGGTTAATGTTTTCTCATATTGCTCAAACCTAGATTTACCTTGACTTAAATATGATATGATCTACTGTCTAAATGTTATCTATAATTTTTCCTCCTCTAAACACGTCCAATGTAGATTGTTGTAAATTGTTGTGTACTTGCTAATTTATGTTTGGATTATTCAGTGCCATTGCAGATCAAATCTATGCATTGTAAATAATTGTCCATGCATGGAATGTCCCAAATCTATTCAGATCCGATCTAAAAAATTCAAATTTGGATTGGTGTTTCCTTGCAAACATGCCCTCCATATAACCTGGTATATAGATTGAGGATATTGGACTCTATAAAATTTGTTCAAATTTGTGCCATGAGTGAAGAGATCTATCTGATTTGACACTCTATGATATGTTGTACCTTACCGCTTGGATATACACAAGAAAATTTGTTTTGTAGATCAACTCTTACATCCTGTGTGTTTCCATTATTAGTTAGTACTCACAAATATGTCCTACTTCTTCCATGATTTAATTCAACAATCAACCATCTACAATATTTGAACTCATTTAATTAATGATTGGCCAATGTTGATGTCTCTCTAGTGATAGAAAAACAATTTCAATTTGTAATATGGTGACTGCAAAAGATGCACTCTCTTTCATTCAAATAATTACTGTGTTAGCACCAATGATTATCATCCTTTGAATGAATTACCATGCCATCCTATTCAAAATATTCCAAGACACCAAATCCTACAAACATTGCACAAAAGTAAGTATTAAATGTTATTCATCAGTTCATAATATCCACTTATTTCCCCTTTATTATTTATATCTATGGAGGATGGTCCTGCAGTTGTTCCAGGTCATGTACCAACATCAATAGCACTACCATCAGTTTATTAATTTTTTCCATTAAAAAAATAAATTATACAACTCATTTGCATCACATGGGTTGTTGAAAACAAAAGTAAAAATTGGAAAAAATAGACCTCATTTCCAAATCGAGTTTTTCACCGGCAAGCATTACAAGGGGACACATTCAATGCTCATTTTTAGACCTGTATTTTAACCTTTATGAGAAGAGATTACAAGAATTGAAGAGTGTACAAGTTGCGTTGTTGATTTTAAGCATCATCATTTTAGCACACTTGCATTTGTACGTGTTTTCAGACAATGTACCTAAGCAGACTTAAAGGCTAGATCTCCCTAGTCCAACTGGATCTAGAAAAAATAAATACAGAATATAATCAAATTCCCTAGATCAATAGAAGTGCAAAGTAATAAGTAGATATCTTACCTAAGATTCACAATTCCCTTTGTTCCTTTCTTGATCCAATGCTCCATAACCTTCAAATCTATAGCTGAAAAGCTCTGTTGAATGAGTAGACACAAACAAAAGGTAAAAACATATATCTCATATGATTGATCTAAGCTAACAGTTAAGGAAGTGAGCTCTAAAAACTAACAACACGATAATGTATATGGGAAGAGATTGTATTAACAGTAATAAAGGAGAGTACAATAAGAGAGAACATTACAACCTATGCCTTAACGTCGCAACCTTCCTTCCAACAAGCCAAACCAAATCCTCCAAGGATGAAGTAAGACTCCCAAAGATGAAGAAAGATCACCTAAGATAATTCCACTAGCATGAGAGTGCTATAGGACCTTCCTCCATTTCCAATGGGGAGGAGCTTCATATTTATAAGACCAGATGGATAGAGTAGGTTGAGGATTAATTGGAGAAGTCTAAGGGATCCTCCCTTGAGGTTAGGGAACCAAAGGACAACTCACCTATAAATTAGGGATAGACTTTCACCTCACCATGCTTCAAGAAGTCGCTCGAAGCTCTTTTTTATCCAATTTAACCAACACTGGCGCACCCTAAATGAAGGAAACTGGACCTAGGAAAGGGGCAGCACATGCTGCATGAGGCAAACCTAAGCCATTGGTGCATCCTTCCAGGTGACATTATGTTCCAGGCATGCACTGACGCTTGTTGCTGGAAGACAACTTGCACAAGTGCAACTAGAAAATGTGGACACAAGGGTCAACAAATTGCTCTGGGTGTTTTTGGTCAGGGAAACTTCAAGGATTGAGGCATGAAGTTGACACAGGACTCATGATGACGAGATTTAGGTGTAACAGAATGCCCCCCAAAGCATGAAGCTGGAAATATAAGACTTGTGATATGCTTTGCAAGATAGATGGCAAGGACTTGTTGGCCAGAAGGTGCTGCTGCAGTACAACTAACTCTGAGATATAAGTCTGACATGACTCACAACATGGTTGTCGACCAATACATTGCAGATCCATGCTAATAAAGATGGACTGAACACAATCATGGCTACTGGACACAATCGTAGATCCATGATGAGATGATAACACAGCCACAACCAATACAAAGTGGATCCATGTGATATGACTCTAACAATCTCCATCGCAACCTAGGTGAAATGTGAAACAACCCAAGGTATGCAAGCTGAACCCGCAATGATACGAATCTATCCATGTGATTACAACATCTTGGAGTTGAACATGGTAGAAGCCACTTGATTACTGGTCATTAATGTATACCATTAAAAAACGTGAGGGAAATCACTATTGATGTGAATCATTCCCAAGGTATAATAGTACATATCATTGAGCGTGAATTAATGAGTTGAGGTCAAACACTCGATGGGATATTTCAATCAAGAGTCAATGATGTAGACTCATGTTGAAAGTGAGCAAACCTGCCATTGAGGCATGCGGGCCCAAGGTACTTGATTAGTTTCTGGATTCAATCCCTGGATGATGTGTTGAAGTCGAAAAGGATGAATCTGTTGAAGGAGGGCCATGATGAATCCCCCATCATCGACATGAAACGCAATCACAGATGTTTGGGGTGAATCGGACAGTAGAGTGATGTGTAAGATTGACTCAGGGTAAACCGACATGAAGGAAGGTACAGTGACTGCAGATGATGAATAATGAATGCCTCTTGAACATGGGCATGGAATTACTTGGCAGTATTGAAATGACGAGAATGGTACTAAACCCTAATGCAACTGATGATAGAAGTACTCTTCGGATAACCCAAAGGAGTGGCAAGACTCGTGGAATTAGTAGGACTCGAAGACAACATATTTCCCAAGTACTGAATGCATATGCAACTGAGTGCCATGTTCAAGAGTGACTGTGTACTGCTGTAACTACGATGAACACAATCTCATCCCTATTCCCCATCATGATTGATGAGTACCTCTTTTGTTTTTTCATGATCTTGAGGAGGGTAACAAATGCTCAATATAGCTCATCCCATGAACGAGTCCAATCCCAAATATTTTATGAACCTAGGATAGGAGGGGTTCGTCCCATAATAGGCCCTTTGATGTTAGATTTTAACGAGTCCAGTGAAGGTAAAATCGGTGTCATTTCATGTTAGAGAGTCTGAAAAGAACTAAAGAATACTCCAAAATTCCTTTTTCGTAAAGTTAGTCTCTTCGCCCGAAAAAGGGTAAAACAACGCGAGAGAGAACTCTTCCAGACATGATTGGCTAGAGTGCTCCTTTTTCGTAAATAGTGCCTCCTGGTCCAAAAAAGGGTTAAACTATCACCAGAAAGTTGATCATTCAAATACTTTAACAAGCGTGAACGCATCAAGTTCACTTGGTGATCTTTTCGTATTTAGGGATCCTGAAAAAAGATTAAAAGAGGACTTCGAGGGCTTCCTTTTTCGTAGAAGTTTAATGATCCTGAAAAAGCAATAAAATGTAACTCGGTGACTTATTCTCATCATTTACGAGCACGAGAAGGAACAAAGAGTTAGCTCGGTGTCATTAATATTCAATTTTAACGAGCGGAATAATAACAAAAAGAATGCTCAAAGAGTTGTTCACACCTGGAAAGGGGTGCAAGATGAATACGATCATGACCAAATATTATAAGGAGGCATCTTGCTTCACCTGTGGACTCCAAAGACTACGTCAAAATGATCAGTTGAGTATTTATATATAAAAATAATCCCAACTATAGTAAAATAACCCACAAAATGAATAAATTAAAAAGGGAATATACCTTTTTCAATATAAATAGGGAAAAATAGTAAAAAATAGTTACCATTTGTTTTTTACCAAATTGGGAGGTGAAAGTGACCCTTTGGAGTGCAATTTTCAACTGCCGATTGCGGAAGCTGTGATCCGTCATTTTCAGTGTTGTTAGCGTCAGGTAAGCCTAATCCTTGCCTTCTTTATTTTCAACGGTTTTGAATTTCATTTACTTTCCATTTTTTTGGGTTTTGGGATTGCATTGTGGAGGGAAATTGCAAGCTCAACCCGACACACTTTCCTTTTATGGGAAATGCGCCAAGGGATCACTGGCATAGATCCAAACAAATAGGACTGCGTCGGTGGCGCCCTATTTGCAAAGATGGGATGCATCGGCGCATGTCCGTTTGGAAAACTCAAAACTTAACCAAAAGTTGATGATTTGGATGGTTGGGAAAGCTTCTAATGGTTTTTTTATTGCCTTTTGGACTGGTTTTGGGTGGACACAATGGAGGTTGAATGGCGAGAGAGAGAGCATGATATTGATGATGCTCAAGCAGCAAACGACCCATAATCCATGGCCGCATTGCGGAACTGTGAGTTGCTGAAATACTTCCATGTTCTAGTAATGAGAGGCCAAGTCCACTATTAGAGCATATGATCCAGTGTTGGGATCTGGTATAGCAGCACTTCCAGATTGGCGTCCACATACTAACTATAGATATCAAGGATATCTATTTCCTGATAGGATTGTCTCGACGGGGGAGTCCTATGTCTTTATCAAGGTCACATGGGAGTGACCGCACTATAGAGGACTTGATAGAATAATGGTGTACTGATGGCACCCAGAAGTTGGTGGGAATATTCCCATCAAGGAGGTCAGGGATCGACCTCTCCGTACAGTTTTTTTCACTATCGTGAGGGTGGCTGGTAGAAGGGATACTCATATGGCAAGAAAATCCCATATGTTATATGCTGAGGAGTGCATGGCTCCTACGGTCTTCAACTAGTGCAAGGGAATCCTTGCGAACTTGCGAGATCACCTCACCAAGTGTCGACACGGTGCGCTCAAGCAATTCGGCTATAGATCAGTCGTAGTCTTGTTCTTTTTTGAGTCAGTGCCACATCTCCGCCTGCAGGTCAATCTAGAGGATATGGATTAGAGGGATGCTCACATGGTTCGTTGGTCAGAGGTGATGGCCCGCCACGGCGATGGTGGTCCCATGATTACTTATGGTACACCCTTGTTCAGGTGGTTGATAGGTCAAATCCTCATGGTTGAGGACTACCCTTAAGATGGCACTAACTTCAAGGGGGATCCGGACCTGGATTTCCCTGACGGGATGTAGTGGGGTGACATTGGTAAGAATGACAACTATGCTGTGTTTTTTCATTTTATATTTTTTAGATGTTTTTGGAGTAGTACTGATAATTGAAATATGTTTGATGCAAATGTGGGCCCATCATGACCAGTTGTCTCTCTGATTGCACGAAGAGGGGCAGTGCGGGAGATGGATGCCGCAACGTGTGACGCCATTGAGGAGATGGAGGAGAACCTCTAGCATTTGACTCTAGATATCCCAGAGCTGACGATTCAAGACTTACCTTGTCGATAGCAGCATCACATTGTTGGAGTGTCTGAGCGCTTCGGTTCGCTGCTTAGGAAAGTAGCGAGGGCGATTATCTGCTATCACGAGTTTCCTGGGGACTAGGCGCGTGTGTATATGTATATGCACTAAAAGCTACGGCTTCAGATTTTGTATCGGGGAATATTTATTGAAATATTATATGCTTCATATTTTTGTATCAATACTACATTTTGTATTTCATACCGACGTGATATATAAAAATTCTATTGGCGGATTTATACACTGTGTTCTTATGGATGATTATGGGATCTTGCATATGTATTCTTTTATGCATTATGTACATGTCATGCCACTTTTATGTTCATGAATGTTTCACGTATGTGCAATATACCAGTCCAATATGAAATTGGCCGTGGAATTAGCAACAGTGTTCATGTCTCTTGAAATGTGCATGTACTGAACAGATTCGAAGGACCTCTCCAAGAGACGTACTCGTCGGAAAAGACATAGTAACATGGGATCATGGATGGCGTAGACACAGTTAAGGTGGGATACCACTAATTGTCAGTCGAGGTGGATGACAATGTGGTCCATACCGAGGGAAAGAGTGTCGGTTAAGACTCCAATCACCGCATGATACTCTGCAGCGTTGTTGGTTGCATACCCTATACAACTCCCTCCCGAACTAATGAGCTCGCCGATAGGGGAATAAAGTACCCAGGTTTCCGAAGCGAGTGTTGGCTTGGTTTTTCAACCAAGCTTAGTGCAATGGGCACCTGTTAACTAGTAGCAATAGTTTCAATAGAAATAAATAACAAACTACTTTAAACTACATTAATCATGGATCTATGTGAAATAGATAAGTAAACAATGGAAATATTATAGAAAGCAAAACAATTGACAATATGTAAAAAATGGTTTTGTATTAAGAATAGGGTCAAACAAGTGCTTGCAATGGTGATACCTCCAAATGGTGAAGATTGTTGAGCAACTTCCAAGGTGAGTAGCTCCAAGCTCCAAAGGTCCCTTCTCCAAAGTAGCTACAATGGTCAAAAGCTCATGGGAGATTTTGACAGCATGAGGATAGGATGATGGATGGATGGAAAGTGAGGAGCCCCTACCACCTTTTTATAGTTTTTGGTGGTGGGGAATACCATTATGGTTTTGAGGAAACCAATGGTATTGACCAACATGGTTTAGGTACCTTTTCCCTACTTTTTCCTTTTTTGAATATTTTTAATATTTGTATTCCCTTTTTAATATTTTGGGGAATTTCGGACCCTTTTTGAGGGTTTTTATGCTTTTTGAGGAAAAATAGTCATTTTGAGTGGAAAAAGGGGTGTATTAAGGTCTTTTGGTGACCTTTTGGTGGCTTTAGAGGCTCAAATGGTGAAAAAGTGGACAAATGGGTCATGTGAATAAGGAAATGAGCTAGTGAGCACTTTTTGGGTGTTAACAGATTGCCCCTTGATGTGTGAGGGCAGGAGCTCATCGTATGGCCGATAGACATCATAGTTCTTTTGTTTTTTTTTCTGGGGTTTAGGGAAGAGAAGAGACTGATTGGAGACTGGATCCACAGCCCTTGGAAGCTGCAAAATAAACAATATTACATGGCCTCAATATGATTGAGGAATAATCTCTGATAATGGACGAGGCGGGCATACCCATGCTTGTATCAAGACATATACATAACAATTACTCCCAAGAAGGGTGACCTGAAAAATACATAAAAAATCTACTGGTACATCATAATGGTCCAGAGGGGACATCATTTGGGGATGTACTCATGATCATAACATGACTGATCTCAAAAACTGATACACTGTTTTAAAGCGTCAACTGTTCTGAATAAGGTCTCAGAAGGGCTGATGAACTCCTGAAACTGAAGGTGTCCAACATCTATAGGGATTCAATGACTATGAGTCATCACTGGGAAGTACTTGTAACTGTATACTCGAAGGAGTATAAAACTGGGGTACATATGAATACTGTCGTCATGCGCAACCCGAATATCTATAGAAGAAATGTAACTGGTTGTTTCCATAAGTAGACTCTTAAATGTGGAAGTGTCAGGTGGTATCCGGGGTCTTCGACTAATAACTGAAAGGACCAATAACCCGTGCGAGTCTCAACGATGCGATCAAGGTGTTGAAGTCGAGCATGTGAGAAACAACCATTTGGAGAGGCACTGAGGACTCTTCTCGAAATGATTCGTAGGCACTCATCATAAATGGTGATGAGTCTAAGACACAGGGACCTCTAGGTCTATTCTCTGGAATCAATGTGGTTGTCGTCGACAAAGGGAGACCAATAACTAACAAGGCAATGATGTTTCCTTGATAGGAGCACGAGGTGTAGAATTGAAGTGTGGTAGTACTGATGGTAGGACTGACATTCTTGTGGGGATGGGAAGTAACTGGGTCATGGAGTGGGTAGACTTAGACTTCCTTTTTTCAGAGCATGATGACATGGTTGACCTGGCAGCGTAGGGTACTGATTTGTAGGTGTGGGGATCATGGCTTTTAGGGACTGAAGGGTATGTATTGACTCTGGGGGGTCAAGCTGATGGGTGATGTCGAGGGATTCTTGGGGTGACATACTGCAGAATACTCTGAACAAAGGAGACCAAAATGGGGAAGCTGCCATATGAGTAAACGTGATCTGTTGTGGCGCGAAGAAGCACCATTAGGTCCTTCTTCGTAGTTTTAATGAGCTCCAAGAAGGGATAAAAGTGTGCTCTGAAATGGTACTGTCGTGTGGGTTTTACGAGCCCATGAAGGTGATTTCTCGTGGTTGCTTTCATGTTTAGAGAGTCTGAAAGCGGTAAGTGGACTCCATTGGTGTTCTTTTTCGTAATTTAGTCTCCAAGGCCTGAAAAAACATAAAATGATGCAAATGGAGAACTCTTCTAGCCGATGTGACTAGAGTATTCCTTTTTCGTAATTAGTCTACAAGGTTTGGAAAAGGGGTAAACTTATACTAGGTAGACGCCCTTTCAGATACGTTTAGCGAGCATGAAAGGAAGCAAGGTTGCTCGGCGATCTTTTCATTGTTTTAGGAGTCAGAAAAGAGCTTAACAGAAACTCCCTAAGTGCCTTTTTCGTAAAAGGGATTGCTCGGCCCGAAAAAGGGGTAAAATTATACCGAAAAAAAAAGGGGTTGATGAGAGAGAGAAGAAGGTCTCAATCATCATCATGTGTGCGAAATACTGAATTTGGTGACATAAAGATTGTCAGAAAAGGGGCAACAACCAATGTGGCACATAAACCGAGGTGATGAGTAGAATTTTGAAAAAGTGCCCGAAAAATTATGGGGTGAGATTGAGAAATGACCTCAAGCATCATCACGAGCGTGGAAAACTGAATCCGGTGATATAAGACCTGTCAAAAATGGATGATGGCTGATGTGGCACACAAACCGAGGCAACGAGGGGGCATGGGAAAAATGCCCAAATATTCTGGGCGTGAGAGCGAGATATGATCTCAAGCATCATCACGAGCGCGGGAAACTGAATCTGGCGATATAAGACTTGTCAAAAATGGACGACGGCCGATGTGGCATGTAAACTGAGGCAACGAGGGGGCATGGGAAAAATGCCTAAAAAATCTGGGCATGAGAGTGAGAAATGATCTCAAGCATCATCACGAGTGCGGAAAACTGAATCCGGCGATATAAGACTTGTCAAAAACAGACGACAGTTGATGTGGCATGCAAACCGAGGCAATGAGAGCATGGAAAATTTGTCAAAAAATGGACCTGGTAAAAATAGGAAAAGGAAGGAACTATCATGAAGTTCTCGCTGTGCTGATTCCAACAATACCAACGGTTTGAGGAACGGACGTCGTATGACACCGGAATGGTTGTTTGAAAAATGGTGGAATTTCTATAAATAGGGCATGGGGCCCATATGATGTGTCATTGTTACATGTGAGTTTGGCAGAGTAGTCAGAGCTCTTTCTTGATTTCCAGGAGATTTGACCATTGGTTTTTTATTCCGTGAGTTTCAGGTAACCCTATTTGCCTTAGCCTTTTCAATTATGTCTTTTTTGGTTAGCGGCGGGCCCCCGAAGACCGCGAAATTCCATGTTGGCCTTCCAACGTGGAATATCGGGGGTTTCGGCGCTTTTGCCGTGATGGACATCGCGGGTTTGAGGATAACAGTCGCGATGTTCATCCCGACTGTCAGGTTGAAAGTCGCGATGTTCATCGTGAGTATGGGGGAGACAGTTGCGATGTTCATCGCGACTGTCTGGCCAATACCCGCGATGTTCATCGCGGGTTCTTGTATGGAAGCCGCGATGATCATCATGACTTTTGATGGAAAAGCCGCGATGGTATTTTTTGAAAATTTTTCTTTGGTGCTAAGAGTTTCTTTGTTTTCTGGGCAGGATGTTGAGGAGGCCATTGGTGTCATGGCGAGAGCGAGAGATGGAGGAGGATTTGATGGTTTGGATTCGAACTGATCGGGGGGTCCGGTAGGCTCTGGCGGTGAGTGGACTTCTAAAGTTTGCTCAAATTCCACCAATGCGTTCAGTAAGACCGCTACTACACAAATTGGTGAGTTGGTGGGTTCCTACAGAGGGTGCCTTTATTGTTGGGGGTGAGAGGTTGGAGATTACCCTTACTGATGTATATTTTCTTACCGGGTTACCTCGCTTAGGGGAGGTGGGAGATCTTCTGTCGAGGATCCCGGCAGGTGTGGACATGGAGGGTCTCCTAGAGATGTTCTGTGTTGCTAGGGCGATTGTGCAGAACAACGCTCTGAGTTTGAGATCATTACGGGAGTGGAACATTCGGGCT
Source organism: Larix kaempferi (assembly GCA_027924585.1). Classification (NCBI taxonomy): domain Eukaryota; kingdom Viridiplantae; phylum Streptophyta; class Pinopsida; order Pinales; family Pinaceae; genus Larix; species Larix kaempferi. Next base: position 833,829 of record BSBM01000915.1, on the reverse strand, counting down.
GTCGGGGCTTGTGTTTTCGGGTGCTGGGTACCGCGGCACTACATCGTTTGTCGGGGGGACAAACGATGATGGTGGATTCTTTGCTGAGGGGGACCTACTATGCATGGGTTCAGATGTTTTTGGCTAGTGTTCGGAGAGATCTGGACAAGGTCAGTCGGGAGGGGGGAGATTTCTGCTATGCCTCCTTTTTTGTTGTTTTTTCCCTGAGTGGGTACTGACTTTGTGGCCATGGGTGCCGGTTCGGGATGGTTTGGTGAGCGAGCTGCGGATGGTGCGGTGGGGGCAGGTGATGCCTCGTGGTGGTGGTGGTATCCGCGGGTTCTTTTCGCATGAGATGTACGAGCAGTGGGAGCAGATCCCCCTGCTGATTGAGGACTATCCATATGTTGGTATGGATTATCGAGGAGATCCAGAGATGCCTCGAGCCCAGGGACAAGCCTGGGGTTTAGATGGTATGTTTTGTTTTTTTTTCTCTACTATATCATTTTCTAGATGTGTTTGTTATGATTATAGTTAGATATTTATATGATGGTTACTTGCATGATTGTGCAGATGTTGGTCCTGTACCACCAGCCGACTATGTGGCTCGTAGGGGGCGGGCGATGGTGGTTGTTCCACCTCCTGTAGCGGTACCGCCGCCGCATGGTCGGGGATTTGGGGCTTGCGTTCGAGGGGCTGACCCTCGAGACGATGCTGTGGAGGGTGTCCGAGAGACACTTGATATGATTCTAGTAGGGTTCCCAGAGGATGGGTGGAGGGATCTAGATCGGGACATCGTCGAGCGATGTTTTGATGCGCCTCGTGAGTGGCGCTCGATCCTGCTGAGAGCATCGTTGTTGGCTGTTGAGTGGAGGGAGGGGGCTCGGCAGGATCAGGCAGGGCCGGTGGAGGGGAGGATTCGTCTACAAGATGATCCAGCGGGGCCGACCGAGAGGAGAGTTTGGGCTCGGCATGATCCAGTGGGGCCAACAGAGGAGGTGCCATAAGAGCCTAGGGACTGTGATTATTAGATGATATTGTATCTGCCCCCAAATGCTGATGAGCATATGGGAAAGCACTTTTTTGTATGGCTGATGTATTTTTGTATATTGGGTGTTGAGGGCACCTATGACATGTTTTGATATATATATATATGATGTTGGTATATAGTTGTGTATGCACATGGATGCATTCATTGTCTTTTTGTTCGCCCGTGGAGGCATGTTTGATTTTCTGTATGCCCGTGGAGGCACATGTTATGCACGTGGATGCAACAATTTGATTTTTTGTATATGCCTGTGGAGGCACGTGTTATGCATGTAGATGCTTTGTTGTCATATTTATATATGCCCGTGGAGGCACAGGTTATGCACGTCGATGCATTTTTTGTTTATGATATGATTTGATTAGTGTGCCAGTCAAGAATGTTGTTGGCCATATGGTCTGCTACGCTATTGAGATTTCTTGGGACATGTGTAAATGAAATGGATTCAAACTGTCGAACCATTTGTTTAGTGCGCAAGAATTTTCTGAAAAGATAGGGATCACGTACCTGGTAATCATTGTTGAGCTAGGAAACAAGGAGTTGTGAGTCCAAGAAAACATTAAGGTGATGTATGCTCATTTGGAGAGTTGTGGCCAGGAGATCGGTCACGACATCGTATTCAGTTTGGTTGTTGGTGGCAGCACCTAAACACACTCCGTCAATGTGGATCAACTCATGTGAAGGGGAATATATTACCCAAGTTGCGGAGGCCAGATTGGGGGACAAACGGCTTGCACCATCAACGAAATCGACGTAGCAGAGTGGAACAGGATCCATCTGTGGTCATGTAGAGAAAACAAATATTTAGGTTTTTTGAATTTTTTGTGAAAAACAAAATAATACTGTACAATAATGGATGGTGGTGTCCATCAGGTTTACTACGGGTAAAATCGATTTAGGTACAACCCGTTGTGTGGGTTGCATAGGGATTTTCCTTCTGAATCAATCAGAATGTATGCCCCCTGTCCAAGGCAAGTGTGTATAATATATGGGCCTTGCCACATGGACACAAACTTTCCTTTCCCGGTTTTTTCATGAGCCTGATCATAGGCAAGGACAAGGTCCCCTTTAGTAAAAGTTCTGGGGTGGACATGTTTATCATAATTCAATTTGGATCGGTTCTTGGATGCTTCCATGGTTTGAAGGGCTGAGCGTCGATCTTCATCAGCCTGCTCCAGGAGTAGTAAGCGTTGCTCAATTGGGGCAGTGTTCGGTAGGAGTTCAACAGCCATATGTAGGGTTGGAATCTGGCACTCAATGGGGAGGACGGATTCGACACCGTGAACTAAGTGGAAAGGGGTAAAACCGGTGGCAGTTTTGGTTGACGTGCGGTAGGCCCAGAGTGTCAGGAAGAGCATGTGGTGCCAAATTGATTTGTGTTTGTCTACAGTGCGCTGGAGGATGGTTCTCAAAATTTTGTTGATTGCTTCGACTTGGCCATTTCCTTAGGGGTAGTAGGCGGAGGAGAAATGGTGTTCAAATTTCAGTAAGGTTGACAGTTCTCTCTAGATGGTGTCTTCGAAGTGAGAGCTGTGGTCTGAGACGAGCTGCTTTGGCACTCCAAAACGAGCAATAACATGGTTGAGAAAAAACCATGCTGCGGTGTCCGCTTTGCAATTGTAGGTTGGCATGGCCTCCACCCACTTGGTGAAATAATCAACGGTCACAATAACTTTTTTGTGACCGTCGACTGACGTGGGATTGCAATCGATGAAGTCGATGGCCCATTTGCAGAATGGTCCAGCAGTGACAACTAGATGAAGGGGGGTGGGTGGGTTTCTTGCTTTTGGGGAAAAAAGTTGGCAGTTTTGACTGTGTTTGACTGCGGTGATGCAATTAGTAAATAATGACGGCCAAAAGTAACCTACTTGAATGATCTTTTGGGAGGTGGCCATGCCAAAGAAATGGCCTCCGCAGGCACCGCTATGGCAATCATTGAGGACTTGTTCTGCCTTGTTATGGGATAGGCAGCGTCGTAAGATGGTATCAACGCCGCGTCGATAAAGTACATCCCCTAACAAGAGGTATCAGGGGGCGTGGTGTCGGATATGACGGTGTCCGTCACAATTGATGTGGGGTCTGAACTTCTGTGTGCGAAGGTATAGCAAAATATCACCGTACCATGGGTCATCAGACGAGATAATGAATAAGTGATTGTCGGGTAAGTCATTGGATATTTGTGGGGACGGTAGAAGAGAGGGGAGATCGGTGATGAGCTGGGAAAGCACGAGGGATTTAGTGCTCTTAGGGGTTCGAAAAGTGAGGTCATATTCCTGGAGGATAATGACCCATTTAGCAACATGCCCTTATAGGAGCCGTCGGTTTAGGAGATAGACCACAGGGTTGGAGTCGGCGACAATTGTGGTATGACTGAGCAGAATGTAGTGTCGCAATTTTTGGATGGAAAAGACTATAGCTAGGGCTAATCTTACCTCATATGGGTAATGTAGGGGTGGGCCAGACAAGGTCTGGCTGACGTAATAAATGACATGCTCTTGGTGAGAGGCATCTTCTTGAACCAAGACTCCAGACACGGCATGTTCGGATACCGAGACGTAAAGGATGAAGTCCTGAGAGAAATCCGGAGGGGAGATTAAGGGGGCTTGTGTGAGAGCTTTCTTGAGGGCTTCGAATGCCGCTACTGCTTGCTCATCCCAAGCAAAGGGTATGTGGGTATGAAGCAGGCGTAGGAATCCATGAACTTTGGTGGCGTAATCAAGAACAAAGCGACGAAAAAAATTGGACCCCCTTGTAGAATTTGGAGTTGCCGAAGCGTGCGAGGAGAGAGAAGGTCTAAGATAGATTTGACTTTCAGGGGATCAACAGTAATTTCATTCTGGGAAACAATGAAACCCAATAACTGGCCTGCCGGAACGCAAAAGACACACTTGTGTGGGTTCAAGCGGATTTTATATTTGCGACAACGCAGAAAAACTTGCCGGAGGTCGTTAAGGTGGTCTGATCGTTTCTGGGAACGAGTTGTAAGGTCATCAAGATAGACTAGCAGGATATGGACCAAGTCGTGAAAACAATAGGTCATGGCCTGCTGGAAGGTGGCACCAGCATTTTTGAGGCCGAAAGGCTTGATGCGATAAGCAAAGGTGCCCCATTGGGTGCTAAAGGCAGTCTTGTACTGGTCCTCCTTACGGATCTGAATCTGGTTGTATCCGAAAAAACTGTCCATGAAAGATAGGACTTCATGTCCTGCACACGCATCAATGAGTTGGTCAATGTATGGCCTAGGGAAGTTGTCTTTGGGACAAGCTCGGTTTAAATTGTGCAAGTAAGTGCATACTCTAAGGGTGCCTTGCTTTTTGTTAATGGGAACGGGGTTTGAAACCCAGGTGGTATAAGCAATAGGATAAATGAATCCTGCTTTGTGAAGTTTCTCAACCTCGGCCTTAACAGCGGGGAGCTTGGAAGGATGAATGGGTTGCTGTTTCTGACGAATGGGGGGTACATCAGGCCATGTGTCAATGTGGTGCTCTATAATGGCAGGGTCAAGTCCCATCATTTCGGTATAGGACTAGGCAAAGACATCACAGAAATCTTGGAGAAGTTTTTTGTATTATCCAATCTCATGCTCACTGCAGAAGGCTCCTAAGGTAATGATTTCAAGGGCACCAAGTGGGTCTGAGATATCGATGTGGATGACGGGTGAAATATTGGCCATGTTACCTTCCTCAAAGGCATCAGCAGCAGGAATAGGATCCTTAAACCAGTTGACTTTAGTACGAAGGAAATATTTGGACTCGACCGAAAATTGGGTGGCTGTGGTGGAGGAGGACTGTTCTGGGAGGAAGTAGGAACGGTGGTGCATGTCTTCCTAGGAGTAATCAAGGGCAGTAAGAGCCTCTAGAATCTCCTCATCATTGCGGAAACTTTGAGTGGTCAAATTGTCTAACGAGGGAGTGGTAGTGGAAGAGACCATATAAATGGTGTTAATCTCTCCGGATGGGGGTGATACGGGAGGGTAGATCTCCTCCATTGTGGTGGGTGCTGTCTCAAGGTCAAAAGTATTCATCTCGTAAAGAGCTGCTCTGTAGTCTGGGAGATTAGGACAGTGATGTGAGTAGTGGCTGTAAATACCGCATATGGCACAAGGGTGGTTGGTACGCAGTGATTTATCATGAGGCGTAGGGTTTGGATCTAGTTTAATAATCGGGATGTTGGGGTTGTCGTCAAGCATTTGCATGTGTTCCTGTAATGAAGGTAATTGTGGACATTGGTGAGTCGGATGGCCTAACTCATCACACAACGAGCTTTTGGGGGGAGCACAAAACATGAGAGGGGGTTTAACTGCTTTGGGAGGAGGTACAACAGTGTATGGTTGTGGGCCTCTGCCCCAGTGGGCTTGATAAGAGGAGGGGGATTCGTAGATGACGAAGGGGTAGTGACACCGGGAGGTGGTTGATTAGTGGTGACAATGGGTTGCACCGGTTGTAGGACGACATTCGGTGTCGACGGAGGAACGGGATTCGAAATATACCACACGGGCAATCCCAAGGTTAACCCGAGGAGACTAAGGGTAGCCATAACCGAAGCGCTTACTACGCCCGAGGGAGGGAATAGAAAGGGGATTGTGTGGATGGGTGTAACACCAATGTGAGTAGGGACTAATGGTGGTTTAGGTAACAAGGGCAGTTGATTGTTGGGTGTTTGTGTATTATGGGACAGGGTACATAGGTTAGATACTTTGGGCGTTGGTGACGGGGGTGGAATGGATTGGAATGTAGAAGTCATCGGCATGTCGGAGTAAATTCCAGGTCCCACAGAGGAAACAAACGAGGTAGTTGCACCACAAACAAGTTGTTCAATCATGGGGAGAACATTTTCGGGTGCAGCGGGGGCCTTGGGATCGTAATAGGTGAGTTGGTCGACCTTGACCACGCATCCGTCATGGGGGAACATAATGGTACGAAAAATGGATGAGGCAACCGCCCACATGGCATACATGTAGCTACGAACAAGTAGGAGGTTATAATCAAGTTGGGCATTGATGACCTCTATGTCAATGGGCACGGTTTTACTAGCCAGCTGGACGGGAACATTAGCTAACAGACCTTGGGGTTGAGCCGAACGGCCGTCGTAGGCTCACAACGTAGTGGTGGACTGCTGGAGAGTAGGGGATCCCAACTTCTGCCAAACTAATGTGGACATAACGCATGTAGAGGCACCTTCATCGATAATGCACCGATGGATGACAAGATTCCGAACGAAAACATAAACTTGGAATGCTAAAGTTGAAGGCAGGCATGGTTCAGACTGGTCTGAATCGAAGGCCATAAGTTGTGAATCGTTGAGGTGAATAGCACCAATGGCAGAGAGCAAAGTCTTGCATTGTGAAGGACACTTTTTAAGACTTCTAAAGCAGACATGGCTGCGGGAGACTGGGCTAAGTCATCTACAATGCTGTAATTTGATGTAGCGTGAGCATTGGGGTTATTATTGATGCGACGAAGTGGGAAGTGAGGTGCTTTAGAGGTGCCATTGAGTGGAACCGGAGGTATACGTCACGTTTGATCAGTGGGATGAGCGTTAGTGTTTTTGTCGGCAGGAGGGTCTTCGGGTGTGGAGCCATATTGGTTTCGACAAGTTTGGAGGTTGACATCAGCGGATGACATCATTAACAAGTGGTGGGTACCTGAATCGAACATGGGTTGATCAGGAGCGGCATAAGTGATCTGTTGTTGTGGTGGTGCGTTGCCTTGTGGGGGAGCCAACGGCTGAGTGTTCACTACGCCTTGGGTTGGTAGGGGGTTTTGCAGAGCCAAAGGTTGCTGCTGAGGGGGTGGGGGGTTCGGTGGCGCTTGAGGAGTCGCTTGCCCTTGACGATCAGAATCATTAGTCCAGAGTTGCCGAGCTCGCTCCAAATGTGGGCAAGCATGTGTGTAGTGGCCATAGACCCTGCAAATAGAACAAGGATGGTTTGTTCTGAGGTTATTATTTTTGGGCTGCTTGGGATGACGATCCGGATTCTAGCTGGGAGGAGCAGCGTTGTTATTATGTGGAGGATTGGTAGGTGGTGGACCTTGATGATGTTGTTGGTTGTTTCCGTGGTTACGTCGTCTTCCACAGTTTTGTTTTCCACCCTGGTTATGCTGGTTGTTTTGATGTTGGGGATGATTGTGTTGTGTGTACACTTGCCCTTGAGCAGTGGGAGGATTTTGATTTTTCGCAGGTGCGGGAGCAGGTTGCGGTGGATAATAAGCTGGTGGGTCTGGAGGTGGTCCAGTTACCTGTTGGGGTTGTTGGTAACCCTAAGCTATTGGAGGTGTTGGGTTAGCTATTGTAGCTTGTTGTGGGTAATACATTGGTTGTGGCAGGAACTGAGTTGGGTTATGGGTAGCCAGTTGGTTATAGTATGTGGGTGGTACATATGCCGATGGCGCTTTCCCATAGCAATGTTGTGGACAAGAGGGTCCATGAGTGTGGTGAGTCTGATTCATTGGAGTGTAGGAAGTTGTCGCTCTAGAATGAGATGTAACCCTAGAGAGGTCTGGGGCATTTATGGTGTTCACCATGCTAAAAGGTTTAATTTGCGGTGTGACTTGGCCAATAATAACATCGGCGGCATGTGATGCCCCCGGCGCATCACCGCATGAAGAATCGCCCCGTGGGGCATCTGGTATGATGGTGTAGAGATAGCCTGATTGAGCTTAAATTAGGTCGAACTGCTGAGCTTTTAGGATAGCTTCTTCCTCTGACTGGGGTCATTCGGAAGCGACGTCTTTTGCTATGAGGGGTAGGAGTGATTTAAGGAACTAGTCCAAAAATATACGGTCATCCAGTTTAATTTTACATAGGCTACGATGCTTGCGCCACTCATGGATGTGGTCCGTGATGTGGGTAGTTGTGTTTTGTCTGCAAGACAACAGTATTTCAACTCCTGCATCGTAACGTACAAGTAGCTGAAAAAACTGAAGGAAAGTGGAGGCGAGAGACATAAAAGTCTGGTGGGTCCCATGTGGTTGTTCGATGTACCACTTGGCTGCAAATCCAGTGAAGGTTCGGTGCAATAGTCTTAGATGAATGGATTCATCCACTATAAAGTTAGATGAACACCATAGGTGAAAATACATTATGTGGTTTTGAGGGTCCTCCCCAGGTTTTCCTTCAAACTTGGGTATGTCCGAGGGGAGCTTCGTAGGCATGGGTTCCCATGTAGGGTTGTGCCGGATAGGATCATTGGTTAGCCTGGCTAAGTCTGGTAAGTTCAGACTAGCCATGTAAGGTAAACTAGCAGATGGGTGTGGCGTAGTGACTAGGACATAACTATTCATGGTGGCATTATGTAGTGCTCCAGTAGCCCCTAAGGGTATGCTAGGTATTGAAGGTATGTGTCCTTCAACCGCTATGGCTTGGTATGGACTAGCGTTTCCAAGTGCAACATGGGTTACACCGGGGTTAGGAACAGTGCTAGGAACTACTGGGATCTGGGCTGTGGTAATGACAGGTGGTGTGATTCCTATGTTTGGCATACCCATAATAGGAGGTAGTCCCATGTTGGGCATACCTAAAGGTGGAGTGTCCCCCATATTAGGCATGCCTAGAGGGGTTGTTGTTACCATGGATGGCATGGTAGTAGAAGGGTTGGTGGATGTATCTCCAATAGTACTGGTAAAAAGTGGGTCATATTTTGTTTCAGCCATGAGGTTGGTTGGTAATAATTCAGTAGGGTTTTTAGATTCAGCCTCAGAATCAGGTGTGATGTGAGGTGTGTCAGAATCGAAAGACTGTATGTTTGGTTGATGACGTGTCGAGTCAAGGGATAAGGCTCGACATCGGTGACGTGGAGAGCCAAGTAGACTAAACTCAGGGGGTTCACCCTAAAAACGACGAGATCGTCTAAAATTATCAATGGTGAGAAAATAAAAATTTTTAGTGTAAGGTGGTGATGTAAAAAACTCGAAACCCTAATGCAACAAAGAGTGCAAGAAAGGGGAGTGAAAATAAAGGCTCTCATGCCAAAAATCAACCTCAAAAAGCACTTATTATAGCAGATGTGCTATAATAAGTGGAGGGATGCAACAAAATTGGTCAAAATACCAACAGTCAAACAGTTTCTAGAAAAAAGATGTGCTACTAGACCAAAGGTGGGTAATGTATCATGCAAACACCTAACTAGAAGTATTGTGAGTCAACAAACGATATTCTCTGCAAGGTGATGAAATCCAAGTCAGACAATATAGAGTGTTGAATCAACAGCTAGATATCCCCCTACCGGGAGGGACATCGGGTAGACAATCCTATAGAGTGGCAACTAGGATACCCCATTCATGACACGTCCAGAAAAGGTGAATCTGCCGTTTGGTCCTTTTACCGCAGTACCCCCATACAGGGATACCCCGAGAACTGCAAGAGGTAGCCTTCGGTTACTGAATGGATTTCGGTATTCCACTCAGGCATCCGGAACCAATCTGGCGACTTCAACCATCCTAGGGGAGAGGCCTTCCGATAAACTGGTTGTGACTGTGCCAAAAAATACTAGGGGATTTTGGTTCCCTAATGGACAACAGCTATGTCTCAAATGTAACAACTGAGGGGTGTTATTGGAACACCTATCCCCTCAATTCTACCTTACTACAAAATTCTTTTAAGTGCTCCCCAAGTGGGGTTAAAAGTTGGTTGAGTTTAAGGTAAATTTTAAGGCTCAGTTTAAATTATGTGGTAGAGTGGGTGCAAGTGTGGTATTTAAACTGAAATTGATTTGCCTCGTTTGGGCGATTTTACAAATGAAAGAAAAGACGCTTCCAGTTTTGCAAAAAAAATAAAGGCGTTTTTGAAATGTAAATGCTTGAAAAAACTATTCAAAAATAATGGATCTTTGAAATAATTTAAAGGGAAGCAAATAACATAAATACTTCAAGAAATAAATGGATCTCTTAAAAATTGCTTGGGCAATGTATTGAGCAAATAAACAGTAAAACCTTGAGCTAGATAAAATACAGAAAAATCTCTCTTTCAATTTCTGAAAATTTTGTAAAAAGACTTTTAATGAAGCATTTTAAATAGTAAAAGATTTCATATGGCTGTGAAAATGCAGGAAATTTAATACTGTAAAATATGCTAAATGGGCAGAAAATACAGGAAAAAATATTTTTCAAAAAATTGGCCGAACTGAAAAAATTTGCATCACGGGTTTCGGGAAAACAACCGCGATGGGCTGCGTGGGTTTCTACCGCGAAGCTGCAATGTGAAGCGCGGATTCCTGTCACACAGTTGCGATGGGCAGCGTGAGTTTCAGCCGCGAAGCCGCGATGTGCAGCGCGGGATTTCGTCACACAGTCGTGATGTGCAGCTCGGCAAATGGCTAGGAAGCCGCGATGTGCAGCACGGGAATTGGCCGCGAAGCCACGGCGAGCCGCGTGGAAAAAATCCTCAAAGTCACAATGAGCCGCGCGACTGTCAAGCAAAAAACCGTGAGGCGAAAGCCGAAAACGGACGCCGAAAAACGAACCCGAAAATGGAAATTTTGGGCTGTTAATGGCAATAGAATGGGCCAAGATCTAGAACATCAATGGATCTACTGTCTAGGATGGCATATCTATGAATTAAACTAACTAAAACTAACAAAAACTAAGATCTAAATAAAAAAACCGAGATCTAAGTATTCGAATCCAGCAGAGTCGCCAAAAACTGTTGACTTGGTTTTGCAACCAAGCTTAGTGCAATGGGCACCTGCTAACTAGTAGCAGCAGTTTGAATAGAAATAAATAACAAAGTACTTTAAACTACATTAATCATGGATCTATGTGAAATAGATAAGTAAACAATGGAAATATTATAGAAAGCAAAACAATTGACAATATGTAAAAAATGATTTTGTATTAAGAATAGGGGCAAGCAAGTGCTTGCAATGGTGATACCTCCAAATGGTGAAGATTGTTGAGCAACTTCCAAGGTGAGTAGCTCCAAGCTCCAAAGGTCCCTTCTCCAAGGTAGCTACAATGGTCAAAAGCTCATGGGATATTTTTACAGCATGAGGATAGGATGATGGATGGATGGCAAGTGAGGAGCCCCTACCACCTTTTTATAGTTTTTGGTGGTGGGGAATACCATTATGGTTTTGAGGAAACCAATGGTATTGACCAACATGGTTTAGGTACCTTTTCCCTCCTTTTTCCTTTTTTGAATATTTTTAATATTTTTATTCCCTTTTTAATATTTTGGGGAATTCCGGACCCTTTTTGAGGGTTTTTATGCTTTTTGAGGAAAAATATTCATTTTGAGTGGAAAAAGAGGTGTATTAAGGTCTTTTGGTGACCTTTTGGTGGCTTTAGAGGCTCAAATGGTGAAAAAGTGGACAAATGGGTCATGTGAATAAGGAAATGAGCTAGTGAGCACTTTTTGGGTGTTAACAACGAGGCTACGGGTATGCCGGTTGGTGCTATTAGTGAATTCAAAACAGCTTTCCATTTGTACATGCAGGAAGAACATGATATAAGCGCAAATCCAAGATCCTAACACACTAAAGAAAATTGTCACACAACACAAAACACACACCATATATAGTATATACAAGATACTAATGCATGAAAGACTCAGGTGTAGTACCTCTTCAGGTAGATCCCATTGCGAGGCTCACCCACAGATATTCCATCATAATCCTCAAGCTCGTATGCTCCCTTCTCCAAGACACGTTTTACGCCATATGGCCCATGCCACATGGACTCAAACTTTCCTACCCTCAGCTTATCATGTTTTTCATCATACGTGAGGACCAAATCCCCCTAGTTGAAGATACAAGGTTTGACTGACTTATCATACTGGGATTTGATGCATTTCTTGTGCGCTTCATTGGCAAGAGCAGCATCGTGGCAGGTCTTGTCGAGTTTTTCCAAGTGACGAAAACGTTCTTCCTCGGCAGTCGTGTTCAGGAGAAGTTCGATTGCAAGTTTTAGTGATGGAATCTCGCACTCTATCAGTAGAACTTACTCCAATCCGTAAACTAGTTGGAAAGGTGTGAACCCGGTGGTAGTCTTAACGAAGGTCTGGTATGCCCATAGGGCATAAAAGAACATGTTATGCCAGTTTGACTTGTGCATACCCACCATGCACTGAAACATGGTTTTCAAGACCTTATTGATGGCCTCTACTTGTCCATTGGACTGTGGGTAGTAAGGTGTTGATTTCTCATGGAGAAAACCCAGTCTGGCGCTTAATTCTTCCACCATCTTGTTTTGAAAATGAGATCCGTGATCGGTGACGATGGCTTGTGGGACTCTGAATCATGTAATGACATGATTAAACATGAAGAGTGCAACGGTTTTACCGTATTCATTGTACGTAGGCATAGACTTGGCCCATTTAGTAAAATGATGATCAGGATGATCATGGATGATGAGCTTCAGGATGTTGCTCCGGATGACATGCAGCAGGACGTTGCAGTGATGATGATCAGGATGATCATGTGTACATCAGGTTGATGTATGGTGAGTATCAGGATGATACTTTGTGGCCGTGGATCAGGTTGTGTAGAGGAGCATGTCTGGGAGATCCTATAGGTCGGAGTTGTGTACCCGTAACAGCCTGGGATGCTCTTTCGAGACATTGCTCTTGGAGGACATGTAATTTGTGCCCTCGGAGATCTTTCAGGTCGGATTTGTGTACCCGTAACATCCTGGGATGCTCTTGCGAGGTTTTGTCCTATGGCATGTAATTTGGGCCCTGGGAGATTTCAGGTCGGAGTTGTGTACCCATAACATCCTGAGATGCTCTTTCGAGGTTTTTCCATGACCACATGTAATTTGTGCCTTGGGAGATTTCAGGTCGGAGTTGTGTACCCATAACATCCTGAGATGCTCTTGCTAGGTTTTGTGGTGACCACATGTAATTTGTGCCCTGGGAGATCCTTCAGGTTGGAGTTGTGTACCCGTAACATCCTGGGATGCTCTTTCAAGGTTTTGTGGTGGGGTCACATGTAATAGCGCCCTGGGAGATCCTACAGGTCGGAGTTGTGTACCCATAACATCCTGGGATGCTCTTTCGAGGTTTTGTGATGCACATAATAAGTCCTGAGGATTCCACAGTATGGCCAGTGATGATGAAGACCTGCAGGTGGTGGGCCTACATCCAGTATGAAAAAGGACTGGCTCTGTAGAACTTCCTATGACGAGTAGAGTCAGAGATTGGTTGAGATAGTAGCAGCAGTGACGATGATCCAGAGAAGAAGACTTGTATAGCAGATCTGTGTCGAGAAATATCTTCCTAGTTAAGAGGGAGTGTTGATGTATATGTAACTTCAAAATGTATTTCATCTGTGTATTATATATATATTTATTGTACCCTTATAAGAGATGTGTTATTCCTCTATAAGGAAGTGTCGTCATGTGGATTGACAAGTGTCGCAAGTGTGTGTAGTTGTCGATGGGTTATTAGACCACCATATGGGGTTGGCCCTAATTAATATATAATATAATGTGGATGTATCTAAGTAGACAAGTCGGCCCTAGTAGGTCACTGGGAAAAAAGGTGAGTATAAATAGAGATAGGAGATCTCTATTTTACTCACTCGGAAAAGTAACTCACTCTCTCTGAAAAGTGGCAAACTAGTGAGGAGGAGGAGGATCATCTGCTAGGAGACTATCTCAGTGTTATTTGGTTGAGCCATTGCTCTCTCTATCTCTTAGGAAGTTGTGGGGTTTTTCACCTTAGGGTTTTCCCCACGGAAACTCTGTGTTTCTTGTCTCTATGTTTTTTATTCTTGTGATGCTTGTGATGCTTGTCATATTATGATTGCCATGCATTGATATACTGTAGATGTTATTCTCTCAGCAAAGATCCTATAGTATTGTGATTTAATACTCAAAATTTAACAAATTGAAAAATTAACATCCTTTGTAACTTACTAAGAAAATCATTTGCAGAAATCGATAAAATATTTTAAGGGAATAAAGTCTTTAAAACCTTCAGAAACACATAGATCATAAGCAATGATAAACCATAATTGTAGATCAATATGTTTAATAAATTGCAAAGATTAAAACAGTGTCAAATAAGCAACTTGGAGGGAATCACATTGATAAAATAAACTTGACAAATAAACAAAAGTGGATCTGAAAAATAACTTTACTGTATTCAATGATAGTCTGTAAGAAATTACAAGCTTGTATCAAAATAGAGCATTCCCAACCTCTCCTGTAGATTTTTCCCTCCAAATTACATCCTCCATACTCTACGAGAGATCATCCCTTTAATAAGAGTTTAGAAAATAATAATACAAGGAGTAAATTCCCACAAACCGGTATTACAAAATCAAAAATAAACTAATGGCCCAAAAAAGATTTCCATTTGTCCCAAATCTCTAAAAACTCATACACATGATTGTTTCTAATCCTTTAACAAAATACCCATGCAGGATCCATTTTCTAATTTTAGGAAGAATCCCATGACAAAATGTAAAATTCAATGACTAATTACTGACTGTCGATAATAGGCAATGGAAGATCCGAAAAATCTTCATTAGGAACTTCTGGATGATTAACAACGTCTTCAAAAATGGAGAAGTCAGCCAAAGGATCTTCCTTCAGGGGAGCTGGTGAAGCAATGGGATCCTCATTGATTATAAAATAATGGAGAATGGTGTCATCTCAATATATGGGCTCTTCAGGGATTTCCTTTTTTTTTTTCTTTGAAGAAGTTGCAAGCAAACGGGTAGAACTTCAGACTCCTCCTCTTCACTACTACTGCTTGTATCAAGAACACCTGCATCAAAAGGTCGTGACATAGGTTCTGGATATAGCAAAAATTGAAGTTCTTCTTCTACAAAAGATCTTCCCAAAGACTTGTGATCTGTCTACATATTGCTTCACACGGGATTATTAGAAGATTATCTCTAAATATTGAATACACGACTCCTCTATAGAATCTAGACAACGAATAAATTGCCTCATATTTGTCTCTGTATCCAATAAAACCCAATAAAACCATAATGATTGAGTATAATGAGCTGCTATGATTAATATATTACGATTTGGACACTGCAATCATCCAAACCGTAACGAAGCAAGTCGTAGCATGTGTTAACTAGATTTAGATTAGGATGAAAGTACAAATCAAATTGAAACATGCATGACTTGAAATTGCATCTGAGAGCTTCTCATTATGGATCAATCAAGTCGGCAATCATGACTTCAAATTTGAGTCGAAGGTGAAAATCATAGTCAAAATCCCAGTTATAAGAACGACATAGAACATAGATTTTACACGTTCAAACAAACGACATGATTTCATCCGTTAGATGAGACATGGACCATAGGATTAGAGGGAAAAAATGGCTGAGATTAACTCCAGCAGGATGCGGGATCGGGTCCATAAGTTTCAAATTCAAACTTTATTCAAAATTCCCAAAATCCGCAATCCAAAATTCCGGGTTGCGGGTTTCTGGTTTTACAAATTGTGCAAAATGAACAAACATGTTTCCAAGATCCACAACCTCGAATTTCGAGTTTCGGGAATGAAAACAACGTTTTAAAACTGAAATAACTTTTTCTACAACCTGCAATCTGCAATTTGCAGGTTGTGGGTTTCGGAAACACACAACACGATTTATTGGCAAAACAAGTTTCCACAATCCGAAATCTGGAATTTTGGGTTTCGGGTTGCGGAATCGATATTTCTAGAATATTTACACAGTCTTCCTGCAATCCACAATTTCGGGTTGCGGGTTTCAGGTTGATGAAATTCCAAAAGAAATAATAAACAATTCTCACAATCCGCAATTGTGGGATTGCGTGTTTCGGGATTTCGGGATTTGCAGTAAGAAAATGATATTTGAATGAATCTTAGGCTTCCTTCATATCAAGAAAACAACCAGAAACTTGGAAATTTTCAAAGGGAAAAATGATAATTAAGCAAACAAGAAACAAAAGGTATGATGCCATAGCAACCCAAAATTTCAAGCTTACCTAAATACCTTTGTATTTACAAAAATGGGGCTCCCATGATCAAAATGAAGTATGCGATCTGTTGTGCCTACAACAGAACGATAAGGAGGCTAACCAAAAGAAGAATAAAGACAACCAAAAAAAATGGTTGTTAACCTTTACAATATGGAACTAGACAAAGGCACGATGAATCTCCTCAAGGAAGGTCTCGTGTTTTCCCTAGTGCCCAAATTCATTCCATTGGAAAACATCATTTGCAGTGTGGAGGATAGCATTCAAATGCTATCTGAGGAGGACATAGAAGGCGTGAGACTAGATTGCGTGCTAATTATGAAAAAGGACAAGCTTCCAAAGGATAATCTCAGTGGCTATGAACGTGAATCCCTCATAAATTTGAGAAAGAATGAGGCGATTGTGGTTCTTAAGGAAGATAAGGGAGGGGCCACAGTGGTGATGAACCGAGAATACTACAACACCAAAATGATAGAACATCTAGAAACAAGTGGGAGCTATAAAAATTTACCATACAATCCAATTTATAGGGTTACGAAAGAGGTGAAGAAAGCCATTAAGGAATCAAACATAGAAGAAAGAGTTTAGAAACGCCTCATGCCTTGTAACAAGATCACGCCCTGAATATATGGCCTTCCAAAGATACACAAGAACGGGGTTCCTCTCAGACCGATTGTGAACACAATTGGATCCCCAACCTATCACCTCTCAAAATATGTAGCAAATTTATTGAGTCCACTTGTGGGGAAAACAGATTCGTTTATCAAAGACTCTAGGGACTTCATAAAGATCATTAAGGAATAAAAATTGCAGGCACATGACTTGCTAATAAGCTTTGATGTTGTGTTTATTTTTACCAAAATCCCCCTAAATGATGCGGTGCAGGTAATATTTGAAGTTGGAGATCCAGAAACTGTAAAACTAGAAGAAGTATGTCTCCGGTCCACTTTCTTCAGCTTTAAAGGTGAATTTTATGAACAAACCAACGGAGTAGAAATGGGGTCCCCTTTATCTCCCACTGTTGCTAATATATTTATGGAGCATCTCGAGAAGAAGGCCCTTCACTCTTTCACCTTACATCCCACAAGATGCAAGAGGTATGTGGATGACACCAATGTGAGATGGCCCCATGGAGTTATCAAGCTTAGCAAATTTCGTGAACATCTTAATAAGCTCTCTGAGGACATAAATTTTACCATGTAAATGAAGGAGAATGGGAGGATCCCCTTCCTTGATGTACTAATCAGCAAAAATAATGATGGAACCCTCATCCATGGGGTCTACAGAAAGAAAAACCACTCAGAGAGCTACCTTCATGCTCACTCACATCACCATCCATCTCAAAAAATTTGGGTAATCAATAGCTTAGCCATGAGATTTTTCCGCATATTAGAAAAGGAAAAACTTGAAAAATAAAAATACCACTTGACCTATGTCTTTAGAATCCTAGGATATAGGAATAAAGACATCAATAAGGCACTGAAAAATGTAGAAAACTTGAGTCAATGGAAGAAGGAGAGAAATAATCTCAAGGCCTTCCTCCCATACATCCAAGGAACTGTAACTGACATAATTGCAAAGGTATTGAGGAGGAAAGAAGTATGGACATCATTCAGACCAATGGAAACCATTAGACAAAAAATGAGGTTGGTGAAAGACAAGATTGATTGGCATCAATATAAAGGAGTGTATAAGGCAGATTGTTCCTGTGGTAACAACTATAGAGGGAAGGCTAGGCGTTCTTTTCAAATAAGCATAAAGGAACCTGGAGATGACATAAGGAGAGGAAAAATACTTCCGCACTCATTAAGCAATCTCTAAAAAAAAAACACCATGTCTTCTTGGAAAACATGAAACTTCTCGCAGTGGAAGACCACTACTACAAACGAAGGGTGAGAGAATCTTTGGAAATCATGAAGCACCTGAACAACCTAAATAGGGATGGGGAACTTGAAATAAGTAAAAGATGGATACCACTGATCATTAAAGAAGGTAATGGAAAAAAAATATGTATGATTTGCATCCCTTCCTTCTTATGTTCTTGACATTATTACTTATTATTAAGAGTATTACTTATTATTATTATTAATAAAAATCATAGGCACTATTCTTATTATTAATATTAATAAGTATTTTGAGATTGAACAATCACCAATAAGACTATTAATTGTTTGATCATGAACAATAACCTATCCTCTTCTTTACTTTTCAATTTGAAAACAGTAATGGATCATGATTCTTATTATTAAAACTTGAACAATCATCATCATTAATATTACTAACCTCATGCATTTGAAAATTATTAAGGACAATGAGGTTATTATTATTATTATTATTATTATTAATGATTATTATTGATGAATTTTATTTCTTAACAATGAGTTACTATTACTATTAATATAAATTTCCTCACTATTATATATTAATTAAAAATATCTAGGGATAGGCTATTATCACTCATCACTTATTATCATGATGGTATTTTAAATGAATGGGCATACCTAATATCCTTCGTCCTTTATTTATTCACCTCGAGAGCAAATCTTCCATCAATATTTTGTCCTAAGGATGAATCTAGTTAAGGATTCGAAACATCGACCTTAAAAATGACTACCGTGGAGAATATCCAGAAACCCACTCTTCTAACACCGACCTTAAAATGACTACCGTGGAGAATCAAGAAACCCACTCTTCTAAACCAAATCTGATCAAAATATGAATGTGCTTCTGTATCCACTTAAGGAATGATCTGTATCTGTACTAAATGACTCCCCTTTAATAATAAATTGGTGGAGAGAAATGTTCTTAATATACTTGCTCAAAATTGGGGTTACTTCTTGATCTCTAATTGCTTGTGAGAAATCAATTAAGTATGTAGTCCCCCCATATTTTGTGTTAATAATCAAAGCAGAATTCCATTACACTATATGATATATGAAGGGAGGTGGAAATGATTTAATACACCAACAACCAACATAATAATTCACTAAGACAATGAGTAACTATTATAATACATGAATATGATCTAGTTGATTGAGAGAGCTAGGTAGCAATGAGGTGAATCGCACCCAACACTTGGTATATAGTATAGATAATCATTAATACACTTATAAACAACTATAAAGATCCCAACAATAATTAAAACATCCACCCAATAGTTAAAAGCATCATGGGTGTGAGAGAACATGCTTAGTAAGAGTAAAAATTCTCAGCATTAGATAAAAAACACCCTAGGTAGTTTGAATTCACCTTAGGAAAAGAAAATTCACCCAGGAATTCTTAAATTCATTTAGGCATTGAATAAATGTTTCAACAATGAGAGAAACATCCCCTGTAAAGATAATTCGTCATGTAGTGATTAAAAACGTTTAGGATCCCTTAAAACGTCCAGGAAGTGCATAAAATTACTTGGGAAAGGAGGAATTAGGGCAACAATAAACAAAAATTCCTAGGTAATGGGGAGAATGCCCCGGGCAATAAGAAAACACCCAAGCAATGGATATAATTTCTCGGGCAATAAGAAAACCAATAAGGAAAGAGAAAAACACCCAACAATCAATAAAAACACATAGGCAAGTGAGACATTCACCCAAAAGTCACTAAAACTATTTTGGAAACTTCTTACCCTAATGCAACAAATATGAGATCTTAATTATTGATTTATGGGATTGGAGTAACATAAGAAGGTGTGAGGAAAAGAGTTGTTGGGACCTCCATTGCACAAGAATAACCAACAATGAAATACATCTACAATTTTGTTTCATAATTTATGCATTCACACTTCCACAATTCACTGACAGGAACTAATAACGCACAGGACCTTCCATTAAAATCAATGGAAGTAATTAAAAATAAAGTAGGAGCAATCTACCATGAACTTAATGGACACAATATTTTACCCTTGAAACCCAAATGCAAAAACTAACATTCAATGGTTTCTCATTATTTCATTTCGGCAATCTTCGGATTACAATGCAACTTTGGGCTTTTTGACACTCTCCTCTTTGGGCCAACAATAGGAAAAAATATAGTTGACAAACTAAGTGAAAGGAGATATAGGAGAGATGGGGGTATTGGTAAAGCCAACAACCATGGATTTTCATCTCCCACTCCCCTCTCCTATTTTTATTTTAAAATTCAATTAAATCTTAGTTTCTTTTATCTTCCTCTCGTTTTCTTATTCACATTCACATTTTCATTATATTTAATGTATCGTCTAATATTTATTCATTGACAAAATGAATTATAGGTACTATGTATTAAAACCATTATTTGTTCAAATCCATTTTCGGATGATGTTTTCCTCTTGAAATCCAAAACCAAAACTCCCCATTCCACTTTTCCATCCCGAGCTCAAATTTCTATTCCTTACATTCAAGGTCTTGATCATACATGTCCATGTTTTTTTCTAGAAAGAATATAAAAGCCTTATGTAAGCCCTTAGTATATGCTCAAATAATTATTCAAAGGTGTCAAAGATAACCGAAACCAATGACATTGTCAAAGTGTTTACCAAACTCCTTTTTCCTCTGGGAACCCTTACATTGGCCAAATCAACTGATCTATCCAATCCCACCTTAAAGAACGCATAGTTGTTACCCTTCTCAAATTCTTGAACAAACAAGCAATTGTCAAGCACTCTAATAGCACTAAACATCTCATTTGTTTTGATCACATAAAAATCCTAACATCTACTCATCATTATTGTAACATCTACTCATCATTATTGAAAGTGCATCACCATATATTCTCAAGAAATTGAAAAACATCATAATAATTTTTATAGCAAAGATAGGTAAAAATTAGACACTCCCAAAAGCTCCTTATTCGATCTTCGTACTTAATATACTTTATTAAGTTCTTCTTGAGTCTATGTTTTTCTTCCGTTTATGTCCTAACATACCAACTCCCTTTTCAAATCCCTTATTATCTTAATTTTTATTTTTCTTTAATTTTAATGGTTTATAATTTCGCTTTTTCATTTTACCGTATTTATCTAATTTTAAGTAATATTATTAGTTACCTCCCTTTCTATCTTAGCCACCTTAAATAAAAATGGTCCTTTCTTTTTCCTTATAAATCTCATCCCAAAATTATTTATGGATTGTTTCTAAAGAGAAACCAAAAAGAAATATAAAAGAGCCTCATAATTATTTTGAACATGCTTTAAGTTTCTTTACAATCCTTTAAGTTAAAATTTTCACTTTTTCACTAAGCTAGGTACAAAAAACATAGTTTAAATATTTACTATATGGCTTATATTAAAAATAACAAGAAATTAGAGAATGAAAAAATTATAAGCATTTGGTGACTCAAAAATTATGGTGAAGTGGGTAATATAAAATAAAGAATCATAATATACTACTTTTGTAACACCTTAGTTTTGACAACTGATGCAAGGATGTAAATATGAATGATAAAAGTCACGTAGGATGAACAAATTGTATCTTGAAACATTAATATAAAATATAGTTGGTTGCGACAGAGGAAAATGCTAGAAGAACATGGGACTATGAATTCACTAGTGGAAAAGAAAAGGGGGCTAAGGATAGCCAAAGGGGGTTATAATATGACCTTAATTGTGACCCTAAGCTTAAAAGTACTTCAACCATACCTTAGTCCTTTATACCTTTGATAATTGGAATGTTATGATTGATCCCAAAATTTAATGAAGGATTAAGTGGCTTATGGTGTGGGATGTGAGTCTTTGGGGGGAGACCACATGGTAAATGAATGCTATGCACCTTAAGTTTCCATGCAGGAAAGGATAGACACATATTTTTCAACGGGGGATATACTAGAACTCAGGGATAGGGAAACTCTCTGACTCTCTTGCTTTCCTAGATGTAGGGAAAGTCAATTGCTTAGGGAATTTATCAGTCAAACCATTTTTTCCTTGTTGAGTGCGGGTGTTGTACTGAAATTCAACCGTGAAAAATTATTTGGAGTTAACTGCCATATTGAATCATGATTTCTTGCCGGTTAATTTACAAACTATGTATGAACCTTTCTTAGATATAATTTTATTAGAATTTAGGTTGCACAACAATCACAATACTAGGTTCTAATACATGTGACAATCCAGCCTAGATCTAGATAGAAAAAACAACCTCACTTAGAATTATTTGCACAAAGAGATAGAAAGAATAGAGAAAAAAATATTGAACAGAACACTAGAGGAAAATCACTTTAGTGGAAAGAATTCCACTTTGATATTATCATTAACATGAGTACAATATATAGATTCTCTCAAGAGACAAAATCGAGAGGCTTAGTGGCAAGTTGAGTATCTCACAATAATGAGACTTAAATTGGACCAATTCACCCATAAATGACATGAGGCCAAGTGTAGCTCATATATTGGACCATAATGAGGTTCAATGAACATAGATGGACCATAAGGAGGTTAGGCTAGTCAAAATAGTTTGAACGGTACCATTATGAGGGCGCATGGGGTGAGTAGTTGGATAAGTAGTGGCCATTAATGCAGAAGTTGACCAAATAATTAAGAGAGTCCACTCCATCTCCTTAAAACAAACAAATGCAATAAATCCCACATAAATGCCAGATAGTGGGGTTCATTGAATCATAAAATGGTGGAAATGAGTGGATATGTGGACAAACAAGGCTTCATGGATATATCACTAGTCTAAGGTGGTCAAATGTGGACAAACTATGGTCCAAGACACTACACTAGGTACTAGAAGGCCAAAAACACTAGGTAGAACAACATGAAGGTCCATGGCATGGATATGATGGGAATATTGTTCTAACACCCCCCCATTAAGCCAAAATTGAAGTGAGCAAGAAAATTATTGAGGGCACGTGTAACAAAGGCTTGTTTTCACCCTTTACATTATTAATCCATATGAACTGAGGAAAGAGGAAAAACCACATCGGAAAATCCTCCCTAAAAAATGGACATGACAGGGATACCAAAACTTATACTCTTCAGAATTTCAAGGATGGAAATATGTCTAGAGGAATCTTCTTCTTGGGAAGAAGTGGAATGTGCTGAACTAGATCATGTACATGTACAACTGCATAATGGAATGTGGAACAATGTAGAGCAACTAAGTAACATTGATAGTAGAGAGAAGGTTTCTCTTTAGACTTGAACATTGAACCAACCAGCGTGCCAGGTCCAAAAGAGACTTGAGATGCTTGAGAATAAGTGCCAAGTGAATCATAAGGATCTTGAAGCATCAAATTCGAATCAATGGAGTTGTAATCAGCTCCAAGAAGGTGGAACAAGAGTTGTTGGCAGGCATTTTGATGAGGAAATATCACGGTACCCGCCGACGTTGTGACACGTTGGATGAAGGCGCAAAAAGAATATTTGGTGTCAAAGTATACCGCAGTTGGTGGGTTTTGGGTCACTTGGACCATATATTTTGTAATATTGAGTCAAGTATACCGCAGTTGGCAGGTTTTGAGTCATGTATTTTGTAATATCGAGTCATTGTACCGCGGTATGAGGGTTTTTGGGTCATTAGACCAAGTCAGTTAGTGGAGTGTCCATAGGTGTCGGTTAGGAAAGTGGACAAGTATTGTAAGAGGCGGAAGCCTATAAATAAAGGAGAACTGTAAGTGTTAGGGATAGAAGTAGATGGAGGAGAGCTAGAGATAGAGCTATATGCGGGGATTGACAGAGATAATGTGGGTGTTGCATAAAGATTGATGTACTTCTTTTGGTTTTCCATGGTAATATAAGGATGATGATTTGGTGCAACCTCTGTGTAATGTTTCTTGATGCCTATGTTATTTCCTGTTCTTAATGCAACTATCTGTTTCTGTTGCTATAATGTGAATGTCGCAATAATGTGTTATCTGTCTATGTGAAAATGCTGCGATTAAAGTAATGTGCGATATCTATTTCTGGTAAAGTTAAATGCTGCGATGTGCTAGAAATTGATGATTGTTGTTAATATAATATTGCCGCAACTCACCTCCTCCCTCGGCAAAAACATGGTTCCGTCTGCTCTTCTTGGACGCCTCGGGTGAGACCTCATCCACTCTGTGGGTGTTGTTGGGTGGGCTCAAACCTGCCCGAGCCAGTGCCCAGGGAGACCGAGGTATGGGTCGACAGTAGGTGGACCCTTGTCGACTATGAGGTCACGATTTGGTCAACAAATGGTTCCGTTGCCGAGACCATGTGCAAAGTAGAAGGAGGTCATGTTGTGGCACCCGATGAAGCCAGAGATACAAAAATAGTTCGATCATAAGTTGGAGGAGTTTGTTGAAGAAGAAAGTTAGAACATGCGACTAACAGTAGATCAATGGGTGGAAAGATACATTCACGACAGACCGCAAGAATGGTTTTTCTATGAATTCTCGGTTATTCTTTACAAATGGTTGTCGAAGCTAACCTTTCAGAAGAAGAACTTCCAGGGTGGTGAACCGACGACATGGAGCCCAAAATTGATTCAGGAATTACAGAAAGTTGATAATAAGGCATCGCGGGCTATCGAAGTTTGGTTTGATAGCATCTTGGAAGGATATATCATGGAATTTGTGGTCGACATGAAGAAATCCTATAGTGAAGTTGAAAGATACTTCTTTGCCGGACCGAGGGGAAAATTTTTGCTATCACTCCAACTGTCGATTAAGATGCTAATCTGTGAGAAAGGTATCTTGAAAATGCACCTCAATCAGTAAGCAGCCTGGTGGGCAGAGGCCGTGGGTATCGCGACTGTCGGGGGGTGGTCGAAGGAATGGTAAAGGGGTAGATGGGTGCAGACCATGATAAGATTGTGAGCAAAGCTGAGGAAGAAAGTGGCCTTATGAGAAGAGGAGCAAGGTTCCAACAGGAAAAGAGGCAGAGGATAGGATAAGGTCTTGTTGCGATCAGACTGCAAGACCGTGAAGGAAGGCCACACGGGATGAAGTGACCTCACAGTCCTGATAGGGACAACCAGGATACACCCAGGATAGAGGCAGGACCAAACCTCGGCACCAACGTGCCCACACCTCTGCTCACTAGTTCTCAACTAGTAAGAAACACTACTTCGATGCCACTGAGTACGTCGACACCGCATAATTTAATTGGTAGTACTAGTACAGTGATAGCAAGAAGGAAGCCCAAGATGGTGGGCGATGATGTTAAGTTAATGTTGTTCCATGGAAGTGCAAGAGACAACCCAGAACAGTACTGGTTTTTGTGTGAAGCAGTCTGGACTGTGAAATAGATCACTGATGACAATATTAAGAAAGGATAGTTAGCCACGACTCTGCGAGGTCATGCCTTAGATTGGTTCATGAAGTTTTTTTGAGTCCCTACAGGGACCTCAGAGAAGTCGTTGGATAAGATTCGAGATGGGTTGATTGTTGAATTTAGACGGCCTAAGTTGGAGGCTCAATATATTACTGAATTGAAGGAAATTAAGCAGTATCCCAATCGGATGGTGTGGGATTTCTATCAGCGATTCAAGACAATAATGGAAAAGGTTAGTTTTGATATGAGCATTGTCCAACATAAAGAATGGTTCATTGCGGCACTGTTACCCCACATTCGGCTGTCGCTGATGCAACAAAACATATTGACGCCTAGCGAAGCTCTAGAGATTGCAATGCAATTGGAGGCGTCGCCAATTGGAGATAATGCAGCTGGGATGTCGCAGAGTCAGACGCAGCTTGACAACCTGACTATACAATTGCAAGATTTAAAGAAGAACAAGGAACAACGCGATGAAGTATGGTGTACGCGATGTCGACGAGAAGGACATACGAAAGACGATTTCCTAGATTTTTGTAATTATTTGGTCTCCGATGCGCCCAGCCCGTTGAATGGTGACAGTATGCTGTGGTGTCGTGTTTGTTCGGTATTTGGGCACAATCGTGATAATTGTCCATATATGCAGAAAATGGTGACAACCCCGCGAAATCTGTATTGCACCTTCTGTAAGTCGATAGGACATGATGACAAGGATTGTCGTTGATATGGGTTTCTACAAGAGAGAATGTGTGATGCATTCTATGTCAAAGATGATCAGCGTGCTGCACCTCTACAGCCGCAGGTAGCTCAACCGCAACCACATATGCAGTTTGTACCGCAGCAGTTCGTACAACAATATACACCAGTGAACCCCCCGCAGCCTCAGTACGTGCAACAACCACAGTATGGACCAAAAGGGCAAGGGATGCCTCCACCACCTATGCAGTAGTAGTTTAACCAACCTCAGTATCAACAGCAGGGAAGCTATCGGGGAGGCTACAGGGGTGGACGTGGTGGTGGATTTGGTCATGGAGGAGGAGGCCAAGGTGGTTGAGGACCTGTTCAATGTTACCACTGTGCGGTATGGGGGCATTATCAGCGCGACTGCCCATTGCTGCAGAATCAGTGTACGTTTTGTTCCGGTAATGATCATACAGTCGAGAATTGTCCACAGTTGATTGCAAGATGGTAGGCTGGGAACACTCCGTAGCTACAGAACCCAGTATAGCAACTAGTACAGAACCTGGTACAACAACCAGTACAGAACCAACCCCCGCAACCACCGTCGAACGCTAATCCGAACATAAATCAACCAGGGAACCTACAACAGAACCCAACACAGGGTGCCAATATTGTGAATATTTCTGCAGAACCTCGACCACAAGATGCTTCGGTGGCTATTGTTACACGTGGAGGTAAGACGACTGGGGAAGATGGCTTGCGACCACTAATTTGGTTAGCTAGTCGAAGGACGGTACCTTTTGACATTGATGTGGAGAGAGAAATGTTCATGGAGGCACATCTCACTTTGGAAAAAGACTATGGTAAGGCTATTCTTTGCGATATGCCGCCTGTCTTTTATGCCACATCAGATGCTGACCGACCACCCCCAGGGATATTGCAAAATTTCCTTGAAAGCTGTCCATCATTGGCATGAGACTCGGCTGCCCTGGTTGATATTGAGGGATGGTTGCAGCAATTTCCAAAGGGACGATAGGAGTCGACAGTAAACTCCTTACAACAATGGATGACTGGCAAGGAAATGCGAATGAATATTCAGATTGGTGATTATGATGTTGATTCGGTTATTCTTGATCTTGGTTCGGATGTTAACATCTTCACCAAACAGGCATGGCAGAAAATGGGGAGTCCCCCATTGAGCTAGTCTCCTATGCAGCTTCGGTTGGCTAATCATGCGAAGGTTACACCTATTGGACGGGTTCCGTGGCTCATGATTGATATTGAGGGCATGAAGACTTATGTTGATTTTGATGTCATTGAAGTAGTTGATGGAGGAAGCTCCTATCCTGTGCTATTGGGGATAGGATGGGCTAACGATAGTGGAGCTGCAATCAAATTCAAGAAGTGGATGATGACTTTTGAGAACCACGATTTTCAAGTTATCGCTCCGTTGGATCCGGCTGAAGGACGCCGATATGTTGAGCCTGTAAAAGATGAGGATCACACTGGTTGGGATCATGCATTCAATATTTCTAAGGATTACATTCATCCCACTATCCATGGTGAGCTGGAGTGGCGCAGTGAGAGTTCTGCCTCTTCCGACTCTAATGACACATTAGAACATTGGCAGAATCGCATGCATGAAGTATCAGTCTGGAAGTGCGGTTTAGTTACGCAACCTTTATGTCATGTTGCAACAGAAACAGTCACACTGCCTACCTATGATGGGTTTCCTGACCTCACTAACTTTTTGGAAGAATTTGAAGAATGGGTCTCAGAACCCCAGCGATTGCTGGCCTTGGAGGAAGCACTGAAGGCTGCTCCAGCATGCTGGTTGGTGACACATAAGAAATTCATTCAAGATTGGTCACAGTGTCGCAGGTTAATGCTGGTTCGATTTGGCAATACTAAGGTTTATCACACTGGCAAGTATGATGGTTGAACTGATCCTAGTGATCATGCGATGGAGTGTCAACGCTTGTGGGTAACGCGACCCAGATATGAGTGGGTTCATTCTTTTGTCCATACTTTGGAGGAGATACTGTGCTCATGGTATAGTGCAGCTGAGTTGCGCCGTGACATTACGACATGGGGGCAGTTGACAATCTGTTTCACTAATATATTCACATTTGCGGATGCCAACCCTGATGTCCATAACGCCCTACATCTCATCCGCAATGTGATCTTTCAGGTTGTTCTACTGAAATGCCTTGTTGACCCACACACCCACAGTCAGATGCAGTCTCTCATGGAGTGTTTCAACATCAGTGGCGGGCCAGAAGACGATGATGATCCCCGGAATATTAACATTCCTGAATCCGAAGGAAGTCGTGATGTGGTACCACCTGTTGCACCAAGTAATCCATTCAATCAGCCATTGCAGCTTCGCAAAATGAATATTGGCACTGAGGCTACTCCCAAGTTTGCTAATGTTGGGGATTATTGGGAGGATGAGTAAAGTTACTGAGTTATTGCATGAGTTTTAGGATGTGTTTCCCACGAAGTTTTCCGAAATGAAGGGCATCTTGGGTGATTTAGGAGAGATGAGGATTCCATTGAAACAAGACGCTAAGCTAGTCCGACAATGACCTTATTTGCTAAACCCGCGACATAAAGAAAAGGTCAAGGTAGAACTTGATCGAATGTTGGATACTGGTATTATCGAACCTATGGAAGAGTTAGAATGGTTCTGTCCTATGGTGGTACAGGACAAGAAAACAGGCGAAGTGCACATTTGTGTCTATTTGCGGAAGTTGAATGATGCCTGCTTGCATGACCCCTTTCCAACCCCGTTTACAGATGAAGTACTTGAAGGAGTGGGTGGCCAGGAGATGTACTCTTTCACTGATGGCTTCTCTAGCTACCATCAGATTCGCATTGCCAAGGAAGATCGCCATAAGACAACTTTTGTTACCGAATGAGGTTGCTAACAGTACACCGTCATGCCCTTTGGTCTGAAGAATGCACCTGCGATATTTTCCCGGGTCGTTGTTGTAGCATTCAAATATTTTATTCAGAAGTTTATGCAGGTATATATGGATGATTGAACTATTTATGGATTGATTCGTGATCATTTGGCCAATTTATGGTTGATGCTTGAGCGATGCCGACAGCACCAGACATTGTTGAACTTGAAGAAATGTATCTTTTGTGCACCCTTTGGAATACTGCTGGGTCATATAGTGTGTAAGCAGGGACTGTTGGTTGATCTAACCAAGATTGCGCTTATTTTGGGGTTGCAACCGCTGACCACTGTTAAGCAGTTGCGTGCGACTTTGGGTCACACAGAATACTATTGCAAGTTCATTAGGGGGTATGCTGCGACTACTGCCCCTATGGAGAAGTTGTTGAAAAAGGATGCAGCATTCCAGTGGAATCCAGAATGCCAGGAAAGTTTCGAAACACTCCAAGCGAAGATGGCGTCGACACCAATTTTGGTTTTTCCGGACTGGAGCAAGGAATTCCATGTCCACCGTTGATGCTTCATCGGTTGCATTAGGGGTTGTATTGGCTCAACCGGGTGAGGGTGACATTGTCATCCCATAGCTTTTGCCAGTTGGAAGCTATCCTCTGCAGAACACAACTACACCACCACAGAACGCGAAGGTCTTGCCATGGTTTACGCGCTGCAGAAATTCAGGCATTATTTGTTGGGTGGCCACTTTAAAATGTTCACTGATCATTCTGCCTTGAAATACTTGGTCAAT
The DNA here is from genome assembly GCA_027924585.1 of Larix kaempferi. Lineage (NCBI taxonomy): Eukaryota > Viridiplantae > Streptophyta > Pinopsida > Pinales > Pinaceae > Larix > Larix kaempferi. The sequence continues at coordinate 804,303 of BSBM01000915.1, read as the reverse complement.
AAACCTGTTTTGGGGGGGAAGATCTGTTGGTGGCTACTGTTGTTTCAGGAATTTGATTTTGAGGTTGTTGTGAAGCCGATGCGGTTGAATGCTGGACACGATCATTTGTCACGGATTGATATAGGGGAGGAACTGAGTAATATTGAATACAGGTTGTCGGACGGCCAGCTGTTTCACGTCGTCGCTGCTGATCAATACTTTGATGACATCCTTCAGTTTCTGGTAACTGGCACTGCGCCCAATGACTTTACCACTGCTCAAAAGAAGCAATTGGTCGTCAAGTCTGCTGACTTTCAATTGATTGCAGGAGAGTTGTATAAATTGGGTGTTGATGAGATATTGCGCAGATGTGTCTTGCTGCATGAGCAGCCGTAGATATTGGCTGAGGCACATGGTGGTGTTGCGGGAGGACATTATGGCGATCGGGTGACTGCCAAGAAAATACTGCGTACAGTTCTTTGGTGGCCTACATTACATAATGATGCGACAGACTATGCACGATCTTCTGATGTCTGTCAATGAACTGGCAAGCCATCGACACGAGACGAAATGTCGTTGCTACCTCCGGTAACATTACAACCATTTGAGAAGTGGGTTGTGGATTTTGTGGGGCCGATCAATCCACCAGGAAAATGTACGGGTGCACGATACATCATTATAGTGACAGAGTATTTGACCCAATGGGTTGAGGTAGCACCTGTAGTTGATTGTTCCGCAACAACAGCCACTCGATTTTTGTTTGATCACATTATCACTCGTTTCGGCTGCCCCAAGATAGCTCTGAGTGATCAAGGCAGCCACTTTCTTAATCGCACTATCAACGCATTGATGGAGGAATTGCAGATACAACATAAGAAAAGTACACCCTATCACCCTCAGGTGAATGGAATGGTCCAGGCTTTTAACAAGGTATTGGAGCATGTGTTGACAAAGGTGTGAAATGCAAACTGCGATGACTGGGATTTGAAAGTTACAGCGGTATTATGGGCCTATCACACTACATGTAAACGACTGACTGGTCAGAGGCCTTTCAAGATGGTATATGGGAAGGAAGCAATTATGCCGATGGAGTATATTGTCCCAAGTCTATGCATTGCGGCTATTACAGGTATGGATGATGTTGCAGCATTAAATGAGTGTTTAGCACAATTGGTCAAGCTAGAAGAGGATCGATTTATCACTGGCTTTCATCAAGGGGTGGAGAAGGATCGCCAGAAGGCATGGCATGATTGCCACATAGAAAATAAACAGTTTCAGTAAGGCGACTTAGTGCTATTATACTACAGCAAGTTTATGAAACATCCAGGCAAGTTGTAGATGCATTGGCTAGGTCCCTACCACATCCATAGTATTACTTCTGGAGGAGTAGTTCAGTTGCAGCGATTGGATGGGGGGATGCTCCCCAAGCTAGTCAATGGTCACAGGTTGAAGCTCTATCGCACGGGCTCAGAGCAGTGCGATGTCTGAGGCGCATTGGTAAAAAAAAAAAAAAAAAGATAATGAATAAGTGATGATGAGTGTGGCAGGTTGATTGATGACAAATGGTGCACCGACAGCAGTGGGTATGCGCAAGAGGGAGCGACTTGTGCCACCAGTCAGAGACTCATGACGGTGTTTGCACTCAGGTTCGCTGACAAATTTTGTACGATGAATTTGGGAGGGTACAGTGAAATGGTGGGACTACTGGCCACCCTCTCTACATATGATTGCGTCTAACTGATTTAGCTGGGTTCACACATGACGACGACATGTTTTGCACATGGCACGCTGGGCCAGGATGACCAGTGGGGTAGTTCATGTGGTGGCACATGGGAGATTTGGGTGGCAGCATGGTCACCCCTCCATTATGACAGTCGGTCGGCTCATACGCATAGATGAAAGGTACTAGAGCATCATTTTCCCCGTCTTGACATAGGAGAGCCGGGCTATAAGTAATTGAGGAAGTTGGTAGTTCACCTTAAAGAAGTTGTTTCGACATAGAGTAGTAATGTTGGTTAATCAGTATAGGAGTTGAGGCTGTAAGAAATTCCAAGGAGGTTGTGGAAATAATTCATTTTGCTTCCCATGGTAGCACCCCAGGGGCCCTGCGAGCTCGAACGACGAATGTCCCTAAGTGTCTTGATACAACGGGTTCACTTGCATTGTCTACGCCCAGGCCAGTGCCAGGGAGACTACGGTATGCGTCGATAGTGAAATGGACCCCTGGCCGGTCCCGCATGATTCAATATGTAGTAGTTGTTCGAAGAGTTGTGCTACTTTTGATCCGAACGATGGTTGGGGAGGTCGCTCCCTGACTTCAGTCGAAGACGTGCGCTAGTACGAAACAAATGTGCTAGTGTCATCTGTCGTTCTCATCGCTTGGCACTGTTCATCCTCTTTTCCTTTCAGTCTACCTTATTCCATGCGACTAGAGGATTTGTTCGCGATGTGCCTGACATCAAGTCGAGGGTCGCCTACTCTCGTGGAGGACTTACAGAATTGGTAGCCGAGGATCTATACAGCCGAAAGGAGGAGACAATAGTTCATGATCCAGACAGTAAGAACAGATGCAGTTAACGTGGCTCGAGGGTGAGCCACAATATTGTGTTGGGGTCCTGCTGGCAGGCGGTTGGATGAGGAAAGATCGCGGTACCACCGACGTTGCGACACATTGGATGAAGGCGCAAAAGGAGTATTTGGTGTCAAAGTATACCACAGTTGGCTGGTTTTGGGTCACTTTGACCATATATTTTGTAATATTGAGTCAAGTTTACCGCAGTTTGCAGGTTTTGGGTCATGTATTTTGTAATATTGAGTCATTGTACCGTGGTATGTGGGTTTTTGGGTCATTAGACCAAGTCAGTTAGTGGAGTGTCCATAGGTGTCGGTTAGGAAAGTGGACAAGTATTGTAAGAGGCTGAAGCCTATAAATAAAGGAGAATTGTAAGTGTTAGGGATAGAAGTAGATGGAGGAGAGCTAGAGATAGAGCTATATGCGGGGATTGATAGAGCTAATGCAGGTGTTGCATAAAAATTGATGTACTTCTTTTGGTTTTCGATGGTAATATAAGGATGATGATTTGGTGCAACCTCTGTGTAATGTTGCTTGATGCCTATGTTATTTCATGTTCTTAATGCAGCTATCTGTTTCTGTTGCTATAATGTGAATGTCGCAATAATGTGTTATCTGTTTATGTGAAAATGCTGCGATTAAAGTAATGTGCGATATCTGTTTTTGGTAAAGTTAAATGTTGCGATGTGCTAGAACTTCATGATTGCTATTAATATAATATTGCCTCAACTCACCTCCTCTCTCGGCGGAAACATGGTTCCGTTTGCTCTTCCTGGACGCCTCGGGTGAGACCTCATCCGCTCTACGGGTGTTGCTAGGTGGGCTCAAACCTTCCCAGGCCAGTGCCCAGGGAGACTGCGGTATGGGTCAACAGTTGGTGGACCCCTATCGACTGTGAGGCAACAAGAGTCCCAAGTGTGCCAATGAGATGGATAAGGCTTCTCCATCTTCTGTGAAACTCTAAAAATCGGTGCTAGCGATAATATAGGAATACATAAGAAGCATGGATCCAAGGAGGGAAAATGCTACAACTCCAAGCTTTGATCCTTCTCCCATAACAACCAAGGGAAGAACAATGATGATATATGGAAATACTTCTCTTCAACAATAGTGATGGCAACAACTCGTATCTTATATTCATGAAAAAAACTTCATGGAAAACAGAGGAAGCCACAGAGGAAGAAAGTTGAACTGGATAGAATGTTGAGTCTTCTACCATTTCTTCATGTACCTACAAACAACACTCTCTGAAATGAAACTATGGAAATTTTTTTGCATCAGACTAGCTCTGACACCATATTAGAATTTAGATTGCAAAACAATCAAAATACTGCGTTCTGATACATGTGACAATCCAACCTAGATCTAGATAGAAAAAACAATACCACTTATAATTATTTGCACAAAGAGATAGCAGAATATAGAAGAAATATTGAACATAACACTAGAGGAAAATCACTCTAGTGGGAAGAATTCCACTCTAATATTATTAATTAACATGAGTACAATATATAGATTCTCTCAAGAGACACAATAGAGAGGCTCAGTGGCAAGTTGAGTAGATCACAATAATGGGTCTTAGATTGGACCAATCCACCCATCAATGACATGAGGCTAAGTGTAACTCATAGATTGGGCCATAATGAGGTTCAATGAACATAGATGGACCACGAGGATGTTAGGCTAGTCAAAATCATGTGAAAGGTACCATTATGAGGGCGCATGGGATGAGTAGTTGGCTAAGTAGTTGGATTAATGCACAAGTTGGCCAAATAATTAGGAAAGCACACTCCATCTCCTTAAAATATGGAAATGCAATAACTCCCACATAAATGCAAGGTAGTGGGTGGCACTGACTCCTAAAATGGTGGAAATGAGTGGATAAGTCGACAAACAAGACTTCATTGATATATCACTAGTCTAAGGTGGTCGAATGTGGACAAACTATGGTTCTAGACACTAGACTATGCACTAGAAGGCCAAATAACACTAGGTAGAACAACATGAAGGTCCATGGAATGTATATGATGGGAATATTGTTCTAAGAAATTTTGGACATAGTTTTCCAGTGATGGCCTAGTGTAAGGTATTCCACTTATTTTCTCTGGAATAGTTTTTGAGGAAGATATTACACTATTTGGTTTGGAATTGGTTGATGGGCATCATGAGATAGTGGTGGCCTAGTGTAAGGTAATCTAGTTTTTTTTCTCTGGAAAGGATATTGGGGGAGGAATGAAAATCTATGCTATTGATGTGAAATTGTTAAGTGCCAAAGTCTGAGAGATATCCTGGAGAGGAATTACTTTGTGCACATATCCATTTTCCTTTTCCCATCAACCTTTATATTTCTACTAATGAATTGAAATTCTCATCTTGTTGGTGTAACATTGCCGAGAGATTGATTAACAAGCCATCCTACGGTTGTGTGGAGTGTTCCTGACACATGGTCAATTTCTTAAGCTACTAATTATTCAAATAAGTGTTCCTACTTTGTTTAAACCATTTTATTTACTCTGTATATGTTGTATGCATGATGAATAAAATGATTCAGGAAGGAATTGGAATTAATTGTTACCTTGAATTTACCTAGTCAATTGTAATCTCTCTTCTAGAACGGTTCTAGTATTATTTGGAAGTTTGGAATTGGTTTCCTATTAGAAATGAATGCTTTGTGATTACTTTTTTTTTTGAAAGAGCTGGGTGAATACTATGTGTTTTTGTTTGATATTTAAAGTTTGCATATATTGTTGAAACATAAGATTTATTTATAAATATTTTTCGCATCATTGGAACGCATCTTATGAGAGCTGGTAATGTTTTTTGTTTCCAATGCCATACTTAACTCTGGAATGCAATGAAAGAGCAAGAATGATCTATGTGTACTTGTTATTATGTTGGTAAACATTTAAATAACATGTATTTTGGAAATGCTTTGATATTGTCTTAAATTCGTCCAAATGCATTGCCAATGCATTTGGCAAGAACTGGGATGTCCAACATTATGTTTTGAATATATATATATATATATATATATATATATATATATATTATTCTGAAATGCATTTGGAAAAAGATGGAAATATTGTGAGTTGAGTTTCCATGGTAGTGCGTACATTTAGTTAGGTAGTAAATTATTTATGGAATAATGTTAAATGGTTATTCCTCTTTCCTGACATGGAATGTTGGATGTTTTTCTATGATCGAAATCATTATCCTATATATATATAGATAGCTTATTCATTATTCTGAAATGCATTTGGAAAAAAGATGGAAATATTGTGAGTTGAGTTTCCATGGTAGTGCGTACGTTTAGTTAGCTAGTAAATTATTTATGGAATTATGTTACATGGTTATTCCTCTTTCCTGAGATGGAATGTTGGATGTTTTTCTATGATCGAAATCATTATCCGGGATGTCTTTGGAAGCTAAACTTGGGTTTGTGAGCCTTAAGTTTTTATGTAAAAATTTTGAAGCCAAATGGTTGATTGCTTAATACCTTTATAAATGGTTTAAGTTAAAATAGTAAGCTTGAAGAGAGGTGTTTGTATGATTTGTCATTCAGTATAGATTTTAGGTCTTCGCTTACTTTTCATTTATGAATTAGGCTAATTTTCATAGGGGGTTGGAAGATGCCTTCCATTTTTATGTAAAATTTAAGAGCACAAGTTAGTGTTATCACCTTGCATATGAAAACGGTTGTGTGTGGTTTAATGTTGTAACTAGGTACTGTACAACTTTCAAGCCTTAAATTCTAGAGGTTTAGAGGTGAATACTATAGCTCATCAACTTTGAAAGGAATCTTTCTTGTAGTAGGAAGAAAGTAGTGAAAAATATTAGTTTAAATTTAAGGAGGAATTGAAAGATGTAATATAATAAGATAATTAACATAATACTATAAAGATGTGATCAAACTTAATTTAGAAGATAAACAAAATTCTTTTTTTGGATAGTTAAACTTGAATAATTCTTAAAATGTAGGTGGATGAAAAAATTTGTTGTTTTTGTGATATTAAGAGAATTGAAAATGAAAATCACTTTCTCATAAATGTCGTGGACATTCTCAATACAATGCAAATTCAAAACATTTCCTATAATATATTACCTGCTTTAGTTAAATGGGTTGTCTTATCCATCCATCATCTACCAGTTATTAAGAGAATTGAAAATGAAAATCACTTTCTCATAAATGTCGTGGACATTCCCAATACAATACAAATTCAAAACATTTCTTATAATATATTACCTCCTTTAGTTAAATGGGTTGTCTTATCCATCCATCATCTACCAGTGATTATTATTATTATTATTTTTTCCAATTTTGAACTACGACCATAAAATCAATCTAGACAGTACACTTGTCCCATCCTCCTTCAATCTAGGAAAAGCATAGATGGTAGTGCACCCCAAATCTTATAATTCATAAGAACTAGCATGAACACTTAACTTCTGGCCGGTACTTTTTCTCCATGTTTATTACCTATTACTATTATTATTATTTACTATTATTAATATTATTATATATAATAATTATTATTATTATTTATTTCTAATTTTGAAGGACAACCATAAAATCAATCTGAAGAGTACACTTGTCTCATTCTCTTGCAATCTAGGAAAATCATAGATGGTAGTCCACCCCAAATTATAAGATATAAACACTAATTATGCAATCAATTTTTCAAGGTTACAAATAAAATTCCAAAAAAACTAAATAATTCTATTTTTAAAATTTTAAAATGTGATAAAACAAAGTTATAAGTTCAATATGACGTGGACCATTAGGTGGAGAGATGAGCAACGAAACGGTTTAGTCAGCTTTGGTAGTTTCCAGGAGATGTGGTATATACAAGTGACCCTACGCTTATCTCTATTATCTTTATTGCTGATTCCATTTAACGGGCATGGAGCAAGGTCAACCTTTGACCTTGCTCCATGATCATTGGATGGAGGGAATCAGCAATTAAGTGGCACACAGAATTATGGGCATGGGCAGTCCCCCACATTCACTCTAACGTATTCCGATCCGTTCGTTGCGTATTTCGTTTTCAAATTACAATTTCGGACCCATCACTTGGTTAGGTTTTTTTTTTCACTTATAAATATGATTTTGGCGGATGACATAAATCCGTAACTCACAAAGGGAGAAAAAGGAAGGAGAAGGTGGTGGAGTTGATTTTGTTGCCCGCAGAAGATTAAGCCCCAGCAGAAGAAAAACCTGCATCGCGTTATGGCCTCTAAGAGGTTCGACAAGCAAGAGCTTCTCCAATTTCATGACTTAGTCCGTCATCGATTGGAGAACATACCCGCAGACATTTTTCAACCACATGACTGCTATTTCACAGACTCCATTGCCAGCAGCCGCCCAGCTTCTTCCTTGCTTCCGGTGGAAACACCGGAGCCGGTCATTTCCGGGATTCCGCTGGAAAGACTGGACCCCATTTCCTTAACCCAGTTGCAGGTTTGGCAAGTCCTCTGCGGCCGGGTGCTCTACGGCACTCTCTGCGCGGAGGCCTTCCTCACGAGCGGTATTATCATGACTATGCTTGAGGACGATAATGGCGATGCCGTCAGGCTGGCAATCTACAATGCGGCTGATTCGCAGACGAACATCAAGAGCGTTTACCCCAAGGGAGCCAAGTTGGCCATCAGGGATCCCTATCTTAAGCGCGACGGAGACGGATGCCTCGGCATTCGTATCGACAATCCTGCCAACATCGAGATGCATGTTAGCAATCCAGAAAAGGATAACCCGTATGATATAGATGTATTAATGGAGGCAATTTCGTCGTTAACTTAATTAAGCCAATCTCGATAATATCTTCGTATGGCAGAGTTGTTCGTTATTCTGTCATGAATATTATTCGAATGGACAGAGTCTTTCTGTGGGGATTCGTTTTTGGCTCTCCTTGGGTTTTTTATCGTTGGATTATCTGGTGGGATTGTCTGTTTAGTCTTGGTGCTGAGATTGATCTGTGATGATTGGTATGTCATGTGTTGTTTTTGGCTGGGTGCAGTTGTGATGGAGTTCTGTACACATTTGGGTGTCTTGATGGACGGTTCTGTCTCTGGAAGTTTTTGGCATTTCAGAAATTTGATCCTTACTATATTTTATCTTATATTTTTAATAAAGTATAATTTTTTTTGTCTTAAAAAAAGAGTTGTTTGTTATTAGCCGTTATTTCATGTGTATTTAAGAAATATTGAAATTGAATTAGATGTGGTTGGAGTGTAAATATATTCCACTTGTGTGTAACCTTCCTTAATGGTCAAGAATCCCCATAGTATCAGTATTAATTTTGGAATCCTTGTTAGTGAATTCCATGATTAAATGTATATAAAAAAATGTAGAGTTTAATAACAAGGATAATCATAAGTGGAAGCTGATTTGATACTATTTTAGATCCAAATCCTAAGCTCTATCTATTTAGCAGGGATCAAATCTCTTGAGATGCAAGTCTCTTTTCAGGTATTGCACTCAATAAGTTAATCGAGAAGATGTTTGCACCTCAAAAAATCTGAGCACTTGATAAAGCTTAGGATTTGGATCTAAAATGGTAATAGTTTTATTATTAATTATGGCACCACATATAATATTTATTATTTTTTTATTATTTTATTAAATAGAAATGTGATAACATTTTCTCTCTATACTAGATTATAGACCTGTCCACACAATTAAAACAAAATTGAATAAAATAACTTAGATTTTATAAACTAGTGTTGATTTAGGATAAACCAACTTAGATTTTAATAAACATATATTATTTTAAAGTTGATTTTTGATAACCAACTTAGATTTTAATAAATAAAGTAGATATATGTTTTAACCTGGGCTATTTAAAATGTTCCATATTTATCCACCTGATAATTAATTCTATTAATGTGTATTTATTTAATTAATTAAAATATAAAATATTTTTTTAATTAAATTCTATTAAGATGTCATTTTTTAAATTTGTAATATAAAGGATAAATTGTCTATATTTATTTGGACCCTGGAATGATTTTTGTGTGTAATATAAAGGATAAATGGTCTATATTTATTTGACGTTGGAATCAAGGTATTTGTAATATAAAGGATAAATTGTCTATATTTATTTGTACCCTGGAATATGGAATGATTTTTGTGTGTAATATAAAGGATAAATGGTCTATATTTATTTGACGTTGGAATCAAGGTATAAGATGATTTTTGTGTAATGATTTTGAAGTAAATTTTAAGAAATGGTTATCATTAATAATTATGAAGTAAATCTTAGGAGATGTGTAATTTTTAATTTTTAATTTAAAAAAAAATGATGTTGATATTTATATTTATAATTTTTAATATTTTAGTGATAATGATATGGATATTTATATATTTTTTAATATTTTACTATTAATAAATTGTATTAATGTTTTTATTTTAATATAATTAATTGTACTAAGAGGAGTGAAGTGTTTTATAGTTAGTAATTATCAAAAGTAATTAAAAACACTCATGTCCATCTATATATTAAAAAAATTAAAACTTAAACCTGGATCTATCAAGCAAGAGAGAAATCAAATTTCTTGATCTATCAAATTAAAAAAATTAAAACTTAAACCTGGATCTATCAAGCAAGAGAGAAATCAAATTTCTTGATCTATCAAATTAAAAAAATTAAAACTTAAACCTGGATCTATCAAGCAAGAGAGAAATCAAATTTCTTGATCTATCAAGCAAGAGAGGAATCAAATTTCTTGAGTTTAAGATTAAAAAGGAATTACACCTCAAGAAATTGCACCTCAAGAAATTGGAACTCAATCAGTGCTTGATAGATCCAGGTTTAATATGGATCAATGCTCGTGACTTAATTTTCATCAACTGATTACAATAATTACTCTTTGAAACCGTTACTGTGTCATTCGGTGTGCAAGGATTCGAAGGGATGACTAGTGGATGCCTAAATTTTTCCATACTAAACCTTGCCTTCTCTCTTAGTTTGTTTACTTTTTTCAAGGGGAAACTTCATCCTTGTAGATTTTTTTCTCCATTTCTTTTGTTATCCGTCTCCATAAGGTTATAATGCAAAAATAAAAATCTCCATGAGGTTCTAATAAAACAAAAATATGTCAAAAATAGTGAATCCAATCAATTTCAACAATAAATATCACATACAATATAGTATTTCTCATGAGATTTGTGTGCTTGAAGAACAACCTTCCTAATGTGAGGAGACAAAATGATGGCTGAAGATCTTATGCATAAATAACATGCAACTGTTCCTTATACATTTTGCAAGGGTTTGCTGAGGAGGGGAGAGACAGTGTGAGAGAGGGTGTTAATAAGGGATACGTGGAGGAGGGGAGAGAGGGAGAGAGAGAGAGAGAGAGAGAGAGAGAGAGAGAGGGTGGTAGTGATTAAGGGGATGGGGAGTGGTATTAGGAGAGAGAGGTAGGGGGGGCATTAGGTGTAGAGAGAGAGAGAGAGAGAGAGAGATGGGGTGGGTGGTTGGTGGTAGGGTGGAGGAGGATCAATAGAGACAAAGAGAGAGGGGGGTTAGGGGTAGAGAGAGAGAGACTGGGGTAGACACTAGGGGTAGGTGGAGGAGTAGGGGAGAGAGAGAGACAGGGGTAGACACTAGGGGTAGGTGGAGGAGTAGGGGAGAGAGAGAGTGGGAGAGGGGTTTAGTAATAGTTGGGGGGGGGGAGGGAGAGAAAGAGAGAGTATGGGGCTCAGTGGTAAGGGGAGGAGTAGGTGGGAGAGAGAGAGGAGGGGGGTTAGTTGTAGGGGGCAGGGGAATCAAGAGAGACATAGAGAGAGGGGGGTTAAGGATAGGGAAGGGGAGAGAGAGAGAGAGAGAGAGAGAGAGAGAGAGTACGGGGTGGTTAATGACAGGAGTAGGAGAGAGCGAAGGAGAGAGAGGGGGTTGGTTAGGGTTAGGGGGATTATGGGGTAGTTAAGAAGAAAGAGAGTGGAGGGTAAGGGGTAGAAAGAGAGAGATATGTTAGGGGGTTGGTGGATAGAGAGGGGGGGGGTGGGGGTTAGGGGTGGGTGTAGGAGTAGGGGAGGAGTGGGAGAAGGTGTTAGTAAGGGAGAGAGAGAGAGAGAGAGAGAGAGAGAAGGTGGGTTAAAGGTAGACAGAGGAGAAATTATCGAAATGGGTCTCTAGACACAAGAGCTCTATTGGTATGGTCATGGCATTGGCATTCATCAAAATAGTCTTATTCCTAACTTAATGGGAAGATTAGGAAATATCCGTAAGGGAGGACAAAGTCTACCATCAAAGTCCCTCCATTAATCTGTTGAGGATAGATGGATTTGTTAATTTGAGTCACTCATTAGCAAATTAAACGATGCAATCCAAGAGATAAATCACATATGGGTTTGAGGAGATAAACCATTTCAAGCTAGGGTGCCTAGACATCCAAAATTAACTTGGAAGAGAATTGGGAAATATAACATGCATGTGTTTAGTAACATGTGTGCATTTTTAACATGTGCACCTTAATAAGATGTGTGCCATTTATTTGAATAATAACACACAAGCATGAATAATGCGTGTGTGTTTTTAATTTCAAAAAATAATGGCGCGATTTGATTTTTTCATCTATCTGTTGCATGAGTTGTCCACTTTGGTTTTAGGTTCAAATTGTCAAGATTGTAGGTTCAACTTGCAAATAACAAAACATGTCCATTTTTTCATTTCCCTAATATGCTCTACGTGTTTGTTAGTAATGAAATTGCACACATGTATAGATATATTTGTGTAGATTCCAAATATATATATATATTTTAGGAAGACAATATTGTTTTATATTTTATATTTTTATTTATTTTGTCATATGTAAAATTTCTGAAAAAACATAGGTCTCTTATTTTCTTTGTAACTTTTGATTGGTTCTCTTATTTTGAAAACAAAAAAGAACTTGCACAAGTACAAATGAAGACCTACACACTAAAAATAGGTTCATTGATTGTGTTAAGACCCTCGTAGTAGGGTGTAATGCTCCACCTTCTCATTCCATGGATTCATTCACTTTCTTATTTTAAAAAAATATAAAAGTAATATTAAAAATTATGGAAAAATAGTGTCATGCAATAACATCCTATTATCTACAACTCTACCAAAAAAATCATTCTTTACATACCAAACCTAGGCCTAATGCAAACATATGCATTATGTTTTAAAAAGAAAAGTAACATACCAATATTATAATCTAACACAATTTTATGGAGTTATACTAATTTTCCATAAATAAAATTTATATATTCTAGAAGGTACCTTCATTGTCTACATTTCATATTGTTACACATGTTCTAAAAAGTTGTGTAGGTACCTGTAATATATAACATATCTTATTACACACTAGGAACCTTGTAGTCCATAAAGTGCTATGGATACATGTGTGATTCAATATTTTTTATTATAGACATTTACATGTATACCTTGTAGTTTACAAGACTATTCATATTTTCTAACATTTAAAATCCATTAACATCTTTCATTTAAATCACCACTTAGTGGAACCCAATGGTGACCTAGCTTATCTGGTTGATCCAACACATAATTGACACCTTATACCCATTTTCAGAGTTGGGTATTGGTCCTTAAATGCTTCCATTGGGATACATTTATCGGGCCATACCTACAATATTCTCATGCTGCCAACCTAATGTCCCCAACCTCAATGTTGCTTTTCCTACTTGTTGTACACATCAAGAATTCTATATCAGGAGTCAACAATGTATCTCTTACTCAACCATCCCAATGCTACCATCCCAATATTCCCATCTCGATATGCATTTTCCAATGTTTTACTAGAACTCAGACGTCGAGATGATGCCAAGCCTTATATTCCATTCAATTTCGACGTTTCCTTCTAGATGTATCCATTTATATGTTTTATCAGAACCTTGGACATCAGAACCTCAGGCATTGGAATGAATCTGCAACTCCTTCTTAGTTCCCTTATGATATTTCCTTTCCGGCGTATCCATTCCGATGTTTTATTAAAATCACAGAAATCATAACCTCATACATTCAAATTACTTTGCAACTCCTTCTCGGCTCCCTTTTGATGTTTTCTTCACAACCTCGGTCCTGCCACCTTGAGATTGGAACGTAGGGATGCTCTGACTTGATAATCCAGTCAGAGCTCTCTCGATGTCACCATTTTGATGTCAGTTCTCTGATATTTATACTTACTCTGCTAATCAAAATGTGACTAATGCATGAACGTAGGTTTCCCTTAACAAATAGACTTTGCCCTTGGGTGGCTTAATCAAACTTCCCAAAGAATAATCCAAGGAATGAATTTGAATTTCCATTAACATATGACTTTGGCCTCTGAATAAATTAGCTATTTTGTAGACCTTTTCTAAGGTTTATAAGCTACTATGGTATTACGGCCCTTGAGTTTCCTTCACTGCAGAACATTCAATTTCAGACTTAACTCATCAGGAAGAACCTCATACTGCTTCCAAACACAAAATTCAGTTCCTGCATTCTTTGGAAAGGAAATGAATACTAACTAAAAATTAACTCTGAAGACCTCCATTTCATGAGATGAATATCCAAGGAATTAAGTAAATGGCGAACACTTAGTCTCAATTTTTGGATAACCCAACGTAGCAGGATAAAAAAGACATCCCATGGGAGGTATATGGTCGCAACATAGTAGTTTTCCCAAATTAATCCATTTAAAAATGTGAGCATTATCCTTATCAGTCATCAACCAAATGCATAGAATTACACTGTCATTTTTATTGTTCAACATTCATGAATAGAATTAGGGACATTATTCCATCTTTCTAATTGTTCAACATTCATGAACTTATAACTATTACTAAGCATAATTTTAACATTAAGCATTAAACTACTTTTCTGGTTCACACCATATAACTCATTAAACATAAGTTTCCATCAACTAACACTATGAATCTCTTAAGCACTCCATGAACGTCATATGTAGAGCTCAATTATGCCAATATTCACTTGAAATCAATCACAGACAAAGTTGTTATAGGATTCAAGCCTTGAACAAAATTTCCTTCAGCTATTTAAACACTTTTATATCCATGCAGGAATACAGATAGAACACATAGAACAGTTGAACCGTAGACAGGTTCTCAACCATTTTAAGCAAATAAACAATAGGAATAGGAAATGTTCCATTTCTCAATTTATATGTTCATAAAACTAATCGTAGGAATATAAATTCAAAGTAGAGGAATGCAAATTCAATCTATACATAACCAGGCATAGTATATAACTCCAATACCTATAAAATTCATTATATTCATAATCTGTATAATGAATACAATTCCTTCTTATTACAGAGCATACTACTTATCCAAATGAGTAGAGAATACTTGTGCAACTATATGAGGGTGAGGTGTGCACCTCCCAACCATAGGATTCCTTGCTCATAAATCTATTAGCAAGCTGCCACCCCTAAGATGAGACTATGAATCTATAAGGAGAAATATGGTACCATCCTGAAATATAAGTTCTACGTACAGTGTAAAACTTGCAACAATAGTTACCCTTCACTACTCCCTCTCTACTATTCTTTAAATGATAGAATGTTAGGAAAAATCAGAGAAATGTTCCTTTTTGCATGCATGCACTCATCTGCATGGATATCTTCAACCACATGGACTTCCTCGAAATACTCATGTCCCATCCTATGCAATAATTCCCCATTAGCACAAAATTAAGGATTAAGGACAATCAAAAAGTATTTAAGGATTAAACATTGTAAATGTACCTTTTTTTGTACTTAAGGTTAGGCTGAGGTCATGTTATAATCCCCACATAATGTCTACAACCACCTTTCTTTCTCTCTCCATATATTTCTCTCTCATGGATTCATAGTCCCCCATTCTCTTTTAGCCTTCACCTTAGCCACAATTAGCTGAATTTATATATTATTAATAATGTTCATTTACATATCACAATTGTTCTGCCCTTTCCCTTATCATGACTTGTCCTACACAATAAAACATGGGGCTCAAAATGGGGTTGTTACATTCCCCTCTCCCTTAGATTAACACCATCCTCATTGTTTTAATTCTTACGGACTCCATACAACATTTACATATAATCATTTTTTTTAAAAACAATGTAGGTTCTTCTCCTATATTATATCTTCCAATTGGTCTTCTTAGGGTTGTACCAGGTCCATTTGACCTTGGCATTCCCCATTTATTTTCTCCTAATAACCTTGACCTTCCAACTCAACTTGTAAATTGGTTTTTGTAGGAATTATTTCTTTTGTTACACCTTCCAAATCAATCATGGAATTTGGAATATTGTGTAGGTTAGATTTTTGGTTACCCCTTTTTGGGAATTTCTTATAGTAATTATTACCTCCATGGCCCCAACAATTAATGGTTGGATTTTCTTTCTTTCCAGTGATTTCATCTATTTTCTTTCCACTCTCCGCTTCGTTTATCTTTGGGAATTTCTCAGTTGTTCAACTAAATGGATGCTTTCTCAAAGGGTCTTTGTCTTCTCCCTTGGTGATGGCCACCATGACATCCTTTATCTTATTTCATATACGGATCAAGTCTTGTAAGACATAAATATTCACTTCATTATTTTTTGCCTAAAACTTCAGCATTTCTCCAAGGTTTTCTTGAAACTTTATCATGATTCAAAGCATTTCTTTAGAAAGGAATAAAAGTGTTTGCTCATCCACTATCCTATACTTATTTGTCCTTTATAGCCTCATAGCTCTTTATGGCTATAAAAATTCCCCTCAATGAATCATGTTCTATTGAGGTTCCACAAGAGCTTGTTCAATTTTTATTTAGCCACGAAGAGATAGCAACATCAAATTCTGAGACTGAAGCTTTCTCTATGTAATCAATTACCTCAAAATTCATTAGGCCAACAACACATATATATATGTATATGTATGTATGTATGTACACACACACACACACACACACACATATAAGGGCATCCTGAGAAAGGAAAGATACAGTTGATCATTTAACAAATAGGATAGCTTGATTATATATATATATATATATATATATATATATATATATATATATATTATCAAGCTATCCTATATCATTCTTTTCTCAGTATGCACACACACACACACACACACACACACATATATAATCAAGCTATCCTATTTGTTAAATGACCAACTCTATCATTCTTTGCTCAGGATGCCCTTATACATATAAATCTTGGTTTGGCCTATTAATGCAGATGACTCCAATCATCTTATTTATTTAGAGAAAAAAATAGCATTCCCTGGTTATTTTAAGCAAAACAAACACAACATTTGTATGCTCCAAATATGTATTCCAAACAACTTACTGTTTCTAGGAAAATGCAACATTATAATCAAGAAAAATAGGGGTACGAAGTCCCCCCTCCCCTTAATCTTTGTGTCATTCTAGAATTCCACAGTTGTAGCTCTTTTGATCCATGGTCTCTTACTATTTGTATTCATCGTTAGTCAATATACTTTTAGTCTTATCGATTCCTCTTTGATACACTAGGATTCAGCTGATCTTTTTCTATTTGTTTATTTGGTACCCCCTTTTAAACTAAGGAATTCCCTCAGGAATAGTCTACCTTAGCTTGTTTAAACAAAGGAATTCTCTAGGGAGCAATCTACCTTAGCCTAGGGTTTTACAACAAGGGAGTGTACCTTAAGGAAATCAATTTATGAATCAAACGTCATAGTAAGGGTTTCTTCCCTCTTTACTTTTCATCATTTATCATCAGCTTTTACATACATTAATTCTTCCTTCCTTCACTTTGCTTCTTCTTATAGCACTCCCTGCGGTCATGAGCGCTTGATTATTATTTTTTTACTCCCTTCTAGTGAATACACAACAATTGGTAAACGTTTATCAATATCATGATCACTAGGTAGTTAAAATAAAACATATCAATACTTGTATGTATCTTAATACAATATCATGAAACTAAAAATTATTACAATTAACACCTTCCTCTTTCCAACCTAATTTTTGATATGTGGTCGGCTACCTAATTGGCTTCCTTTCACCTAGATATAACACCAAGAATGTGTCCATTCCTTCTCAGGCATATTCAATGTCGGCAGAAAGGTTGTAGCTCAAGTGTCCTTCCATGGAAGAGGTCTAGCAATAATATATAATTTCTAAGTATAAATAGTCCTATTAACTTCTTCGCTATTAATTGTGGTTAGGGTAAAGATACTCCCTTCTTTTCCTCAGGCCCAAAACATATCTCAATATCTACTTGACCTGAGATGATACGCCTATTTAGTCTTTCATAAATATTTTCCTTAGGGAAAACACTCTGAACAAGAACCAAATCATCTAGACCTGCACTAAAACATATGAGTGCAAAATTCAATAGGGAAACATTCAACTAAATTCAAGAACTTCACTGATGTTCCTAGTCCTTTGTATATTAATATTTGCATCAAAAATTCCATTTAGAGAACTCTACAATTATACTTATTTGGCATTGACTAACAATATTTAACTATTGCTTAAGATAATCTCATTTCCTTCTTAGTTTGATTTTCGAAATAAAGCTCATCTGGAGAACTAGCTCATTGTCCAATCTGGCCTTCTATCCGAGACTTTAATGGATGCTAATTTAGGCAAGGTTCCAGCAATCCATACTATTAGTCGATCCCAGTGTGGTTTTATTTATAAGGGACTTGCTAAATAAAAACTTGGTGGAAAGAACAATTTCAACACTCAATACTATGTTTGCTTCTCCACAATGAGAACTAAACATTTGTTGGTCCACACTTGGAAACAAGAAAACTCAATTTGAGATTCTAGAGGTATAAAAGGATTGTTGTAACTGAAATTGCATCATAAACACAATTCTTGACTAGAGGCATGTAGATTCCAAGCACTAGATAGCACATGCTTTTCCAACACCTATATTTTGTTGTAGGAGATAGTGTTGATGGAGAATTTAGATAAAGCCCCTCAGAGAGATTGATTTTCTTGAAGGTGTATTGTACCTAGTCTTCCAACATGAACATCAACCAATAAAATGGATACCATTTTTAACTATACAATATTCATCTCATGTAGTTATTTTAAACTCAACAATATTTGCAACAACATAACAACTACAACCAACATATTTTCATGTCATATACCCCTTCAAGGAATCCTTATATTGGCCATCCAAGTTAAAAAAACTCAGGTTTTCTTTACCTTCAAATAAGTAAATTTTTTTTTTTAAAACTTGGCTTACACACAATGTTTTACACAGACAAAGTTCCCAATAAGAGGTAGCAATCTTTCCTGTAAGGGTCAATGGTATCTCCTCTAAGAATTCGACTTGCTTGCCTAAGTTCAACTCCAGACATGATTGCCATGAGGAAAATAATTTCAACTCTATAAAATCTGTTTGCATAAATAAATTGAATACATAATCAATGCCGATAAGGGAAACACATTCTCACTTGAGAAATCAATTTTCTTGCAAAATTTTAACCCAAGAGATTTTTCTCTCTAGGAGAGATTGAGATAAACAATTTGGCAATTTGTAAATAAGTTTTTCCAAATAGTTACATGCAAAATCCTACCATGTTTTTGGAGGAGCCTAGTCAACTAGCTGACTAGGTCCTCCACCCAACTATGGTCGAGTCAATGAAGTCAGTCGGGTAGTCGACCAAACTGTCAGTTATAATCGAATAATTAACTGTAATCAATATATATATATATAGGTTGTTGAGTCATGATCTATAGAGAATTTGGCGTTGACCATTGTAGAATATTCTATCTCTATTTATACAAAGGCTTGTTACTTCTTTCCCACTTACTCTCTTTGCTTATGTGTATATGATATATGTTCATGTGACCTATATGCATGTTTATATGATGTACTACTAATAACTCATATGATTCCCTAGACTACAACATTGGTTCTGTTTCCGGTAGTACACAATCATGACAAAATTAAGAACATGATCAAATGATAACTGAGAGAGAGATTCGAGAGTGGTGGGAGAAGAAAGTAGAAAATTATATTCAAAATTATGCAAAGTAGAACAATCTAACAATATCACAGGCAAGGCATAAATTCTTCACTGAGTCCCATGAAAAGTTTTTAAAGACTGTTCCCTACGAGATAAAGAGATTCCTGAATTTTGTTCATGACCAAAGTGGATGCTAAAACTGAGAAACTGTTGATGTGCAAGATCTACAATGGAGGAAGAACAAATCTGTGCAAGTGGCTTGAAAAATTTTGTGACGACTTATGTGAGGAACAAGCTATAGAAGAAATATCATCCATTGGTGAAGCTCGACTTAAGTTGTATACTAAAGTTCACAAAGGTTTCTTCTATGCCTTACTATGTTTACTATATAAATTTCTGATCGAAAACAAGGCCAAGAACATAGTCAAGCCATGGCCACCAGTAGCAGAACCTGCTATAATGAACTGGAAAAAGCAGTAGAAAGATTGAGAGTGCTTTGTCAATGAATGAAATTGGGAATATTTATTAAACAAATAACGATAATTTCCAAATTCACTTTTGTCGATCAATAGGAGTTGGGTCGGAAATGGGGGTGTAGCTAGGTTTTTCACCCAAGCTTGTGCAAATGAGCACCTGCTAAGGATAATGGAATCCTTAGCAACAGTATGAAAGAACAGTAAAAAACTAATGTAAATGACAACAAATAGTAAAAATGAACATGTGCATGGTATATGTAAAAAACTAAATCTAACAGGAGAGAAAATAAATGAGAAACATCCATATAAGAACACAGTAAAAAATGGTTTTCACTCTTCTTTATAACAGTAAACATGGATTTACATGGGTTTTTTACCTCAATGGTGATGTTTATAGAGTCCTTGAAGCTATACTTGGGAGGTGCACCAGTACTCCAAGGTCCTTCTCTTCTCCAAAATGCTCCAAGGTTGGGCCAAAGGGTTCACACAAATGGTCAACTCAAGCACAAATGGTGGGATAGGGTTCTTGGGTGAATTTTGGAAAGATAAGGGTAAGATGAATAGTGGATGAGAAATGTAGGGCCTCCATCACCTATTTAAAGATATTTTGGGTGGTGGAATGCTTAACCCATGGTTTTAGGAAAATAGTGGTTTTAGGTTAATGGTTTAGGGTTTTCCCCTTATTTTTCCCTCCTTTTCTCCTTTTTTGAATTTATTTCCAATTTTATTCCCTTTTATTTATGTTTTGGGAATATTTGACCCGTTTTGAGGGTTTTTGGTATGTTTTGAGGGATTTGGATTAATTTAAGGAGGATATCATTGACTTTTTCCGTTTGGGTAATTATTTGGGGATTTTCAAAGGTTTTGGAGGCCAGAATGCTAGGAAAAATGGGCAACAGAGTCATGTGACTAGGGGGATGAGCTAGTGAGCATTTTTTGGGTTTTAACAGATTGCCCCCTAATGTGTGAGTTAAGGAGCTCATCGTATGGCCGATAGACATCATAGGTTCTATCATTTTCCAGGGGTCAAAGCATTGTGACGGAGTATATCGGGAACTGACTGGAGACTTGGAACATGGGCTCCGTACGAACTGCAAAAAATGAAAAATACATGGACTCAATAATGAATGAGGAACAATCTCAATATATGGACGAGGCAGGCATACCCATGCTCGTATCAAGATATACAAATAATAATGAGGCCCACAGGGGAACCTAAACAATACATGGAGAACTATTGTGTACATCGTAATGGTCCAGAGGGGACGTAAATCTGGGACATACTCATGGTCTGACCATGACTGATCTAAAGAATTGATTCATGGAAACAATGGCATTCATATTGAATGTAGTACCATGAAAACTGAACCTCTGTTGGATCTGGAGGTGTCCAACAACTATATGGACTCAAATACTGAGAGTCGAAATCTCAATGGTACACTGAACTGCATCTGAACTGGGTACTCAAGGAAGCGTATAACTGGGGTACTTCTGAATACTGTCGCCAAGCGAAACCCGAGTGTTCATGGGAGCATACAACTGGGGGGTTCCAAATAGACTCACCAATTTGCTAGAGTCAGGGACATCCGAGGTCTTCAATCAACAAATGAAGGGACCAATGCCCTGCACGAATCTCAATGATGCCATCAAGGTGTTGTAGTCGAGTACGCGAGAAAGAACCGCTCAGACAGGCACTAATGACTCCTCTAAAAAATGGTATGTAGGAACTCACCACTGATGGTGATGAGTCCAAAGTATAGGGACCTATGGGTCTATTGTTGATGTATATGTAACTTCGGAATGTATTTCTTATATATATTTATTGTACCCTTATAGAGATGTGTTATTCCTCTATAAGGAAGTGTCGTCATTTGTATTGACAAGTGTCGCAAGTGTGTTAACTTGCTGATGGGTTATTAGACCCCCTTGTAAGGGGTCGGCCTAGATTTATGTAATATGTGGTTATTGTACCTAGCTAGACAAGTCAGCCTCATAAGGTTATTGGGAAAATAGAACAAGTATAAATAGACATCAGGAGACCTCTCTTTGGATCACTCAGAAACTCACTCATCCTTCACTCGGAAAGTGGCGCACATATGAGGAGGTGGATCAGCACATAGAAGAAGTCTATCTCTTGTATTTTGGTTGTACTATTGCTCTGTCTATCTCTGAGGAAGTTGTGGGGTTTTTCACCTTACGGTTTTCCCCACAGAAACTCTGTGTGTCTATTGTCTCTTATGCTTTTTCTTCTTGTGATGATTGACATGCTTGATATGATTGATATGCATTGATACACTGTACATGTTATTCTCTCAGTAAAGATCCTATAGCATATTGAATTAATGCTCAAAATCTAACATGGTATCAGAGCTAACCTGAGAAGAAGACACTGTGCAGTTACAGAAACCAAAGTTTCTTGTTTATTGGGTTTCTCTCCACATATTTTGGAAAAGCAGTATAGTAGATTGAATCTACTCATTAAGGAGACTCTATCTGTCCAATCAGAATTCAATTCTGATCATTTTCAGATTTGGCCCTAAAAATTAGGGTTTCCACAAAAGTAGGACTTTATGAAATCTGAAGACATAGCTGGAAGCTCCTTGGAAAAATAGAAGTTTAGAGCTTTAGATCGAGATTTGTGGTTGGGTAGATCTCTGGGAAACTCAAACCCTAATTCAGTGTTCTCCTTAGTGAATGCGGGAAGACTAAAAGACATTTATGAAGGGTGAAACTTTGCAGATCCGAATTTCTGAAGATAGCAGGCTAATCAGTTCATCAAGGCGCATCTTTCTATCCTTTCAAAAAGTTGAAATTCAAAGTTTGAAATTTTAGGGTTTCTCTAACAAACCCTAATCCGACACCAGATCCAGTCTTCAGCGAATCAAGTGGTAAGACCTAAATCTTTTCTATTTCCATTTGAAGTAATCTTTAAGATGTCTCACCACACCAAGCTTGAGGATAATCTTGAAGGGGATGATAACTTTCGAGCATGGAAGTATAGGATTGGGTTAATCCTTGAAGAGAATGAGTTGGATACTTATATAAGTGAAGAGGTCCCTATCCCAGAGGGAGAAGAGGCTAAGGCTCTTCACAAGAGGAACTTGGTTAAGGCAAAGAAGATCATTTCTTATTCTATTAAAGATCATCTCATCCCTCATGTGTCATCCCTAAAGACACCAAAAGAGATGTTTGATTCCTTGACCAAACTATTTGAAGGCAAGAACATAAATCGGAAGATGACCTTGAGGAATCAATTGAAGAATACCAAGATCCAGAGTGCAGAGACTATGTAGTCATATTTCTCAAGGGTCTCCCAGATAAAAGAACAACTTGAAGCTATGGGTGAAGATATAGAAAATGGAGAAGTGGTGATGACCACTCTTAATGGCCTTCCTAGGTCATGGGATTCCTTCATCCAAGGAATTTGTGCTATAAAGAAACTCATCACATTCAATAGGCTGTGGGAAGAATGCTCACAAGAAGAAGCTTGAATTGTAGCTTGAGAAGAGAAGATGGGGAATGAAGACCAAGCTCTCATAGCACAGTCCAAGAAGTAGGATGATAAGAAGGGACATCACCACAGTAAGAAAGAAAAGAACCACCATCAAAATCAAAGAGGTAACACCAAATCTCGAAGATACATGTCCTATGCTCGTTGCTATACATGTGATGAAAAGGGACACTATTCCAGAGACTGTCCTAGAAATAAGAAAGATGGTTCTCACAAGAAGAAGAACTTCAAAATAAAACATCATGCTCATGCCGCAGAGGATGATGAACCTCCCAGAAAGAGGGCTAGAGAAGATAGTGAAGATTCTTCAAGTGATGAAGAATATGTTTTGATTTCTGCTCTCACTGGAACCATTACTCATGGAATTAATGATTGGCTAATAGATAGTGGGGCTTCCAAACATATGACATGATTCAAATAATCCTTTGTTGATCTATCTGAACATGATTCACCCCACAAGGTGAAACTTGGGGATGACTACCAGTATCCCATAAAAGGGATTGGTGAAGCCTCCTATAAACTAGACTCTGGAAAGTCTATAAATATGAAAGATCTACTCGATGTTCCAGGTCTCAAGAAGAATCTACTCTCAATATCTGCATTGGATGCAAAAGGCATGAGGGTTGCATTTATAGATGGCCAAGTCCTAATGTGGCAAAAGGATAAGACTATAGATGATGCAGTTGTGATTGGAGAGCAAGAGGGAGGATTATACAAATTGAAGGGCCATCCAGAACAAGCCATGATCCATGAATCAGTAGAGCCAAGTGAAATTTGGCACAAAAGGATTGCACACATGAATTACAGAGCATTACCAATTGCAAGCAAAGTGGTAGAAGGTCTTCCTGAAATCCATACAAAGCATGACGACATTTGCAAAGGTTGTGCAAAGGGAAAGAATACAAAGAAGACATTTCCAAGCAATGAAAGCAAGGCAAAAGGAATCTTGGAGATTATCCACTCTAATGTATGCGATCTTATGTCATCCAGTTCTCTGAGTGGGTATGTATACTATGTCTCCTTTATTGATGATTTCTCTAGGAAGACTTGGATCTAGTTCTTGAAGAACAAAGATGAAGTGTTCAACACTTTCAAGGAATTCAAAGCCTTGATAGAAAACCAAACTAACTTGAAGATCAAGATCTTAAGATATGACAATGGTGGAGAATTTACTTCAGGAGACTTCAAGAAGTTATGCAATGATTCAGGGATTAAGAGGGAGTTTACTACTCCTTACAATCCACAGTAGAATGGGGTTGCTGAGAGGAAGAATAGAACAATCATGGAAGCAGCAAGGGAAATGCTTCATGACCAAGACTTACCTATGCACTTATGGGTTGAAGCAGCAAGGACAACTGTATATGTGCAGAATAGAACACCCCATAAGATACTTGACAACAAAACACCAAAAGAAATGTTTACTGGTAAGAAACCAGAAGTGAGCCATCTAAGAATATTTGGTTGTCCAGTATACACTCACATCCCAAAAGAGAAAAGGTCAAAGTTGGATCCTTTAGGAAAGAAGGGTATATTCGTGGGTTATAGTGAAAGCTTGAAAGCTTACAGAATCTACTTCCCTGGATTCAAGAAGATTGACATCAGCAGAGATGTAACATTTGATGAAAGTTCAGCTTACCACAAATCGAGAAAGACACCTGTTGAAGACAATGAAGAACCCAGAATATCCAGAACACAAGACACCACAATGAATGAAACAGTTCCTGAAGAAGATCGAGAAATGGAAGATCCACAAGAACCTGTGGATCCACCTCATGAGAAGAATCCTCACAAGAGGAAACCAACATGGGATAGAGAGCTCATCCAAGATGTAGAAAGATTTGGCATTCCAGAAGAAGAACACAGAGAAAGAAAAAGGACAAGGTCACATACTAGTTATGTTGCTTTGCTCTGTGACATTATGGATAAAGAACCTTCCAGTTATGAAGAAGCTGTAGAAAAGAAAGAATGGAAGGATGCGATGATTGAAGAATACTAGTCAATTATGAAGAATGATGTTTGAGATGTGGTCCCAAGACGAGATGGGAAGTCTGTGGTGACTTCCAAATGGATCTATAAGATCAAGCATGTTGCATATGGTAGCATCAAGAAATACAAAGCTAGGTTTGTAGCTTGTGGCTTCTCCCAGAAAGAAGGAATTGATTATGAAGAGACCTTTGCTCCTGTGGCCAGGTACGCTTCCATTAGATCAGTACTTGCTCTGGCTGCAGTGATGAAATGGAAGATACACCAGATGGATGTCAAGACTGCTTTTTTGAATGGTGTAGTTGAAGAGGAAGTGTATGTGGAGCAGCCACTCGGGTTCAAGACACATGATAGAGGAACTCATGTGTGCAAATTGAAGAAAGCCCTGTACGGTTTGAAACAGGCACCCAGGACCTGGTATGGCAGGATAGACAACTTCCTATCCAATTTGGGATTTACTAAGAGTAAAGCGGATTCAAACCTTTACTACAAGGTTGAGGAAGGAAATCCTATGATTCTACTATTATATGTGGATGACCTATTTGTAACAGGTGAGGATAGGCTGATTGCCGATACGAAGAGGAAGCTTGCTGCCGAGTTCGAGATGAAGGACCTGCGTATGATGCACTACTTTCTTGGTATGGAGGTGTGGAAGAGTGCAGATGGAATCTTCCTTGGAAAAGGAAAGTATGCAATAGATATCCTGAAGAGGTTCGGGATGATGGACTGCAAGGCCATGGCCACACCTATGGCATCGAACCTGAAGCTTCTGTGTGATGCTTCATCTGAGCCGGTCGATGCTACAATGTATTGTCAGATGATTGGATCCTTGATGTACCTGACGAATACAAGGCCAGACATTTGCTTTGCGGTGAACACCTTGAGCCAGTATCTGACAGATCCGAGACATGTTTACCTGATAGCTACAAAGCATGCTCTGAGGTACCTGAAGGGTACAGTGGATTATGGGCTCAAGTATGAGGCAAATCAAAATTTTAACCTAGAGGGTTATGCTGATTCAGATTGGGCAGGTAGTGCCATTGATCGGAAGAGCACTTCGGGGTGCTGCTTCAGTATGGGATCAAGTGTGATCTCTTGGTTTAGCAGGAGGCAATCCTGTGTGGCACTGAGTATAGCTGAAGCAGAATATGTCGCAACGTGTTCAGCTAGTTTTGAGAAAGTATGGCTTAGGAAGCTACTATCTGATTTGTTTGATCTCCAGTTGAGTGCTACTTGTATATATTGCAACAACCAGAGTTGCATGAAGTTGTCAGAGAATCCAGTGTTCCTTGACAAGTCAAAGCACATTGAGATCAAGTTCCACTATATCAGGGATATGGTGCAGAGAGGAGCAGTGAAGCTCCTGTATGTTGCAACAGACAAGCAGATAGCCGATGTGTTGACCAGGCCACTTGCCAGAGTGAAGTTTGAATACTTCAGAGGGAGACTTGGTGTACTTCAGATCGAGATTCCTTCCAAGGGGAAGTGATGAGTCCAGAGATAGAGATGCAACCGATCCGTTTCGACATGGTGGCAGGTTAGTCCTCCCATGGTCGTTGATGTAAGTGCTGGGGCCGTTCCGACATGGTGGCAGGTTAGTCCTCCCATGGTCGTTGATGTAAGTGTTGGGGCCATTCCGACATGGTGGAAGGTTAGTCCTCCCATGGTTGTTGATGTAAGTGTTTGGGCCGTTGCGACATGGTGGCAGGTTAGTCCTCCCATGGTCGTTGATGTAAGTGTTGGGGTTGTTCCGACGTGGGAGTAGGTTAGTCCTCCCATGGTCCTTGATGTAAGTGCTGGGGCCATTCCAACATGGTGGTAGGTTGGTCCTCCCATGGTCATTTATGTAAGCGTTATGATCCTTTCACATGGTGGTAGGTTAGTCCTCCCATGGTGAGTGTAAGTGTTGTGTGTGTGCATCTGGGTTGTGCTCCGTGGACTATGTGGTGATCTGAAGACATTGATGTGATAGTTTGGTACACAGGTTTTGCAGAGGCATATAATCAGTCCTGAGATGCTCTTGCAAGTTTTTGCAGTGGCAGTGTAATCAGTCCTGAGAGATATTGCAGGTTTTGCAAAGGCAGTGTAATCAGTCCTGAGGTGTACCTACTTGTTGGCTAGCTTGCAGAGATGATGATGATCAGGATGATCATGTGATGATATACATCAAGTAGATGTATGGTGAGTATCAAGTTGATACTTTGTGGTCGTGGATAGGTTGTGCAGTGGCATGTAAAAGATCCTAGGAGATTCGATAGGTTGAGCTGTGTGCTCGTAAAAGGCCTAGGATGCTCTTAGAAGGTTTTGTAGACGCACGTGATGAGTCTTGAGGATTCCACAGTGTGACCAGTGATGATGAAGACCTACAGGTGGTGGGCCTACATCCAGTATGAAAAACGATTGGCTCTGTAGAAATTCCTATGACGAGTAGATTCAGAGATTGGATGAGATAGAAACATATGTGACAATGATGATGATTCGATGATGATGATCCAGAGAAGAAGACTTGTGCTAGCAGATCTGTGTCGAGAAATACCTTCCTAGTTAAGAGGGAGTGTTGATGTATATGTAACTTCGAAATGTATTTCTTATATATATTTATTGTACCCTTATAGAGATGTGTTATTCCTCTATAAGGAAGTGTCGTCATTTGTATTGACAAGTGTTGCAAGTGTGTTAACTTGCTGATGGGTTATTAGACCACCTTGTAAGGGGTCAGCTCGGATCTATGTAATATGTGGTTATTGTACCTATCTAGACAAGTCGACGCCATAAGGTTATTGGGAAAACAGAACAAGTATAAATAGAGATCGGGAGATCTCTATTTGGACCACTAAGAAACTCACTCATCCTTCACTCGGAAAGTGGCGCACATGTGAGGAGGAGGATCAGCACATAGAAGAAGTCTATCTCTTGTATTTTGGTTGTACTTTGGTTGTACTATTGATCTATCTATCTCTGAGGAAGTTGTGGGGTTTTTCACCTCCGGGTTTTCCCCACGGAAACTCTATGTTTCTATTGTCTTTTATGCTTTTGATTCTTGTGATGATTGACATGCTTGATATGATTGATATGCATTGATATACTATACATGTTAATCTCTCAGTAAAGATCCTATAGCATATTGAATTAATTCTCAAAATCTAACATCTATCCTCTGGAATAGATGGGTTGCTGTCGATAGAGGGAGACCTGCAACTACCAAGGAAATGATGTTTCCTTGATAGGAGGGTGAGGTGTACGACCAACAGGTTACGCGATGTGAAATTGACACTATGCGGGGGGGATATTTAAGGGTTGCATAGTGAGGGGAGGACTCAGACTTCCTTTGTTCAGAGTATGATGGAAAGCTTGTGTTGACCGAATCGCGACCTCACAGTCGACAGGGGTCCACCGACTGTCAAGCCATACCGCAGTCTCCCTGGGCACCGGCCCAGGCAAGTTGGAGCCCACCTAGCAACACCCGCAGAGCATATGAGGTCTCTCCCAAGGTGACTAGGAAGAGAAGATGGAACCATGTTTCTGTCGAGGGAGGAGGCACGTTGCGGCACTATGATACTAACAGCAAGTCCAAATATTCACCATGAAGTTCTAGCACATCGCAGCATTTAACATTATGAGAAACAGAGATCGCATATTACTTCAATCGCAGCATTTTCACATAGACAAATAACACATTATTGCAGCATTCACATTATAGCAACAGAAAATAGATAACTGCATTAAGAACAGACAATAACATTACACATAGATTATACCAAATCATCATCATCTTTATATTATAGTGGCAAACCAAATACATAAATCTCTATGCAACATCCGCATAATCTCCGCATATAGCACTTATCTCCATCCATGACTACTTACTTCCTTTTCTAACACCTACAATTCTCCTCTATTTATAGGCTTCCACCGATTACAATACTTGTCCACTTTCCTAACCGACACTATGGACAATCTATTAACTGACTTGGTCTAATGACCCAAAAACCCGCATACCGTGGTACAATGACTCAATATTACAAAATATATGACCAAAACCCGCCAACTGCGGTATACTTGACTCAATATTACAAAATATATGGTCCAAGTGACCCGAAAACCGCAAAGTGCAGTATCCTTTGGCCCAAGATACTCCCTTCACGCCTTCATCGAACGTGTCGCGGCATTAGAAATGCCGCGATATTTCCTCATCAAACCGCCTACCAACAGGCCCCCAACACAATCTTGTGGCTCGCCCTTGAGCCACGTCAACTGCTTTTGTTCTTGCTGTCTAGATCACGAGTTGTTGTCTCCTTCGTTCGGTTGTACAGATCCTTGGCTACCAATTATGTAAGCCCTCCATGAGAGTAAGCAACCCCCGACTTATTGTCAGGTATATTGCGAACTCATCCTTCAATCGCATAGAAGAGTGCAGACTGAAAAGAAAAGAGGGCGAACAGTACCAAGGGGTGAGAACGACGGATGACTCTAACACATCAGTTTCAGGCCAGCATCCGTCTTCTACTGAGGTCAGGGAGCTACTGCCCCAACCAGTGATCTGATAAAAAATGGCACAACCCTTCGAACAACTACTGCATACTGAAGCATGCGGGACCGGCTAAGGGTCCATTTCACTATCGACACATCCCGCAGTCGCCCTGGCACTGGTCCGGGCAATCACAGCGTAAGTGCACCCGTGGTGTCAAGACGCTCAGGGACACTCATTTTGTGGGCTCGCAGAGCCCCTGGGGTGCTACCATGGTGTTGATGCCTCGAAGATCGGCGCATCAAGCAGAAAGGGATTCTCCCCGGTAAACTATCCCAATTAGATTGTCCACCGTTTGGTATGGGGAATCCATCTGGTTAGCGGTTCCGGCTACTGTCAGATTTTCTTTCTTTTACATCGGTTATGGCCGGATCCACTGTTCTTTTGATTTTTTTCTATTGTTAAAATGATGTGCAAGTGCCTAAGCTATTTTAATCTAAATGCAGAGCTGGAAATAAATCCGTATCTAAAACTGAAATATATCTAATCTATCCTTGCAAGGAGCAAATTGTAAACATGAGCAATGTGCTGAAATAAATATATAAAGATCAACAGATAACCATTAAATCACAAAAATACATCTACAACAAGAGATTAAAGATATTAAAGATAGATTTTAATCCATGTGAAAGCATTTTATTACTCATGTTAAGAGAAACATCATTGCACAGAAAAATAGTAATCTCATTCAACACACAGAAATAATTCTGAATAGCAAAGAAAGATCTCATTGCAAGATATGAACGCCACAATAATAATCCAATAAACATCCAACATCCATTTCCAGGCAAAAAAAATGTCTCCCTCAGGCTCTTTATTAGGAAAAAATTGCTTTCGAGGAGATAATAACAAAATAGTTGGTACAAGATGAGAAGCTTCTTTTCCCTGCCAAAAAGTCCTCTTCTACCTCTTCTAACCTTCTATTTATAACTTTACAAAGTGCCCCTTGGGCTGACAAGTGTACCCTAATTCAATAACCTCCTTCCTTGTCTTTCATTGAATCCTTACAAAGACTATGACTATGTGGAAGGTTTTACAAATAGGACAAAACTAGGGACCAACTGTCCTTTTAGAGAAATTATACAAAGGTAGAATTTCAGCTTTTCGGCCTGATTAAAACAAAAATAAGAATGATCTGTCTATTTTGCTGGGGCTTCTGCCTGTTGACTTGAAGACACGCCTCCACCAAAAGGCTCACTTGAAATTACCAAGCCATCTATACTTTGAATGTATGAAGTCCATTGGTTGATATCCTCTACGATGAGCTTGCTACGAGAAGATACTATTTCCTGGGACGCTATTTCATGCTTACGAAGGTCTGATTTGATCAGCGCTTTTCCTTGTGTGGCCTCTTTTTCCATTGCTTCTAGTAAGTAAATATGTATTGCAAGCTGGAAAATGAACTGTTGAAATTCATCCTGAGTCAATACCTCTATCTTCTTGATATAGCCAAGTCTTCGTCCATGTCATTCTGCAACTCGAACAAACGGTCTTCTTCTTTTGGGAAATCATAAATGGAAGCGGGGAGAACTAGATGACACTTGATGAGTGACTCCTTGAGAGTGGAATAGATGGAACAACACTTGTGGACCATCCTTTTGATTTCCAAACTTAGATTGGTGCCACAATCTTTGGCGAATTCAAGAATTCCTATATCCACGTCCAATTCATCTCCTGTAAGGGCGCATAAGTGTGAAGGGAGTTGAGATTTTCCCTTTTTCCACTCAGATTGTTGTTTCAGCTCCTCTACATGATTTGCAAACCTTTCTTGGGTCTTTAGGGCTTTGGTTTCAATTGTTGTCATTTTCTTAATCATCTCTTTCATGCTCCAAATCTCCTCCGAGATCAGTACTAGCAGCTAATGGATTTTAATGCACATATCACATGCTTGTTTGTGAAATGTGGACAAATTTTGCTAGTCTTCCGCTGCCTCTTTGAGTTGTCTTGCTAGTTGCTCCTTTTCTTGAATCAGCCCTTCATGTTCTTGCTGGTGGAGCTAAATTTGCTGAGCCCTGCTTGCTTCGAGTTCCTCCAATTCTGTTATCCGAGCGTTCAGGTTCTCCAGCTCACCTTCAGAGATAGCCAACTACAATTCTAAGGAGTTCTTCTCATTCTCGAGCTGGAGCACTCCTGAATTGAGCCCCATATGCTCTCCTAACAACTCATTGTATTTCTCCTTTAGCTCGTTTTCCTCCAATACCTCCCTCTTTCTATCATCTTTGATCTTAAGGCATTACTCCCTGTAATGCTTTATATTTTCTTTCAAGAAATCAATATTTTCTTTAGTTGCCTTAGTTGATGCCACGGTGTATTGGGCTTGGAATGTGGGGTCGGCATCAGTTCCTTGGACCAATGTCTTCTCTGTTATCCATAGTTCATAATCATCCTCCTCAATTTCCAAGTTCTTTGTCTTGCCTTCCATTTTCTTTACCCTCCTATCAATGATGGCCCTTTTCTTTTGACTAAAATACATAGTATCCAGGTCTGCTATTTTGCGCTGCTTCCTGGGGTTATATGGGGTCAGCGCTAAGCTTCCTGAATAAGCACCTTTTTCTTGAGTTCCCCCTGGGGTGCATATCAATGGCAGGTCAATTTCCATATCTGCCGGAGTAGATGGTTCTAGCTCGAGAGACTTCTCTGTTTGCTCTTTATCCTTCTTTCCTGCTGACTCTTCTTGATGT
The DNA here is from genome assembly GCA_027924585.1 of Larix kaempferi. Lineage (NCBI taxonomy): Eukaryota > Viridiplantae > Streptophyta > Pinopsida > Pinales > Pinaceae > Larix > Larix kaempferi. The sequence goes on along the minus strand of BSBM01000915.1, from coordinate 771,641 downwards.
GTCTGCAATCCATCTACTCCTACAGACTCTCCTTGTTGAGTCTATAATCCACCAGCTCCTTCACCTAGGGGCCTTTGCTCCTTCTCAGTCTGCTGATTGGAAGCTTGCTCCTAGGATACCTAATCTTCTCCTTCTTTTTGGATCCTGGCAGCTTCTTCTAGCTGCCCCAACTGAGAGGCTTGCTTCTGTTGTTTCCTTGCATTCTCCTCTTGTTGAAGCTTGGCATCTAGATCATCTTGAGTCCTTGCTTGTTCTTGGTCCTGGTGCTAATTGAGAGCCTGCTCTTGGAGCACTCTATCCTACTCCAATTCTAATGGCTCCTCTGATTGTGAGGCTAATGCCTCTCACTCTCTTTGGATCAAACTGACAGGTTTAGGGTTTGGGTCTTTCACAACTTTCGTATTGCAATGCTTTCCTAGATTAGTTAGGTTGCGAGCGCTCCTGAAAAAATCCTCATCTCGATCCAGCGCATGAGCATATTCAAAGGAGATCTTGAGGTCCAGACAATGCTTGCTTACCGCACGGTTGGGGTCATGTCTCCTGAAAGGGATTGAGCCGAAATGGAAAACCTCTAAGCCTCTAGCGTAACTTTCCCTATCTCTTGCTCTTGGGAGGCTATAATATCCTATGGTAAATGGCATGGGAGGGTACATACCCTTCCTCCTTTCTGTTAAAAACTTGCTTATGGCACCGGTGCCGAAGAGTTGTCTCACGGCCTCTTTATGAATTACAAAGTCCGGCCTCTTTATGAATTACAAAGTCTGTAACATACCGAGGGAACATGAATGGTTCATGAGTCCCTCCACTCATCCTGATGTATGTGCCTTCTGCGTTGTGATAATAGTCTCCAAATTGTTCAATACTAGGCATTGCATTCTCCGACATACAATTTGGTTCTTGCACGAAAATGAGCTGGTACAATGGCATGATAAACCTCTCACAAACCATCTTGTAGTGGCTTGCGTACTTACTTGCCCATGTACACTGATAAGATATGAAGAGAGCTGTTTCATTTGGCTTCCATGAGCACCCCAATTCCGGGAACGAATGCTTGCTTAACAGGCTGTCAATCAGGTATGAAGACATGAAGAAATCTGCCTTCTTTTGGGTCAGTCCTCCTTGGGCTGCTATTAACTGTGAGGCCAAGCTATTTGAAATTATTTCAGCCCAGTTAAAGATGGTGCCTTTTGTGGCTATGTGAAACATCACCAGCACCCATCCAATCTTAAACACATTGCCATAAGGCATGCCGAAGAGCCTACTCAACATCAGGATGATGAGCCTGTAAGGGGTTTTTAGAAGATTGCTTTCATATTCATTATTCTGCCTCCTCCTGATCTACCTGTCATTTATAGTCATCTTACGGGCAGTTTCTACTAAGTCCATTTGATGCTTTGCCATCCATTCATCGTCTAAAGAAGCCTTGTGTGAAGGCAATATGTAAGCAGCAGTAACATGCTCGGGGGTGAAAGATGCCAGGCTCAACCCATTTTTATCAGTCATGAGCCTTGTGTCGGTCCGGATGTTAGGAATTAGCCATCCAACAACTTCAGAACAAGGGAACAGCTCTGGCCGAGTTGTTTCCTTATGCAAACAGGACCTTCTGATGTTGGCATATACTAGAGCATCCTCTATAGAGGCTGTTGAATTATCTTGAGCCATGCAGAATCTGTAGAGATCACCCCATCCAAATTCAGGGGCGGTGCTCCTAGGGGAAACCCCAGTGGTAGCTTGCATGTTAGCAAACATTGTGACAAGAGAAGTATCCAATAGAATTTCAACCTATGAGTCTGAGGTTACTTTCTGAACTGCCTTCTTCTTTGCTGACTTCCTATGCATGGTAATCCTATGGCGAACAAGGCAATATCACAAATACTTTAGTTAGACCACTATTCCAAGCATTAGCAACACTCTATGGCAAAGCCAAAATATAACATTTTCATAAAACAGAGGCTATTTTAAACAATCGCAATTATCTTTATTTCCTGTTTAAGCTTAATTCAACAATGGCCCTTCATGCTAAAACAAAGACAAAACATCAGGACAATGGGAAAGATCATTTTGGGTCTGCGCCACTCATTTTCAGTGTGCAGGTATCCTTTGAATTGTGACACAAACTTGCACGAGCCTAATGAATATTTCTATGCTAGCGCCTAAATTAAGCTGTGCGCCGCTTGGGATTCTGCACGCGCTAAGATTAGCGATCTAATGAGCGCTGGGGTATAAGCGGGAATTTATGCGCTAATATTTAAACGTTCCATGCACGTTGGTGCCTAAGATTATTCGGGCACTAAGTGATAATGCATTCTTTTCGCTGATACCTAAAATATTTCGTGCACCAGCACCTTAATTTCATTTTTGCGCCACAGCTAAACACATTCGCGTGCTAGTTCACACAGTTTCGCATGCGCTGCTTCCTAACCTTACTTTTGCACTAGCGCTTAACATAATGCATGCGACTATGCATCAATGTTTACACATTTCATGTGCCAACAATTGATAGCGGAGGTTGTGTTAAAGACGAAAAAATCCCGCAGCCGCGGGCTTTATCGGTTAAGGATTGGACCTGACTTCAAGTTTCTAAATGGGCTTAGTTGGTTGGTTTAACACATCCCCATGGCAGCTTCGGCCGAGCAATGTGAGTTTTATGCAACCTCGGCATGAATAAACCTCGCTCTTGGTTGAGTAGGGTATCTCAGTGCTTATAGCATGAAACTTTTAGCTGTAAGGAGCGAGAAGAGTCGGTCCTTACGCGCAGAAGAAGTTTGGCAGGCAGTTTCACAAACTAGGCCTTGGGATGCTGCGGCTTCTACAGGTTTGAGCAAAAAAATCTGCAGCCACTAAGGTACCTTTGGGACGATTTAAACTCATGGCCAGAGTAGGGTAAGCACTTCATAACTTTTAGAAAAAAAGACTCCACTCATGGAAGAAGAGATTAAACAGAGACAACTATCACGCAATCAAGAAAGAAAAATAAGAAACTCTCAAATGCGGTCGTGGGGAGACGCGGGTTTCGCTTGGCAAACGAAAGCTCTATGAGGAAAACCAGGAGAGACGAAAATGTGACAGAGGGGAAAGACTTGTGTGCCTGTGAGATGGGGCCGTCTCTACCCTGTGTTTGGATACACAGGGTACTACCAAAGGACCGAACACCAAGAGAAACCACTTCACACAAACAGATCACAGATCAACACACCGATGTTTTGACGTGGTTTAAACCCTCTTGAGGGAAACACTCCACGGCCCCGGCCAAATAGCTTCTACGGGACAATTTATTATGCAAAGAAAGAAAGTTACAAATGACCTTCTCATAATCGATCAACTAAACAATGACCCTCCATGCTCTTTAAATAGAGATCATGGACCAATCGGGTGTTAAGCCATGGATCAAGGTTAGGTTTGATATAAGAGAAGTTGAGCCGTCGGATCACTCTATGTCGGGAACATATCGTGACCATTGGATTAAGTATTTACAAATGCATACTAATGCATAATAAAGAAACACACTATCCCTAACGGATATATTACACAAGTTGATCTTAACTAACTCCTAAGTGTCTAAATATCCTAACATCCCCACTTAAGAACAACTTGGGATAGGATTGAAGGATTTACAAAAGTGACACTATTAGGAGAAGGAAGGAGGCATTAGAGCCTATCCCCCCTTAATGACAAGTTCCTGAACTCCTAACATAGATCAAAGTTTAGAAAACTTCACTTCTGTAAGAGACTTGGTGAAGATGTCTACAACTTGGTCATCTGTAGGGCAAAAGAGCACTTCAAGAACATGATCATGAACAAGATTTTTGATGAAGTGCATATGTAGCTCAATGTGTTTGCTGCATTGATGTAGAACTGGATCATTGGCAAGTTTGATGGCACTTTGATTGTTGCACCAAAGTGGAGTAGGCTGCTGCTGCTCGAATCCAAACTCTGAAAGGATTTGTTGAAGCCATAAAGCTTCCTGACTGGCATTAACTGTTGCTCGATATTTTGCCTCTGCTGAAAAAGAGCAAGAGCTTGTTGTTTCTTACAAGCCCAAGTAATAGGTCCAGATCCCAAACTGAAAACATAACCTGCAGTAGACTTTCGATCATCAGGATCGCCGGCCCAATCTGAATCAGTGAAACCAACCAACAAAGGTTTCCCCCCTATACTGTAATGAATCCCAAACTGAATTATACCTCGAATATATCGAAGTATTCTTTTAGCTGCTTTCCAGTGACTTTCATGAGGTGTCTGCATATAACGGGAAACTCGACCAACGACAAAGGAAAGGTCAGGATGGGAATGGGTCAAGTATAAGAGACTACCGAAGCTGACGATACAAGGTGGCATCGACTTCAGGTGAAGTAGACGTGGCAAAAAGTTTGACTCCAGACTGGAAGGGAGAAGGGGCTGGTGTACAATCTTCCATGTGAAAGCGACGAAGAAGGTCACAAGCATACTTAGACTGAGAAAGAAAGATTCCTTCTTTGGTTTGCAGGACTTGGAGACCAAGAAAATAATGCAAATGTCCTAAGTCTGACATTTCAAAATTTTGTTTAAGACTGGATTTCACATGGGTTATAAGATTAGGGTCACTAACAGTAAGAATAAGGTCATCAACATATAGAACAAGTATGATGAGATGGTTTCCTACTTTCTTGGTATAGACATTGGGGTCAGAATGACATCTAGAAAAACCAGTGTTAAGGAGAAAGTTATCCATTCTAGCATACCAAGCTCTAGGAGATTGCTTAAGGCCATATAAGGATTTCTTAAGGTGGCAGACAAGGCTAGAGTTATTCTGAACATAGCTAGGAGGTTGTTCCATGTAAATTTCCTCCTGTAAATCACCATGTAAGAAGGCAGACTTGACATCCATTTGATGGACTTCCCAGTTGTGTAAGGCTGCAAGGGAAAGAACAAGGCGGATGGAGTTCATTTTTGCGACGGGAGCAAAGGTTTCATTGTATTCAATCCCTTCAACTTGGGAAAAACCTTTGGCAACTAACCTTGCCTTAAGTCTTTCAACACTTCCATCTGATGCATACTTAGTTCTGTAGACCCATTTACATCTGACAAGTTTTCTTCCTTTTGGAAGAGGTACAAGATCCCAAGTATCGTTCGCCATTAAGGAACGATATTCCTCATCCATGGCTGCATCCCAATCTGGATTCCCTGAAGCTTCTGCAAAATTTTTTGGATCATGATTCTTAGAGACTTGAGCCAAAAGAGAAGAGGCTCACTGGAACTGAGAACATGTTCTACGTTGATCTGTAGGATCATCGGCAAGATCACCAGCTGCTTCACATGTTGAACGGACCCATCGAGGAAGCACTTATGCTGGTGCAACTGGAGGAACATAAGCAGGCGGAGGTGGATTTTCATCCTCACTGTCATCATCAGAAACTGGAGTTGGAAACCTATCAAGGAAGTTGGAAGAAGAAGAAGAAGGCACAAATGCCGAATCAGGCTCGCAGGCCAAAGATGGCACAATCGTCGAGTTAGGCTCGCAAGCCAAGAGATTTTCATCAAATTTAACATCTCTTCTAATGATTATATCATGAGAATGTGGTTGAACAAGTCTATAACCTTTTACATCTTCAGAATATCCAACAAATATGCACTTTTCACTTTTAGGCTGCAATGCTTTCCATTTTTCATCCAGAATGTGAGCCCATGCTTCACTACCAAACACACGGAAGTGACTTACATCAGGTTTAGTTTTACTCCATGCTTCTTCCAGTGTTATACCTTGTAATGCTTTAGTGGGGGTGCGATTAACTATGTAATTTGCACAATTAATGGCTTCAACCCAAAATTGAAGACTTAGTCCCTTAGATTGGATCATACAATTAGCCATTTCTTTTAAAGTGCGGTTCTTCCGCTCATCTACACCATTTTGTTGTGGTGTATATGGAACAGTGTGCTGTTGTTGGATGCCTTGTTCAGTGCAGAAAGTAGTGAACTTATTGTTAACATATTCTCCTCCATTGTCAGGTCTTAACTTAATAATTTGATGACCAGATTGTTTTTCAACAAGGGTCTTGTAGGCCAAGAACATGTTAAATACTTCGCTCTTAAGTTTTAGGAAATAAACCCAAGTGCGTCTGGTGTAATCATCAATGAAAGTTAAGAAATATTTGAAACTAGAAAATGAAGCAGATGGAAGAGGACCACACAAGTCACTATGCACAAGCTCTAAGGGAATCGAGGCGTGCCAAGAGGCACGTTTGTCAAAACTGTCCCGATGATGTTTTCCGAGTACACAACCGGAGCAAACACCATCCCTACAAGATACCATCGGAAGACATGTCACCATATTTTCTTTACATAGTTGTTGCAACGAGCGATAATTTAAGTGACCAAATCGCTCATGCCAAAGTTTGTTCAAGTTATCACTATGAGCAACAAAAACTAAAGGGAAAGGTGATGACCCAAAGTTGTTAAACTTGTACAACCTGGTAATATCATCAACAATTCCGGTAGCTAGGACCTGTTGAGGATCTTTAAAATCCTTGATTACAACTTGGTGAGGTGTAAAGGTCACAGTTTTATCTTCACCAGAATGAGTGATCTGATAGACTGATAACAAATTGCAGGAAATTCTTGGAACACATAGTACATCACTAAAATGACCATTATCTACTGGAACTATTCCAGCTCCTACAACACTTAGAGATCTATCATCACCAACAAATATTTGTTTGGTGTTACATTCATGCATAATAGAAAATATGGTTTGATCCTTAGCCATATGATAAGATGCTCCAGAATCAATGAGCCATTCATTTGAAGTAGAAGAAGAAGATGCATTATAAGAATAACCAGAAGCACAAAGTGCATGTCTATGAGAGGCAGATTCTGAAGGCGAATCTAGGCTGATGTGTTGCTTCTTCATTGTTGCTTCCAAGGCTACCATCTTCTTGAAACACTTAGATTCACCATGATTATCTTTCCCGCAATAGTTGCAATGACGCTCAGTCTTCTTGCCTTTTGGCTTGTATCCTTTGTCATTTTTTAAAGAAGAAGCTGACTGAGAGGGTTTTGGACCCTTGTTTGACTTATTATTGCGAAAATTTTGTTTCTTGGGAGGCTTGGATTTTTCTTTCTGTTGGGACAATAAGGCTTTCCCAGATGTATCTGCATTGTTGATTATTCCAAGATGAATGAGTTTATCTTGTTCCCTAATCAAGGAATCACAAAAGGATTCAAGACTAGGCTCTTGATAGCTAGCTGCATTCAAGGATACTTTCATGGAGTAAAATGTAGATACAAAGACAGAATATGCAGGTCCAAGTTTGGAAAGAATATGATAAATGCATTGTTTGTCTTCTCTCTCAATCTTACATTCTACACATAAGAGTTTAAGAGTTTTGTACTTAGATAAATAATCTTGAATGCATGAAAAGTCACTTGGATTTAAAGAAATCAACTCATTTTCGAGTTGGTGACCTCGAATTTCATTGTGTTTACCAAACACAGATTCCAACTTGTCCCAAGCAGCATTAGGTTCATCAATTCCAGATATGTGGAATCGTAAATCGGTAGAGATTGGCATCCCAATCAATCCATGAGCTTCATCACATCTATTTTCCCATTTTATTTTATTATCATCATCAGTGGGTTCTTTTTCTTTCCCTGAGGTAATTATGAAAAGTCCCCTACTTCGTAAAACATCCTCCATATGAGATTTCCATGAGAAATAGTTGGAACTGTTAAGTAGAATATCAAAAGGGGCGGCCATATTTGTAAATTAATGGCTGTAAAAGCAGAAACCAATAGTCTGGATGTGAAGAGATCGAAAAAATAGGCAGTTTCAAAAAAAACGGCACTGAAAACTGACTCTGTATAATGAAGTTATGCTTTAACAAAGAAACAGTTGAAGATGTCCCCAATAGTGACGTGGCAGCTAGAGAATGTCCAGCAAAAAAAAGAACCCCCCTCTTCCCAAGGTGAAATTTTTGACAATCACTTTACAAGAAAGTTGCTTTAAGTAAACCACTTTTGTAAAATAAGTGATTTCACTTTTACAATGATATTACTTTTAAATAGTGCAACAATAAATAAAAAAAACTTAAGTGACTCACTTGTATTTTTATTTTTTTATTATTTAAGTGAGATGCACTTTTACAATAAAGTAACTTGAAAATATAAATTGCATGCACTTTTTCTTTTAAAAGTAACTTCCTAAGACTTGAACTCAAGACCTATTAAGGAAGAAAGAAACTTTGAACCAAGTGAGCTAGATTAAAAGGTATGTAAAATATGGGAATGAGGAATGGGTTTTTTTTTTTTTTTTTTACTCTTCTTGCTTGGTTTGTGTGCTTGCCATTTTTCCTGCAAAACACACCACGAATCGAAACAAAAAAACTTTTCCACACTTGTGGAGTTAGATCTCGTTAGCTTGCCCGAAAATTCTACGTTTTCTCTTTGTTTCTGATTTGCTGAGATCGTGCAAGGTGCATGGAAAAGAGCATACACAGCCGAGAAAAACCCTTTCCCTTTCTGTTTCTGATTTGCCGAGATCGCTCAAGGTGCACGGAAAAGAGCATACGTAGATGGGAAAGCAAAAATCCGAACCCAAAAAAATCTAACAGTAAAAAAATGATGAAACATGAGATTTTTTCCTTTTAAAAAAGAAAATAAAAAAATGCGTCACTGTAACATTATACCTTCAGATATGATGAAATATGCGTTTCTGGAGCAACTGGGAACCGTTTTCGATCAAACGAAACCTATTTCCCAATGGAAACGACGCTCTGGATGCAATGGAACACCTCCCATAGCCTAGAAATGCACAAAAATACCAGAACTAGAAACCCTTTCGAGTTTTGGCAACAATAGTTCAAGATCTAGATCATAACTGGAAGCGGCACTTCATAAAAGCTCTGATACCATGTGTTTCTTTAGTATGCATTTGTAAATACTTAATCCGACGGTCACGATATGTTCCGGACATAGAGTGATCCGACGGCTCAACTTCTCTTAGATCAAACCTAACCTTGATTTGTGGCTTAACACCCAATTGGTCCATGATCTCTATTTAAAGAGCATGGAGGGTCATTGTTTAGTTGATCGATTATGAGAAGCTCATTTGTAACTTTCTTTCTTTGCATAATAAATTTTTCCGTAAAATCTATTTGGTCGGGGCCGTGGAGTGTTTCCCTCAAGAGGGTTTAAACCACGTCAAAACATCGGTGTGTTGATCTGTGATCTGTTTGTGTGAAGTGGTTGCTCTTGGTGTTTGGTCCTTTGGTAGTACCCTATGTACCCGAACACCCTAGTCTGAAAGTGGTGGCTTCATATCCTCATAGGGAAAAGAACAACGACTATCCTATGTCATCTCTAGCTTTCATTTGGAGTAAATCGAAAGGCCGTTTGAGCTACTTAATCTGTGCGTGGGTGATATTTTTTAACCTACTAATCCAAGAGTAGGATTGGGAAAGAGCCTACCTGTCAGTATGGCGAGCGTTCCGAGACCTCAACCATTTGCAGCAAATGGCAATCTCAAACTTCAATGTGAATGGCGAGCGCTCCGAGTGCAAATGACTAAATAAAAATCCAAAACGTCGTTCCATGCATTAAATAGGGGGAGAGTTAAATGCTCACGTGCATTTAAAGTTAGCGGGGTTATGGGCATGGGGCTGGAGAAAACTATCATTAAGAGAGGCACGTGGACTCATTAAAGGCCCTACCAACTCCGCCAGTGCACAGGGATCGAGGAGATCTTTTCATGCCGAGTATTGATTTTAACTTTCGCTCAAAGCGGGGAGCGTAATGTTTTGCTCTATGTGGAAAGCACCCGTTCAGAAAAAGCTTTGCACTCAAGCATCAATCCTGGCATTAGGGTTGTGCTTAGAAAACCGTGCCAGACTAGAGTTATCATGAAAGGTGAATGCATATTTGCAAGCGAGAAGGATAAGCGCGTCTCTAGTGCTTGGGGAGTCGACTCTATCATCGTAGTTGCGCTGGGGCGAAACGCGCCAACTTTTAATCCTTCGAAGGAGGTGAAGCAAAGCTCCAAGGAAAGGAATATAATGGTAATTCTTGCGCCTCAGGCGGGTGTGAAAAATTATCTCTTGCACTAACAGTGGCTGGCTTATTGATTTCAAATGCGCGCCAGACAAAAGGCTTGGGACTTGTCAAGAAGGGCAGCTGAGTTAAAGCCAAAGTATGCATTATACGGAGGATTTTTGATTAGAGTTTGCGCCGAGCGAGGAACTTATGGTTAAAGGTGCGTCAAAGTCACGGCGGACTTAAGTCTAAAACGTGCGCTACAGTGGGGAAGTTGAGACCAAAATATGCGCTAAAGGAAAATGATGACTTTGCCTTAGATAAAATGAGAAAACTCTTTTGGAAGCAGGCGATAAAATTCTGCCTAGTTAGAGGAAAACCCGAAAGATGAAGCAAAATCTTGCTACAAAAGTGTTAAAAGGAGGGGCCCCAAATAACTTCAAAATTTTGGGGAAGGATGTTGCAGCAACAACAATTGGCGAATCATTGGCGAACACAGATCTATGAAAACTATCTCGTTTATCGGAAGAATTCCTTTTAAAAGTTGTTCACCTTATGTGCAGCAGTTGGCTTAAGCGTTCGAATCTCGAAAAAGGAAGAAGTCACTTTATCCATTGGTCATTGGGAGAAGGGAGCTTCGATGAAGACATCTTTAAAACTTTCCAAGGGCCAACATATGGGGTTCATTTTAAAAGATTCATCTTTCAGATGACAACTGCTATTGGACTCCACAGGATGTTGCAAAAACAACTCATAGACACCATTGCTCTTGTTCCTCATTCCCATGACACCTGCATCCGTTTGGATGTTCATACATTTGATAGCTTTGCTGTTTGATCCTTCCAGAAATATTTTCTTTGAAATATGGTCTTGGATTTTGGCTCCTCAATCCATAATGCCCTTTTGTGTGAGTGAGAGATTTTATTGTTTTATCAAGCCTCATGGATGGAGAGGAGCCTAGCTTGAGCTGAGTATTTTGGACATCTTTCTTGACCTATATGCTTTGCTTTTATCTCAGCCATGTTTTGATTGAGGCGAGAATATCTGGAAAACAAACCCTTGATTGTAAGCCCTTTTGGGTTTAAATTTGCAGCATGGAGTCATTTCAATACCCTATGCCTTCGAGATGTGCTACTTTTCCGTGTGTCCAAACACAACGATCTTCTTGAGATGATTTTAAGTGTGATGATGGATGGAGCCCAAAGATAGTGGTAAAGATAATCATAGATCTTTGATATTTAAACAAGGATTAGTGTGACCAATAGAACAGGATCTCTTGATTCTGGAGAACGATCAGCAAAGCCCCAAATGCATGGGAAAACTTTCTTTCTAGGATTCATTTCCAGCTTCACGAGTGTTAAGATTATTCTAATTTAACTAGCAAGATCACTAAAAGAAACATAATCACAAGATAGACAAAGATATTACCCTGGGAAACCCTCATGGGGTAGAAAACCCAACAAAGCTTTCCTCAATAATATGATCAACCAAAATACAAGATGTGCTCCAAGACTTGACCTCCTTCTTCTCTACCTCCTATGCATACCTCTCAGACACAAGTGCGCTACTTTCTGAGCTGAGCAAGTGTATCAAATGAGGAGCTCTCCTCCTCTACTTATACTGATTCCCGACTGACCAAAATCCCTAATGGGGCCAACCTCTCCTAGTGAAGTCTAATAACCCCTAAATAATAAACTCAGGGCCAACCCCCACATGGTGAGTCTAATAACCCTGGTTACCACAATTCATCGAAGGAATAAACATCTCCAGATACATAATAGAATTACCTCGGAGGGATGAAACATCTCTGGAATAATAAAGTACAAATATAATATTCTTATAAGTTGCAATAGTCAACACTCCTCCTTAATGAGAAGGATATTATAACAACATCTGCAGGAGCAAGGAGTCATCGACTACATCATACATGATACATCTGTAAATCATCGGAAGCTTTCCTCAATGCATCATCATCAGTAACTCAACCAGTTACTGGAACATCAAGATCATCATCATCGTCATCGCACGATCATCAGCATCATCATCACATGATCATCAACATCGTCATCACACGATCATCAACATCGTCATCACACGATCATTAGCATCGTCATCACACGATCATCAACATCGTCTTCTAGACCTGCAATACACATGATCCAATTACGGGATGATCAATCCCTCTCACTTTAGGACATAGGTCCAAGGATGATACAATCCTGATCCGCTTACGGGATGATTAGTCCCTCTCAGTTTAAGACATCTCTCATGTCTTTGGATGATGCAATCTAGATCAACTTATAGGATGATCAATCCTTATCATTTTAAGACACCTCACCATGTCTAGTGACGATGCAATCCCAATCAGCTTACATGATGATTAGTCCTTATAACTTTAATACACCTCACCATGTCTAGGGACGATGCAATCCCAATCAGCTTACAGGATGCTTAGTCCTTATCACTTTAAGACACCTCACCATGTCTAGGGACGATGCAATCCCAATCAACTTACAGGATGATTAGTCCTTATCACTTTAAGACACCTCACCATGTCTAGGGACGATGCAATCCCAACCTGTCCACTGAGGACTTTATTCTCGGAGACCTACGGATCAATTCAAGGGACCGAAGTCCGGGGACGATACAATCCCCACCTGTCCACTAAGGACTTCATTCGCGGAGACCATACGTCTACGGATCAATTCAAGGGACCGAAGTCCAGGGACAATACAATCCCCACTTGTCCACTAAGGACTTCATTCTCGGAGACCATACGTTTATGGATCAATTCAAGGGATCGAAGTCCAGGGACAATACGATCCCCACTTGTCCACTAAGGACTTCATTCTCAGAGAACATACGTCTACGGATCAATTCAAGAGACCGAAGTCCAGCGACTAAGGACTTCATTCTCAGAGACCATACGTCTACGGATCAATTCAAGGGACCGAAGTCCAGGGACGATACAATCCCCACTTGTCCACTAAGGACTTCATTCTCGGAGACCATATGTCTATGGATCAATTCAAGGGACTGAAGTCCGGGGACAATACAATCCCCACCTGTATCCTTATCAATACAGATATCGTTAGTACATCACTAGTACAAGTACATACAAGTATCCTCATCAATACATGTATACATAACATCAAAATAAAAACATGTATCCTGATCAATACATCAATATAAAAACATGTATCCTCATCAATACATCAAAAAACAAGTAGTGTAAGTATTCTAAGTATAAGTGTCCTAAATCTAAGTAATCTAAGCATACATAAATATTTAGGTGTAGTAAATAGGTATCCTCATCATCGACGTGGCTGTCGATGAGGGCAATCTCATCATTAGTGACTATATCACTCCCCCTTCACTACTACATTTTTGGCCTTTAGGGGGGGTTGTCTTCTGCCCCCAAAAGTGACCTACAGGGGGGTTTTTAGCTTTGGGGGCGGGTTTTGGCAAAACTGCCCCTAAAGGCACCGATGTTAAAAGTTTTGCCCTTTAAGGGCGGTTTTTTATGAGATTGGAACCGCCCCCAAAAGTGACTTTTGGGGGCAGTTTGTGACCCCCCTCGTAGAGGTCTAAGGAGTCAGTTTTAAACCCCCCTCGTAGACCCCTTCATAGAGACCTAAGGGGGCGCTTTTGATCCCCCTTCATAGAGACCTGCGAGGGCGGTTGTAAACCCCCCTCATAAGCCCCCTTATACAAACCTACAGGGGTGATTTGGAACCCCCCTCGTAGAGGACTATAGGGGTGATTTCAAACCCCCCTCGTAGAGGCCTATAGGGGCGGTTGTGAACCCCCCTCGTAGAGGCTTATAGGGACAGTTTTGAACCCCCCTCGTAGAGGTCTATAGACGCAGTTTGAAACCCCTATAGAGGAAATTTGAAAGCCCTATAGGGGCAGTTTGTGACCCCTATAGGGGCAGTTCTAAACCCCCCTCGTAGACACCTATGTGGACGGTTCAGAACCCCCCCTAAATGTCCTTATTACAAACCTTTGGAGGCAGTTACAAACCCCCCTTGTAGGTACCTACGAGGGCAGTTACAAACCCCCCTCATAGGTACCTACGAGGGTGGTTGCAAACCCCTCCTCATTGGTACCTAAAAGGGAGGTTCTAAACCCCCCTCATTGTAGCATGCAAGGGAAATTTTGAACCCCCCTCATAGTGACATATGAAGGCGGTTTAGAACCCACCTTGTAGAAACATACAAAGGAAGTTTGAAACCCCCTTTATAGCCATAATAAATCATAATAAAATATATTTTATTAAAATTATCAATATTGCAATATCAATAGGGCACAGAGGAATCGAACCACCAACCTACTGCTTGTAAGGCAGGCGCTCTTCCATTGAGCTAGCACCCTTTCAAAATTGGGGAGAGAAGCAATATGAACATCTAGATTGCATCATTTGTAATTCTAAGAAAAGACAATAATATCCAAAGACAACCATGCTTAAAATCCAATTTATTTTTCAAAACACATTGATAAGCACAAAAATCTGCCATAATAAGGCAATAGAATATCCAAAACAATTATACAATCTATTAAGGTGGTCTGGAAAAGGGTCTAAATGCCATATTTTATTTTATTTTTCTAATCACGTTGGCTGATCTCCTAACAATGGGACTAGATATATCAGACTTTTTTGAATGCATGGTAGAAGACAAACTCTAATTTTCCTTTGAATAAATGTAAGAGATTACTACTTTGCAACATTTAGGTGTCTGCTGCTACAAATAAAGGACAACCTCTACAAGGACACTGCAACACAGGATTTTGGGTGGGAATGACAAAGAAAATTGCAGCAAAGGAGCAACCATTTTTTTTATAGATCGCACTACAGCTACATCAAAATTGTATAAAGTGAGAAGGATAGACATTGAAGCAAGAAAGGATCTACAGTTATGGCCACTAAAAGCACTATAAAAGCACAATCATCTAAATTGATTCCCCATAATTTTGACAAATGCAGCTGAGATAGGATATTCTTGCACAATTTTCAGTATGAACATGCAAGGAGTGGTATTATGAACCCCGGTGCACATATACCTTCTCCGTGGAACATATGAGTATGTGACAACAAATTGAGCAACTGATGGACACCAAATAAGCCTTCCAATAGTTTCCACAGCCCAATAGATATTCCTTCTACCCCAAATTCCCTTCAACATTTCAATTCAAGCTACACATATGTCGTCATTATTATGACCATTTTCCTTCACCATGTCCATTAGGAACACAAAATTGCCAGAATCACTGACAAAGATGGAAGCCACATCAAATCAAAAAATGTTGGGAAGCTTGTGCATCTAATGCAGTTGGTCAAAAACTTAGAAGTGATGATGGTAAGAAAGGAATTGTGGCTTCGTGGTGTACATCCCTTATAGGTGTGATTGCAACCACCGATCAAGATGGTTGTCTCAGCTAATTTGTGTAGCTCGGGTGCTTGCCTATTTTGGATGGTTGACTTCAACAAGCCCAAAAATGAAATATTGGAGATGCATGAATACCAAAGGAGGGTGACAAATTTGTTGAAGCACTGTTGTTATTGTTGCTACATGCTCTTGATAGACTACCTGTAGATATTGATGCTTTGAAGACATGTATGGGTGGAAAATTTGTAAACCACTTGAAAAATCAGAAGCACTAGCAGATTCAGAGGAAGGCTAGGATCTTAGTTGATACTTGGAAGAAACATGCCGATGCAGTAATGAAGAACAATGACATAGTCTGGATCAAGACAAGGAGCATATTTTCCCTATAAGTAAGATACATGAAAAGTTGCTTATACTTATGGTGGCAAGCATGCAAGATCTACTGAAGTTGTGAAAAAATCAACACCATTAAACTCTACTGCAAAGACACTCTCAAACAGATTAGGCCAACATATATTCTATCAAGATCAACATCTATCCCCTCAGGGTCTGCCAAGGTTTCTTTGTTGCACTCCTCAACCATTAACACTAAGGATTCTCATTGTAAATTAACTATGTTGAGTGGCACAAATGATTTTTCAATGACTTCAATTAAGGAAGAGAAAAGTAGCAGTTCTAGTCAATAACAAAAAAACAATCAGCCATGGTCAAGTGAGCTTGGAAAGGCTATAGGTTCATTTTGGAAAGAGAATGCTCGGAGTTCTACAGTAGATTCTATGAGTGCTAAAGGCTCAAGTTTAGGATCACGCCATAGGAAATCAAGAAATAGAGTTTTGGGATCTAGAAAATTGGGATGCCAGAAAGAGGCCAATGGAGGGAAGCTAATATGGAGTAAAAGTGCAACATGTGAAAAAGCATCACAATCGGGTCACACATATGACAAGGCAATAGATAATTCCCATGGGGATAATACAAACAATCCCAAACTGATAGTTAAACTTCCCAACCTTGGATGCACTCCACCTCCATGTCCCAGTAGTGGGAAGATTGAGGACATTGTCATACTAGCAAGTAAAGGATTTTCTCCCACTATCTCTAATAAAAATGATGCAAGTGATAGCAAAAAAAAAAGTGTAGATCGATGTTTTTCACGCTAATAGTGTCCTGGTGGTTAATACTGAATCATTGCATAACAATGAGGTTAAATATGGCTTCACAAAAGGGGGTGATGGAGATATATCATCCACTACCATTCCAAGTGAAGAGCGTAGCAGAATTGGTGAATAAATTGAGAAAACATCGAAAATATATAAAATGGCTCCATGATTAGAGCCAGGCAAGGAGAAAGACCCATAAAAGGGTCTGATTCAAGTAGAAACTGTTAAGACAAGTGAGTGAGTTGGATTTGAAACCGTTTCAAAGGAGATGATCACAACTTTCTAATGTAACTTTAAGTGATATGGATGATGGGGGTACGAATCTACTAGTAAATCTAGCAGCCACTGGAAATTCCAAGGACAGGCAAGTTCTTGTTGTTGTCGGTGAAAGATGTTCCTCAACAGTAGGAGAGGGTATCCTAGATGAGTCTGCAATAAGGTTCTTTGTTGATAAAATCCATTCTAATCCTAGTGACCATGCAGATGATAGAAGTACCATTTTGGATAAAGGAAGTGAAGGACCTTATTGTTTCTAAATAGAGTCCAGATGTTCTAGCTATGACTTGTTGAATAAGATTCAGAAAATTGGAAGGCATGATTCTCAAAAAGACACACTTGATACCCCCAAGGCTTTAGAGCACCCATTTAGTGAATATTCAGAGGATTTAAAATCTTCTTTAGATGGAATTGGCAAGGTTCATGTATATCCATGCATGCCCCCTAAACACAAATTTGCTAGAAAGAGAAAATATTTTTCCTTCAATCAAGAGGTGGAACACTGTATAGAACATAGCTCTATTCCAGTTGGGAAATAGGGTGAAACAGTGAAAGAGATGGTTTCTGCTTTACCAACATAAATGACTTGTGTTTCTGGAAGGAGGACAAAGGATGGGTTAAATGCATCCAAGATGAGTAAATATGATGGTGAAAAAGAAGCTAAAATGGATGTGAAAACCTGTGTTTTTGAAGGATAAGGTAGGTTAGCTAGTGAATCTAGATTGGACATAGATATTAAAGATAATAGTGTAGATGATCAATTGATAGTAGTGGAGTGTTTTGTAGGTGCAGGGACCCTCGATAAAATAGTGGAGGTTTCTTCCTCAATGTTGAAAGAATTTGAGAAAGAAGCGGCTGTAGATAGAAAATCCGTTCTCAACACGGCTTCATTTAATGATGCTAGCAATAAAATCTTGGCCTATAGCCTTATAAATAACCAAGTAAGAGATAGTGACCTGCGAGATGACCTACAAGATGCTAATCAACTACAAAATTCAGTGAAGGTTGAAGACATGCGAGAATACATGGGTGTTGATAATCATCTTGTTAGCACAAGGGGCATAACATACTTGGATGAAAGTTAAAAAACTGTCATCGAAAAGAGAGAAGATATGCAAGTAGAAGAAATTGCAAGAGCCTCTTATTATGCACCCTCTTCATAGTAAGCACATTGAACAACATGTATACCAACTAGACTATAACCAAATGCATCTTATAGCTTTCCTTCTTGTCTTCAACGGCATTTTTAGGTCGAGTAAATTGCATGGTAGACTGATTTGCATTTGTTTACAAAATATGGTTCCGACATGCATCTATGTGTCTCATTGTGATTTGTGAATGACAAATGTGTTGTGAATCGTGATTTGTGAATGACAAATGTGTAATCAATGATCATTAATGTGTTTTGATTCTAATTTCTATTGAATATTTGTAAATGTTCTAGTTTCTAAATATTTTTGGATCTATATGTCTATATTTTTAAATTTTAATATATTTAAAAATATATATATATGTATATAAAACGTGTCCTTCGTGTCCCGTGTCCTTGTGTCAAGTGACTTAGGATGCTAGGGTCTATTGGAAGTTCGATGTTGCCATTGTAACTGAGTCGTGACCCCTTTAAGGACTGTTTGTTGATTTGTTCACTGTTGGAAAGAGAGGCCACATGCCCTAGTGAACCTTTTTCTCCTCCTTGGTCTGATTGGTGGAGCCGCTTGCCCTCAAGATCTGATCTGTCGTCTTTTAAGGACAACCAAGAGTTGGCCGCAGCTCTTGTTGAGTTGTTTGTTGACATATAAGGGGGACTGTAGCCCTAGGGTTCCACCTCCACCTCAACTGTGAACTGCTGTGTTGATTGAGTGGAGGCCACAATGTATTAAGCTTGTTTGCTTCCCTATTAAGGTGGGCCATGGCTGATATAGTGTTGCATGTGGAGGTCGCCAGCCCTTGTGGACTACTCTTGAGAGGCTGTTGACTGTTGTCATCTATCCCGTGGTCAGATTTACTGATATGAGACTGTTTTGTGGTCAGATTTATTAGCCTGTGGTTAGATTTATGTGTTTAAGGTCTGATCTATGTGATTGTGGTCAGATCTATGTGTTGAGACCTTGTTGAGGTTTGATCTATTGTGCTGAGGCTTAATTGAGGTCAGATCTATTGTGTTGTGACTTTGTTGGGGTTAGATCTATGTGTTGAGATTTAAGTTGTGGTCAGATCTTTTGTACTGAACCTTACTTAGGGCTTCCATTGTGATTAACTGTTGATGACCACCTCTGCTATCTCTATGTCCTTACCTATTTGATTGTATTACAGCCTATCTTCTCTCTCTCTCAGGTTTGTACTAACCCTCTAGTAAGGGTCAGTTTGTTCCTATTGAGTGACTTGCCTCTGAGAGGCATAGTCTGGTCTGAAAGTTATTTTCCTTAGTATAAAAGGAAGGTCTTCACTCCCAGGTAAGTTCTCAGACATGATAATTTACTACTGTTAGAACTTCTGATTTAGAAGTTTGCTTAAAAATAGTTTACTACTACCGCTGATTACATGTTACTGAAGATTTCAACTTTAACACAGGGACCTCTTTGGGAGTGTTAAAGTTGAAAGAGATGAAAATTATGCTTAATTTTAGCCGGACTTGTTACAGTTGTACTATTTTGTTCCTAGTACTTGTTTAGTATTTTATTTTGCATTAAAGTACATAAAATTTTGAATTTTCTGCATCAAACCCTAACCTAACCAAAACTTTAAATATATTGCCAAGGGTCAAGAAAGAATCTTATCAAAAATATTAGAAAACATTGACAAACATTAACTTGGACCTATCAATTAGGTCTAGCACGAGTGGTTGAGAGGAGTATAATCCTCCCGACTAAGTGAATCCTCGCAAGTGACATGTTGAGCTCTTAACGAGTATATTATTGTAATGGCCTTAAGCCTTCTTGTTGACCTGGCCTTGTGCATTGAAGAGTCTAGGGTTTAACCATTTATCCTGGGTACCATCCTCGGAATGACCCCTGGGATATGTTACATTGAAAAAAAAAGCATAAACTTGGACCTAAAAAACTCAGAAAAGCTCAAAAATATCAACAACCTGAAAAACTTGGTAAAAAACATAAATATTGGGAGAAAATAGAGATATTTGCAGCACTTACGGAGTGCTCTCATCAATTATTCCTCCTATGGGTATGTTATTGCTTTAGATAGCACAAATATAACTGATGGGACCTATTCCCACATCTCATTTTTTAGCTTGTTTATTCTACTTTTGTCAAATGTTTCAAGTCCTACAACTTCAGTGAAATAGCTATGACTCCAAACCTTACGACAGCACTTGAGTTGTGGTAGCAACATTCCTCCAATGAAATTACATTATTGAGTAAACAAGGATGAGGCATGGCAATTGTCTTCATTTGAGAAGAATTCAAATGAAAATGAACCTTTTAGCTTTTCCAGGTCAAATATGGTCCCCAAAGGCAATGATTCAGTCCAGCTTCTCTGACAAGTGACAACTTAGCATTATGTTGGAGATCAAAACAAAAGATGGACACTGTCACACAGACCAACTCATTCATGACCACCATATAACTCAGATCTACAGGTGGGCTAGGAGACCCCCATTCTTTAGGGGACAGATGGTAGATCGGAGTATTTTCCTAGTTTCAGGGTTCCTAATATATGATAGGCTGAACAAGACTCACAAGTTACTCACAACCATATTGTAACAAACCTGTGAGTCATCCCTCTTTTGGAGGAAGCTTAGCTGTAAGTGAAGAGCTAAACTGGAGTTATTATATCTTCATTTTAAAAGGAGTATTTGGGTGGCTGCTAGATTGTCTTGAAAATGCATCTGTACTTTCTTGATAACATTTTGGTAAGTAATGCAATCTACTCATTTAAGTAATTCAATCCACTCATTCACATAGCTTTACTGTGTTTTCTTGTACATGTATGATGTAATCTTAAGTTTTATAATGCTGCTTGTTTATTCTACTTTTGTCAAATGTTTCAAGTCCTACAACTTCAGTGAAATAGCTAAGACTCCAAGCCTTATGACATCACTTGAGTTGTGGCTGCAACATTCCTCCAATGAACTTACATTATTGAGTAAACAAGGATGACGCATGGCATTTGTATTCATTTGAGAAGAATTCAAATGAGAATGAACCTTTCAGCTTTGCCAGATCAAATCTGGTCCCCAAAGGAAATGATTCAGTCCAGCTTCTCTGACAAGTGACAACTTAGCATTATGTTGGAGATCAAAACAAAAGATGGACACTGTCATGCAGACCGACTCATTCATGACCACCATATAACTCAGATCTATAGGTGGGCTAGGAGACCCCCATTCTTTAGGGGACGGATGGTAGATCGGAGTATTTTCCTAGTTTTAGGGTTCCTAATATATGATAGGCTGAACAAGACTCACAAGTTACTTACAACCATATTGTAACAAACATGTGAGTCATCCCTCTTTTGGAGAAAGTTTAGCTGTAAGTTAAGAGCTAAACTGGAGTTATTATATGTTCATTTTAAAAGGAATATTTGGGTGGCTGTTGGATTGTCTTGAAAATGCATCTGTACTTTCTTGATAGCATTTTGGTAAGTAATGCAATCTGCTCATTTAAGTAATGCAATCCGCTCGTTCACATAACTTTACTGTGTTTTCTTGTACATGTATGTTGTAATCTTAAGTTTTAACTACAGAACTATATTGCTTTGAGCTACTAAAGGATTGCTGAAATCAGGGTAAGTTAGTTGCAGTCTGTTGTGTATAAGATTTATATCAACATAACGGAAAAAATTTGCAAAAGAAAAGCGTTACAGCATGATTGAAAATTAGATAAAGACATCTATCCATAAATCCTATACATATTTTTCAAATAAGATCTACTACTAAACAATTGGACAATGTCTACCATTATTGGAGTTAAGACCTGTTAGTTAAGAGCTAAACAAGAGTTATTATATCTTCATTTTAAAAGCAATATAAGGGTGGCTGCTGGATTGTCTTGAAAATGCATCTGTACTTTCTTGATAACATTTTTGTAAGTAATGCAATCTGCTCGTTCAAATAGCTTTACTGTGTTTTCTTGTAAATGTATGTTGTAATATTATGTTTTAACTACATAATTATATCGCTTTGAGCTACTAAAGGATTGCTGAAATCAGGGTAAGTTAGTTGTAACCTGATAGTGTATAAGATTTATATCAACATAACGGCAAAATTTCCAAAAAAAAAGCATTACAGCATGATTGAAAATTAGATAAAGACATATATCCATAAAGCCTATACATATTTTTCAAAGAAGATCTACTACTAAACAATTGGACAATGTCTACCATTATTGGAAACCTGGTAACCCATTTTCACTCCTTCAGATGATGACATGACCCATCATAATGGCCTATCAACTTATCAGATAAGCAGATTGAGACCTTCAGAAGAATTCTTTAGGAGAGAGATACTCCCATCAGAAAATAGGCAGATGCTTTTAGATGGAACTCACCATCAAGAGAATACATAGTCAGACATGGCTACTACACATCCCTTTCAGAAGAAATGGATCTCCAAAAATATAGACCTTGGCCAAAAATATGGCATCCAAAGTGTTGGGGAAGGTGGCAGCCTTCTATAGCAGCATCAAAAAGAAAAATACTTTAAGGCTTAAGCAGACACTCTGAGGCACAAAGGTATCCATGGCCTTACCTTCTATTTAGGATGTCAGACCAGTGGGGAAGACAACACCCATATCCTCCTCCACTACCCCATTGCAAGAGAGGTGTGGAAGTGTTGGGAAAGTTTCCTAGGAAGAAGGCCCCTTGAAAGTTCTCAAATCTAATTTCCCTTTGGTAATTGGCCCCTGCTTATACCTTCTAGTTCTTATGTAAAACCCAAAATGCCAGAATTATTGAAGGAAATCTCTACACTCCTGAATAGGTTTGAATGGGGATAAAATCAGCTTTGGTTGAATCCGTCAAAGTGTCCCTGGATAAAATACACATAGAACCAAAGGAGGTAGATCTTTTGAAGTCTTTAAACCTCCCCTCCAAAAGAAGTAGTCACCAATCCCTTGGGATCCCCCCACAGGTATGGGTAAAGATAAATTTTGATGGGGCATCTAAAACCAATCCCAAAGTATCAGGGGCTAGCTGTGTATTCTGAGGTGACACATGCTGTGTCAATTTTCTTAGGACAATGCTCCAACAACTCATCCAAGGCAGTTGGTTTTACTGAAGGTATTTCATTGGCTCTTTAGGGGTGACTTTAACATAGTTATCTTGGAAGGAAACTCAAAACTCATCATTGAACTTTGTATCAAGAAGTCATGGACATGCGGGTGGGACCTAAGCTCCTTGATTTGGAAAGCTCTTTGGTTACGAGACCACTTACAATAGGGTCTAATCAAGTGGCAGACTGGCTGGAAAATAGAGCAATTAACAAAAAACGACATTGTCTCAATCTGAATTTCAATTAGATGTTGTTATCAGAAGCATTGGATTGGAGAGAATCTATTTCAAAGGCAATAGCTTGTCAATCAGGATCTACTGCCACTAAGGAAGGGCAACCCCAGCTACCTTCCAATACCACCAATCTGGGATTTTTAGATCTCTCACAAGGTAATCCATGACTTTTTTCATCTTCAGGTCTCCTCCAACACCCAGATCAGTCAATTCTCCAAAATCCAGATCATGGGATTGGATACTTCTGTCCTTCATGCATATCAGGATCCATATCTTGCTTAAATACATAAATATTGGAGGGGGTGCACTTTATATAAAGAACATAAGCATTCTGGCCCTTCTCATCATCTTTCAATTCCTTCCAACCTTGCTCTTGATTCTTCTTTCCCCTATAGAATATGGGTGATCAAAGTGTCTCTTACGATGAGTCTGATCCTATTCCAACCTTAGAGAGGTTGGATGAAAAGATTCAGGATAGTGCAGTACAGATGTGTATTGACAGAGGAATAATTGATCATTCTAGACAAGGGATCTTGCAAAAGTAGGAAGAGACAAACAAGAGTATCTCAGACTCTTCCATGTAGCAGTGGATCCTGGAATTCCAGTGAGAGAAGAGAATCCAGATCCCAAGACTTGAGGCAGGCCTTTGGTTGTGATAACTGCAGCCTTATGATCTGAAATTTGTTTTGATGACTGGACTTATTTCCTAAAGGATGGTAATCAATAGCTAATCTTGCACTTCTGTTTTCATTGTGACCTTATCCTGGGAGTATCAAGAAGGCCATGTATAGCATCCTCTCCCCAAGTATTTTGATTATGTATATCAGTAAGTAAATGAGTAATGACACTACGTGCCTTGTAGTCTTCTAATAGTAGCTTTCAGGTTGTTCGATATATTGCAATCCCGATTCAAACTAAAAGCTATGAAGTTCTAGACTATTCTGTATATATGCCTGGTTTTAGACTTCTTTTAACATAAATATTGCTTTTTAACCAAATAATTCCAGTTAATATTTCTCTTGTTGTATCTTAGCTCTCATAGAAAGAGTGGCAGGAAATAGAGAAAAGCTGACACATACCTCTTGAATATCTGCAACATAAATATGATCACCATAAGTGTGAATAGACACAATCATATTGGGAAAGAGCTTATTTCACATTTCCGCAACAATTTCCTTTTTCCCAAGTCATATATTCTCAGCACCTGTCCAATTCCAACTAATAGGTGGCCTTGGAATTGACATAATCCAAGAGGTACTCCATCAACTGGTATTTTATGAAAAATTCCAGGGCTTTTCCATCATCCACAGACCTATATATATGAATAAAACCTCCTGAACAATGCTTCTTTGGACAAAATTCTAAATCCTTTGCAGTTCCAATGGCCACGAGAGTTTCATGTTCTTTCTCATGAAAAGTAACAGAGCAAATGCTAAATGCAGCTTCATTATCCTGCAGTGCCAAGAGGCATGTAGTTTCACCAGTTTTGGGATCTAAGACTCTAATGCAAGATCCCCACTTCTTTGACTCTGCTTTTGGATAACCATATTGCTCATCAGGAAGAGGATCCTCCTTCTCTTCATCATCACCATTCTCCTGCTTAGCTTCCATGTTCCCACTCTCCCCTAAACCAACAGCTTCTAAACATTATTTTTTTGTAGTTTCACGTTCTTCTGCAGTGAATGCACCCTGATCACTTTCAATAATGATCAAGTATTTTTGCTTGGGATGCAAAATGAACTTTCTTGGAGTGTATCTAAGAGGCATAATGGTCTGATTGAATGTTTCTCCCAACCTTTCAATTGTAAAAACCCTAAGGGCATCCCCGACAACTACAACCATGCCTTCAACACACTAATCAGAAGAAAATGATGTTGCATATTCCAGAGTCTCATAAGAAAGTGGAGTTAAAAGAAAGTGCCCCTGATGAATGTACCCCAGCCAAGGCCTACTTGATAAACAAAGAGTTTCCTGACGACCTCTCACTAGAGCAGAAAAAAGTTTCGGTGCTCTTAAGCCCAAGAATCTGGTCTCGGTGTCTGAAAGTTGACCATTTACCATATCTACCTCAGTTCTAAGAAGAACACCATTCTGCAAACCAACATTCAAAAACACACTCGCTGGATGATCAGCACCATCCTCCCCTCCAACAGAAGCCTGCACTTCAAGTAAGCGAAGAGATTATGGGGGAGAAGATACAACCTACACACTCAAAATATGCATATAGTCATCATGATCCAAAGATAATATGCGAATGGTGTTGTCATATGATCCTACAACCAGGAATCTGGATCTTTGTCTGGCTTCAGGAACTGGAGCAATATCTAGAAAAGCCACATCTCCAGGCATTTCACTTTCATGCATCTCCACCTCCATCAGTTGCCCTGTCATATCCATCTCAAAATAAATAAGCTCTTCCCCACTTAGAGCAATTATGACCTGCAATCTATTGCATCCAACTTTCACAATCGTCTTTTTCCCAGGGGTTTTCCATTCATTGATATGCCCATCTGCTATTATATGCCGAATTCCATTGGGGTGGACCTACAATAAGGAATCTTCTCCCAAAAGAGAAATAGCCAGTGAAGTAGTAGTATCAAGAAATCCACTGTCACTAACTTCTTCAACCGTTTCACCAATAGACAGCACCAAAGTGGCATTTGCAAAGGACACAACAATGTATGCATAAAATTCATCATTTATACTTTTCTTCACTATCCAAACAACACTAGGAATACCTGGTAATTGTGAAACAGCCATTTCAGTGACAACAACACCAGGCCTCAATATCCGTAAGGAGGAGCGAGGTCCTCTCCCACAAAGAACAAAAATTTGTGGGGTTTCTTCCTCGAAGACATTACTAACTTTCATGTCCATCACTGGCATAAGACTCTCTATATCATCAATCTTAACAAGGTTTTTCAGGCCCCTGGGTTGGAAAAATACTGGCTGAAATCCCTCATCAGTTTCCATGAGAGTAGCGGAAGATGATTCAACATCTGCATCATCCCCAATTCCCTAGAACTGGTAGAGCCCATGATTCCCAAATTATGAGGTAGCAAAGAAACCTGACTTGAGAACACACATTGCTGATGTTACAGGAATTGTATCAAAATACTTGATCTTCAGTTCAGTCACCTGCGAGGAAAAAAAAAGACGATCCATTCAGATTTTAGTGTTTATCTTAACAACCTATGGAAATTTGGTGATAAATAACTACACAAGATTGAAAATCAAATTCGCACCTCCTTGCACGATAACCAGCAAATTCACACCATTGTCAATAGGCCCAGACCACTTACGTGCAACATGGTTAAGCCCAAGATCGAGTTCATAAAAGGTAAGATGCTTCTGTGCTTCATTCGCTGCTTGCCCAATGGAATCCTGGTCAGCTTCCGAATAATCAAGCTCTATTGCAGCAAAAACAGGGCTATGGAAACCACAATCAACCCCAGCTATTGAATACACTATCGTGTGAGACTTGTGGGCTTCCAACGGAGATGAAATGGTGAGTCTGGCAACATTGTCTCGGTTGAGAACATAAACAAGTTTCTTCTTTTCGCAAGCCCCAATCATCATGGCTCGGCCCTTGGGATCCACTACCAAATACTGACCTGGCACTATTCTCCTGCAAGATTAAAAATCAAAACGTAAAGGTCCTATCATAAACATATAGCATTGCTAACCTTCCAATATACAAAAAGGATGTGCCCTACCTGCATCCCGACTTGATGAATGTCTCCTGATGGACCTTCTCGAACATGTTCTTCTCTTTGTTGTATTCGAGTATGACAATCCATCCGGAATCAGAGCCGACCACAATGTAATCCCTCTGCGACCCCGTTAACCTGAATTGCACCAGAGAGCGGATGGCTCCAAACACTTTGACAGAAAGAATGGTCTGAAGTTTTCCATTATCATCCAGCCGTAACAAGTCCAGCACTTTGCCTCTGGATACGATGATTTTCTGAATTTTCCCGCCCAAAAAGTTCCCATAAGTTGCACAGACCACGCCCGTGGCCTGTTGCAAAGTTAAACTATAGAAAAGCATTGTTCGACTCCAGCTCTCAACTGCTCAAACGGTGGAGGCTTCAACTCTTTTCCGAAAGTTAGAACATAGAGCCAGATTCTGAATCACTTCCTGCATTAAAGGTATAGCTTTGGTCTGGTACACAAAGGTAAAACCCTCAAATTAGGGTTTAGATGCAACCGTCCGAACCATCGAGATTCAGTTTCAGGGTTCAAGTGAGGGTTTATCGCGAACATAAGAAAGGGATTAAGAAATAAAGGGAAAAGGTGTGCCTGTGTCGGCCCTACTGAATGGAGGTTGAATCAGTTCGGTATTTACCTATCAAAATTCTCTTTGCCCCGAGGAGGGATAATAAAAGGGTAGCCTAGGATCTCCCCTTGAATGGACACCGTGACATATGGCCCCTCCATCATAGGTGTTTTTCTTGCGTCATTTCATCAGGCTTAAAAGCTCGTTCTCATGAAGTACTCTAAAACCATAACGTTTTGCTCCATTTTAGATGACTCTTTTTGGCATAGTGTTTCTATAAATCCGGTGAAATTTCAGTTGGGAGTGAGTTCTGGATCGTTGTGTTTTTAGACAACGCCCATTTCAGTTGGGAGCGAGTTCTGGATCATCGTGTTTTTAGACAATGCCCATTCTTATGGTTGATGGTCTAATTACGCTTTACATTGAAAAAATTATTAATTGTTAATGCTCTTGTAATAATTGTTGATTGTTTAATATACTTTACATCTTTGCATAATTACACTTTTATATTGAAGGCTTATTTCTAGGTGAGTGGTATTTCTTAAAATTGTTCATTGTTGATGTTCTTAATATATTGGAGGTGTTCTAATTATAATAAGAACAAGGTGTTTCAAGTGGTTCTAATTATGTGTGTACCAAGGGTTATTCTTTTCTTTCAATCAATTCATTATATAATTTTGAAATATGTGTCTGAGCAAGGAACAAATAACCTAGTTGATTTTTATGCTTTGTGGATACTCATGAAAACAATGATTGAAAAGGGTTAAAAATTTTGTAGGTTTCCAATAATTCCAAGATATTGATGGATTGGGTCAAGAATAAGTGCAAATTTGAGAATTTAATGTTAAGCTCCAATCATGAATCTAATAATTTAAATTAAACTTCATTTGCCCATACATATAGAGAATTCAACTAAATGGTTGATCAACTTTCTAAGGAAGTTATATTGATGCAAGAGTGAACTTATTTGAGTAAGATTTTAGAGGAGGGACCCTTTAGAAACAAATTTATATTAATTAAAGGGATGAATGGAGATATGGGATGATATCAAAGAGGGTTCTATTTACTTTTTTTTGTCATGGAATCAATGTTAAAATGTAAAAGCTGAAAAGCCAATTTTTGTTTTCACATAGACTTTCAAGGCCGCCCTTAAGGGTACTAGAAGACTATTTTTGAAGAAGTCACAGGTTAGGTACACAAGCCATTTCATGGAAGAAGTCATAGGTTGGGTACATAATCTATTTCTAGTATGAGTATAGGTTTCTTGCCAATGGTGCTTGTTAATGTGAAACTATGTATATTTTGGTTAAATACTTGAAATATTAAACACGTAGTGACACCCAAGCCCACAAATTTATCATCAAGGAAGCATCAAGTCTTCCACTTGCAGTATTGACTATCTAGCAAGAATTTGATATAGGGAAATTTGAGAAGGGGCAGAGCATGTTCATAGTGGTAGGTGTGGGTAGAGTGGGCAATCTAGCCATTCAAATTGTGAAGCATGTGTATGGAGCTTCCATGATTGTTTCCATGACTAGCACTAGGAACCTTGTCCTCATGAAAATCATTGGGGCAAATCTCATCAATAATTATACCAAGTAGAGCTACAATCATGTCTTTAAGAAATATGATTTCATATTCAACACCATAGAGGATTCGAGCAAGTCTCATGTGGTGGCTAAAGTTCTAGACATATTTTTGTTTCAGCCTCATCCCAAGGCCAACTTTTCTAGGTATTACCCAACACCTATAACCTAGAGAAGCTATAGTCTTATATATAAAGAGAGAAATTGAAACTAGTAATCGACTCGAACATCTCATATTCATTCTTTGATGTTATAGAGGCTTTTAAACATCAATAAACTAGATGAGCCAAAGGGAAGATCGTTCTTTCACCCATTGAGCCAAGAAACCATTCCCGAATGTGTATTTGTTGGTGGGATGCTATAGTAATGTGGTCATGCACAGGTACAAATGCAAGATGGTAGACTGAAGTTGAATGCTATGAATCCCTCTGCCATTGCAGTAATATCATTTTGCAAATATGGTATGGCATAAGGACACATGGATGGATGAAACTTTGGGAGTAGGGTTTTCATAAGTGTGGAGGTGAAATCATTAGGGTTTTCCACTTAGAGTGAACACCATGGAGGACATGGTGGATTATGGTGAGGGGAAAGGGTATATCCCTGGTTATATCTGTTTCTCATGCAAGGAGATTATCAAGCATGTGTGTGGGGTCTTTTTTGAGGTACCAATGGAGGATTGTAGACCTACATAGCAAGCAAGTGGTAGATGAAACAATGAGCTCGAGATGGGTGAAAGGGATCTAAATCTCCCTATGGAAGTTGTAAGGTCATATCATCCTTGAAAAGACTTTCATGCTCATAGAAATTGAAGCTGTGAAAAAAGTGCAACAAAATGCATATAATATCACACTAAGACAAACATAAAGAAACTAAGAATTCTTCAAAAGATGTCCCTTGGAAGAGTAAGTGACTTGAAGAAATAAACCTAGAGAATTCTTCAAAATGCTTTGGAACGCATGTAAGATATTTAACATTGTAAACCAATTGTATGATCAAATGCATTAGAATCCATAATACTCAAAATTCCCTACTTTAACTAATGGCTCAAAAAAAGCATGTAACAAAGATGGATATTGCACTATCCTTTTAAAGATGTAGTAAAATACTTCAAAGGACCTTCTAATATTATTAAATACTCAAGGAAAGGAATATGATAGAACTTCATAACATTTTAGAGGTCAGTTACATAGGAGAATGCCTGGTTGTACTGCTAATATATAATGTAAGTGGAACAAGGGATTTTAAAATCCATTTCAAAGGTGGTACAATACAAACTTGCTTGTAGTTCCAAATGGTTAGATTTACTGGTGATCATGAGGACAATTATTGAGGAGATCGATCCCTTACAAAATGTCACATTGTCTAGCGTGCATAGAATGTCGGAGATACTTGTAGGTCCAAAAGGTTTGATTTACAAGTTATTATGGGATCGATTCTGGGAGACCAATCACTTACAAACAATGTTTCATAGCCTGAAGTGCTTTCAAGGTAATTGTAAGAAATTTGAAAGTGCATCCTAATCCCCATACTAAAGAATGTGAGCATAATTACCGTATAGATTAGGATTATGGCCCATAATGATTGTGTGCATTACCATGTGTTTTGTGATTTTTTTCAAATAAATTTGTTTGATTCTATTTGGGGCTTCCACTTAAATAGGTTTCGGGGTTTCAAAATGTTGAAGATGCAAACTAAAGGTGGAATGCCTGTTGCTTTTGTTGACTTTGAAGTATGTTTTTTCTCCTAAATATGTTTAAGAACTGCTTTTAAAATTACAATGAAATGTAAATGTATACATTGTTGATGAGCATTTGTTTACTTTATATTCACTTGGATAAAAAGTTCTTTCTTTTTTTTGTACCATGCTCAATCTGTATGCAATCACGGCCATATTCATGCCATCACACCAAATTGCAGAAATAAAGCAAATTAGTTGTTTCCGAGGGCAAAACTTGAATTTAGATGTAAAGAAACATTTTTCCGTAGATCAAACCTGATACTATTGTGTTGGTAGTAATTTTGTGGAAAACTTAATTAAATACAAGGGGATGTTAAGGATGTCTTCAAAGCTGGGTTTGAAATGAACTCTGTGTGGTGCAGGAGTGGATGTTAAGGTTGTCTTCATGCCCATAATTGTTGCTACTTATCAGGAATTCATGGTTTTAGGGTTGTTCGTTGTTATTTATGCCCAAAACTTCAAAAAGGACCATTGTTTGGGGCTAAATATGTGCCCATAATTACTTCAACTTGGAAGAGATGAGATTTCATCATGAAAAGAGCTCATAAAGCTGCCTAGAATGACTTAAATCTCACCCAGACATGGTTTTTAGGGTTTGAAATTAACTCAGATCTACTTTTTTAGTTCTGTTTACACCATTTTTGTTCAGAGAAAGCACCCAGAATTCATAATACTGTTGTATGCTTCTGATTGGGAGATTAAAACAACCAATATTTGTGTCCAAAATGAAGGATTGAGGCTGTTGTAGTGCCCAAGTCTACTCTTTGTGTCCATATCCATGCCTAGAATTGTTTCTTAATGGCATTTCAACCCTCAAATTCAACCCAGCATTCCTCCAAACCTGTTGTTGGTGGTTGTTAATCACTTTTCATCGGGTTGTTCATGCCCATAATTGTCTTTTAACCCTCCAATTCAACCCAGTTTTAGAGATAGGCCTGTTTGGTAGTGGAAAGGTGCACAGGGATGACTGATTCACAATGTTTCTTGCCACATATTCACTCAGCACTGGAATTGAAATATCACCAAAAAAATCTCAGCAATCACAACGATGGAGTCAACTGGGATAGGGGATATGCAATAAACCAAATAGATTATGTGTAGACATGGGTGACTAAGTGCATATGCTCCAGATAAGGGTTACAAGCACTTTTGCCATGAAATAGAGATGATGTTGATGACGAAACAAACTGAGTATTAATACTTCCCTCATTTTGGTTTTTGTCATGTTTTGTGGATGCTTTTGTTTTTGTCTTTTCTTCAAAGTAAAATAATTTTGATATGTTACAAACAAGGAGACAAGTGCCAAAAATTCAACTAGGCAGTTTGATCCTGCATGTGTGGAAGGAATTGTAGGAAATGGAAGAAACAATCAGGGGTGGGTATCCTTGGAGGGAAATTCCTGGAAATTATGAAAGGAAACACCTGACACATAATCACTCAAAACTACATGTGCATTCTATCTCAAACTGTAAGGAAGAAAATGACAATGCATTAGCTCACAACTAAAGCTCACCAACTAGCACAGTGGTGTGCCTTGCATCTCCTTTATAGAATAGGAAGGAGAGGGAAGATATAGTTTACCTGGTCACATGCAGATAGCTCAGACCCCCAAACCCACAAGAATAGGTCTTGAAAAGGAATTTAGTGACAAGCCCAATGATCTTAGATTTTTCAATGACCAAATTGGCCCAGGAAGAGACCTAGATAGATGGTTTGCAGACAAGTTCAATGCTGTCAGATTGGAACAAGGGATAAGGTTAGAAGGAAGGGAACCTTTCAAGTTTCAATGCATTGTGGGAAAGGAAAATGACCCCAAGAGAATCACATTGTTGAAATAGATGGGAGGAATTGTACCAGAGAGTGCATTCTGATTCAAATTCATGATGATGAGGCTAGGAATCTACACCAGATCTTGGTGGGACCTCTAATGATCTATCCAGATTAAGAGGGATTGTCCAACACCACTTTTATGACTCTTCATGTTCCAGAGTTGCAAATCACACCCACCACAAACATGGGATATGAATTAGGTTTTGACATGTTTATAAATTACAAATTTGTTTGGAGCATTAATAATCCTTTAGTATGTATTGTCAATTTTTCCCTTTTTGGAATTTTTTATTAACAATGGTATCTCAGGGATGACTATCTTGCTTCGATTTTGAGGATTTAACTCACAACCTCATTTTTGCTGCTTCTAGGGTGAACTGAAGCAACTATGAAAACTCATTCCAGTTCAATACGCATTCTCCGAGTTTGCATATTCTTCCTATGAGAGATGAATTCACCTTAGTTTTTTTAATTTTTCCATTCAACGAGGCAAGTTTAGAATCTCTCTGAAATTCTATATAAACAAAATATGGGTTGTATGGGGTATATATATGAAGAAACTCATGTTTCTAGAACTTTAGAAGAGAATCATCTCAGTTCTTGCAAACAAAATGAATAGGTTGATGTTCTTCTCTATCTTTTCATTACCTCTGTATTATAGATGAAGTTCCTTAAAAACTCAGGGGACTTTTGTACTTTATCTGAGAATCGAATTCACAATCTTATCTTTGCATATTTTTGGATGCAGTAAGGCAATTTTTTCAAATTCAATGTTAATGTTATAAGCTTAGCCATGGTTTACACATGTCCAACATTTCAAAACCTCTGTATGTGTTTCTAGCATCGTAAAGTCAAAATTTTGGCAGTCTTAAATTTTTTATGATTGACCATTGGGAGTTGCATTACAAATTATAAAAATGTTTATGACTTTGTGTCAATTCTTGATGTATATGTAACTTTGGAATGTATTTCACATATATGTATATTGTATTCCTATAGAGATGTTATTATTCCTCTATACGGAAGTGTCGTCATTTATATTGTAAGTGTCGTAACTTATACTTGATGGGTTATTAGACCACCTTGTTGGGGTCGGCCCTGTATAAGTCATGTGGGTCAAAGGGTTATTAGACCACCCTATTGGGGGTCGGCCATGTGGGTCAAAGGGTTATTAGACCACCCTAGTGGGGGTTGGCCCAGTCAGCATTATGTTAAGTGGTTAAGTTGAGGCCAACCTAGTTGAGTAAAGGTCAAGCCAAGTTAGTGTATAAATAGAGAGCGTGTCTCTCTCATTTTACACATTTTATCCTCTCACTCACACTTGGGAGAGTGGTGCACTTGAGGAGGAGGAGGCTCTGCCGCTAGGAGAATACTATCTCTTGTATTCTGGTTGTATCATTCCTCTATCTATCTCTGAGGAAGTTATTGGGGTTTTTCACCTTTATGGTTTTCCCCAAGTAAACTCTGTGTCTCTTGTGTGCTTGCATTATTGTGTCCATGATTGATATGCTATAGATTTGTTGTTCTCTCAGTTAAGATCCTAGATCAGATTGAAGTAAATTCTGAAAATTTAACATGGTATCAGAGCTAGCCTGAAAGAAGGCATGATATGGCATGTATGACACTTGTTGCACTTACGATGCTAGGGCTTGATATAGAAAAAACTAGTCATTGTAGCACTTTCACTATAAATCCATTTTGGCGACGTTTTCGGATCTGAAACATTAACAGGTCGAAGATCAGATCCCCATGTACCTTGTGTCCAAAGGACAACCTTTAATTCGTTGTACTTTGGTATTTATGATCTGTACAATATAGGGTTTCTGCCTCTTCCAGATCTGAGTCAAAACCAGGTGACCTTGGGAAAAAGGTCATAACGTGGGCTAGGAAGCTCCAAATGAAATGTCGTAAAATGTTACAGGTAGTACACAGACTGTACTATCTCAGGAAAAAATTTCAGAGGCTGAAGTTGAACCAGTGACATGTGGCACTCCGTACAAGTTCGCTCTCCTGTATTATCCCATAAACAGGTCACGTTGTGACACTTGGCATAACTCTCTCTCAGAGAGTCCAATTGAGATCATACTTATTAGGATGGAAATATAACAGGGCTAGCTATCTCAGGAAAATTTTTCAAAGGCCGAAGTTGAAACAGTGACACGTGGAACTCCGTACAAGTTCTCTCTCCTGTATTATCCCATAAACAGGTCACGTTGCGACACTTGGCATAAATTTCTCTCAAACAATCCAATTGAGGTCAAACCTGTTGGGATGGAAAGACAACAGGTTGGGATATCTCAGGAAAAATTTTCAGATCCTGTGGATCAAAAATTTCGGAGTTACACCAGAAACAATCAGGTACATATTTCTGTCAAAACAAAATTATTTTTTAGTACCTTCATTCATGGCTTCCGGAATTTAGGGCTTCGGAGAAAGTTGGAATTTTTGTAATCGGAGACCACGGCTGGATGCTACTCATAAAAATCGAAATTTAGAGACCAAGATCAGATTTTTTGGTTGGGCAGAAGGCTGGGCTTGATCAAACCCCAATTCGGGACTTTGATCGGAAAGATGGAAAATTAGGGCTTTTGCAAAAATTGGAATTTTGGAAATCTATGACCACGGTTGGAAGCTCCTCAGAAAAATCGAAGCTTAGAGTTTTGAATCAAATATTTTGGTTGGGTGAAGCTCCAGGAAACTCAAACCCTAATTCAGGGTCCTCCCCAGTCTCCATGTCCAGTTCTTGCAAATCAAGTAGACTAGATTAATCCTAGAAGAAGATGGATTGGTCACCTACATAAGTGAAGAAGTTCTTGTCTCAAAGGGAGATGAGGCTAAGGCCTTCCATAAGAATATTACAAGCAATCTTGATAGGTATGGCTTACACGTATGTTTCATGGTTAAGTTTATCATATGTTTGTCTTCATATCATTACAGTACAATCTTGATTAATTACTGGACTTGTCGTATCACCTTAATAGAAGATATTCATTGATTATGGTTTTGCCACTTATGATTGTACTAATGCATTGTGATGTTGTATGAGTTTTATGATTGTTTGCTAACACAAAAGGTACACCAAGAAAGTCAAATCATGTTCTACTTCAAGAACATATGCTCATGGTGTCATGAAGACTAAGATTCATCCATTGTCATGGATCACATAGAAGATCTACTTTCGAGCTATGTATAACTTGGTTTTACAATGGTTAACTTATGAGACATGCAGGTTACTAGCACAAGTCACTGAAGAGATCCAGAAGACATTATGCGGGTATATTAGACATAACTAGCTAGCATGCTAATCTAGGTATGTTTTTCCTATATCAAGCTAGAATCCTACCTTGTGTTAGGATCTTATACTGTTGTGTTGTTGATAATGATTATTCATGAAGTCATAGGTTTGAATAATCATGGTTGTATGCATATTATGTTTCGTACCATAATTGATGATATGACTAACCAGAAGAATCATGAAGGTATAGTTTTGAATAATCACGGGTTTTATGCATATTATATCTATTATCTTGATTGATGATTCAACTAACCAGAAGAGTCCTATGATCAAATAAGAATATGTATGAGTAAAAGAAGACTTCCCTGAAACCTTGAATACTAATGTTTATTATCTGTGAATGATCATGAATATACATGCTTGAGATTATTGTGTTTTGATAATATTAAGATTATACTAATGAATGTTTGATTATGTATGAGACCTAGAGGATAACACAATGGTGATACTAACAAGCATGCATAGGGATCAAGAATGTATATAATTTCAAGGATAGGTAATCCAGGAAGAAAGCAAAGGAGCATACTCCAGTAGTTTCTGCAAAGATGCAGATATCCAAAGGGAGTTGACCATCCTTCTGCATTCCACAACAGAAAGGTGTAGAAGAAGCTACTTCAACAGCTCCTGCAAGGAAGCAAAGACTCAGAGGGAGTTCACCCAACAAATAAACAAAGATAAGTATTTTAATTACCATTCCTCACATACTTGTTTGTTTAAATAATATTATTCAATGATGTATATGCTTATGTTCCTAGAATTAGGTTGTGTATTATGCATATTAGAATAGTTGCATTGATGAAAAGTATACTACTAATATACATGGGTAAGTGGCCTATGGCACTGTACAACATTCCATTGCTACTTATCTAGAATGAAACCTCTTTGCTGACATGTTAGGAGTTGTGCACACTCTTAACAATGTTCTGGTAGAGATTGGAAGGCATCTAGAAAGTTATGGAATATGGATAAATGTTGTATTGAAGCATTGGCTAAGATAATTGCATGACTGTATGACATATTTATTTATGTGTAAGAATTTGTCTGAAAACTATGAGATGTTTTCTAATCATGCAATTTAACTTGTTGTGTAGGAAAGATCGTATACCATCACCTACAAAAGAAGGACTACAACATTTGTTCAAGCAACAAAATTATCTATTGAAGATATTGAAGTTCCCAAGATACGGGAAGAATGCCATGATCCGTCGATCAAGAAGAACGATGTTTGGGATGTGGTCCCAAGAGCTGAAGGGAAGTCTGTTGTGACTTCCAAATGGAACTATCAGATCAAGCATGCTACAGATGGCATCATAGAGAAATATAAAAGTGATGAAATAGAAGATACACTAGATGAATTTCAAGACAGCATGGTGTAGTCATATATGTGTGCAGAACTTGGTATGGTAGGATAGACAGCTTTCTATCCAGTTTGGGATTTACCAAGAATAAAGCGGATTCCAACCTTTACTACAAGGTTGAGGAAGGCAATCCAGTGATACTACTTTTGTATGCGGATAACCTGTTTGTTACAGGTGAAGATAGATTGATTGTCGTCACGCAGCGGAAGCTTGCTACCGAGTTTGAGATGAAGAACTTGGGGATGATGCACTATTTGTTTTTAGCATGGAGGTGTGGCAGAGTGAAAATGGAATCTTCCTTGGACAAGGGAAGTATGCAGTAGAGATCCTGAAGAGGTTCGGGATGATGGATTGCAAGGCCATGGCCACACCTATGGCATCGAATCTGAAGCTTCTTTGTGATGCTTCATCTGAGCCGGTTGATGTCTCTATGTATCGTCAGATGATTGGGTCCTTGATGTACCTGATGAACACGAGACAGATATTTGCTTTGCTGTGAACACATTGAGCCAGTTCCTGACGGATCCTAGGAGTGTTCACCTGGTTGCTGTAAAGCATGTTCTAAGGTACCTGAAGGGTACAGTGGATTATGGGCTCAAGTATGAAGCGAATCAAAAGTTTAAACTGCAGGGTTATGTTGATTCCGATTGGGGCTGGCAGTGCTGCAGATAGGAAGAGCACATCTAGGTGCTGCTTCAGTATGGGATTAGGTGTGATCTCTTGGTTTAGCAGGAAGCAGTCTTGCGTAACACTGAGTACAGCTGAGGCAGAGTATGTTGCAGCCTATTCAACTAGTTATGAGGTAGTATGGCTACGGAAGCTACTGTCTGAGTTATTTGATCTCTCGTTGGATGCTACTGGTATCTTCTGCGATAACTAGAGTTGTGTGAAGCTGTCTGAGAACCCAGTGTTTCATGACAAGTTGAAACACATAGAGATCAAATATCACTATATTAGGGATATGGTGCAGAGAGGAGCTGTGAAGCTCCTGTATGTTGCGATGGACGAGCAGATTGCAGATGTGCTGACGAAGCCACTAGCCAGGGTGAAGTTCGAGTACTTCAGGGAGAGGCTTGGTGTTCTTCGTATCGAGGACACTTAGAGGAAGAAGTGATGGACACATTTGCTGAAGCCATTCCAAGCATGTTGGAAGGAGAATTCTTCACATGGCTATGGATGTAAGTGCCAGATGATGAGCATCAGGATGATGTTCTAGTTTCTGCTTTGTATGATCATTTGGATCATTTATATGTATGTGTGCATCATGTTGGATGCTGGATATGATCAGTTGGATCATTTGTATGTATTGTGTATATGCATCATGTTGGATGCTTGGACCATGTATCTGTATATGTATCAGGTGGATACATTGTATGATCAGGTAGATCATGTATATTGATATGTATCAGGTATGATCAGGTAGATCATGTATGTTGATGGATACATTGTGTGGATCATGTATCTATGTATCAGGTGGATACACTATGTATGATGATATGTATCAGGTAGATACTTGGTGTGCATCAGATGGATGCATTGTATGATCAGGGTGATCGCGGATGGCGAGCTTCTCCAGATGACATGTAGCAGGATGTTGCATTGATGATGATCAGGATGATCATGTGTACATCAGGATTATGTATGGTGAGTATTAGGATGATACTTTGTGGCCATGGATCAGGTTGTGCAGATGAGCATGTCTGGGAGATCCTATAGGTCGGAGTTGCATACCCATAACAGCCTGGGATGCTCTTTCGATACATCGCTCTGGGAGGACATGTAATTTGTGCCCTGAGAGATCTTCAGGTTAGAGTTGTGTACCCGTAACATCCTAAGATGCTCTTCCGAGGTTTTGTCCTATGGCATGTAATTTTCTCCTGGGAGATCTGGACAAGATGAAAAAGGCCTCAGATTCTTCAGCCAGGTTTTTGTGGTGGACCACATGTAATGTGCTCCTGGGAGATCCGACAGGTAGAGCTGTGTGCTCGTAACAGCCTGGGATGCTTCAACCAGGTTTTGTGGTGATATCACATGTAATGTGCTCCTGGGAGATCTGACAGGTAGAGCTGTGTGCTCGTAATAGCCTGGGATGCTTCAGCCAGGTTTTGTGATGGGTCATATGTAATGTGCTCCTAGGAGATCCGACAGGTAGAGCTGTGTGCTCGTAATAGCTTGGGATGCTACAGCCAGGTTTTGTGATGCACATAATAAGTCCTGAGGATTCCACAGTATGGCCAGTGATGACGAAGACCTGCACGTGGTGGGCCTACATCCAGTATGAAAAAGGACTGACTCTGTAGAACTTCCTATGACGAGTAGATTCAGAGATTGATTGAGATAACAACAACAGTGACGATGATCCAGGGAAGATGACTTGTGCTAGAAGACCTATGTCAAGAAACACCTTCCTAGTTAAGAGGGAGTGTTGATGTATATGTAACTTTAGAATGTATTTCACATATATGTATATTGTATTCCTATAGAGATGTTATTATTCCTCTATACGGAAGTGTCGTCATTTATATTGTAAGTGTCATAACTTATACTTGATGGGTTATTAGACCACCTTGTTGGGGTCGGCCCTGTATAAGTCATGTGGGTCAAAGGGTTATTATACCACCCTATTGGGGGTCGTCCATGTGGGTCAAAGGGTTATTAGACCACCCTACTGGGGGTCGGCCAAGTCAGCATTATGTTAAGTGGTTAAGTTGAGGCCGACCTAGTTGAGTAAAGGTCAAGTCAAGTTAGTGTATAAATAGAGAGTGCGTCTCTCTCATTTTACACATTCTATCCTCTCACTCACACTTGGGAGAGTGGCGCACTTGTGGAGGAGGAGGCTCTGCTGCTAGGAGAAGACTATCTCTTGTATTCTAGTTGTATCATTGCTCTATCTATCTCTGAGGAAGTTATTGCGGTTTTTCACCTTTATGGTTTTCCCCAAGTAAACTCTGTGTCTCTTGTGTGCTTGCATTATTGTGTCCATGATTGATATGAAGTAGATTTGCTATTCTCTCAGCTAAGATCCTAGATCAGATTGAAGTAAATTATGAAAATTTAACATCAATAAGGATAGTCACTTATTTCATAAATTTAGTTCCTTTTGGATTTGAATTTCGTTTAGGGTTGATGCTTGTTAACTATGTCTAGAATTTTGAGTAAACCAATATCATAATGAGCAATGCCCAAATATTTCACGTAGGTTTTCATCTATACATAGACTCTACTTCTCATTATGTTTCCAGTAGGTGTAATGATGCAAATGTTGTCCATAGATAGGTATGAAGATGATGACACCACCTTTATGGATTTTGATCCTCAAATCCATAAATTCTGATAATTGTGTGATCGTTGAATAGGAACCAGTCTCCAACTCTATTGTCTGGGCTAAGTTGGAGCAATTGAAGAACTTCTGCTAGTACTCTAGGAAGAGTGTTGGCATGAATAAAAAAGTATACAAGCTGTACAAATGAATTGACATACTGGACAAAACCTTAATTACTCATTGGCTTTCTGACAAAAGGAAGCCATTTTATCACTTGTAGGGGAACATGGGATGTATCTACCATCATGAGACTGAGAGTGTCCATGAGTGTATATTTATGGTGCATGATCAGGTGTATAATATAAGATTGGTACCTGAAAGACCTGGTACCCCTAAAATCAAGGAACTACTGGTGAATGGTGGGAAAGGAACTAGCAATAGTTTTCCTTAAGGGTAAATATCCTAAATATACTTTAAATGGATACCTACATCATAATCCCTAATGCACTTATATGTCATTGAATTTGGTTATAAAATCTTGGTTTTGGGTTCGATGGACCATGCACAAGGTCCATAATTGAGATTTTTCCCAAAAGTTTAATATGGATGTTGTTACAAGGTGTCACACAACATGAATGGATTCCTATTAGGACCTTTTTGTGGGTTTGGGATTGATACTTACATAATAATACCTAATTCAATTATAAACTATAAATGTTGTTAAGGCATTTGATCATTCATTGATTTCAAGTTCTACTATAATTCCACATTAAGATCGAAAAATTCAACAATTTATGGGTAGATCCATTGCAAGAAATTCAAGTCTCTAATGATGATCCAAAACATGTGGGTTTGTTAACCATGTCAAATAGGGCATCTTGGTATATTTAGTTTTCCTCAAGGATGGATATCCTTTTAAATTGAGACGTGTATCATGAGCTCTATATTGAGACTAGACATACTCATGATTAGTTTCAAGAATTTCTAAATATTTAACAAGAGGGTCCACCACATGAACTTCTTCACCATAAGGTTTTGCACCATTTGCCTCTCTCATTCCATGCATAGTGTAATTAGATTTAAGAAAATCCATCATCATCTGCTCATCTACAACAACTTGTCTTGATGAAAGAGTTATTGGACTATAGTGGCATATGTTGTACTATAATTTGGATTGGCCTAAATTGAAACCCTGGATCTGTCCATACCCAACATTGTTGTTTCTCTTCCTTCATAATTTTGCCTTTCACTAGGCTACACTTTCCTAAAATACATGCTTGATTGATTACATATGTTCACCATATTTACATGTTTTGTCAACAAGAAATAAACAAATATTTTCCTTCTAGTCACACAGAAATCATAAACATTGTATGTAACAACCATTTTTTCAACCACTTTATACTATGAAATGAGAACTCGACACAGTTCTCGTTTTTCTCTCTCCTAATTTTAGTAGGTATTTTTAGCTCCGTTTCAAAAAGGGGTGATGCCAGTATCACACATTTTCATTTTGAGGCATTTTTTGGGACCTTTGAATTATCTTTATCGTAAAAAAAATTTAGTTTCTATTTTCAGGTGCATTTTTAGAAATTTGGCAAAATAGCATACATTTTTAAGCAATTTATAATGAAAAACATATACATTTTGCAATTTTTTCTATAAAATAAGACATTTTAATGGACAAAATAAGGCACTTTTATTGACAAAATTGTAAAAAATTCCAGAAAATATAGACATTTAAAACCATTTTCAATCAATTTTCAGATATGTTTTGTATAAAAATGATACTATTTTATATTATTTTCCGAAAAGTGTTGATTCACATAAATTCAAGAAAAATTATACAAATTATTTGTAAAAAACATATTTCAAACATTATATATAGAAATTTTATTTATAAAATTAAGTCTGAAAGTCAAAACATTACTAATATATCTTATCAAAAT
The DNA here is from genome assembly GCA_027924585.1 of Larix kaempferi. Classification (NCBI taxonomy): domain Eukaryota; kingdom Viridiplantae; phylum Streptophyta; class Pinopsida; order Pinales; family Pinaceae; genus Larix; species Larix kaempferi. The sequence goes on along the minus strand of BSBM01000915.1, from coordinate 729,060 downwards.
ATTGTCAAACTTAGCATTTTTTTCAAAACATGAAACTAATCAACAATATCATGCAGGCGAAATTCATGTCCTCTTCTGCTGCATGTTTCCCCCCTCTAACATTATAATAAAATAAATTAAAAAACAAATTAACCTAACCCCTAACAACATTATAATAAAAAATTCCTAACAACATTATAATAAAAAATTTAAAGAAAAATTAAAAACAAATCAAACTAACTCCTAACAACATTATAATAAAAAATTTAAAAAAGAATTAAAAACAACTTAAACTAACCTAACAACATTATAAACTAACATTTAAAAAAAACTAAAAAAAAATAAACTAACATTAAAACTAATAGATTTAACCTAATGTTCTTATAATTAAAAATTAAAAATAAAAATAAAAACCCAATAAACTAACCTAACATTATAATTAAAAAATAAAACTAATTAACTATATACTAACATTACACAAAATTTAAAAAAACTTAAAAAAAAAAAAAAAATAACATTATAAAAAAATAAAAATTAAAAAAAAACAAACTATACAAAATTTTAAAATAAATTAAAAACAAAAATAAAAGCAGACTAAAACTAACATTATAAAAAATTAAAAATTAGAAAAAAAAACAAACTATATATAATAACAAATCAAACTATATAACATTTAAAAACAAATTTAAAAAAAAAAATTAAAAACAATAAAAAAATCAAAATATAAAACATTAAAACAAAATTTTAAAAACAATTAAAAAACCAAACTATACAAAATCTAAAAAAAAATTAAAAACAAAATAATTAAAAATAAAATTATTCTATACAAAAAAATTAAACACAATTAAAAAAAAAAAACTAAACCATGCAATGGTCGGGGAGGTGAGTTGCGATGAGGGAGAGGGGAGGTGGGCGACGACGGTGGTGGGGGAAGGGGAGGGCGGTGGAGGGGGAAGGGGAGGAGGTGGCGGAGCTGGGCGGGGGAAGGGAGGAGGAGGTGGAAGGGAGGGGCGGGCATCGAGCCGGTCTCTTGGGCGCCAAAGGGCGGCCCCCGTTGATGCCCGGCATCGACGGGGGCCGCCCCCGTTGATGCCCGACATCGACAGGGACCGTGAGGGCTGCCCTTTGGCGCCCAAGCGAGCGGCCTCCCTCGCTTGGGTGCCAAAGGGAAGCCCTCACAGCCCCCGTCGATGCCCGACATCAACGTCGATGTCGGGCATCAACGGGGGCGGCCCCCGTCGATGTCGGGCATCAACGGGTGCCACCCTTTGGCGCCCAAGCGAGGGAGGTCGCTCGCTTGGGAACCAAAGGGCGGCCCTCGTGGCCCCCGTCGATGCCCAAAATCGACGTCGATGCCGGGCATCAACGTCGATGTCAGGAATCCACGTCGATGCCCGGCATCAACGTCGATGCCGGGCATCAACGTCGATGTCGGGCATCAACGTCGATGCCTGGCATCAACGTCGATGCCTGGCATCAACGTTGATGCCCGGTAAGCGAGGGAGGTCGCTCGCTTGGGCGCCAAAGGGAGGCCCTTGCGGCCCCCATCGATGCCCAACATCGACGTCGATGTCAGTCATCAACGGGGCCGGCCCCCATCGATGCCTAGCATCGACATCGATGGGCATCAACATCGATGCGGGGCATCGACGTCGATGTCGGGCATCGACGGGGGCGGTGAGGGCCGCCCTTTGGCGCCCAAGCGAGGGAGGTCGCTCGCTTTGGAACCAAAGGGCGTCCCTCATGGCCCCCGTCGATGCCCGGAATCGACGTCAATGTTGGGCATCGACGGGGGCCGTGAGGGCCGCCCTTTGGCGCTTAAGCGAGGGAAGTCGCTCGCTTGGGCACCAAAGGGCGGCTCTGACGGCCCCCATCGATGCTCGGCATCGACGATTCCGGGCATCGACGGGGGCTGTGAGGGATTCCCTTTGGCATCCAAGTGGGCGGTGCCCTCTCCCTCCTTCCTCCTCCCCGCTCCACTCCACTTCCCCCCTCCCCCCGCGCCCGCGCCCTCCCTTCCACCTCCCCCCGCCTCCCTCCCTTCCACCGCCGCCACCCACCACCTCCTCCCCCTCCTCCCTTATCCCTCTGTCGCCCTCCCCCTTCCCCCTCCTCGCTCCTCCCCTGCCGCCCTCCCTTCCACTGCCACCGCCCACCTCCCCGCCATTGCATTGTTTCAATTTTTTTAAAATTTTGTTTAAATTTTGTTTTTGTTTTTTTAATTTTGTTTAATTTTGTATAGTTTATGTTTTTTTAAATTTTGTTTAATTTTTTGTTTAAAGTTTGTTTAATTTTTTTAAAATTTTGTTTAAAGTTTGTTTAATTTTGTATAGTTTAATTTTTTTTTAATTATTTTGTTTTTTAATTTATTTTAAAATTTTGTATAGTTTGATTTTTTTATTGTTTTTAAATTTTTGTTTTAATTGTTTTAAAGTTTTTGTATAGTTTTTTAAATTTTTTTATAATGTTAGTTTGGTTAGTATATAGATACTTAGTTTTTTTTTAATGTATTTTTAAATTTTTAATTATAATGTTATCTTAGTTTAGTTTGTTTTTAATTTTTTAAAATTTTATAATTATAACATTAGTTAAAATTTGTTAGTTTAATTTGTTTTTAATTTCTTTTTTAAAACCCAAAGCTAATACTCGTGGAATAGGGAGCATTCGTGCAAGATGGGAGTGTGTTAAACCAAGCCATAGATCCCGAAGGAATATGACATCTGAAATGATGGGTATAGATGTAGACTCAGATTGTGCGCCCATTGATAATAGAGAAGAGTATGGGTCATCTACATCTTCATCAAGTCCTTCATCTGCAGAAAATGTAGATTTTGATGGGGTGTCAGAATCCATGGATGAATTTGAAGAAGCAATGTAGATGCGTTTTATTAGTATGATTTTTTTAATTGAAACTCTAGAGGAGTTTTTGACGACGGGGTGTTAGAATCCATGGATGAATTTGAAGAAGCAGTTTAGATGCTTTTTACTAGTATGATTTTTGTAATTGAAACTCTAAAGGAGTTTTTGAATATTTATATGAACCATTTGTTCTTGTATGGTCTAATATATTATCTCATTATGAATCACATCATAATTCCTTTGTTTTTATATGGTTATAATGGTGAAATTATTAGAGAAATTTGTTTTTTTGTTTATTATGCAATTTTCCTGAAAGTTGTAATTTATCTCTTTAAGAATTTTATTTTTTTCCAATTTAAGGTTGATTTTAAAGTTTTGTTAAACAACAATATGGGATGTTTAGGCCATGGCTCTATTTTTTACCCTAAAAAAAAAACGTGTATACTGGTATCAACACTTTTCTATTTGGGGGGTGTTTTTGGTGTTTTTTTTGCAAAAATCATCGTTTTTATGGGTAGAGTTCTCGTTCATAGTATATAGTTCTCGTTTCATAGTATAAGTGGTTTTTCGAGGAAGAGGGCAGATAACCTACAAATAAAAGAGCATTTTTCAAAGAGTTTGAGGTGGGGATTTATGCCATTTTTACATACATGTTTCAAGAATGCACATCCATTCTAAAATTCATGCATGTTCCTACTACAATGGTACTAAACCTATATAACCTGCCATACTTCCTACCTCAATACTATCAACCTTAATCCATAGCCTCTAACACCTAAACAATATCACCACAAATAGACTCTATAGGAAATCTCAATCCTCTTATTACAGATATGGGAAGCATTCGCATTATTTTCATAGTAGGATTTGGTATCAAGGTGAGGTATGGTGTTCAAGACATTGTGTTTAGTGCTAGATGCCTAGAATTTCATTTATGAGTTAAACCATTTAGGCTGTGTTGACTACCATTTAGGTCCTTTTTGTAACCTAAAGTGACTAATTTGAAACCCTCTATAGGTTGGGTGGCATCATGTTTGGCCTTGGTTGCTCATAAGCTTTATTTATATGATAAGGCTTGGATTTCCTTCCTTGACTATATGAGAATTGGGCTTTTAGAGGGGGTTTTCAAACAATCGCCTCCAAAAGTTCAACTCTCATGCCTTTTAAGGGGGATTCCAAACAAACCGGCTCCCAAAGTTCAATTCTCATGAATTTTAGGGGGGGGTTTGACAAACCGCCCCCAAATGTTAAGAGAATTGGGCTTTTAGGGGGGTATTTTCAAAGAAACGCCTCCAAAAGTTCAATTCTCATGACTTTTAAAGGGGGTTCCAAACAAACTGCCTCCCAAAGTTCAATTCTCATGACTTTTAGGGGGGGTTTTGTCAAACCGCCCCCAAACGTTATGAGAATTGGGCTTTTAGGGGGGGGTTTCAAACAACCACCTCCAAAAGTTCAATTATCATGAATTTTAAGGGGGGTTCCAAAAAAACCACCTCCAAAAGTTCAATTCTCATGACTTTTAGGGGGGTTTTTGACAAACCGCCCCGAAAAGTTATGAGAATTGGACATTTAGGGGGGTTTTCCAAAAACCGCCCCCAAAAGTCAAATTTCAGGACTTTTGGGGGCGGATTTAAAAAAACCGCCCCCAAAAGTCCAATTTCCATGACTTTTAGTGGCAGTTTTAAAAGACCGCCTCCAAAGGTCTAAAAAAAATTTTTTGGGGGGGTTTACCAAGACCCCCACAAGCCAAAACCGCCCCTAAAGGGCTATTTTGTTGTAGTGCTTTCGAGGAGGGTCCTTTTGAACTACACCAAGCTTGTCTCGAAAATATTCAAATTTTACTCGAGAAAGAGGTTTGGTCAATATATCAGCAATCTGTTCCTCAGTGCTCACATACTCGAGCTTAATAGCTCCTCTCTGCACCATATCTCGAATGTAGAAATATCAGATCTCTATGTGTTTTGACTTATTTTGGAAAACTGGATTTTCTGTCATCTTAATACAACTTTGATTGTCAAACATGATCACGGTAGGATCCATTTCTAAGTCAAACACTCTAGATAATAATTTTCGAAGCCATACTGCTTCACAACTAGTAGAGCAGGCAGCTATATATTCTGCTTCAGCAGTACTGAGAGCCACACTAGATTGTTTTTTGTTAAACTATGAGATCATTGCAGATCCAAGACCATAACATCCACCCGATGTACTCTTTCTGTCTGAAACACTTCCTGCCCAATCAGAATCTGAGTAACCATGTAATCTGAGTTCATGATTTTCAAGATAGTATAGACCAAAATCTAATGTACCCTTTAGATACCTCATTACATGCTTTGCAGCTATTAAGTGAACCTTTCCAGGTTCTACTAGATACTGACTCAGGGTATTTACAACAAAGCATATATCTGGCCTGTTATTTTTTAAATACATCAATGACCCAATGATTTGTCTATATAGAGTTACATCCACTAATTCTGATGAGTCATTAACAAATAACTTCAAGTTAGAGTCCATGGGAGTGGCCATGGATTTACATTCCAACATATCAAATCTTTTCAGAATCCCTACAACATACTTACCTTGATTTAAAAAGATTCCTTTTGGTTCTTGCCATACTTCTAGACCTAAGAAGTAATGCATTAATCCGAAATCTTTCATCTCGAATTCTGAAGAAATATTCTTCTTACATTCGACAATTTGATTCTCATTTCCTATTAGAAATAGATCATCTACATACAACAGTAATATAACAAGTTCATCATCCATGATCTTAAGGTAAAGATTTGGATCAACTTTACTCTTTGTAAAGCCCATGCTTGTTAAGAAACTGTCAATCCTTCCGTACCAAGCTCCGCGAGCTTGCTTTAATCCATACAGAGCCTTTTTCAGCTTACATACATATGTTCTTCCATCTTTAACCTCAAATCCTTGAGGTTGTTCTATGTACACTTCTTCTTCAATTACACCATTCAGGAAGGTTGTCTTGACATCCATTTGGTGTAATTTCCACTTCATCATAGATGCAAGTGCAATGATAGTTCTAATTGAAGTGTACATAGCGACTGGTGCAAATGTTTCTTCATAGTTAATTCCCTCCTTTTGAGAGAATCCTCTGGCTACAAATCTTGCCTTATATTTTTCAATACTACCATATGCAGCATGTTTTATTTTGAATATCCATTTGGAAGAAACCACACTTTTATCTTTTGGTTTGGGAACTATATCCCAAACATCATTTTTCATTATTGACTGATATTCTTCTGTCATTGCTTCTACCCACTCTTTCTTCTGAGCTGCCTCTTCATAGCTAGAATTTTGTTGATCCACAAGATCACACATCAAGGCCACATAGTTTGATACTGGCTTGGGTTTCCTTCTTTCTCTAGTAGAGCCTTCAGGAGCTCCATATTTTTCAGCTCCTTGAATAATGTCTCTAGCCCATGTTGGCCTTCTTTTTCTAGATAAATTTGTAATGGGGGGTTCTTGTGGTTCTAACATTTCATGGTCCTCTGGTGTATCATCCTCAGGGATGGGTACAACTTCTGTGATTCTAGGAGGTATCTCTTCCTCATAGACTTCTTCAAGTTGGCACTTCCTAGATTTCTTGAGAGCTACTTCTTCATCAAATGTTACATCTCTACTTATTTCCATATGATGAAAACCTGGTATGTAAATTCTGAAAGCTTTGGATGATTCACAATATCCAACAAATATTCCCTTCTTACCAGAAGGATCCAACTTGGTTCTCTTTTCTTTTGGAATGTGAATGTACACTGGACATTCAAATATTTTGAGATGACTTACCTCAGGCTTCTTTCCTGTGAACACTTCTTCTGGAGTCTTGAATTCAAGAGCACTATGGGATAGTCTATTTTGTACATAGATTGTTGTCCTAGCCGCTTCATCCCATAGATACATGGGTAGATCTTGGTCATGTATCATAGTATTTACAGCTTCCATGATGGTTCTATTATTTCTTTTAGCAACCCCATTTTGTTGGGGATTATAGGGAGTGGTTAGTTCCCTCTTGATTCCAGCTTATTTACAAAAGTCTTCAAAGTACTTTGAAGTATATTCTGCGCCATTATTTATTCTGAGAATCTTGATTTTCTTTTCTGAGTGATTCTCTATTAGGGCTTTGAACTCCTTGAACTTTCCAAATACTTTATTCTTTCCTTTTAGAAAGTATATCCAAGTCTTCCTTGAATAGTCATCAATAAATGTGACATAGTATTCATATCCACTCAAAGATGTGGAGGGCATTGGTCCACATACATCATAGTGAATTAACTCCAAGGTACTTTTAGTCTTTGTTTCACTATTTGGAAATGGGTTCTTGATATTCTTCTCTTTTGCACATCCTTTGCATGTGCCATCATGATCAATCTTTAAGTCTAGAAAACCTATAACTACCTTGCTTACATGAGGTAGCGCCTTGTAGTTAATGTGGGAAAGTCTCCTATGCCATAGCTCATTTGGGCTAATGGCTTCATGTACAAGGGCAACTTCTGGATGGCCCTTAAGCTTGTACAAACCTCCTTATTCTTCACTAATGATAATTGCATGCTTGATAGATTTTCCTTTGGACCACATTAATACTCGTCAATCAATGAATGCAACCCTATAACCTTTATTATCCAATGCTGAGATGGATAACAAGTTCTTCTTCAATCCTGGTACATACAATATTTCTTTCATTTTCATGGGGGTACCAGAATCAAGCTTGTAGCTTGCTTCACCAATTCCCTTGATGGGATATTGATAGTCATCTCCTAGAGATACCTTTTGTGGAGAGGTCTTTTCTTCAAGTCTTGAGAGCAGGGTAATTTTTAGGGGCGAAATTTCGCCAATTGGCTATTTTTCGGGCTTTTTTTCAAAAAATAAATTCGCTATTTGGTCATTTTTAGCCTCTAATATCGCCTATATATACATAAAATATGTTTTTTTATCATAATTTTCGCCAAAATTTACAAATTTTAGTAGTAAATTGTATGTTTCATATTTAATATTCGCCTACCTATCTATATATATGTTTTTTTCAATCCAAAATAATCGCCTAGAATACTATACTTAAGTTTAATATTATAATCCTTAAAAAATACCCTGCTTGAGAGAGTCTTCTTTTGACCTGTCATGTGCTTTGAAGCACCACTGTCAATAAGCCACGTATCTTCTCCAGGTGTTGTAGATCTAGAGAGTGCGGAGAATACAACATATTCTTCTGCATCTTCTTCTTCATTTTTCGTAGATCTTCTCTTGAAGAAGGTCCTTTCTTCTTCTTCTTCTTCTCTTCTAGGTCTTTTCTTGTGAGGCCTTTCTTCTCATTCTGATTCTTCTTCACTATCATCTTCTGCAAGATGTGCTTGATGTATTTTGTAATGAGAACCCTTTTTCTTCTTTAGAGGACAATCTTTAGCAATGTGTCCTATTTTGTGACTAGAAAAACATTGGAATGAGGAGTAATCTCTTCTTTGATTAGTTCCTCTTTTCTTTTGAAATCTATGTGGAGAATGAGACTCCTTGTGACTATCCTTTTTGGAGTAGGATTGATTCCTTCTTCTCTTGGTGTGGGTGGCCAAGGCTTGGTCATCTTCTTTGAGCAAGGCTTCTCTGTTTGAAACCCTAGCTTCTTCTTGAATACAATCCTCCCAAACCACATCAAATTTCATGCTTTCTTTTCTAGCACACATGGTTTGGATGAATGACTCCCAAGGTCTAGTGAGACCATTTAGAGCAGTCATCACAAGTTCATCTTCATCAAGAGTATCACCAATGGCATCTAGTTGTTCCTTGATTTGGGAGACCCTTGAAAAGTAGTCTTGAATGGATTCTCCTTTGTGCATCTTGGTACTCTTCAACTGAGTTCTTAGGTTCATCTTCCTATTGATGTTCTCTCCTTCATACATTCTTCCTAGGGCATCATACATTCCCTTTGGAGTCTTCTTGGATGCCACTTGGGGAATCAAGTGGTCTTTAATAGAATTAGCAATGATTCTCTTTTCCCTAATCAAATCCTTCCTATGCTTCTCTTTGGCTTCATCTCCTTCGGGTTCTGCAACTTCATCCTTGATATATTGAGCAAGATCATTCTCTTCAAGAATGAGACAAATTCTATATTTCCGTGCCTGGAAATTCTCTATGCCTTCAAGCTTGTCTTCAAGCTTAGTGTTTAGAGCCATCTTCTCTTGGGGGAGTCCAAGATATAAGAGATAGAGTAGTACTTACAAGAAAATTTTATCTTTTCACTTTTCCAGATCTGCAATAGAATTTCTAGTTTTATCGCACTTTTCGTAAAACTAGGGTTTGACTTTCCCAGAGTTATACTCAACCAAAACCTCGATCCAGGGATCAAAAGATAGATATTTAGAAGGGCTATTCAGCCATGCAACCAGAAACCAAAAATACTAACTTTTGTAGAAACCCTAATTTTGGGAGAGAGAGAGAAATATAATTTCACCTTGTGAAAGATGTTCTATTCAGGCTAACTTTGATACCATGTTAAGATTATTCTAATTTAACTAGAAAAATCATTGAAAGAAACATAATCATAAGATAGACAAAGATATTACCCTGGGAAACCCTCATGGGGTGGAAAACCCAGCAAAGCTTTCCTCAATAAGATGATCAACCAAAATACAAGATGTGCTCCAAGACTTGAACTCCTTCTTCTCTACCTCCTATGCAGACCTCTAAGACACAAGTGCGCTACTTTCTAATCTGAGCAAGTGTATCAAATGAGGAGCTCTCCTCCTCTACTTATACTGATTCCCGACTGACCAAAATCTCTAATGGGGCCGACCTCTCTTGGTGAAGTCTAATAAACCCTAAATAATAAACTCAGGGCCGACCCCCACATGGTGAGTCTAATAACCCTAGTTACCACAATTCATCGGAGGAATAAACATCTCCAGATACATAATAGAATTACCTCGAAGGGATGAAACATCTCCGAAATAATAAAGTACAAATATAATATTCTTAGAAGTTACAATATTCAAAAACGAGTTGTGCAATTCTCTTGCAAGATCTTCCTTCACGAGAGGCCCAATTGCAGGTGACTCAGGGAGAAAAAATTGCACAAAAGTTCAAAGGCTAATAGAAAAAAGGCAATCTAGCTGAAGCACAGAAAATAGAGACTAGATTAAAACAAAAGAAAATTTTATTTATGTACAGAAAGTCTCATTGAGACTATGCAAAGTATTATTTCAAGGCGAGGCCATTGAGAGGAAGGGTCACTTCCTCTCCCTGAAGGTCTGTCAACTTGTAAGTGGATGGGCCGAGATTTGTTGAAATTTGGTAAGGGCCTATCCATAAGTGTTGGAATTTTGTGTGCATCCCCTTGCCCTCATGATTATGGTCCCATTTCAGGACTAAATTCCCTACTTCAAAACTTCTTTTACCATACTTCCTTTTATCGAACCATCTTTTGACTATATCTTGGTGATGGTGAAATTGGTCCTTAACTTTCTGATGGGCTTCTTCAAGTTGAAGCAAAGTATTGATCCTAGATTGCAAGAATTGACTACCCGACCCTCTAGAGGCTTGGGACAACTGTAAGGATGGAAGCAATATATTGGGAGGGAGAATAGCTTCCTTTCCATAGATGAGGGTGTAAGGGGAAACCCCTAATGCATTCTTTGGAGTCACCCTATCTTCCCATAAAGCGTTTGGGAGAGCTATATGCCAACTTCGCTGGTTTTCTATCACAGTCTTCTTGAGAATTTAGATGAGATTTTTATTTGAAGATTCAACTAATCCATTTTCTTGAGGGTAATAATTGGCTGAATAATGCAGTTTAATTCCCCATTCATAAACAAATTCATTTATTTTAAAAGACAAGAAATAGGTGGAATTATCAAATACTAGGGAAATTGGAACCCCAAACCTGGTTATGATGTTCTCTTTCAAGAAACTGATGACTGCATCTTCATTGATCTTGTGCAATGGGATAGCCTCCGTCCATCTGGTAAAGTAGTCGGTGGCTATGAGGATGTATCGATGCTGAAGGGAAGAATTTGGCTTTATTTATCCAATGACATCTATACCCCATTGTTCGAAAGGTTCTGAGATAATAACCGACTGCAAAGGTCCAACTTAGGTAATTTCCCAGCACTTCTTTGGCATATATCACAATTCCGTGCATAAGCATGAGCATCTCAGAATAAGGTGGGCCAACAATATCCAGCTCTGAGTATTTTGTGGGTTGTTGTCTCTCCTGAATAATGTCCACCAGCAGGACTATCATGCAATTCCTTGACAACTTTACTTGCATCTTCCTTTTCTAGACATCTGAGAAAAAATCCATCGTAATTTTTTTTTCTTTCTGAAAAGTATCCCATCAATGATTTGATAATCTGCTGATTTCAAATGGAGTGCCCTTCTTTGCTTAGAACTCTAGTGTTCTGGTAGATATGCCTGCTGCAAATAATGCACTAGATGTCTATACCACGATTCAGGAGCTATAAAAATGGGACATACCTCAACTGAATTCAGCTCGGCTTCATCCTTCCAATGCTGCTCTTCATCAATTGGATGCTCTGTAAGCAATTTACACAGGCCTTGCCCCTTAATGATGGTGGTTGGTTTAAATTCTAAATCATATTCTTGAAGAGCCATGACCCAGTTCCCCCTTCTTTCTCCCAATTCCTTTTGAACGAAAAGGGATCTAACTGCTGGGTGAGGAACTATAACTTTAGTTATGTTCTTAAGAATATATGGTCTGAACTATTTGACCGCTTTGAAGACAGCATATGCATGTTTGTCAACCACAGGATAGTTCAGTTCAGTACCTTACAGACCAGTGCTCATAAACGAGATTGGATATTCGTCTCCTAACTCTACCTTTTGCGTGAGCACCGCTGCGAGTGAGTCATCCGAAGCAAAGGTATACAAGATAAAATCTTTGTCAAAATCTGGACTTCTTAAGGAAGGAGCCTTAGCTATGGCTGCCTTAATGTCTTTGAATGCATCCTTTTCTAAGTCTGTCCATTTGAACTGTATGCTTTGCTTGACCATTTGCTGCAAAGGTTTAACAATTTGCGCGAAATCTGGAACAAACCTTCGGACAAAATTGATAGTGGCCATAAACGACTGCATGGATTTCTTGTTATGAGGCATTGAAATTTTATTGATAGCTTGTACTCTTTATTGATCTATTGATACTCCTCTTTTGGAAATGATATGGCCCAATAGTTTACCTTCGAGAACAGCGAACACACTCTTCTTGGGATTTAAAGAGATACCATATTTCCGGGAATGATAAAAAATATGCTTCAAATGAACAACATGGTCTTCTCTTTTCTTCGAAAATACTGTCACATCATCTAAATAAACAACAACATAGTGACCTCCCAATCCTCGGAAGGTGATGTCCATTGCTCACTGGAACGTAGCTCCTACGTTTATTAGGCCAAATGGAATTCTTCAGTATGCGAACATTCCCCACTTAGTGCGGAAAGTAGTCTTAAGACGGTCTTCTTCAGCTACCAATACTTGATTGTAACCAGAGAAGCCGTCAAGAAGGGAAAATAGCTCAGATCCTGACACCATCTGGAGAATGTGTTCCATTGAGGGGACAAGATAGTTATCTTTATCTGAAGCCCTGTTTAAATTTCTAAAGTCAACACATAGTCTTATCTCTCCTGGCTTCTTTCTCACGGGAACTAGGTTAGCAACCCACTTAAAATGCCGGACTTTAAATATTATTTTAGCATCCAGTAGCTTCTTCAATTCCTTTTGAATCAGAGGTTCAAGAGTAGGATGCATCCTTCTTAATTGCTGCTGAAATGGCTTAACACCTGCTTTCATTGGTATGACATGCTGAATAATGCGGATGTCGTATGTTTTTAGATCTTCATAAGTCCATGTAAAAACATCCTTATATTGTCGAAATAGTTTGATGAACCTATCTCTTTCTCCCGGTGAACAACATTTTCCAAGGTTAACAAACTTTGGTTCAACCTCGGTGCCCAAATTAACTAATTCATGTTGCACTGATGAGCTATTGGTCTTGGTATTTGCTGTCCTTTTGAACTTGCTCTGAAGGTCAAACAACATTTCAAGTGACCTTACCCCTTTGGGGATGAAATTTCCTTTAGCTGTATCTTTCTTTTGTAATTCAGAATCGTGTTCTTCATCATCTATCACAGCTTCTTGGAATATGTCTTCGTTTGTTAGAAAACTGATAATCTGATCGTCATCATCGAAAACTCTAAAGTTTGTGATATTGTCAAGGACAGAAGGCCTGAAAATTAATTCAATTGAGCACTTGTTATTAGTTGGCACCAATCTGGAAGCGGATGTTGCTAATAAATCAGCTACAGAATTTTGAAGTCTGGGAATAGACTTTATATTGAAAGCATCAAAATGCATAATTAAATCCCATACCTCATCCTGATAACTCCTCAAATGAGGTGAAAGGAAGTGAATGGTATCTCTTACTTGTCTGACAACTATTTTCGAGTCGCCAAACACCTTCAGGAACTTAACATTCAAACCGATGGATTTCTTTAATCCGTGGACCAAAGCTTCATATTCAACAGTGTTGTTAGTACAATCAAATTCTAACCTACTGGACAAAAAATACTTATTTCTTTCTGGATCCATCAGAACACAACCGACTCTGGATCCTTCCAAAGTTTTAAAACCATCAAAGTATAATGTCCAAAAAAGATCATTTGATTCAGCTAATTTAGTATTTTTATGATCTAAGTCAATGACTAAACTAACTATATTATAGTCAATATCATCAATCCGAGAAAAATGAAGGAGATCGGACTGTTCATCTGATTCATTGCTAATAGTTTCAGACTGATAATTACTCGGATTAATTTCTAAGAAATCATTTCCCAAAACTGAGGATGAGAAGGCCACAGCCTCATTCTTTCCTTCTAGTTGAGTGACATTTTGTTTCATGTGTGGTTCTCTCAAAACCTTAATCTGATTCTATCTGTTTTGATATGGCAACCACAAATGTGACCAAATAGTTGCAAAGTAACTGCTCAACTTTGTGGACCAGTCTCTACTTAGGATCAAACCATAGGCTTCGGGAATGTCAACTATCATTATATCAATGAACTGAAAAACCCTAGAATTTGGTGACAACCTAATGAGGACATCCTTCATTTCCTCGATAACTTTGACAATAGTCCTATATAACTGAATAATCTGGGCGGGAGATGGAATTGGTTGACCGTTGATCTTTTTACAGATAGATAGTGGCATGACATTCGAAGATGCTCCAGAATCTGCCAGACAATTGTGCACATTGTGATTGAAAATCTCAAAGGTTAAAAGGAATGGCAATGTCTGAGATTTGGATTTCCCGCTGATACTGGCTTCATTAATTTCAGGGTCTTCTTAAGTGTTTGTTAATGGAGAGTTGGGTTGGTATTGAAGGACATGCAACAACTTGTCTCGTTGTTGGGGCAAACTGCACATATCGAATATTGATACATTTGCCTTTACTTTCTTTATATATTTAATGATGGCATATCCCATATCACATTCTTTTACGATTTTAGTTTGATGGTTTGTCTTATTCAGTGTGACCTTTGGTTGCTAAATTGTTGTGTCAATGTTTGGCTGCTTGGTCGTTGTTGGGTTAACTTTGGGTTGTGGTGGAATGACTGTTATATGCCTCCTAGGTAATTCTTTTGAAATTTTTGGTTTAGTAATAGTCGAGCTTGGAACTGGATCTGCAATGGGACCTTTATTGTGAGTATTAATGTTTATAGCAGAGACTGGGCTTTCCACGGGATCATCTTCTACCAAGTCTGTTAAAGGTACCCAATCTCATAGCACCATGGTAGTGTTTGGAGATGGTTCCTCTATATCAGGGCTTGGTTCTTCTGGAGGATCGTCCTAATCTAGAATCTATGAATCCAACATTTGGTTCATGACTAAACTCATAGAGTTAATCCATTGTGGGCAGCTCTTTTCCGAGTGTGGCTCTTGATGAAATGTGCAAAAGTGCTCCATTCCTATTTCATTGAGATTTAAAACAGGAGAATTATTCATAGGTGGATGAGGTTGATCGTTGTCTTCTCTTTTCTTGTAGAATGGTTTGAAAGGCTTCCTAGATGTACTAGCTACTATATCTTTCTCTAGATATACAATTTTATTAGACAGTTTCTGCATCATCTTAACTACATTATCCATGTCTGCCGAGGACTCTTCTTTATTCTTGGTGAGTAGCAAGGTTTTTTTACTAGTTGTTGGTTTTGTCTCTGCATCTAAGGCATGCTTGGAAATGTTGTCTGCTTCTTCTTCCAACTTTCTAGCTTCTTCAAAATTTTCTATTAGGATGGTTTTCTTAGATCTTTTGACGAACATCGCTATAGGCCCTTCAAGAGCTGTTGTATAATATTCGACTAGAGATTCTTTTGCTGGTTTATTTGCTTCGCTAAAATTATTTAAGAGTGTTGTGAACCTTTGGTTGAAGTCCTTAACCTTTTCTTTCTTTTCCATTCTCATGGACAATAATTCTTTCATGAGTGTAGCTACAGTCTTTTGATTCCCATACTTATTTAAGAAACATGTTTCAAATTCTTTCCAGCTGGAAATTGAGCTAGCTTGTAAGCTAAAATACCAGGAAGAAACGTTCGGCTCAAATGTGTATGGGAAAAGCCTACAAACTACATCTTCATGTTGTACATTCAAAAGATTCAAGGCTAAATAAAAACTCTTGAGATGAACTTCAGCAGAAATGGCTTTTCCCGGATCGAATTTAGGAAAGACTTTCTCTGGATTTTTTGGCAGATTGTGGAATGGACCAGCTAGATTTAATGCTCCCCTTGCTCTCCAAGCAGGTACAACCATGTTTCTATGTGGAGAATCAGGTGGAGAATTGTGTGGAGTGTTCTTTAGAGTAACAAGTTCTCCAAGATTTTATGGATCCGAAGAAATTTCTGGGTTTTCAAGATCGATTTCTTTCAGGGGTTCTGCAATTTCCTCCAAAGTTAAATTTACAATCTCTTCAAAATTCTGCACAAGAATCGAATCACGGGTGTACTGTCTTTTTTTTTCTGGGAGTATTTTTCCTAGGGAGAAAAGTTACAGCGTTTAATCCACCTAGTTGCTTAACATAATATCGTGTATGTCTCCTTAAATCTTCTATTTCTGCAAAAGGCACAACATACAAGACTTCTTGATGCTCAGAATCAGAGATGGAGTTTTCTTGATTTGTTACTTCAAGGTTTGGGCTGTCTGAAATTACTGTTTTGAGCGGGTTTTCAGTAACATTTTTAACAATGGGAGATTTTCCTTTATCAGCCATGCACTTCAGGGCCTCCTTCTAGCACCAAAAACTGTTGATGCCTCGAAGATCAGAGCATCAAGCAGAAAGGGATTCTACCCAGTAAACTGTCCCAATTAGATTGTCCACCATTTGGTATGGGGAATCCGTTCGGTTAGCAGTTCCAGCTACCGTCATATTTGCTTTCTTTTACACCGGTTATGGACCAATCCACCGTTCTTTTGAATTTTTTTTATTGTTAAAATGATGTGCAAGTGCCTAAGATATTTTAATCTAAATGCAGAGCTGGAAATAAATCCGTATCTAAAACTGAAATAAATCTAATCTATCCTTGCAAGGAGCAAACTGTAAACATGAGCAATGTGCTGAAAGAAATATATAAGGATAAATAGATAACCATTAAATCACAAAGATACATCTATAGCAAGAGATTAAATATATAAAAGATAGCTTTTAATCCATGTGAAAGCATTCTATTACTCATGTTAAGAGAAGCATCATTGCACAGAAAAAATAGTAATCTCATTCAACACGCAGAAATAATCCTGAATAGAAAAGAAAGATCTCACTGCAAGATATGATCGCCACAAGAATAATCCAACAAACATCCAACATCCATTTCCAGGCAAAACAAATGTCTCCCTGAGGCTCTTTATTAGGCAAAAATCGCTTCCAAGGAGCTAATTACAAAATAGTTCGTACAAGCTGAGAAGCTTCTTTTCTCTGCCAAAAAGTCCTCTTCTACCTCTTCTAACCTTCTATTTATAACTTTGCAAAGTGCCCCTTGGGATGACAAGTGTACCCTAATTCAATAACCTCCTTGCTTGGCTTTCATCGAATCCTTACAAAGCCTATGACTACGTGGCAGGTTTTACAAATAGGACAAAACTAGGGACCAACTGTCCTTTTAGAGAAATTATACAAAGGTAGAATTTCAACTTTTCGGCCTGATTAAAACAAAAATAAGAATGATCTATCTATTTTTCTGGGGCTTCTACCTGCTGACTTGAAGACACACCTGCACCAACCGGCTCACTTGAAATTACTGAGCCATCTATACTTTGAACGTATGAAGTCCATTGGTTGATATCCTTTACAATGAGCTTGCTACGAGAAGATACTGTTGCATGGGACGTTATTTCATGCTTACGAAGGTCCGATTTGATCAGCGCTTTTCCCTGTGTGGCCTCTTTTCCTACAATACATGGGAAGTAAATATGTATTGTAGGCTAGCAAATGAACTGTTGAAATTCATCCTAAGCCAATATCTCTATCTTCTTGATATAAGCCAAGTCTTCGTCCAGCTCGTTCTGCAACTTGAACAAATGGTCTTCTTCTTTTGGGAAATCATAAATGGAAGTGGGGAGAACCAGATGACACTTGCTGAGAAACTCCTTGAGAGTGGAATAGATGGAACAACACTTGTGGACCGTCCTTTTGATTTCCAATCTTAGCTTGGTACCGCAATCTGTGGCGAATTCAAGAATTCCTATATCCATGTCCAATTCATCTCATGTAGGGGCGCGTAAGTGTGAAGGGAGTTGAGATTTTCCCTTTTTCCAGTTAGATTGCTATTTCAGCTCCTCTACATGATTTGCAAACCTTTCTTGGGTCTTTAGGGCTTTGGTTTCAATTGTTGTCATTTTCTTAATCATCTCTTTCATGCTCCAAATCTCCTTCGAGATCAGTACTAGCAACTGATGGATTTTAATCCGCATATCACATGCTTGTTTGTGAAATGTGGACAAATTTTGTTGGTCTTCTGCTGCCTCTTTGAGATGTCTTGCTAGTTGCTCCTTTTCTTTAATCAGCCCTTCATGTTCTTGCTGGTGGAGCTGAATTTGCTGAGCCCTGCTTGCTTCGAGTTCCTCCAATTCTGTTATCCGAGCCTTCAGGTTCTCCATCTCACCTTCATAGATAGCCAACTGCAATTCTAAGGAGTTCTTCTCATTCTCGAGCTGGAGCACTCCTGAATAGAGCCCCAAATGCTCTCCTAACAACTCATTGTATTTCTCCTTTAGCTTGTTTGCCTCCAATACCTCCCTCTTTCTATCATCTTTGATCTTAAGGCATTGCTCCCTGTAATGCATTATCTTTTCTTTCAAGAAATCAATATTTGCTTTAGTTGCCTTAGCTGATGCCATGGTGCATTGGGCTTGGAATGTGGGGTCGGCATCAGTTCCTTGGACCAATGTCTTCTCTGTTATCCATAGTTCATAATCATCCTCCTCAGTTTCCAAGTTCTTTGTCTTGCCTTCCATTTTCTTTACCCTCCTATCAATGATGGCCCTTTTCTTTTGACTAAAATACACAGTATCCAGGTCTTCTATTTTGCGCTGTTTCCTGGGGTTATATGGGGTCAACGCTAAGCTTCCTAAATAGGCACCTTTTTCTTGAGTTCCCCCTAGGGTTCATATCAATGGTGGGTCAATTTCCATATCTGTCGGAGTAGATGGCTTTGGCTCAAGAGACTTCTCTGTCTGCTCTTTATACTTCTCTCCTACTGACTTTTCTTGTTTTGTCTGCAATCCATCTACTCCTATAGACCCTCCTTGCTGAGTCTGTAATCCACCAGCTCCTTCACCCAGGGGCCTTTTCTCCTCCTCAGTCTGTTGATTGGAAGCTTTCTCCTCCTCAGTATGGATCTTGGCAGCTTCTTCTAGCTGCCCCAACTAAGAGGCTTGCTCCTGTTGTTTCCTTGCATTCTCCTCTTATTGAAGCTTGGCAGCTAGCTCATCTTGAATCCTTGCTTGTTCTCGGTCCTGCTGCTGCTTGAGAGCCTACTCTTGGAGCACTTTGTCCTGCTCAAATTCTAATGGCTCCTCTGATTGTGAGGTTGATGCCTCTCGTCTCTTTGGATCAAACCGACAAGTTTAGGGTTTGGGTCTTTCACAACTTTCGTATTGTAACGCTTTCCTAGCTCAGTTAGGTAGCGAGCGCTCCTGAAAAACTCCTCGTCTCGGTCCACCGCATGAGAATATTCAAAGGATATCTTGAGGTCCAGACAATGTTTGCTTACCGCACCGTTGGGGTCATGTCTCCTGAAAGGGACTGAGTCGAAATGGAAAACCTCTAAGCCTCTAGCGTAATTTTCCCTGTCTCTTGCTCTTGGGAGGATGTAAGCTCCTATGGTAAATGGCATGGGAGGGTACATAACCTTCCTCCTTTCTGTTCGAAAATTTCTTATGGCACCGGTGCCGAAGAGTTGTCTCACGGCCTCCTTATGAATTACAAAGTCTGTAACATACCGAGGGAACATGAATGGTTCATGAGTCCCTCCACTCATCCTGATGTATATTCCTTCTGCGCTGTGATAATAGTCTCCAAATTGTTCAATAATAGGCATTGTATTCTCCGACATACAATCTGGTTCTTGCACGAAAATGAGCTGGTACAATGGCATGATAAACCTCTCACAAACCATCTTGTAGTGGTTTGCATACTTACTTGCCCATGTACACTGATAAGCTATGAAGAGAGCTATTTCATTTGGCTTCCATGAGCACCCCAAGTCCGAGAACGAATGCTTGCTTAACAGGCAGTCAATCAGGTATGAAGACATGAAGAAATCTGCCTTCTTTTTGGTCAGTCCTCCTTGGGCTGTTGTTAACTGTGAGGCCAAGCTATCTGAAATTATTTCAGCCCAATTAAAGATGGTACCTTTTGTGGCTATGTGAAACATCACCGACTCCCATCCGATCTTAAACACATTGCCATTAGGCATG
Organism: Larix kaempferi; assembly: GCA_027924585.1. Classification (NCBI taxonomy): domain Eukaryota; kingdom Viridiplantae; phylum Streptophyta; class Pinopsida; order Pinales; family Pinaceae; genus Larix; species Larix kaempferi. The sequence goes on along the minus strand of BSBM01000915.1, from coordinate 709,242 downwards.
CTGAAGAGCCTACTCAACATCAGGACAATGAGCCTGTAAGGGGTTTTTAGGAGATTTCTCTCATATTCATTATTCTTCCTCCTCCTGATCTGCCTGTCATTTATAGTCATCTTACGGGCAGTTTCTACTAAGTCCATTTGATGCTTTGCCATCCATTCATCGTCTAAAGAAGCCCTGTGTGAAGGAAATATGTAAGCAGCAGTAACATGCTCGAGAGCCAAAGATGCCAGGATCAACCCATTTTTATTAGTCATGAGCCTTGTGTCGGTTCGGATGTTAGGAATTAGCCATCCAACAACTTCATAACAAGGGAGCAGCTCTGGCCGAGTTGTTGCCTTATGCAAACAGGACCTTTTGATGTTGGCATATACGAGAGCGTCCTCTATAGAGGCTGTTGAATTATATTGAGCCATGATGAATCTGTAGAGATCACCCCATCGAAATTCAAGGGAGGCGCTCCCAGGGGAAACCCTAGTGGTAGCTTGCGTGTCAGCAAACATTATGACGAGAGAAGTATCCAACATAATTTCAACCTCTGAGTCTGAGGTTACTTTCTGTGCTACCTTCTTCATTGCTGACTTCCTATGCATGGTAATCCTGTGGCGAGCAAGGCAATATCACAAAGACTTTAGTTAGACCACTGTTCCAAGCATTAGCAACACTCTATGGCAAAGCCAAAATATAACATTTTCATAAAATAGAGGTTGTTTTAAACAATCGCAATTATCTTTATTTCATGTTTAAGCTTAATTCAACAACGGCCCCTCATGCTAAAACAAAGACAAAACATCAAGACAACGGGCAAGATCATTTTGGGTTTGCACCACTCATTTTCATTGTGCAGGTATCCTTTGAATTGTGACACAAAATTGCGCGAGCCTAATGAAGATTTTTGCGCTGGCGCCTAAATTAAGCTTTCCGCCGCGCTTGGGATTCTGCACGCACTAAGATTAGCGATCTAATGAGCGCTGGGGTATAAGCAGGAATTTATGCGCTAAGATTTAAACGTTCCATGCACGCCGATGCCTAAGATTATTCGGGCGCTAAGTGATAATGCATTCTCTGTGCTCATACCTAAAATATTTCATGTGCCAGCGCCTTAATTTCATTTGTGCGCCACAGCTAAACACATTCACACGCTAGCTCACACAGTTTCGCATGTGCTGCTTCCTAACCTTACTTTTGCACTAGCGCTTAACATACTGTATGCGATATTGTCTATGCATCAATGTTTACACATTTCATGTGACGGCAACTGATAGTGGAGGTTGTGTTAAATACAGAAAAATCCCATAGCCATGGGATTTATCGGCTAAGGATCGGGCCTAACTTCGAGTTTCTAAATGGGCTTAATTGGTTGGTTTAACACATCCCCATGGCACCTTTGGTCGAGCGATGTGATTTTTATGCAACCTCGGCATGAATAAAACTCGCTCTTGGTTGAGCAGGGTATCTCAGTGTTTATAGCATGAAACTTTTAGCTGCAAGGATTGAGAAGGGTCGGGCCTTATGCGCAGAAGATGTTTGGCAGGGAGTTTCGTAAACTAGGCCTTGGGATGCTGCGGCTTCTACAAGTTTGAGCAAAAAACTCTGCGGCTGCTAAGGTACCACTGGGACAATTTAACCTCATGGCCAGAGCAGGGTAAGCACTTCATAACTTTTAGAAAAAAAGACTCCACTCATGGAAGAAGAGCTTAAACAGAGACAACTATCACACAACCAAGAAAAACAAATAAGAAACTCTCAAATGCAGTCATGGGGAGATGCGGGTTTCGCTTGGCAAATGAAATCTCTATGAGGAAAACCAGGAGAGCCGAAAATGCAATAGAGGGGAAAGACTTGTGTGCCTGTGAGATGGGGCCATCTCTGCCCTGGTCTGAAAGTGGTGGCTTCGTATCCTCATAGGGAAAAGAATAGCGACTATCCTATGTCCTCTCTAGATTTCATGCAGAGTAAAACGAAAGGCCGTTTGAGCTACTTAATCTGTGCATGGGTGATTTTTTTTAACCTACTAATCCAAGAGTAGGATTGGGAAAGAGCCTACTGTCAGTATGGTGAGCGTTCTAATATCTCAACCGTTTGCAGCGAATGGCAGTCTCAAAGTTCAACGCGAATGGCGAGCGCTCTGAGTGCAAATGACTAAATAAAAACCCAAAACTCTGTTGCATGCGTTAAATAGGGGGAGAGTTAAATGCTCACATACATTTAAAGTTGGCGGGGTTATGAGCACGAGGCTCGAGAAAACTGTCATTAAGAGAGGCACATGGCCTCATTAAAGGCCCTACCAACTCCACCGGTGCACAGGGATCGAGGAGATCTTTTTTTGTCGAGTACCGATTTTAACTTTCACGCCAAGCGGGGAGCGTAATGTTTTGCACTATGTGGCAAGCGCCCATTCAAAAATAAGCTTTGCACTTAAGCGGAAATCCTGGAATTAGGGTTGCACTCAGAAAACCATGCCAGACAAGAGTTATCATGAAAGATGAAAACGGATTTGCAAGCGGGAAGGATAAGCGCATCTCTAGTGCTTGGGGAGTCGACTCTATCATCATAGTTGCGCTGGGGCGGAATGCGCCAACTTTTAATCCTTCCAAGGAGGTGAAGCGCAGCTCCAAGGCGGGGAATATAATGGTAATTATTGTGCCTCAGGCAGCCATGAAAAATTATCTCTTGCGCTAACAGTGGCCGACTTATTGCTTTGAAATGCACACCAGACAAAAGGCTTGGAACTTGTCAAGAAGGGCGGCTAAGTTAAAGCCAAAGTACACGCTAGACGGAGGATTTGTGATTAGAGTTTGCACCGAGCGAGGAACTTGTGGTTAAAGTTGCGTCAAATTCGCAGTGGACATAAGTCTAAAATGTGCACTACATCGGGGAAGTTGAGACCAAAATCCGCGCTAAAGGAAAAGGATGACTTTGCCTTAGATAAAATGAGAAAACTCTTTTGGAAGTAGGCGATAAAATTCTTCTTAGTTAGAGGAAAACCCTAAAGATGAAGCAAAAGCTTGCTACAAAAGTGTTAAAATGAGGGGCCCCAAATAACTTCAAAATTTTGGGGAAGGATGTTGCAGCAACAACACATGGGAAACAAAGCGAATCATTTCCACAACCTCCTTGGAATTCCGCACAGTTCAACTCACACAGGGATCAAACAGCATAACCACTCATGGTCGGAACAACTTCTGGATGGTGAACTACCAACTTCCTCAGTTACTTATAGCCAGGACCTCCTCTGTCATGATGGGGAAAATGATGCCCCGGTACCTCTCATCTGTGTGTCTGAGCCAACCAATTGCCATAGTGGAGGGTTCGACCATGCTACCAACACAACTCTTGCGTGCCACCACGTGAACAACCCTGTTGATCATCCCGGTCCAGCGTGTCATGTGCAAAACCTACCGTCGTCATGTGTGAATCCAGCCACAGTGGTCAGGGGAAATCATATGCAGAGAGGGTGGCTTGTAATCCCTCCACTTCACCGTACTCTCCCAAAGTCACCATACAGAATTCGTCAGCAAGCCTAAGTGAAACACCATCATGATTCTCTGACCGGTGGCACAAGCCTCTCCCGCTAGCGCATACTGTCTTTGGTTGGTGCGTTATATGCCACCAAGCAACCTGCAACAATCATCATCACTCATTCATGTTTTTTTTTTTTTTTTAACACAGTGTGACTCAGACATCGCACTGCTCTGAGCCCGCATGATAGGGCTTCAATTTGTGACCATTTACCAACTTGGGGAGCATCCCCCCATCCAATCACTGCAACTGAACCGCTCCTCCTGAAGTAATACTATTGATGCGGTAGGGACCCAACCAATGCATCTATAACTTGTCTAGATGTTTCATAAACTTACTGTCATACAGTAGTACTAAGTCACCGTGCTGAAACTGCTTTTGTTTGATGTGGCGATCATGCCATGCCTTCTGGCGATCCTTCTCTACCCCTTGATGAAAGCCAGCGATAAATCGATCTTCTTCGAGCTCCAGCAATTGTGCTAGACGCTCAGCTAATGCTGCAACATCATCCATGCTGGTAGCAGCCACAATTCGTAAGCTCGGAACAATGTAATCCATAGGCATAATTGCTTCCTTCCCATATACCAACTTGAAAAGTGTCTGACCAGTCAACCTTTTACATGTAGTGTGATACGCCCATAGCACCACTGGAACTTTCAAATCCCAGTCATCGCGGTTTGCATTGCACACCTTTGTCAGCGCATGCTCCAATACCTTATTAAATGCTTCTACCATCCCATTTTCCTGGGGGTGATATGGTGTACTCTGCTTGTGCTGAATCTGCAATTCCTCCGTCAAGGTGCTGATGGTGCGATTGAGAAAATGGTTGCCTTGATCGCTCAGCAAAATCTTAGGGAAGCCAAACCGAGTGACAATATGGTCAAACAAGAACCGAGCAGCCGTTGCTGCGGAACAATCAACGACAGGGGCCGCCTCCACCCATCGGGTCAAATACTCGGTCGCCGTGATAATATATCGGGCACTTGTACGTTTCCCTGGTGGATTGATCGGCCCTACAAAAATCACAACCCATTTCTCAAATGGTTGTAGTGTTAATTGAGGTAGTAGCGGCATCTCATCGCATCTGTATCGTTTTCCAGTTCGTTGGCAAACATCACAAGACTGGGCGTAGTCTATCGCATCATTATTTAATGTGGGCCACCAAAGCTCTGAACACAACACCTTCCGGGAAGTCCCTCGAGGGCCGTAATGTCCTCCTACGACTCCACGATGTGCCTCAACCAATATCTGCGCCTGCTCATGCGGCAAGACACATCTATGCAAAATCTCATCGGCACCCAATTTATACAACTCTCCCGCGATCAGTTGAAAGTCTGCAGCCTTGACGACCAATTGCTTCTTCTGAGTAGTAGTAAAGTTATCAGGTGCGATGCCGGTCACCAAAAACTGAAGGATGTCATCAAAAAAGTGATCAATAGTGGCCACATGGAATAGCTGGGCATCCAGCAACCCATCTTCGATATTAGTCGGTTCCTCCCTTGTGTCCATCCGCGATAGATGATCTAGTCCAGCATTCAATTGCCCCGGCTTCACAACGATTTCGAAATCAAACTCCTGAAACAAAAGTAGCCATCGACAGATCTTCCCCCTCAACACAGGCTTATTGACCAAGTATTTTAATGCAGAATGATCAGTAAACATTTTAAAGTGGCCACCCAACAAATAGTGCCTGAATTTTTGCAATGCGTAAACCATGGCCAGGCCTTCGCGTTCTGTGGTAGTGTAGTTACGTTCTGCCGACGACAGTTTTCGACCAACAAAGAAATAGGATGATCAATGTCGCCTTCGCCTGGTTGAGCCAATACAACACCTAGTGCAACTGATGAAGCATCAACATGGACATGGAATTCCTTACTCCAATCCAAAAAAACCAAGATTGGAGCTGACGACATCTTCACTTTGAGTGTTTCAAAACTTTCCTGACATTCCGGATTCCACTGGAATGCCGCATCCTTTTTCAACAACTTCTCCATAGAGGCAGTAATCGCAGGATACCCCCTAATGAACTTGCGATAATATCCTGTGTGACCCAAGGTCGCGCGCAACTGCTTACACACAATATGCCCTAGCAATATCCCAAATGGAGCACAAAAAATACATTTATTCAAGTTCAGCGATATCTGGTGTTGTCGGCATCGCTCAAGCATCAACCGCAGATTGGCCAAATGATTGCGAATCAACCCATAAAAAGTCCAATCATCCATATATACCTGTAGGAACTTCTGAATAAAATATTTGAATGTAGCAACAACAACCTGGGAAAATATCACAGGTGCATTCTTCAACTCGAGTTACATAACCATGTACTGAAAGCAACCCCATTCAGTAACAAACGTTTTCTTATGGCAATCCTCCTTGGCAATGCAAATATGATGGTAGCTCGAGAATCCATCAGTGAAAGAGTACATCTCCTGGCCACCCACTCCTTCAAGTACTTCATCAGTAAACGGGGTCGGAAAGGGATCATGCAAGCAAGCATCGTTCAACTTCCACAAGTCGACACAAATGCACACTTCGCCTGTTTTCTTGTCCTGCACCACCATGGGACTGATCCATTCTTACTCTTCCATAGGTTCGATGATACCAACATCCAACATCCGATCAAGTTTTGCGTTGAATTTTTCTTTATGTTGCGGGTTTAGCTGATAAGGTCACTGTCGGATTGGCTTAGTGTCTGGTTTCAATGGAATCCTCATCTCTCCTAAATCACCCAGGATTCCCTTCATTTCGGAAAACTTCATGGAAAACACATCTTGGAATTCATGCAGTAACTCGGTAACTTTACTCATCATCTCATCGTCCCAATAATCCCCAACATTAGCAAACTTGGGAGTAGCTTCAGTGCTGATATTCATTTTACGAAGCTGCAATGGCTGATTGAACAGGTTACTTGGCGCAACAGGTGGTACCACATCGCGACTTCCTTCGAATTCGAGAATGTTAATATTACGAGGATCATCATCATCCTCTAGCCCTCCACTGACGTTGAAACACTCCATGAGAGACTGCATCTGACTGTGGGTGTGCGGGTCAACAAGGCATTTCACCAGAACAACCTGAAATATCACATCGTGGATGAGCTATAGGGCATTATGGACATCGGGGTTGGCATCTACAAATGTGAAGGTATGCGTGAAACAGATCGTTAACTCCCCCCATGTGGTAATATCTCGGCATAACTTGGCTGCAGTATACCACGAACGCGGTATCTCTTCCAAAGTATGGAAAAAAGCATGAACCCACTCATCTCTGGGTCGCGTGATCCACAACCGGTGACACTCCATCACATGATCACCAGGATCAGTTCAGCCATCATACTTTCCAGTGTGATAAACCTCCGTATTGCCAAATCGAACCATCATCAACCTTCGACATTGTGACCAATCTTTAATAAATTGCTTATGCGTCGCCCACCAGCGTGCTGGAGTAGCCTTCAGTGCTTCCTCCAGAGCCATCAGTCGCTGTGGTTCCGGAACAAGGTCTTCAAATTCTGCTACAAAGGTGTCTAAGCCAAGAAACCCCTCATATATAGGCGATGTGATTATTTCTGTCACAACCCGACATAAAGATTGCATAACTAAACCACACTTCCGAACTGAGACTTCATGCATGCGATTATGACAATGTTTCAATGCATCATTAGAGTCGGAAGACACGGAGCTCTCACTATGCCACTCCAACTCACCATGGATCGTGGGGTGAATGTAATCCTCTGAAATATTGAATGCATGGTCCCAACTAGTATGATCTTCATCTTTGACAGGCTCAATGTATTAGCGTCCTTCAGTCGGATCCAACGGAGCGATAACGCGGAAATCACGGTTCTCAAAAGTCATCATTCGCTTCTTGAAGTTAATTACAACCCCACTATCATTAGCCCATCCTATCCCCAATAGCGCAGGATAGGAGCTTCCTCCCTCAACTACCTCAATGACATCAAAATCGGCATAAGTTTTCATTCCCTCAATATCAATTATGAGCCACGGAACTCACCCAATAGGTGTAACCTTCGCATGGTTAGCCAACTGGAGCTGCACAGCAGACCAGCTCAATGGGGGACTCCCCATTTTCTGCCACGCCTGCTTGGTTAAGATGTTAACATCCGAACCAAGATCAAGAATCACAGAATCAACATCATAATCCCAGATCTGAATATTCATTCACATTTCCTTACCAGTCTTCCTTCGTTGTAAGGAGTTTACTGCAAACTCCTATCGTCCTTTCGGAAGTCGCTATAGCCATCCCTTAATCTCAACTAGGGAAACCGGGTCTCATGCCAATGACAGACAGCTTTCAAGGAACTTCTGCAGTATTCCTGGTGGTGGTCGATCGGCATCTGACGTAGCATCAAAGATAGGTGGCATATCACAAACAATAGCCTTACCGTGATCTTTCTCCAAAGTGCGACGTGCCTCCATGAACGTCTCCCACTTTGCATCAATGTCAAAATTTACCGTCTTTTGACCAGCCAAGTGAATGAGCGGTCGCGAACCATCTTCCCTAGTCATTTTACCTCCACGAGTGACAACAGCCACCGAAGCATCTTGCGGTTGCGGTTCTGCCAAAATAGTTGCAATATTGGCACCTTGTATCTGATTCTGCGGCAGATTCCCTGGTTGATTTACATTCAGATTAGAATTCGGTGGTGGTCGTGGGGGCTGGTTCTGAACTGGTTGCTGCACCGGGTTCTGCACTGGTTGCTGTACTAGGTTCTGTAGCTACGGATTGTTTCCAGCCTTCCATCTGGCAATCAACTGTGGACAATTCTCGACTGTATGATCATTACCGGAACAAAACGTACACTGATTATGCAGTAGTGGACAGTCGCGCTGATAATGCCCCCATACCGCATAGTGGTAACATTGAATAGGTCTGCGACCACCTCGGCCTCCTCCTCCAGGCCCAAATCCACCACTGCATCCACCCCTATAGCCTCCTCGATAGCCGCCCTGCTACTGATACTGAGGTTGGTTAAACTGCTGCTGCATGGGTGCTGGCGGCATCCCTTGCCCTTGTGGTGCATACTGTGGTTGTTGCACATATTGAGGCTGCGGGGGGTTCACTGGTGTATATTGTGGTACAAATTGCTGCAGTTGCTGCTGCTGTGGTACAAACTGCAACTGTGTTTGAGGCATTGGTTGAGCTACCTAGGGCTGTAGCGGAGCAGCACGCTGATCATCTTTGACATAGAATGCATCACACATTCTCTCCTATAGCAACCCATATGCACGACAATCCTTGTCATCATGTCCTACCGACTTATAGAAGGTGCAAGAAAAATTTCATGGAGTTGTGACCATTTTCTGCATATATGAGAAACTATCACGACTATGCCCAAACACCGAACAAACACGACACCACGGCATACCGCCGCCATTCAACGGGTTCGGCGCACCTGACACCAAATAGATATGGAAATCCAGACAACTATCTTTCGTATGCCCTTCTCTTCCGCAACGCATACACCATACTTCATCATGCGGTTCCTTGTTCTTCTTTAAATCTTGCAACTATATAGTCAGGTTAGCGAGTTGTGTATGTATCTGCGACATCCCAGCTGCATTACTGCCAATCGGGGATGCCTCCAACCGCATTGCGATCTCTAGAGCTTCACTAGGCGTCGAAATGTTTTGTTACATCAACGGTAGCCGAATATGAGGTAGCAGTGCCGCAATGAACCATTCTTTATGTTGGACAATGCTCATATCAAAACTAACATTTTCCATCAGCGTCTTGAATCGCTGGTCAAAATCCCATACTGTGTCGTTAGGATACTACTTAATTTCCTTCAATTCAGTAATATACTGGGCCTCTAACTTAGGCCATCTAAATTCAGCAATCAGCCCGTCCCAAATCTCATTTAATGACTTATCTGGGGGCCCCGTTGGGACTAAGACAAATTTCATGAACTAATCTAACACACAACCTCACAGGGTCATGGCCAACTATCCTTTCTTAACATCGTCGTCAGTGATCTATTTCACAGTCCAGACCGCTTCACACAAAAACCAATACTGCTCTGGGTTGTCTGTCGTAATGCCATGGAACAACGGTAGCTTAGCATCATCACCCGCCATCTTGGGCTTCCTTCCTCCTGTCGTTGTACTACTACTACCAATTAACTTTTGCGTTGTCGATGCACTTGGCGGTGTCGAAGAAATTTTTCTTGCCGGTTGAGAGCTAGTGAGAGGAGGTGTGGGCACATTGTTACTGGGGTTCGGTCCTGCCTCTATCCTGGGCGTAGCCTGGTTATCCCTATGAGGACTGTGAGGTCACTTCGTCCCGTGTGGCCTTCCTTCACAGTCTTGCAGTCCAATCGCAGCAGGACCTTCTCCTATCCTCTGCCTCTTTTCCTATCGGAACCTTGCTCCTCCCCTCGTAAGGCCACTTTCTTCCTCGACTTCACTCACAGTCTCCTCATGGTCTGCACCTATCTACCCCTTTACCATTTCATGCACCATTCCCCAACAGTCGCGGTACCCATGGCCTCCACCCACCAGGCTGTCTACTGATCAAGGTGCATCTTTAATATGCCTTTCTCACATATTAGCATCTTAATCGATAGTTGGAGCAATAGTAGAAACCTTCCCCTCAGTCCGTCAAAGAAGTATCTTTCAGCTTCACTATAGGATTTCTTCGTATCAACTGCAAATTCCATAATGTATCCTTCCAAGATGTTGTCAAGCCAAACCTCGACAGCCCGCGATGCCTTATTATCGACTTTCTACAATTCCTAAATCAGTTCCGGGGTCCAGGTCATCGGCTCACCACCCTGGAAGTTCCTCTTCTAAAAGGTCAGTTTTGACAACCACTCATACAAAATGACGGGGAATTCACAGAAAAACCATTCATACGGTCCATCGTGAATATATCTTCCCACCCACTGATCTACCGTAAGTCGCGTGTTCCGCCTTTCTTCTTCAGTGAACTCTTGCAACCTCTGATTGAACCATTTTTGTATTTCCGGCTTCGTCGAGTGCCACAACATGGCCTCTTCCTACTCTGCACACGGTACCGGCAACGGAACCATTTGTTGACCGAATCGCGACCTCACAGTCGACAGGGGTCCACCGACTGTCGATCCATACCGCAGTCTCCCTGGGCACTGGCCCGGGTAGGTTTGAGCCCACCCAGCAACACCCGCAGAGCGGATGAGGTCTCACCCAAGGCAACCAGGAAGAGCAGACGGAACCATGTTTCTGCCGAGGGAGGAGGCACATTGTGGCACTATGATACTAATAGCAAGTCCAAATATTCAGCATGAAGTTCTAGCACATCGTAGCATTTAACATTACCAAAAACAGAGATCACATATTACTTCAATTGCAGCATTTTCACATAGACAAATAACACATTATTGCAGCATTCACATTATAGCAACAAAAAACAGATAACTTCATTAAGAACAGACAATAACATTACACATAGATTGCACCAAATCATCATCATCTTTATATTACTGTGGCAAACCAAATACATAAATCGCTATGCAACATCCGCATAATCTCCGCATATAGCACTTATCTCCATCCACGACTACTTACTTCCTTTTCTAACACCTACAATTCTCCTCTATTTATAGGCTTTCGTCGATTACAATACTTGTCCACTTTCCTAACCGACACTATGGAAAATCTACTAACTGACTTGGTCTAATGACCCAAAAACCCGCATACCGTGGTACAATGACTCGATATTACAAAATATATGACCAAAAACCCGCCAACTGCGGTATACTTGACTCAATATTACAAAATATATGGTCCAAGTAACCCAAAACCCGCCAAGTGCGGTGTCCTTTGGCCCAAGATACTCCTTTTGCGCCTTCATCCAACATGTCGTGGCGTCAACAGTGCCGCGATCTTTTCTCATCAAACCGCCTGCCAACAGGTTGACCTGGAAACATATGAAACTGACTTCAAGGAAGGGGATCATAGTGTAAGGGAGAAGGGGGTATGACTGCAATGGGGGAGAATCAAGGGGGATCTGATGGATGATATTAGAGGACTTGAAGGGTGACACATTGCAGAGTATTCTGAAGAAAAGCGACCATAATTGGAAGGTTTCCATAATCGTCGGACTAGATATGATCTCTCATGGCGTCGAGACGCACCGTTGGGGGATACATCATGGTTTAAGGATCTTGAAGAAGGGATAGAAGTATGCTGAAAATGGTATTGTCGTGTCAATTTGTATGAAGCCAGGATAGTGCATGCTCATGTTTGCTTTCAATTTTAAGGAGTCTCAAAGCGATAAGAAGACTCTCAGATGGCTGGAAGATACCGTCATGTGGATTTATACGAGCCCAAGACGGTGAGTGCTCGAGGTTGCTTTCAATTCTAGAGAGTCAGAAAGCAAATAAGAAGACTCCAAGAGGTTCTTTTTCATGTGTTAGTCTCCAAGGTTCGAAAAAGCATAAAAGTATGCAATGGAGAAGTCTTCTAGCCATTGTGACTAGAGTGTGCCTTTTTTGTAATTAGTCTATTGGGTCCGGAAAAGGGATAAACTTATACCCGATACACGCCCTTTCAGATATGTTTAGCGAGCATTAAAGCAATCCAGATTGCTCAGCGATATTTTCACTCTTTTAGGAGTCAGAAAAGATCTTAACAGAAAATCCTTAAGTGCCTTTTCGTAAAGGAATTGCTCGGCCCGAAAAAGGGACAAAATTATACCGAACAAGATGATGGCCAGGTTGCATTTGGAGTGGCATAAAAATCGAGGCGATGAGGGGAATGGAAAATAAAAACTTGAGAAAGGTTTTTGTGAGAGAGAGAAATGATCTCAAGCATCATCAAAAGCACATAGATACGAATTCGGTGGTGCAAATGGTGCAAAAAACAGAGTTGGCACATAAATCGAGGTGACATGGGGCCTAGAAAAAGTGCCAGAATTTTTTTTTTGTAACAGTGAGAAATGATCTCAAGCATCATCACGGGAATGGAGATATGAATCCAGTGGTGCGAACAGTGTGAAAAATGAAGTTGGCACAGAAATCGAGGTGGCATGTGGCTTGGAAAAAGTGCCCAAAAAAGTTTTTGTGAGAACGAGAAATGATCTCTTGCATCATAATGAAAGTGGAGATATGAATTTAGTGGTGCGAATGGTGCAAAAAACAGAGTTCGTATGGCTCTGGAATGGTCAAAACGAATTTTGGGGGGAAAATGGCCATAAATAGGAAGGGGGGGCCCCATGACATGTGTCATTGTCACGGTTTGACTTGGGAAACGTGTGGAGGACCCCAAAGACGAAAATTTAGATTTCTTACATTCCGACCAGTGGAATTTCATTCTGCGACTTGCAGGTGAGTGTATAGTGTTTTGCAATGTTTTTAATGCTTTTTGGGGGGGATTTGGGGCCCTAGGGAGGCATACCAAGAAAAAATTGGTCGCCAATGCACCATAGCACGGGTTTCGAGAGAAATCCTGCGCTTCAGAGCACAAGCCTGGGCTTGGTGGCTGCACTTCTGAAGCTCAACTGGGGGCCCCACAACTACGCTTCAAAGCGCAACTGTGGGCTATAGGATGTGGGGTGCATAGTTGCGCTTCGAAGCACAACTGTTGGTTGAATAACTACTCTCTGAAGTGTAGCTGAGGGACAGATAGCTGCGCTTTGAAGCGTAGATTTGGGCCCCATAGTCGTGCCTCAGGAGCGCGACTATGAGGCCGAAATGTGCACTTTGGAGCACTTGTTTCAGCCTATGTTGGGTTTTTTTTATGTTGGACTTATGGGTTTTTGTTTTTTGTGGGCAGGATGCCGGTGGCATGGAGGGAGAACAAGCTGGGGGATTCATTGCTAGAGGTGATTGCAGGTAACGTGCATGTGCAGTATAGCATGGTTGGGTGTGGACTGTTGAAGTTCACATAGGTGCCCTTGATGTGCACGACTAGCTTGTTGTTGAACAAGTTAGTCCGTTTTTGGGATGCGGATGCCGAGGCATTCATGATCGAAGGTGAGCGGTTCGAGATCACACTCACCGATGTGTATTTTTTGAAAGGGTTTCCATGGTTGGGGAGGGTTGCGGATACCCAGCTGAGGCGGCAGAGTGATGTCTCTATGGAGGACCTGCTGGAGAGGCATTGTTATCCGACAGCTTTTATGCATGATAATGCACTATTGATCTGTGACATTCAGAGCATGGAGACCCGAGCGATTGCATTGCTAGTGGTGTGTGTATTGGGGTAACATGCGACCCATAGGCTCTCTGAGGGGAAGATAATGCTTGTGGAGTGAGTTCTATATGGGACCTATTTTGGCTAGGGTTAGATGTACCTGATGCTTGTTCAGCGGGAGCTAAGCAAGGTGAGTCATCAGGGAGGGGGGTTCTGTTTTCCTTCATTTCTCTGCTCCTTCTTCTTTGAGCGAGTACCGACATTGAGACTGCACTTAGCGGTGCGTGACGGGGGGGCGATGGAGCCAAGGATGTGTTGGTGGGGTGAGATGATGACTCGTGTGGGTGGTGGGTTGGTGGGGCGATTTTTTACTGAGGATTTTTTCACCCAGTTAATGTAGTTTCCTATTGTGATTGAGGACTTTCTGTAAGTCGGGATGGATTTTAGAGGGGATCTGGCACTACCACAACCTCCTGGATAGGCATGGGGACCCGATGGTACGCTGTTATGTATGTTTCAGCATCATATTTTGTTTATATCATAGTATAGATGGTAGCTAGATGATTTGTAAGACACTGAGACTTAGGAGATATGTTTCATGTGCATATGTTGGGTCGTTGCCTCCGAGAGGATATCGTCCGTTGAGGGATCATGTGGGCTCTCTTGGGCATGGGAAGGGTCAATGTCGGAGCTCCTCAGTGACACTGGAGACTTTGCGGATTGGCATTGACCGCCTCCTGGATGAGGTGGTAGAGACTAGATGGAAGCACTTGAGCCAAGAGCTAATTGACATCTGTTATGATGCTCCACGGGAGTGGAGTCCCATTATGAGATGCATAGCTATGGCGGTAGAGACAGTGTGATCCATGGCGCGAGGGGATGTCCCTTACTATGTTGATGACGATGTTGAGACGGAGTCAGATGAACCCTTAGAGGAGGAGGTAGAGGAGGAGGACGACGACGACAACGAGGACGATGACGGTGATGATGGGGATGACTCTAATTAACCAGGAAGTTGATGGAACTACCCCCATGTGATGGGCGGGATACCAAATATCCATAAAATTATATTGCCTATATATTAAGGGGAAAATGGGGTTTTTTATTTCATACAACAATACACAAATACTTTGGGGTATTTTTTATATGGGTGGGCTGCCAAATATCCCTCAAAATGGAAATGAGGCAAGGCCCGAGCTTATCAAAGTTGCAAGGAAATCACGTTGAGGCCAAGGTTTTATGGTGAAGACACGGTGAAGAGGAAAGGGATTGCAAAGAAATCACATCGAGGCTAGGGTTTTTTGGTGAAGACATGGTGAAGAGGTAAGGGCTTGCAGGGAAATCATGTCGAGGGCAAGATTTTGTGTGGGTTTTGTGGTGAATACATGGTGAAGAGGCAAGGGCTGAGATACTTTTCCTTCCTGTCCACTTTTTTTACCCACTGTCTATGGTGGACACACTAGACTCTCGGCAGTCTCATTACTTCTCAGGGACTTGTTTTTAGCCGGTTTTTGTTACGTTTTTGGTGCAAGTGGCATCCTCTACGCCTATTTGCTTTTGTTTTATTTCCTTAGACTATCTTCTGTTTGGAATATTGGGGTTTTTATGACTCCGTGGAGGATTGGAATATCCCGGTTTTAAGAGTTGTTGTGTTTTATATCCTGTGCGGAGGTTTGGCTTTTCCTGTGTTATTTAGGTGTCAGATTCCGTGGGACTATCTTGAGTCTGTTTCGAATATTGGGGTTTTTATGACTCCGTGGAGGATTGGCATATCCTGGTTTCAAGAGTTGTTGTGTTTTATCTCCTGTGCAGAGGTTTGGCTTTTCCTATGTTCTTTAGGTGTCGTATTCCATGAGACTATCTTCTGTTTGGAATATTGGGGTTTTTATGACTCCGTGGAGGATTGGCATATCTTGGTTTTCAGAGCTGTTGTGTTTTACCACCTGTGCAGAGGTTTGGCTTTTCCTTTGTTCTTCATGTGTCAGATTCCATGGGTTTATTTGTATTTGGGCCTTTGTTGGATCTTCACTATGCCCATTTTATACTTTTAATATTAAGTATAGTATTTTTCGTGTGAAAACAAAATTAGAGGCAAGGGTTGACAAGGGCCCTTGGAGGCGTGTTGGAGGCCCAGTATGCAGAGAAATCGGGCGAGGGCAAGGTTTTCCACGGCATCTAGGTGAGCGGATCTCTCATTTTCATTTTGATTGAGCCGAAGGGTTTTGTGGTGAAGAGGCAAGGGTTGGCAAGGGCCCTTGGAGGCGTGTTGGAGTCCCAGTAGGCTGAGAAATTGTGCGAGGCCAGGGTTTTCCACGGCATCCAGATGAGCGGATCTCTCTATCTTGACTATACTTGTAACGTGCTGCTCTGATTTATTGGATCACCATAGGCACTTGGATTTGTGAGTGTTTTATGTTTTCCTGTTTGCCTTCATATTTTAGTGTAGAGAGTGTTTGAAGGGGCATACCATTTCTCACTGCAGGAATTCTTTGCAGTGAATGTAGTTGCACAGGATTCAAGGAGGGCTTCTCCAAGAGTGACAAGTGAAGCGGTTCAAAAAGCTATAACTTGTAAGTGCATTTAACTTTTTGTAATTGGTATTGCATTCCTCTTTACAGTGAGTTATTTGATGGTTCAATTGTTACTTGAGATCACTTATTATTTAATAAATTCTTCACGATGCTTGTACTTAAGGAAACTGTAGATGAGGTTTTAATGTGCACCATTAGTGATGTCTTTTACAACCTAGCATTTTACTTGTTAATAAGTCTACCTAAGGAATTGAGTTTCAAACAATGCACTTATTGTTTAATACATTCTTTGGGATGCTTATACATAAGGAAACTATATAATCTAGATGAGATTTTGATGTGCACCATCAGTAATGTATTTTGACAACCTAGGATTTTACTTGTTAATACGTCTCCATAAGTGATTGGGTTTCAAATAATTTCCATGATTCTAATTGGAGGCTACAACATTGAATACTTATAACCGTTTCCAAGCTTGACAAGTAAACATCTGTCTTGAGAAACAACGAAAAAATTTGAATTTTCTAGTTCTTCCTTGACAACAATAAGGTCATTCCCACATATAGTTGAATTGCACAGGGTATATAAGGTGTATTTTAAAGAAAATATTTAAACTTAGGAGCAACTTTTTCTGAAAATTATGAAGATAGGGTAGGCTTTGCGTAAATTAAGCTAAGAGAAGGAGTGCATACCATGATATGTGTAAATTTAGGGCTATTTTTCAAAAACCTATGAAGATTGGGCAGGTTTTGACTAAAATCAGCTCAGATAAGGTGTATGTTACAGAAAATCTTTAAATTTAGGAGCTATTTTTCAAAAAATTATTAAGATAGGGTAGGTTTTTCCCAAACTTAAATAAGAGAAGATGTGTGTAGCAGAAAATATTTCATTTTAGGAATGATTTTTAGAGAACTATGAAGATAGGGTAATTTTTGGCTAGAATCAGCTAAGATAAGTTGCATGCTCCATAAAATATTTAAATCTAGGAGTTGTTTAGCAGAAATCTAGTAAGGCCACATGTCGAATAAGATCAACGAGGTTATAGTGCATGTTGTCTAGACAGACTAACATAGGAGAAAACAAGGACAAAAATAGCATAGAAATAATATGTTATTAAGTAAATAGTCAATTATAGGGTTCATTTTCAATGAATTAGTAAATTTAAATTCAGCCAAGGACAAAATCCTCAACTTTACTGTAGATTTGGAGATGCATGTGGCAAATCATCAAAAACAAGAAAAAATAACATCATGGAAAGCTAGAGTTGCATAGCAAAGAATTATTGACCTATTCAGTTGGAAATGAGTAATTGTGAAAATCAGGAAACAATTTCCTATGGTGGAAATTTGATCATTGTATAGTTAGCAGTTTCAAGTTCTTGTGCATTGTTATAGGAAGAAATGTGGCGTGTCTCAATTTGCAAATGTGGCTCATTTGAAAGGACTTTTTATTGGTATGATTCCATTTTACAAGGTTATTGTGAATAGTCCTTATGTGTCAAACCCATATAGCTAAAGTCATGTATCGATAAAGGATAGGGCATTGCGGACACAATTAGAAAATGTTACGAGCAGTTTGATAGAAAAAAGTCAACCAAGGTAATGTCTATTTGATACAACATGATGAATAGGTGCAAATTCATCATATATGGGGAAGTTAAGCAAATTATCAAGTGAAGTTGGGGTCTATTTGATGCTAGGTTAAAAAATTTTGGGATTTGTCTGGATAATACATGCAAAATTAGAATCTGCATGGAAAAAAGTTGGAATCTCCAAGTTTGGAGCCTCAGACCAACGTTATGAATTGTGTGAAGATAAATAAAATCAAGCCTGCTAGATAACACATTTCTTAAAGTTATGTGTACTTATGATTGATATGAAGGAAAATGAGAATATGGGGCAATTTATTGAAAATCATCCCAGTTGGTTACCATTTGATAGGCAAGAAAGTTGGGATTGAATTGGAGATAATCAAGAAACAACAGGTTTAGTTTAATAGAAGTCAATAGTACTAGGGGAAATCCCAGAGGAAATTATTGATAGAAAGTTTTAAGGATGGCTTTGAGGTGCATGGAATCAAAAGGTTGAGTATCAGTAGACCTAAATATTTTTTAGATTCTATGAAAGGATTATATGCTATTACTAACATATATCAAATCTTTAAAGTCCATTCCATGTAAATAAATCAGGTGGACAAGCCAAGATAATTCATATAAGGTAGTCAATTCAGTGTTTATTTGACATGAAGAAAAGCTTTGGTAGAAGATAAGGATAATTAAGTCCTTATTAGGAGTCCAATGCCACAACACAATAGCCTAATCTTACTACAACATCAAATAGACATACTTTTATGAAGAATTTCCACAAGGTTATATACAGTACCTTTTTCACTTGAGTTAGTTGGAGAAACAAGGTGGTTTGTCACATGTGTTGAGGTTGAGTTGATATTTTGATGCGATGGGATATTTCTTACTAGAAGTCAACAAATCTATAGCCATGATGTCAAATTCAAGGAATTTAATTACCATCTATATGTCTATTTTGATTTGCATGTTATGATATAAAAAGTCGAACTGGGATGTACCTAACAATTTATCTATGAAACTAAATACAGAGGGAGTGATGCCCTAATTTGTCAGAACCTTTTCCTGTATTCCCACCTGTCACTCAAAGAATGAAATTACCAAGGCCTCTTAATAAAAATACAATCTAAGTTGTTGTTGAAGGTGCAAAGCTTTCACCACTGAGCATTGTTCCTTATGCAAATGGTCTCTCTCGTCACATGAAGAATGGTATTGTAGAAAGAAAATTTTGTTCTTGCTTCTACATCAAGGGTGATCTAAACTCAATAATTTTTTGGTTTGGATGCATTTAGATGTTTGAGCATTTTGTTGGTTTTTTTGCCTCTGTTTGTGTTGATTCAAGTGGTCATTATTTGTACTACAAATATTTGTGTACCATGTTGTATTAGGGGGCTGTTGTAATTCTGATCTGATTTGCAATCGTACTCAAGAGTTTTCATGGCTCTTGGTTTTCTAGACTTAGGAATGGTTTTGCACATTGAAATCCAACTATAGTATCCAATTGTATTGTGCATTCCTTAGTGTAAGAATATGCGAAACCAAACTGTAGTATCGAGTTGTACTTTGCATTCCTTAGTGTAAGGATATGTATTAATGTGTTGAATTCAAGACTTAGAGACTATTGTTCTGCTCAAGAAAAGGGTGGCCCAAATATCCAGAATAATAATTTCAATGTGTTTTCTCCCCTTTCAGAGGCTTTATCCTCTATCATGGCATGCTTCCATGCAATTAATAAACAATAACATGAAGATGATTATGAATAACTTATGTGCTAATTGAATGTGAATTACATAATTACATAAATCATTTTATGTGATCGTAGACTTTTAATTCCACAAATTTTTATTTTTACAATTAAACAATTAATCACCACAAAACACAGTGTCTTAACATGGAAACCCTTAAGATGATTCAGGATTTTGCAGTTATCTAAATCCTCCATGATCTTTTGGATTTTTACTATGTTATGAATTTGAAACAGATGTTTCGAGTAGAAACCCTACTCATCTCCAGGGAAGCATAACCCAATGGAAACCCTTTCGAGAGATAGGAAATAATGTTAGAGGCCTTGGGAGGTTTAGTCAAGCCCATGGTATCATGCCAATATACTAGGTAGAGATATAAAGGGGTATGAAAAATGTAAATGAAAAAATGGATACATACAATATATAGGGAAAATAGGGGTTTTTGAAATTAGGGGTATTGTTTCATATGCCAGGAACGAACTTGCTATGGTAGGCAGTCATTGAGTGAAGTCCCAATGACTACGTATTACATGCTTTAATTAAATGGGTTGTCTTATCCATGCATCAACACAACCCATTTAATTAATCAAGTAATACATAATTTTATAGTCCTCATTCAAAATTGGAAATAAACAATTATATATATATATATATATATATAATTGTTAGATGGTTGTCCACCCCAAATCTTTTAACTCATGATAACTAGTTCAATGGGTTTTCTTCTCTATGCATGAGTTACAATTATTATATATATATATATAATAATAATATATATATATATTATATATATATATAAAATTAGAGTACACCTGTCCCATTCTCCTTCAATCTAGGAAAAACATAGATGGTAATCCATGCCAAATTCTAAGATATAAATACCTATCCGTGTAAATATGCCATCAAATTTTCAAGGTTACAAATAAAATTCCAAAAAAACTAAATAATTCCATTTTTCTATTTTTGAAAATGTGATAGAAACAAAGTTATAAGTTAATTAGATAATTCCATTTTTAAGTTTTTAAAATGTGATAAAACCAGTATAGATCCATCTTAAACCCGGATCTATTAAGCACCGAGAGGGATCCAATTTCTTGAGGTGCATTTTTTTTTTTTTATCTTAAATTTTTTATACATTAAGAAAAAATTTACCTCTCTTTTAAGAAGAAATTAGATCCCTCTCTTTTAATTTTTTAATTACTTTTATTTTTGATAAATTATGAACGGACATGAAATTTTTTAATTACTTTTTTTTATTTTTGATATGTTATGAGTCACGACATGAAAATGTAACGTAACAAACTTTACAACATCTCCCCATATTTGATTGTAAGCACCTCGTTACTCTCTCTATACAACAAAGTTATAAGTTCAATATGACCGTGGACCATTCGGTAGAGAGATGAGCAACCAAACGGTCTAATCAGCTTTGGTAGTTTCCAGGAGATGTGGTATATACGAGTGGCACACTGAATTACGGGCAGTCCCCGCAGTCACACTAACGGATTCCGACCCGTTTGTTGCGTCTTTCGTTTTCAAATTACAATTTCGGACCCATCACTTGGCTAGTTTTTCTTTTTCACTATTAAATATGATTTTAGCTGAGGACAGAAATCCCGTAACTCAGAAAGGGAGAAAACACGGAAGGAGAAGGTGGTGAAGTTGATTTTGTTATCCGCAGAACGCAGAAGATTAAGCCCCAGCAGAAGAAAAACCTGCATCGCGTTATGGCGTCGCTTCCAACAACATCTGAGGCAGACGCCTCTAAGAGGTTCGACAAGCAAGCGCTTCTCCAATTTCACGACTTAGTCCGTCATCGATTGGAGAACATACCCGCAGACATTTTTCAACCACACTGGTATTTGATAGACTCCATTGCCAGGAGCCGCAGAGCTTCTTTGCTTCCGATGGAAAGACTGGACCCGGCCATTTCCTTGGTTCCGCTGGAAAGACTGGACCCCATTTCTTTAACCCAGTTGCAGGTTTCACAAGTCCTCTGCGGCCGGGTGCTCTACGGCACTCTCTGCGCGGAGGCCTTCCTGACGAGCGGTATTATCATGACTATGCTTGAGGACAATAATGGCGATGCCGTCAGGCTGGCAATCTACAATGCGGCTGATTCGCAGACGAACATCAAGAGCCTTTACCCCGGCGGAGCCAAGTTGGCCATTAGGGATCCCTATCTTAAGCGCGACGGAGATGGATGCCTCGGCATTCGTATCGACAATCCTGCTAACATTTTCTTGAATTTGTAGTATCATCGTATAAGTAAAGGTGATACTCCGATGGGTATGATATAGATGTATTAATGGAGGCAATTTCGTGCTTGCCTTGATTAAGCCAATCTCGATAATATCTTCGTATGGCAGAATTGTTCCTTATTCGCTGTTATTTCATGTGTATTCAAGAAATATTGAAATTGAATTAGATGTGCTTGGACTGTAAATATATTTGGCGTTTATCGGGGGCGCTCGTCCCAAAGCATTCAAACTGCCATTTATTTTAGTAAGAACACAACTGCCATTTAGATGATACGGTCATATCCGATCTTGAAGATGCACGGCAGGGTACCATTTTCGAGGTTCAAGTTGCCTTAAATCTTTGAAGTAATTATTTATTTACGAAGACAAGATTATCAAAGCTACCTGACTCACGGAATGATTTTTTGGGGGGTTAGGATAAGATTTTTATTTGAAGTAAAGGTGAGACTACGATGGGTATGATATAGATGTATCAACGGAGGCTATTTCGTGGTTATCTTAATTAAGCCAATCTCGATAATATCTTCGTATAGCATAATTGTTTCTTATTCGCTGTTATTTCATGTGTATTCAAGAAATATTGAAATTGAATCAGATGTGGTTGCAGTGTAAATATATTTTGCTTGTGTTTAACCCTCATGAATGGTCAAGAATCCCCATAGCAGTATTAATTTTGGAATCCTTGTTAGTAAATTCTATGACTAAATGTATATAAAAAATGTAGGGTTTAATAACAAGGGTAAACATAATTGGAAGCTGATTTCATATTTTTCTAGATCAAAATTTTAAGCTTTATCTATTTCGAAGGGATGAAATCTCTTGAGGTGCAAACCTCTTCTCACGTATTGCATTTAATGAGTTAATCAAGGAGATGTTTGGATCTCTAGATATCCGATCTCTCTTGGTGCTTGATAGAGCCTAGGATTTGGATCTAGGCTGGTAATAGTTTTATTATTAATTATGGCACCACACATAATATTTATTATTTTATTAGGTAGGAATGTGACAACATCTTCCCCATACTAAACTGAGACGGTCTCTCGACACAATTAAAACAAAGTTGGATAAAACAACTTAGATTTAATAAACAAAGTAATGTTGATTTAAGATAAACCAACTTAGATTTTGATAAACATATATTATTTTAAAGATGATTTTTGGTAACCAACTTAGATTTTAATAAACAAAGTAGAGATATATATATATATTTTAACCCGGGTTATTTAAAATCTTCCATATTTATCCAGTAATTCTATTAATGTGTATTTTTTTAATTAATTAAAATATAAATTGTTTTTTATTAAATTATATTAAGATGTCATTTTTCAAATTTGTAATATAAAGAATAAATTATCTATATTTATTTGGTCGTTGGAATCTCATCAAGGTATGAGATGATTTTTGAGTGTAATATAAAGGATAAATTGTCTATATTTATTTGGATGTGGGAATTCATGAAGGTATGGGATGATTTTTGTGTAAACTTTTGGAATCTCGTCAATGCTTAGGCATGATTTTGAAATAAATTTTAAAAAATTGTTATTATTAATAATTTTGAAGTAAAGTTTAGGAGATGTGTAATTGTTCATTTTTAATTAAAAAATTATGTTAATATTTATATTTATACATTTTAATAATGTTGATATTTTTATTTATAATTTTTAATATTTTATTGATATGTTAGGGGGTTGGTGGAGAGAGAGGGGGTGGGGGGTTAGGGGTGGGTGGAGGGTGAGGGGGGAGAAAGTGGGAGAAGGTGTTAGTAAGGGTTAGAGAGAGAGATATAGAAAGAGAGAGAACATGGGTTAAAGGTAAGGGAGGAGAATCAATGTGTGTCTGAAGACCCATGTAAATTATCCAAATGGGTCTATAGACCCAAGAGAACCATTGGTATGGTCATGCCATTGGCATTCATCAAAATAGTCTTATCGCCTAACTTAATGGGATGATTAGGAAAGATCCCTAAGGGAGGACAAAGTCTACCATCAAAGTCCCTCCACTAATCTGTTGAGGATAGATGGATTTGTTAATTTGACTCACCCATAAGAAAATTAAAGGATGGAATCCAAGAGATAAATCACATAGGGGTGTGAGGAGATAAACCATTTCAAGCTAGGATACCTAGACATCAAAAATTAACTTGGAAGAGACTTGAGAAATATAACATGCATGTGTTTAGTAACATGTGTGCATTATTAACATGTGCACCTTAATAAGACGTGTGCCTTTTATTTGAATAATAACACACAAGCATGAGTAACGTGTGCAAGTTTTTATTTTCAAAAAATAATGGTGCGATTTAATTTTTCCATCTATGTGTTGGATGAGTTGTCCACTTTGGTTTTAGGTTCAAATTGTCAAGATTGTAGGTTCAACTTGCAAATAACAAAACACGTCCATTTTCCATTTCCCTATTTTTCAACCTTGAATATACATATATACTCTACGTGTTTGTTGGTAATGAAATTGCACACATGTATAGATATCTTTGTGTAGATTCCAAGTATATATTTTTTTAGGAAAAAAATATTGTTTTATATTTTATATTTTTTCATATGTAAAATTTCTAAAAAACATAGGTCTCTTATTTTCTTTGTAAATTTTGTTTGGATCCCTTATTTTGAAAACAAAAAAGAACCTGCACAAGTACATATGAATACCTACACACTAAAGAAAAGGTTCATTGATTGTGTTAAGACCCTTGTAGTAGGGTGTAATGCTCCACCTTCTCATTTCATGGATTAATTCACTTTCTTATTTTAATAAAAATATAAAGGTAACATTAAAGATTATGGAAAATAGTGCCATGCAATAACATTATATTATCTACAACACTACCAAAAAAACAATTGTTTACATACCAAACCTGGGGCCTAATTCGAACATATGCATTATGTTTTAGAAAGAAAAGTAACATACCAATCTTATAAGAACACAATTTTCTTGGAGTTATACTAATTTTTCAGGAATAAAAGTTATATATTCTGTAAGGTACCTTGATTGTCTACATTTCATCTTTTTACACCATATTCGAAAACATTGTGTAGGTACCTGTAATATGTAACCTATCCTATTACTCACTAGGGACCTTATAGTCCATGGGGTGCTAGCAGATACACGTGTGCTTCAATATTTTTTACTATAGACATTTACATGTATAGCTTGTAGTTTACAAGACTATTCATAGTTTCTAACATTTAAAATCCATTAACATCTTTAATTGAAGAATGCACCACAACCACAACCGAACTCGAACCTGAACCAAAATTAGAATCCCAATCAGAACGTGTAGAAGATCTCAATTGAGGTAAGACTTAGACCAGTAAAGAGAAGGAGCCATGATAGGATAAGATAGGCTATTACCAAGTGTCCGACCTGTGACCCAGAAATAGGTACAATTTGATGTTGAAGAAAAGAAAGCGGTTTTTTTGGAAGCACAAGATGCACTGATAACGAATAACATCAAATCGCCACCTATAATCCACAAAGAACCTCTCTATGAGATGCCACCAATTTTTGACCCGACAATGTCGTAGAAGTCACCAGGAAAGGTCAATACTTCGAAAAGTTTTCTAGAAATTTGTTTAACATTAGCGAAGGACCAAGAAGCATTGGAAGAGATAGATATCTTCTTGTATCGACAAGAATAAGGGCGACAGTATCGTCTAGTCAACCGTTTGCATAGGAAGGGAAATGAGGATGAATGCCCAGATTGGCGCGTATGATATAGATTCCATCATTCTAGATCTAGGATATGATGTGAATATCCTAACAAAGCAAACATGGGAAGTGATGGTGAAACCACAGTTGGTATGGTCCCTTGTGCAGCTCTGTTTAGAAAATCAAATCAAGGTTACACCAATCAATCGATTGCCTCATCTACCAGTCAAGGTAGAAGGATTGAAAACATATGCATATTTTGACATGATAGAGATAATCGACAACACCAACCCATATCCTGCACTGTTCAATATAGACTGGGCAATGGAAAATCAAGCAATTATCAATTTCAAGAAAAGAATGATGTCTTTTGAGAACTACGACATGAGGGTCATTGCTCCACTTGAACCACTTGAAGGACAAAGATACGTTGAACCAATCAGAGATGAGCTTATAGGAGGATGGGAAAACATCTATAACGTCTCAGAAGATTACATCAATCCCACCGCTGATGGGGAATTGGGGTGGCGAAGTATTAGTTCAGCATCATAAGACTCAGACCGACGAGGATTTGGAGAATTGGCAAATTCGGTTGCATGAGGTATAAGTCAGGAAGTGCGCACAGATCACTCAGTCATTGAGATGGATAGTGACATAAGTATGTGATCTACCGACATGGGAAGGACTACCTAACCTGTAAATATTCATCAATGAGTTTGAATATAAAGTATTGGAACCATAGTGTCTGTTATCATTAGAAGAAGCATTGAAGGACACTCCGATGAGGCGGTGGGATGCGCACAAGTTGTCAATACAAAACTGGCAACTATGTCAACGATTAATGGAAGTAAGATTTTGGGAAAATGATTGCTACCAAGGAAAGGAGTATGATGGAACAATTGATCCAAGGGACCATCTGGGAAAATGTCAGGCTATATGGGGGACAAGTCCGAAGCAAGAATGGGTTCATGCATTGATCCACACGATAGTCAAAGTACCACGAAGCTTGTACGTCTCACTAGATCTTAGAGGAGGAACAACTACATGGGAGGATTTAACCACTAGTTTCAGTCACACATTCATTTTTGCTAATGAAAATCATCTCATTGACACCGTGTTGCAGTTAATCCGCAAAAATATATTTGAGACAGTTTTGAATGAAAGACAAATGGGACCACAATGGACTGTGACACCAAAAATGATGATGGAGTGTTACAATGTGTCAGGAGGACCTGATGATGACAAATATCCTAGAGCTTTCTACGTCCCAGAGTAAGAAGGAAGCCACGACGTTGAAGCACCAGGTCTGCCATTAGATAGATTCAATCAACCATTGAAAATTAAGAAAGTAAATATGGGGTCATTGGAGAATCCCAAGTTTGCTAGTATTGGAGACTATTGGGATGACACAACAATTGGGAAGGTCACTGACTTATTACATGAGTTTCAATATTTGTTCCCAATGAATTTCTCGTAGATGAAAGGCATTTCTACCGACTTGGGTGAGATGAAGATCCCTCTTAAACTTGACGCTAAGTTGGTAAAGCAACGACCGTATAGATTGAATCCCAAATACAAAGAGCGGGTGAAGGATGAGCTAGAGCATATGTTGGACATAGGAATCATTGAGCATGTCAATGAGTTAGAATGGATCAGCTCGATGGTCGTGCAAGACAAAAGGACTGGCGAAGTTTAGATCTGTGTCAACCTAAGTAACTTGAACGCTGCATGCTTTCATCATCCATTCCCCACACCATTTACTGATGAAATACTTGAAGGTGTCGGAGGACAAGAAGTATATTCATTCATAGATGGGTTCTCAGGATATCACCAGATCAAGATTGCAAAAGAAGATCGACACAAAACCACCTTTGTAACAAAGTGGGGCTACTTTTAGTACACAATAGTGCCATTTGGCCTCAAGAATGGCCCTACAATTTTCTCAAGGTTAGTTGTCATTGCGTTCAAAAATCTCATTCACAAGTTTTTGGCAGTGTATATGGATGACTGGACTGTGTATTGATTAGTCAAAGACCATGTTGCAAGCCTCAATATAATGCTTGAAAGATGTCAACATCATCAGATCTCTTTGAATTTAAAGAAGTGTATCTTTTATGCACCATTTGGTATCTTGTTGGGACATATTGTCTATAAGGAAGGTATGTTGGTCGACCTAGCCAAAATTGCGATCATTGTCGACTTACTAGCACCTATGACAGTAAAGCAGTTGAGGGCCACATTGGGACATACAAGATACTATAGGAAGTTCATCAAGGGGTATGCAGTGATTACTATGCCTACAGAGAAACTGTTGAAGAAAGATTCAAATTTTGAATGGAACGATGAGTGTTAGAATAGACTTGACATATTGAAGGAAAAGATGGTTTCAACACCAATATTAGCCTTCCCCCACTGGAAGAAACAATTCCAATTCCATGTAGATTCTTTGTCAGTCACGCTGGGGTGATATTGGCCCAACCTAGAGAAGGATCGATCGACGATCCTATTGCTTTTGCTATCCGGAAGCTGTCGACCGCGGAGACAAATTATACAACGACAGAAAGAGAGGGCCTCGCGATGGTATATGTGCTGCAAATGTTTCAACACTATATGCTAGAAGGGCACTTCAAGATGTTTACTGACCACTCAGCACTGAAGTACCTAGTCAACAAGCCTGTGTTGTGGGGGATGATATGTCGGTGGTTATTGTTGTTTCAGGAATTTGAATTTGAAATAATTGTGAAGCATGAACAATTGAATGTAGGATTTGACCATCTATTGAGGATCGAATTAGGAAAATAACCAAGTAGGATTGACGAAGGCCTGCTTGATGTGTATTTATTTAGGATTGGAATGGCCGATGACCATTATGAACAAATTGTTCAGTTTTTGGCCATGGGAAGAGCACCTTAAGAGTTCACCACTAATAATAAGAAGTAGTTAGTCATCAGAGATGTTGATTTCCAATTGATAGCAGGACAATTATCTAAGATGGGGCCAGACAAAATTCTTCTTCAACGTGTCCTTCCACATGAGTAAGAAAGAGTATTGGTTGAGGCTCACGGTGGGATCACATGAGGGAATTATGGAGGGCACACAAATGCTACAAATATGTACTTAGAGTTGGATTATGGTGTCCAACACTGAATCGTGACGAAGAGTGAACTAGTCAAATCGCCGGGTCTCATCAACAAGTAGAAAAAGATCGACAGAAGGCATGGTATGATCGTCATGTAAAGGAAAATAAATTCCAGTGCGGAGACATGGTTCTCCTATACGACAACAAGTTCGCAAAACAACCAGGTAAGCTCGAAATGCATTGGATTGGTCCATATGTCATAAGTTTCATTACTGATGGGGGTGCAGTTCCATTGCAAAAGTTCGATGGAACACTTCTGGATAACTTAGTGAATGAGAGTCAGCTAAATCCCTATCGGGATATCCTGGCATAGAGCCACTAAGGAAGATAGAAGTAAAAAAAAAGAAAGAAAGAAAAAAAAATGAAACAGGTACACCACACCGTTCGGGAGTCCATCGACAACACTACGACAAGAGTTGAGTTCATCTATCTGTCGACAGGACAACGAAGAGGTTTGAGTTCTTATATCTATCAAATTTACTATGACAAGGTTGGATTCCATATTCCTGGCAATGAAACAATGACAAGGTTTGGGCGCTGTCAACATCCAAACCAACGAAGAGTGAACTAGTCAAATCAGGCAATAAATGAAGCAGTTAACATGAGACGGACGACAGTGCAAATGGGAGGAGACACTTTTAGTGCTGCATTATTGCATCGAATTTGGAAAATAGACGCTAGATTTGGGTACCCATTTTCCAAATCTACTCAAGGGTTGAAGAGCAGGAAACCAAAGCTATAAAGAAATGTGCAGGTGAAATTTCTGGTTCATTGTGCATTGTTTGAGAAAGTTTTATAAACCAGAGAGAGAAGATAATTGAAGTGAACTCAGAGGGTTTTGATGGCGCTTGTGATATCTAGCACTAGTACACAGGATCCACCTAGGGTGATGGCACCAATTGTTGAAGAACAAGTAGAGATTGTGTCTCCATCGATCTACGTATTTCGGAAAATGAGAAGTCCCAATCGACCAGTGGAAACCTAAAGAATAACAAAAACTACTCGTAGCAAAATGAGGGCTACAACTACAAGAGGAGAAGCAGGCACTTCAGGAGCCACAAAAGAAGAGATGACAATAGTGAGAGAAATGGCCAAACAGTAGCAAGTTCCAATTGTGGTAGGCATTCCATGTTATGTGTCGTCGAGGAAAGAAGGAGCACCATTGATAAGACTTGGGAAGAATGCCAAGTGCACTATAGTGGAGCCAACGACACTAGAAGGTGTCCACATTACTAGTGGAGTGTTGGAGCGATTGCATAAGATGCAATAGAATGATTACGACATTCTAGCTTATCCGGAGTGCACCCAACAGACATTTATCGAGAAATTCCACGAAGACGGAGGTCCAATCACTAGGGAACTGTTGACTCAAGCCTAGTTGACAGGGGTTCCTCACTTTGTCGACACCTGAACCCACCACGATCTCCCTGAGAACCAGCCCATACAGGTTTTACCCTATCTAGCAACACCTATGGAGCAGATGAAGTCTCACCCGAGATGTTTGAGGGAGAGTTGATGGAACCACATTTCCGACAAATGAGGAAGGACCATGTGTGGCTACTTATCGACTTACAGAAGCATTACATACCAAATCTACTTATTCAACTTATGCATTAATTAGAGTCACAACATCATTCAACGGATCTCATTGCCAACAGAACTATCAATGCACAAACAGATCTAATAGTATAACATCATTTGAAATAGGGAAACATCGCATCATTTATAGATTCATATCGCATATCACATTCATAGCAGGAAAATATAAAGAAACACAGTGATTCAACTCAAAACTCCATCATGTCATTTTAACCTTCACAGTGAACCATAGATACATCAACATAAGTCTTCTGTCGCATACCCAGATTCAACAAGACTAGAACATATCGTAATGATAATTCTAACTGATCAAGCCTATCTAGTACTTGCAATGCTACATCTATTTATAGGCTGGCGCCATTACATTCATTGTCCACTTAGCCGACTGCCTAACTACTTTCTAACAATCTCTACAAAAAGGATGACCCAAAACCCACATAATGTGGTCCAAATGACCCAAAAATACATAAAATACTATTTCCTTGCACGTTGTTTTCCCTTTTACATGGCATCTTTGACCTTACACAACATCCGTGATGCTGCGCAGCTGACTCATCAAACCGCCTGTTAGCAGGCCCCCAACACAATCTTGTGGCTCACCCTTGAGCCATGTCAACTAGACATTGTGTATGCATTGGTCTTTACGCAGACATCCTCATACTACTGACTAATTTTTGTAACCTACGCCTTGGCTGCTACAACAAGTTCCTGACTCTCTGTCATGCGCTTATTTGTTGGGTACTCAAGCATCTTCTCTACAACTTCCTTCTTTCTGGCCTATACTGTGTGTAACGCAAAGACTGCTTTTGCTGATAGTTGTGCTATGATTTCCTGGAACTCATCCAACTGTGTGCTTTGGTTCTGTTAACGCTCTTAGGCCTTCACCATGTGCTACTGCAATTCCTTCACTTCGGTAGAATTTGTGATCTGCATAAATAATGGCAAAGCTCGCAACGAAGTCTTTAGCGTGGCCAACTGTCCTTTCGCCTCCTGCAGCTGCTTCGTCAGGTACTCCAACTGTTCATCTTGGTGCATGGTATCCTCCATCACCTTTGTTTCCTTGTGCTCTAACTCCTCAAGCTGAGTCACCGCCTCTTCCATGGTAGTTTTCCTGGCTGCAACTTGTTTTTTCGGTGTTCCTGGTGTTAACAAAACCTGTAGGTCATCATTTGACTACTGCAGTTTCAAGATGAATGCCCCAAGTTGTTGTACTTTTTGCACTAAATCTGACTCTGTCGAGGGCTCTAGGACAGATTGGCATGCGTCAGAAACAGCCCGTTCCAGCCATATTGCGTCATTCCAGAGGATGGTTTTCTCTACTGTCAATCGATCTTGAGTCATTTTCAACGCAGTGATTTCTACGCGGAGCTTCTCCTGCTCAGTCATCAATTCCCCCACTTGTTGTTGTGCGTCCGTCTCCCTCTCCTATGATCACAGAAGATGACCACATATACTTTCTTCTCTATCAACCAATCCCTAAGTGGCAACCCCTTGGAGTTGTACCAATGCTTATGTGGACAGTGCATTGATATTAATGAACAACACCTATGCCTACTTCAGGGATTCAAAAAGATCTATGTCATCGATCGCAATCACATGCGGTGGAATTGGCACATTCTAAATCTACGGCTCAGTGCGGATTACGCCAGAATCTTACAAAATATCTACCTCACTTATCTTCTACACTACTGCATTGATTAATTCGTCAAGGCGAGTATTTATCTCATCAAATCCTTTCGATGTGTGGTTCCTCATTGCTTTGACTGTCACATTTTTTGCATTGGTGATGGATTGGAGAAGCCGGGTCAGGTGTGCTTCCACAACCGGGGCTGTGTCAACTGTCGTGCCCTGCTCATAATGCTTCTTTGTTTGAGATTCTTCCAATTGTTGGTCCTATTCCTCATCCGTCAGTGTTTGCATTGATTCCTGATCTAAGTCATGGCGACTCTACTGGTCCTACGTGGGTAGTGGATCAACTGGTCTAGCCACTTATGGTTCCACCGATATTTCTTCCAGACTGACAGGTTCCCTCCATTCGACAGGCCAATCATCGACGATGACATCCAGCTCCTCATTGGACAATTTGTACTACATCAACAACCATTGCTTTGTTGGGTCGCGTTGCACTTGTACATGAATAGCATGTGGCACATTCGTAAACTAAGGAACCCATTTGTACTTTGTCATGGCAGCCTCATACAATTGAGGTACTCTCTTCCCTGCTGCCTGTAATGCCTCCTAGTAGAGCCAAAACTACATTGTGCAGTCCTTAAGGCGCTCAGGTTCCTGTACCCACCACAGATTTTGATAGCATGCACCCTTACAATATTACACGACATCAAATTCCATCCCTTGGTAATCATCAGGCTCCATCCATGCTACAAGCGCGATCAAAATCAAGAGCCAGCTGTATGCGAATGCCCCCTTTCCTACTTGGACAGTTGCTGCATCCTTTGTTAACTGGTTCAACAAAAAGAGTGACCAGTTCATCTGTACACCTTCCGTGCATTTCTCTACACATGCCACGTTCCCTTAATCATCATTACCAAATCAAACCATGCATCATGACCAAATCATGTCTTAATTACCCGAATCTGCCATTGATCCTATCAATTCAACAGTCGGATCCCTCATTAATGCCTATCATTTCAACAAGCGTCATTAATTAACTGTGCCGAACTGCCTGCATTTGTTACTGATTTGACCAGGTCGCAGCCCTGCGGCCATTGCATCATGGTTTCCTAACTGTGATACATTCGTTCCCACTTGCGCAGCCTATCCCTGTTGGTGCACCATCGTTCTACCTAACAACCTATTATGATTTTTTTTTTTGGAATTCTCTAAGCATCGCGCCGCTCCAAGCCCATCTTGTAGGGCTTTAGTCTACTGCCATTCACTAGCTTTGGCAGCATCACTCCATCCAATTGCTGTAACTGCACAACATTTCTAGAGGTAATGCAACTAATGGAATATGGAGCAAGCCAATGCATCTGTAACTTGTCGAGATGCTTCATGAACTTGCTGTCATACAACAACACCAAGTCGCCTTGCTGAAACTATTTATTTTTATATGGCGATCATGCCAAGACTTTTTTCGATCCTTCTCCACGTACTGGTGAAAACCTGCGATAAAACGATCTTCCTCAAGCTGTACCAACTACTTCAGTCGTTCTGCCAACGCTGCTACATCGTTCATGCCTGTCGTTGTCACTAGGCATAGACTGGGAACAATGTACTCCATAGGCATAACTGCTTCTTTCCCATACACCAATTTGAATGGTGTCTGGTCGAGTAATCTTTTACAAGTGGTGCGATATGCCCACAAAACTGTTGGAATATTTAAATCCCAGTCATCGCGGTTCGCATTACAAACCTTTGTAAGTGCATGCTCCAACACTTTGTTGAAAGCCTCCATGGTTCCATTTTCCTATGGATGATACGGTGTGCTCTTCTTGTGGTGTATCTGAAGCTCTTCAGTCAATGTGCTGACTGTGCGATTGATGAAGTGACTCCCCTGTTCACTCATCAATATCTTCAAGAATCCAAACTGAGTAACAATGTTGTCAAACAAGAATCACGCTATTTTCACAGCAGTGCAATCTACAACTAGTGCGTCCTCTTCCCACCTTGTTAAATAATCTATCGCTGTAATGATGTACCGCGCACCCGTGCGCTTCCTAAGTGGGTTGATAGGTCCCACGAAATCCACAACCCATTTATCAAATGGTTGTAATGTCACTTGAGGTATTAGCAGCATCTCATCCCTCCTGGAGGGTTTTCCAGTTCTTTGACAGACATCACAAGTTCACGCATAATCCTTTGCATCATTGTGAAAAGTGGGCCACTAAAGCCCTATGTGAAGCACCTTCCTAACGGTAGCATGACCGCCATAATGTCCGCCATCCACACGCACATGTGCCTCTACCAATATCTTCCCTTGCTCATGAGGTAGGACAGAGTGCCTCAAGATCTCGTCAGTTCCTAATTTATAAAGTTGTCTAGCTATCAACTGGAAATCTACGGCCTTAACTACCAACTGCTTCTTCTTACTTGTGGTAAATTCCTCTGCTGTGGTTCCCGTTGCCAAAAACTGAATTATTTCTTCATCGTAGTCATCGGCCACCTCGACTCTGAATAGTTGTGCATCTGGCAAGCCATCTTCAATATTGGTTGGTTCCTCCCCTATTTCAATTCACGACAAATGATATGGCCCCGCATTCAAGTGACTTGGCTTCACAATTAATTCAAAATCGAACTCCTGAAAGATAAGTAGCCAGTGGCATATCTTCCCCCCCAACACAAGCTTATTGACCAGATATTTCAAAACATAATGGTCTGTAAACATCTTGAGATTACCCCCCAATAGGTAATTCCTAAACTTCTGTAGCACATATACCATTACCAGACCTTCCCTCTTGGTAGTCGTATAATTTCTTTCCGCAGATGACAACTTCCGAGTCACAAAAGCAATTGGGTGATCCATATCTCCTTCTCCTGGTTGCGGGAGCACCACCCCCAGTGCAATCGATGATGCATCCACATGGACATGGAATTCCTTGCTCCAACCAGGAGATACCAGCATCGGCGTAGAATCCATCTTAGCCTTCAGTGCCTCAAAACTTACTTGACATTCTGGACTCTGTAAGAGTACCGCATCCTTCTTTAACAACTTTTCCATAGGATCCATGATCGCAGCATAACCACGGATAAACTTGCTATAGTACCCTGTGTGCCCAGTGTTGCCCGCAACTACTTTACATTGATAGGTGGTGTTAAGCTCAGAATTAGCGTTATCTTTGCTGAATCAACCAACAATCCTTGCTTGCAAACAATGTGACCCAACAACATCCCAAACAGTGCACAGAAGATGCACTTCTTCAAGTTCAATGATATTTGCTGCTTCCTACAGCACTCGAACATCAATCGCGGGTTTTCCAGATGATCGCCGATCAATCCATAAACTGTCGAGTCATCCATATAAAATGCCATAAACTTCTGAATAAAATCTCTGAATGCAGCGACAACAACCTGAGAGAATACCACAGGTGCGTTCTTAAGCCCAAATGGCATCACGATGTACTGGAAACAACCCCATTCAGTCACAAACATTGTCTTATGGTGATCTTCTTTAGCGATCCTAATCTAGTGGTAGCCAAAGAAACCATCAGTGAAAGAATACATTTTTTGACCGCCCACTCCTTCCAGCACCTCATCAGTGAATGGGATTCGAAAAGGATCATGCATACACGCATCATTTAGCTTCCTTAGATCGACACAAATCTGAACCTCACATGTCTTCTTATCCTGCACCACCATGGGACTAATCCATTCCCATTCTTCGACTGGTTCAATGATGCCAGCATCTAGCATGCGGTTAAGTTCAACTTTGACCCTTTCCTTGTGTCGCGGATTCAGTTGATACGGTCGTTGCCTTATCGATTTCACATCCGGCTTCAACAGAATGTTCATCTCTCCTAGATCCCCCAGTATTCCCTTCATCTCTGAAAACTTAGTAGGGAACAAATCTTGGAACTCATGCAACAGGTATGTGACCTTCACCATCATTTCTTCATCCCAATAGTTCCCAACATTCGCAAACTTTGGGTTCTCCTCCATTCAAATGTTGACCTTCCTAAGCTTCAATGGCTAAGTTATCGAATCTGTCGATGCGTCAGGTGCTATGACATCCCGACTCCCTTCGGATTCTGGAATATTGATATTTCGCAGGTCATCACCATCCTCTGGCCCTCCAGTAATATTATAGCATTCCATCATCGAATGCATCTGATAATGCATATGCAGATCCACATGATATGCCACTAGAACTACCTTCAAAACGACATCACGGATGAGTTGCAAGGCGTTGTGAACATCTTGATTGGCATCCACGAAACTAAAGGTATGAGTAAAGCAAACCATCAACTCTAACCAAGTGGTAATCTCTCTGCACAACTCAGCTGTGGCA
The DNA here is from genome assembly GCA_027924585.1 of Larix kaempferi. NCBI lineage: Eukaryota > Viridiplantae > Streptophyta > Pinopsida > Pinales > Pinaceae > Larix > Larix kaempferi. Next base: position 673,108 of record BSBM01000915.1, on the reverse strand, counting down.
TACCATGATTGTGGAATTTCATCCAGAGTATGGACAAAGGCATGGACCAATTCATTATTTGGTCGCGAGCCTGTTGTTTGGGAAATTCACCCTATAGCGAGGAAAGAGACACTATCAACTTCTAGGGTGACAGGTAAGCACATTGATCATATTACATAAACATCTATGAAGGGAAAGAGATCAAAGATCTTGAAGACATACCTTGTTAACGATGTTCGATCCTAGCTTTGCTTGATCTTGCACTCAATCTTCAACTTGATCTTCCGCTCAATAGACCTGCAATACAAAAATACATTCGTCAGCGTATCTTGACCAACATAAAGATGATGAAATTGAAATACAATTTACAATCAAGCCTTTAACCAAATAAATACACAATCCATTAGGCATTCAATTGGGACGGGAAGGATGTTTCAACCTTTATTGTCAAAAGCAAATAATCAGGACAAATTATACCTGATCATGCATTATGCTTGTGTAATCGGATTCTGGGCTCCTGCTCTTCTCTGACTTTGGAATTCTTCCAGCATAACAACCCTTAATGCAAGTTCTTCCTCTTGTAAATGAGAGTCTCCATATGTCTAACCCCTCTCCTCAATCCTCCTTGTATTTATTGGAGAAAGGTAGGTAGTTTAGATCAAGAGGTGGTTGAATGGGAAGTTGGGGAAGTTGCAGAACCAACTGCAACTAATCCCAATTCGTCAAATTAATATATTTTTGATCCTATTTTAAAATGTGCACAAGTTTTTCATAGTGGAGTAGCGCACAATATGCAACTTCAGTGTTTAACAACCAGCGTTTGCTATTTTCGGAGAGTGTGTGCTAGTATACTGAAGTGGAGTAGCGCATACTAGGACATGTGTGCTACTATTGAGCCTGTGGACTGGGGCATGAGCGCTAGTATGCTAAAGTAGAGTAGCGCACAGGTTAAGACATGATATTTTTCAGGTTTTTTCCAGCTTGTAGAAGAGTAAGTCAGGTCAAAGTATCTTCTAAGGTCATCATGCTCATCAATCCAAGTTGTCCTTTTGTGTGATCAATAGCTAAAGGTGATCACGGATGGAGAAGTGCATATTTGACCTATAATAGATGCCCCCCTAATGTGTGAGGTCAGAGGGAAACGATGGCTGAAATACATTATAATTCCAAGTCAAAGGAGGAGCAAGAAACCACAGAACCAAGTCATGGAAACACCTGAAACACAGATCAAGGTCAGCGAGCAATTACAATCTTGACATCATATAGATGTGTAGTGTGATACAACACGATCTCCGATACATAACGAGAAGATGTATATATAGCATGACCACTTGAAATACAAGTGTGGATCCATGTCAAACTGAGAGATCATAGCCATAACAAAAAACTGGATCTATGTCTCATGGAGAGCCGAATATAAGTGAGGCTCAGTCTTGTGCAACTTGGGTGATAACATAATGAGGTAATGTCATAAACATCCCAAGGTCTTCATCCAAAACAACCCAAGGTACAAACTGTAACCATGTGAATAAATGAGCTGAAAGTCGAACATGGGGGGTGTCGTTTGATTACTGGTCTTTAATGTATACCATTAACAAACACGAGGGATTCCACCGATAATGATAATGGTGCCCAAGGTACCTAGTACGATCCAACAAGTGTGAATAAGTGGACTTGAAGTCGAACACTTGAGGAAAATTGCCACTGGTGACTCCAATCTCTAAAGTACTAACCGGAACTCTAAACTTCATTCCCAGAGTAAAATGAGTTGATGTAGATGGGAAGAAGCCCATTGGAAGGGAGGCCTTAAGGCATCCTCCATCATCCAATCATGAGGAACACTCAATTGGTATGGGTTGATATAGAGTAATATATGTAACAAGACTGACACTAGGATAGACGACACATGAGGTCAAGGTAAACTGTAGAATGGCCGACACGGGCTATATCCTTGAATAGTGAGCATGACATAAAGTGACTTGGGTAGTTTTCAATATACTGGGGAAAATGATATAAGCCTGTAATGTAGGAGACATTAGTAAACCCTCCATATGGTTAGAATAATAACCAACTAAGGGAGTAAACAACTCGGAGATCAGGTTCACCCTAAGGTCAAAAACTAAGCCCGATCGACATGATAGACTCAAGTAGGTGCTGTGTTCAATGATAGGACTGACTGAACTTCCTTTGAAAATGAAGATATGATACAACCTTCTTATCCCTTATTCTTTTTAGATAAAATAATACCTTTCTTGTTGTTTTAACGAGTCCAATAAAGAATGAAAACTCAATAGATCCAACCATGTAAAAAGTTTAACAATCCCATGGGAGGAAGATTCATGAGCTTCTTCATTGTTTACAAAGTTCGAAGAAGAGATAGAAGATTACTCTATATTACTGATCTCTGGATTTTAGTATTGAGCCGAGATCTGTTCTTGCTCGCCGGTGTTTTCAATTTTAAGGAGTTTGAAAAACTTAAACAATAACTCCATACACCTACTCGTGGATTTTAATATCGATCCCAAGTAGGTTAATGCTCGCCGGTGTTTTCCGGTTTATAGAGTCTGAAAAACTTAAACAATCCTCTATACACCTACTCGTGGATTTTAATATCGATCCCAAGTAGGTTAATGCTTGCCGGTGTTTTCCTATTTATAGAGTCTGAAAAATTTAAACAATCCTCTATTTACCCTCTCGTGGATTTCACATCAAGCTCGAGTAGGTGAGTGCTTGCTTGGTGTTTTCATGTTTAGAGAGCCTGAAAAGCCTAAAGAAGGATCTGAAAGGTCCTTTTTCGTAAAGTTAGTCTCCTCCCTTGAAAAAGTGTAAAACAAAGGAAGAAGAACTCTTCTAGCATATACCAGAGTATACCTAGAGTATACCTTTTCCGTAAATTATCCACCAAGGCTCGGAAAAGGGGTAATTCTATGCCTGAGAGGCTGAGCCTTCAGTTCCTTTAACGAGCTTGAAAAGGACAACTTTGCTCGAAAATCTTGTTTAGGTTTCAATAGTCCAAACAAGGGCTTAAAATGACTTAAATTACAGCTTCTAAGATCACAACTCATGATCTACCAAAGACTAGGAACTCAACAAACACGTCAGTAATCGCGACAAAAAATCTTTAATGATATGTAATTTTAACCATAAACTACTCGAAATGGTCTATCATCAAGAAATTAAGTCTTAATGGATTGATACTACAAACATTTAGTGAAAATTTGAGGAATATTGGTTGAAATTACTTTACTACCATTTGTTGCTATTCAATGATTAAATAGAACCTTTTGATGGAATTTGAAACTATAGAGTTTTTACAAAAGTGGGTAAAAATTAAATTCCAATTCATATATATATTTTCAAATTAAAAAACTCAAATATCATTTTGGAATTGTAGGGCAAGATTTGGGAGCAAACCCTTGAATTTCAATCCTTCGTGGCGATCAACTCAAGCAACCAATCGACTTTTCTCCTCCACCAAGTAAGTTAAAATCAACCCAACTTGCATTTCAATACTTTATTTGTCAAAATTTATGCTCAAAATCCATTTTAAGGCCATGCTCAAAACGTTAAATGTGTGTGCACTACTCTGCAAGAGGCAAAGTAGGGCATACTAGAGGTATGCGCTATGATTGCTCATGCACAGTAGCGCCCATGCGTGACTGTGTGGCTATAGAGTAGCACACACCCTTGAAGATGGTAAAAAAAAGTGTCGAGACTCAACATTTTGACCTTTCTGTGGCAGGATGGTGCTTGTTTGGAGGGAGAGAGAACATGAGGAGATGGATAGGGTGGAAATGCAAGACCTGACAACTCTCCATGCACTTCAAAGGTGTGGTTTGTTAAAGTTTTATCGAACCATGAACATGAGGGCACTCAATCGGTTGCTTCAAAGACTCGTTCAATACTGGGATGTAGATGCCAATGCATTTGATATCCGGGGAGAGACCCTGGACCTTATAGTCGAAGACATATACTTCATTACCAGACTCTCTAGGAGGGGAGATGCAGTAATCTTGAAAGGATCTTCACGCAATATGGGTGCCATGTCAGTGCAAGAATATATAAATTCATATTGTGTGGCGGGAACCGAGAAATCGGGAAGTCAAATCCTAATTTATAGTATTGATAGCCTCCCTTTGAAGGTTATTGTAACTATGTTGAACTGTATGGGGGGAGGCACCACACAACATTTAGCCTCAAGGAATTCCATGCATATCGGTATCAGATGCTTGCAAGGTCATGTGTACGATTGGTGCACTAGTTTATTGGCAAATATGAAGCTTCAACTCACGGGTTGTAAGTCCGAGAGTATGAAGAACTTTGGATATGGCGGCATCCTTTGTACCTTCTTCTTCGAGAGGGTACCTTCTCTTAGCTTGGGAATGCCTCTACCTCCAATCAATCCTCGTGAGCAAAGATTGGGCCATTGGGGTGACATTTGTCTCCGCCAAGGTGGTGGTGAAAGCCACTTTTGCTATCATACTGATGATTTCTGGGCGTGGTGGGAGAGATAGGTGCCAACATTCGAGCAGTTTCTGTATGCTGGATTAGACTTCCATCATGATCCAGAGATGGTACTTCTTCCAGGTGGTGCCTAGGGAGATATAAGTATGTTTTGTTTTGAGAATTATTTAATTTTTTCAAATTTTCAGTATATGATTTTTATGATGGGTTTTGAAGTACTAAACAAGTGTCAAATGCAGATATTGGACCTCTTCGTCTTGAGGGACAGCCTACTATTTTCGTAAGGCCCACAGATGTGGGTGCAGCTGATGCTATGTTAGGGACTATAGAGAGGAAAGTGAGTAGGTTGACTCATGATGTTCCTGCATGTCACATTGAGCGGATACCTATTGATATGCAGGAAGATGTAGTTGGTGTGCCCCCAGCCTGGCTTAGGTTGCTGCGAAAAGTAGCTAGGTTGGTCATATGTTATCAGGAGGTAGTAGATGCCGACGAGGCCCCTCCTTCTCCATAGGAGATGGATATTTTATGTATATTTTTGAGGCCACAGAGCCCAGTTTTGTATCTTATGACATGACTTTTGATAGACTTATCATCCAAAACTCATATTATATTTTTTGATATAGTATCGGATATATATACAGCTTCGGTTATTTACATGTGTGTGTGTTTAAATTTATGTGTGAAATGTTATTTATAGAAATGTATGATACAAATGCCAATCTAAAACATAATTTGCAAATGAATCAGCTAATGCATTTAAATTTCATTAAATTTATATATAATGAAATCGAACTGTCTTTCTAATAATCTAACTCATAAAAATTATCGTAGCAAAACAGGATCTCTAATCTGGTAAACACCCGTTAACTGAAATACAACTAGTTGCAAATCAAGTCTTACCTCCAAATGTGAAATACCATGAATAAGAGCATCTCGGATCATTTCTATGACCGCACTGTACTCAGCGCTTCTCCAATTTCACGACTTAATCTGTCATTGATTGGAGAACATACCCGCAAACATTTTTCAACCACATGACTGGTATTTCACAGATTCCATTGCCAGCAGCCACACAGCTTCTTTGCTTCCGGTGGAAAGACTGGACCTGGTCATTTCCTTGGTTCCGTTGGAAAGACTGGACCCCATTTCCTTAAACCAATTGCAAGTTTGGCAAGTCCTCTGCAGTCGGGTGCTCTACGAAACTCTCTGCGCGGAGGCCTTCCTGACGACTGGTATCATCATGACTATGCTTGAGGACGATAATGGTGATGCTGTCAGGCTAGCAATCTACAATGCGGTTGATTCGCAAACGAACATGAAGAGCCTTTACCCCAGCGGAGCCAAGTTGGCCATTAGGGATCCCTATCTTAAGCGCGACGGAGACAGATGCCTCAGCATTCGTACCGACAATCCCGCCAACATCGAGATGCATGTTACTCAGAAGGAGGAATATGATATAGATGTATTAATAGAGGCAATTTCGTCTTTACCTTAATTAAGCCAATCTCGATAATATTTTCGTATGGCAGAATTGTTCCTTATTCGCTGTTATTTCATGTGTATTCAAGAAATATTGAAATTGAATTAGATGTGGTAGGAGTGTACCCTCGGGTCAAGAATCCCCATAGCATCAGTATTAATTTTGGAATCCTTGTTAGTGAATTCTATGACTAAATGTATATAAAAATATGTAGGGTTTAATAATAAGGATAAACATAAGAAGAAGTTGATTTGATATTATCTTAGATTTAAATCCTAAGCTTTATCTATTTCGGAGGGATTAAATTTCTTGAGGTGCAAGTCTCTTTTCAGGTATTTTATTCAATGAATTAATCGAGGAGACGTGAGAGGGTGCTTGATAGAAAGCTTAGGATTTGAATCTAGGTTGGTGATAGTTTTATTATTAATTATGGCACCACATATAATATTTATTATTTTATTAAATAAGAATGTGACAACATCTTCTCCATATTATTTTATTAGTCAAATTGGCCATCAGAGATCCCTATCCTAAGCGCGATGGAGACGGATACCTGTATCGACAATCCTGCCAACATCGAGATGCATGTTAGCAATCCAGATAAGGATGACCCGTATGATATAGATGTATTAATGGAGGCAATTTCGTCGTTACCTTAATTAAGCCAATCTCGATAATATCTTCGTATGGCAGAGTTGTTCATTATTCGTTGTTCTTTCATGTCTATTCAATAGATATTGAAATTTAATTAGATGGGGTTGGAGTGTAAATATATTCCGCTTGTGTGTAACCTTCCTTAATGGTCAAGAATCCCCATAGCATCCGTATTAATTTTGGAATCTTTGTTAGTGAATTCTATGATTAAATGTATATAAAAAATGTAGAGTTTAATAATAAGGATAATCATAAGTGGAAGTTGATTTGATACTATCCTAGATTTTTATCATTAATTATGGCACCACATATAATATTTATTATTATTTTATTAGGTAAAAATGTGACAACATCTTCTCTATACTAGGTTATAGACCATTTGTCGACACAATTAAAACAAAGTTAGATAAAACAAGTTAGATTTAATAAACAAGTAGTGTTGATTTAGGATAAACCAATTTAAATTTTGATAAACATATATTATTTTAAAGTTGATTTCTGGTAACCAACTTAGATTTTAATAAATAAAATAGATATATATTTTAACCTGGGTTATTTAAAATGTTCCATATTTATCCAAGTGACTCATTAATTCTATTAATGTGTATTTTTTTAATTAATTAAAATATAAAATATTTTTTTATTAAACTCTATTAAATTGTCATTTTTCAAATGTGTAATATAAAGGATAAACTTTCTATATTTGGGCGTTGGAATCTCATCGAGGTATGGGATGATTTTTGTGTAAAATTTTGGAATCCGATCAATGCATAGGGATGATTTTGAAGTAAATTTTAAGAAATTGTTATTATTAATAATTATGAAGTTTAATAATTATGAAGTAAATTTTTGGAGATGTGTAATTTTTAATTTAAAAGAAAATATGTTGATATTTATATTTATACATTTTTAATATTTGAATAACGTTGATATTTTTATTTATAATTTTTGAATATTTTACTATAAATAAATTAAATTAATTTTTTGTATATTAACATAATTTTTTGAGTTTAAGATTAAAAAGGAATTACATTTTATGAAATTGGAACTCACTAAGTGTTTGATAAATCCGAGTTTAAGATAAATCTATGCTGGTAATTTAATTTTCATCAATTTATTACAATAATTACTCTCATAAACAATTATTTATTTCTTGCTTAGCTCTCCTAATAGTAATAAATTATACTAACTTATTCTTCATTAACTTATTACAATAATTATTCCTAAAAATTATTCCATCAAACTTATTATTTTTCATTAACTTATTACAATAATTATTCCATCAAACTTAATAAAGTTGTTTCTTGTCACAATAATTGCATCAATTAGATGAATATTACAATAACTATTCCAGGAAATTATTCCATCAAACTTAATATAGTTGTTTCTTGTCACAATAATCGCATCAATTAGATGAATATGCTTTACAAGACTTAATACAGTTGTTTCTTGTCACAATAATCGCATCAATTAGATGAATATGCTTCACTTGTAGCATTGACTTAAAGAGATCTGGTGTGCAAGGATTCCAGGGGTGACTAGTGGATGCCTTTTTTCCATACTAAACCTTGCCTTCTCTCTTGGTTTGTTTACTTTTTTCAAGGGGAAACTTCATCCTTGTAGATTTTTTCTCCATTTCTTTTGTTATCCGTGTCTCCTTTAGGTTATAATGCAAAAATTAAAATCTCTAAAAGTTTTTAATAGAACAAAAATATGTCAAAAATAGTGAATTCAATTAATTTTTGCAATAAATATCACATACAATATAATATTTCTCATTAGATTTGTGTGCTTGAAGAAGAACCTTCCTAATGTTAGGAGACAAAATGATGGTTGAAGAAAGGCATTTTAATTTTATGCAAAAATAACATGCACATGTTTCTTATTCAAGTTTAGTGAGGGTTTGTTGAGGAGGGGAGAGAGGGTGTTAATAAGGTCTACGTGGAGGAAGGGATAGATAAAGAGAGAGGGGGGTTAGTGATTAAAGGGAGGGAGAGTGGTATTAGGAGAGAGAGGGGGAGCATTAGGTGGAGAGAGAGAGAGAGAGAGAGAGGAGGTGGGTGGTTGGTGGTAGGGTGGAGGAGGATCAATAGAGACAAAGAGAAAGGGGGGTTAGGGGTAGAGAGAGATAGGGGTAGAGGTTAGGGGTAGGTTGAGGAGTATGGGAGAGAGAGAGAGAGAGTGGGGGAGGGGTTTAGTAATAGTTAAGGGGGAGGGAGAGAACGAGAGAGTAGGGATATCAGTGGTAAGGGGAGGAGTAGGTGGGAGAGAGAGAGGGGGGGGACGGGAATCAAGAGAGACATAGAGAGAGGGGGGTTAAGGATAGAGAGAGAGAGAGAGAGAGAGAGAGAGAGAGAGAGAGAGTATGGGGTGGTTAATGGCAGGAGTGGGAGAGAGCGAGGGAGAGAGAGGGGGGGGGTTGGTTAGGTTTAGGGGGAGTAGCGGGTAGTTAAGGGTAAATAGAGTGGAGGGTAAGGGGTATAAAGAGGAATATATGTTAGGGGGTTGGTGAAGAGAGAGAGGGGGCGGGGGTTCGGGATGGGTGGAGGAGTAGGGGGGAGTGGGAGGAGGTGTTAGTAAGAGAGAGAGAGAGAGAAGGTGGGTTAAAGGTAGAGGGAGGCTAAACAATGTGTGTAGAAAGAGGAAGATATGTTAGGGGGTTGGTGGAGAGAGAGAGGGGGCGGGGGTTAGGGATGGGTGGAGGAGTAGGGGGGAGTAGGAGAAGGTGTTAGTAAGGGTTAGAGAGAGAGAGAGAGAGAGAGAGAGAAGGTGGGTTAAAGGTAGAGGGAGGAGAAACAATGTGTGTCTATAGACCAAGGAAATTATCCAGATGGATCTATAAACCCAAGGGCTCTATTGGTATGGTCATGGCATTGGAATTCATCGAAATAGTCTTATCCATGCATCAACACAACCCATTTAAGTAATCAAGTAATATGTAGTTGAGGCCTAAAAAATAGGTGATTATTATATATATATATATATAATTGTTTATTTGCAATAAAATCAATATGGATAGTACACTTGTCCCATCCTCCAATCTAGAAAAAGCATAGATGGTTGTCCACCCCAAATCTTTAACTGATGATAACTAGTTCAATGGGTTGTCTTATCCATGCATGAGCTACAATTATTATATATATAATAATAATTGTTTATTTCCAACTTTGAACGACAACCATAAAATTAGAGTACACTTGTCCCATTCTCCTTCAATATAGGAAAAACATAGATGGCAATCTACCCCAAATTCTAAAATATAAACTCCTATAGATATAAATATGCCATCAAATTTTCAAGGTTACACACAAAATTCCAAAAAAACTAAATAATTCCATTTTTCAATTTTTAAAATGTGATAGAAACAAAGTTATAAGTTAACTAAATAATTCCATTTTTCAATTTTTAAAATGTGATAAAACAAATTTATAAGTTCAATATGACGTGGACCATTCGGTAGAGAGACGAGCAACGAAACGGTCTAGTCAGCTTTGGTAGTTTCCAGGAGATGTGGTATATACGAGTGGCACACTGAATTACGGGCAGTCCCCGCAATCACACTAACGGATTCCGACCCGTTTGTTGCATCTTCCGTTTTCAAATTACAATTTCGGACCCATCACTTGGCTAGGGTTTTTTTTTCACTTTTAAATATGATTTTGGCGCAGGACAGAAATCCCGTAACTCAGAAAGGGAGAAAAAAAAGGAAGGAGAAGGTGGTGAAGTTGATTTTGTTGTCCGCAGAACGCAGAAGATTAAGCCCCAGCAGAAGAAAAACCTGCATCGCGTTATGGCCTCGCTTCCAACAACATCTGAGGCAGACGCCTCTAAGAGGTTCGACAAGCAAGCGCTTCTCCAATTTCACGACTTAATCCGTCATCGATTGGAGAACATACCCGCAGACATTTTTCAACCACATGACTGCTATTTCACAGACTCCATTGCCAGCAGCCGCACAGCTTCTTGCTTGCTTCCGGTGGAAACACTGCACCCGGCCATTTCCTTGGTTCCGCCGGAAAGACTGGACCCCGTTTCCTTAACCCAGTTGCAGGTTTGGCAAGTCCTCTGCGGCCGGGTGCTCTACGGCACTCTCTGCGCGGAGGCCTTCCTGACGAGCGGTATCATCATGACTATGCTTGAGGACGATAATGGCGATGCCGTCAGGCTAGCAATCTACAATGCGGCTAATTCGCAGGCGAACATGAAGAGCCTTTTCCCCATTGGAGCCAAGATGGCCATCAGGGATCCCTATCTTAAGCGCGACGGAGACGGATGCCTCGGCATTCGTATCGACAAACCTGCTAACATTTTCTTGAAGTCGTAGTATCATCGTATAAGTAAAGGTGATACTCCGATGGGTATGATATAGATGTATTAAGGGAGGCAAATTCGTGCTTACCTTGATTAAGCCAATCTCGATAATATCTTCGTATGGCAGAATTGTTCCTTATTCGCTGTTATTTCATGTGTATTCAAGAAATATTGAAATTGAATTAGATGTGGTTGGACTGTAAACATATTTCGCATTTATCTGGGGCGCTCGTCGCAAAGCATTCAAACTGCCATTTATTTTAGTAAGAACACCACTGCCGTTGCGATGATACGGTCATATCCGATCTTGATGATGCACGGCAGGGTACCATTTTTCAGGTTCAAGTTGCCTTAAATCTTTGAAGTAATTATTTATTTACGAAGACAAAATTATCAAAGCTACCTGACTCACAGATTGATTTTTTGGGGGGTTAGGATAAGATTTTTATTTGAAGTAAAGGTGATACTACGATGGGTGTGATATAGATGTATCAACGGAGGCTATTTCGTGGTTATCTTAATTAAGCCAATCTCGATAATATCTTAGTATAGCAGAATTGTTTCTTATTCGCTGTTATTTCATGTGTATTCAAGAAATATTGAAATTGAATCAGATGTGGTTGGAGTGTAAATATATTCTGCTGTTGTGTAACGCTCCTGGATGGTCGAGAATCCCCATAGCATCAGTATTAATTTTGGAATCCTGGTTAGTAAATTCTATGAATAAATGTATATAAAAAAATGTAGGGTTTAATAACGAGGATAAATATAACTGGAAGCTGATTTCATATTATCTTAGATCTAAATCTTAAATTTTATTTATTCTGAGATAGTGTTTTTAATGAGTTAATTCAGGAGATGTTTACACCTTTAGATATCTAATCTTTTTGGATGCTTCATAGAGCCTAGAATTTGGATTTAAGCTAGTAATAATTTTATTATTAATTATGGTACCACATATAATATATATTATTTTTTTATTATTTTATTAAGTAAGAATGTGACAACATCTTCCCCATACTAAACTGATACTAAACTGAGACAATCTCTGAACACAATTAAAACAAAATTGGATAAACTAACTTAAATTTAATAAGCAAAGTAATGTTGATTTAAGAGAAACCAACTTAGATTTTGATAAACATATACTACTTTAAAATTGATTTCTGATAACCAACTTAGATTTTAATAAACAAAGTATATATATCTATATCTATATATATATATATAAACAAACTTATGTTATTTAAAATCTTCCATTCCATATTTATCCAGCTAATTGATTAATTCTCTTAATGTGCATTTTTTAATTAATTAAAATATAAATTATTTTTTATTAGATTATATTAAGATGTCATTTTTTAATTTGTAATATAAAGGATAAATGATCGATATTTATTTGGTCGTTGGAATCTCATCAAGGTATGGGATGATTTTTGCGTGTAATATAAAAGATAAATTGTCTATATTTATTTGGGAGTTGGAATTCATCAAGGTATGGGATGATTTTTGTGTAAACTTTTGGAATCTCATCATTAGGTAGGGATGATTTTGAAATAAATTTTAAGAAATTGTTATTATTAATAATTATGGAGTAAAGTTTAGGAGATGTGTAATTTTTAATTTTTAATTAAAAAAATATGTTTATATTTATATTTATATATTTTAAATATTTTAATAATGTTGATATTTTTATTTATATTTTTTAATATTTTAGTGATATTAGTATGGATATTTATATTTTTTTGAATATTTTACTAGTAATGAATTGTATTTTTTTTATATTAATATAATTAATTGCACCCATAGTGCAAACCAATAATTATGAAAAGTAATTAAATTTTTTTATATTGGTTCATAAAAAAAATTACAATAAGTAATTGAAAAAACTCATGTCCATCTATAAATTAAAAAATTAAACTTAAATCTAGATCTAAGCAAGAGAGGAATTAAATTTCTTTAGTTTAGGATTAAAAAAGAATTATATGTCAAGAAATTGAAACCCACTCGGTACTTGATAGATCTAGGTTTAAAATAGGTCTATGCTGCTGGTGGATTAATTTTCATCAATTTATTACAATCGTTCTTTGCTTCTTGTCTTCTCTCCATAGTAATAAATTATACTAACTTTTTTATATCAACATAACTAATGGCTTATTCTTCATTAACTTATTACAGTTGTTTCTTGTCACAATAATGGCCTCAATTAGATGAATATGCTTGACTTGTGGCATTGAATTATAGATCACTCATCATCTGGTGTGCAAGGATTCGAGGGGGTGACTAGTGGATGCCTAAGTTTTTCCATACTACACCTTGCCTTCGCTCTTAGTTTATTTACTTTTTTCAAGTTGTAGATTGTTTTCTCTATCTCATTCGTTATCTTTTCCATAAGGTTATAATGCAAAAATAAAAATCTCCAAGAGGTTCTAATAGAAAAAAAATGTCAAAAATAGTGAATCCAATTAGTTTAAGCAATAAATAGCACTTACAATATAATATTTCCCATGATATTTGCGTGCTTGAAGAACAACCTTCCTAATGTGAGGAGACAAAATGATAGCTGAAGAAAGGCTTTTTTTGTCTTATGCAGAAATAACATGCATTTGTTCCTTATTCAATTTTAGCAAGGGTTTGGGGAGGAGGGAGAGAGATACTATGAGAGATGGGGTTAATAAGGGTTATGTGAAGGAGGGAAGAGAGATAGGGGGGGGGTAGTGGTTAAGTGGTGGGGGAGGGGTATTAGGAGAGGGGAGCGTTAGCTGGAGAGAGAGAGAGAGAGAGAGAGAGAGAGGGAAGAGAGATAGGGGGGGGGTAGTGGTTAAGTGGTGGGGGAGGGGTATTAGGAGAGAGAGAGATGGGGAGGGTGGTTGGTGGTAGGGTGGAGGCGGATCAATAGAGATAGAGAGACAGGGGGTTGGGAGAGGATCAAAAGAGACAAAGAGATAGGGGGGTGGGGGAGTGTGTTAGGGGAGAGAGAGAGATATTGGTAGAAGTTAGGGGTAGGTGGAGGATTAGGGGAGAGAGAGAGTGGGAGAGGGGTTTAGTAATGGTTAGCGGGAGGATGGGAGAGAAAGAGAGAGGAGGGAGCTCAGTGGTAGGGGGAGGAGTAGGTAGGAGAGAGAAAGGAGGGGGTTATTGCTAGCGGGGGCGGGAATCAAGAGAAAGAGGGGGGATTAAGGAGAGAGAGAGAGAGAGAGAGAGAGAGAGAGAGAGAGAGAGAGAGTAGGAGGTAGTCAATGGTAGTAGCAGGAGAGAGAGGGGGGGGTTGGTTAGGGTTAGGCAGAGTAGGGGGCAGTTAAGAGTAAAGAGAGTGGAGGTTAAGGGGTAGAGAGAAATATATGTTAGGGGTTTGGTGGAGAGAGAGAGGGGGTGGGGGTTAGGGGTGGGTGTAGGAGTAGGGGAGAGAAAGTGGGAGAAGGTTTTAGTAAGGGTTAGAGAAAGAGAGAGAATGTGGGTTAAAGGTAGGCAAGGAGAATCAATGTGTGTCTATAGACCCATGGAAATTATCCAAATGGGTCTATAGACCCAAGAGATCTATTGGTATGGTCATGACATTGGCATTCATCAAAATAGTCTTATCACCTAACTTAATGAGATGATTAGGAAAGATACCTAAGGGAGGACAATGTCTACCATCAAAGTCCCTCCACTAATCTGTTGAGGATAGATTGATTTGTTAGTTTGACTCACCCATAAAAAAATTAAAGGATGGAATCCAAGCGATAAATCACATAGTTGTATGAGGAGATAAACCATTTCAAGCTAGGCTACCTAGAGATCCAAAATTAACTTGGAAGAGAATTGGGAAATATAACATGCATGTGTTTAGTAGCATGTGTGCCTAATTAACATGTGCACCTTAATAAGATGTGTGCCTTTTATTTGAATAATAACACACAAGCATGAGAAATGTGTGCACATTTTTAATTCAAAAAATAATGGCACGATTTAATTTTTCCATCTATGTGTTGGATGAGTTGTCCACTTTTGTTTTAGGTTCAAATTGTCAAGATTGTAGGTTCAACATGCAAATAACAAAACACGTCCATTTTTCATTTCCTTATTTTTCAACCTTGAATCTACATATATGCTCTATGTGTTTGTTGGTAATGAAATTGCACACATGTATAAATATCTTTGTGTAGATTCCAAGTATATATTTTTTTAGGAAAACAATATTGTTTTATATTTTATATTTATTTTTATTTTTTCATATGTAAAATTTCTAAAAAACATAGGTCTCTTATTTTCTTTGTAAATTTTGATTAGATCTCCTATTTTGAAAACAAAAAATAACCTCCACAAGTACATATGAATACCTACACACGAAAAAAAAGGTTCATTGATTGTGTTAAGACCCTCATAGTAGGGTGTAATGCTCCACCTTCTCATTTCATGGATTAATTCACTTTTTTATTTTAAAAAAATATAAAAGTAACATTAAAAATTATGGAAAAATAGAGACATGCAATAACATTATATTATCTAGAACTCTACCAAAAAAAATGTTTACATACCAAACTTGGGACCTAATTCAAACATATGCATTATGTTTTAGAAAGAAAAGTAACATACCAATCTTATAAGAACAAAATTTTCTTGGAGTTATACTAATTTTCCATAAATAAAAGTTATATATTCTGTAAGGTACCTTCATTGTCTATATTTCATCTTTTTACACCATATTCTAAAACGTTGTGTAGGTACTTGTAATATGTACCGTATCCTATTAATCACTAGGGACCTTGTAGTCCATGGGGTGCTAGCAGATACACGTGTGCTTCAATATTTTTTTATTATAGACATTTACAAGTATACCTTGTAGTTTACAAGACTATTCATAGTTTCTAACATTTAAAATCCATTAACATCTTTCATTTAAGAATGCACCACAACCACAACCGAACCCAAACCTAAACAAAAATTAGAATCCCAATCAGAACATGTAGAAGATCTCAATTGAGGTAAGACGTAGACTAGTAAATGTCGTAGTAGTGACTAGAGGAGGAGATGCGATAAGAGAAGATAGGCTATTACCAAGTGTTCGACCTGCGACCTAGAAACATGTACGATTTGATGTTGAAGCAGAGAAAGCAAGTTTTTTGGAAGCACGAGATGCACTGATAATGAATAACATCAAACCACCACCTATAATCCACAAAGAACCTCTCTATGAGATGCCACCAATTTTTGACCCAACAATGTCGCAGAAGTCACCAGGAAAGGTCAGTGCTTTGAAAATTTTTCTAGAAAGTTGTTTAACATTAGCGAAGGACCAAGAAGCATTGGCAGAGATAGATAGATTCTTGTATCAACAAGAATAAGGGTGACAGTATCATCCAGTCAACCGTTTGCACGAGAAGGGAAATGAGAATGAATGCCCAGATTGGTGTGTATGATATGGATTCCATCATTCTAGATCTAGGATATGATGTGAATATCCTAACAAAGCAAACATGGGAAGCGATAGGGAAACCACAATTGGTATGGTCCCTTGTGCAGCTCCGTTTAGCAAATCAGATCAAGGTTACACCAATCAGGCGATTGCCTCATCTACCAGTCAAGGTAGAAGGATTGAAAACATATGCATATTTTGACATGATAGAGATAATCGACAACACCAACCCATATATTGCACTGTTCGGGATAGACTAGGCAATGGAAAATCAAGTAGTTATCAATTTCAAGAAAAGAATGATGTCTTTTGAGAACTGCGACATGAGGGTCTCCACTTGACCCACTTGAAGGACAAAGATATGTTGAACCAATGAGAGATGAGCTTATAGGAGGATGGGAGAACATCTATAATGTCTCAGAAGATTACATCAATCCCATTGTCGATGGGGAATTGGGGTGGAAAAGTATTAGTTCAACATCATAAGACTCCGACAAGGCTCTGGAGAATTGGAAGAATCGGTTGCATGAGGTATTAGTCAGGAAGTGCGCACAGATCACTCATCCATTGAGATGGATAGTGACATAAGTATGTGATCTGCCGACATACGAAGGACTACCTAACCTGGAAATATTCATCAATGAGTTTGAATATAAAGTATTAGAACCATACCGTCTACTATCATTAGAAGAAGCATTAAAGGACACTCCGACGAGGTGGTGGGATGTGCACAAGTTGTTAATAAAAAAACTGGAAACTATGTTGACGATTAATGGAAGTAAGATTTTGGGAAAATGATTACTACTAAGGAAAGAAGTATGATGGAACAATTGATCCAAGGGACCATCTGGGAAAATGTCAGGCTATATGGGGGACAAGGCCAAAGCAATAATGGGTTCATGCATTCATCCACACATTAGTCAAAGTACCACGAAGATGGTACATCTCACTAGAGCTCAGACGAGGAACAACTAGGTGGGAGGATTTAACCACTAGTTTCAGTCACACATTTAGTTTTGCTAATGAAAATCATCTCATTGACAACGTGTCGCAGGTAATCCGCGAAAATAATTTTGAGACAGTTCTGACTAAAAGGCCAATGGGACCACAATGGACTGTGACACCAAAGATGATGATGGAGTGTTGCAATGTGTCAGGAGGACCTGATGATGATGAATATACTAGAGCTGTCTACATCCCAGAGTTAGAAGGAAGCTGTGACGTTGAAGCACCAGGTCTGCCATTAGATAGATTCAATCCACCATTGAAAAATAAGAAAGTAAATATTGGATCATTGGAGAATCCCAAGTTTGCTAGTACTGGAGACTATTGGGATGACACAACAATTAGGAAGGTCACTGACTTATTACATGAGTTTCAATATTTGTTCCCAATGAATTTCTATGAGATGAAAGTCATTTCTAGCGACTTGGGTGAGATGAAGATCCCTCTTAAACCTAACACTAAGTCGGTGAAGTAACGACTGTATAGATTGAATCCCAGATACAAAGAGTGGGTGAAGGATGAGATAGAGCATATGTTGGACGCAATAATCATTGAGCATGTCAATGAATCAGAATGGATCAGCCCGATGGTTGTGCAGAACAAAAGGACTGGCGAATTCTAGATTTGAGTCAATCTAAGTAAGTTGAATGCTGCATTCCTTCATGATCCATTCCCCACACCATTTACCAATGAAATACTTGAAGGTGTTGGAGGACAGGAGGTATATTAATTCACAAATGGGTTCTCAGGATATCACCAGATCAAGATTTCAAAAGAAGGTCGACACAAAACCACCTTTGTAACAGAGTGGGGCTGCTTTCAGTACACAGCAATGCCATTTGGCCTAAAGAGTGCCACTATAATTTTCTGAAGGTTAGTTGTCGTTGCGTTCAAAGATCTCATTCACAAGTTTTTGGCAGTGTATATGGATGACTCAACTGTGTATTGATTAGTCAAATACCATGTTGCAAGCTTCAATATAATGCTTGAAAGATGTCGATAACATCAGATCTCTTTGAATTTAAAGAAGTGTATCTTTTATGCACCATTTGGTATCTTGTTGGGACATATTTTCTGCAAGGAAGGTATGTTGACCGACCTAGCCAAAATTGCGATCATTGTCGACTTACTAGCACCTACGACAGTAAAACAGCTGAAGACCACATTGGGCCATACAGGATACTATAGGAAGTTCATTAGGGGGTATGTAGTGATTATGGCTCCTATGGAGAAACTGTTGAAGAAAGATGCGAATTTTGAATGGAACGATAAATGTTAGAATAGCCTCGACATATTGAAGGAAAAGATGGTTGCAGCACCAATATTAGCCTTCCTCAACTGGAAGAAACAATTCCATGTCCATGTAGATGCTTCGTCAGTCACGCTGGGGTGATATTGTCTCAACCTAGAGAAGGATCGATCGACCATCCTATTGCATTTTCTATCCAGTAGCTGTCGACTGCAAAGAAAAATTATACAGCGACAGAAAGAGAAGGCCTCCCGATGGTATATGCGCTGCAAAAGTTTCAACACTATCTGCTAGAAGGTCACTTCAAGATGTTTACTAGCCACTCAGCACTGAAGTACCTAGTCAACAAGCCTTTGTTGGGGGCACGATATGTCGATGGTTGTTGTTGTTTTAGGAATTTGAATTTAAAATAATCGTGAATCCTGAACAAATGAATGCAGGACCTGACCATTTGTCAAGGATTGAATCAGGCGAAGAACCAAGTAGTATTGACGAAGGTCTGCATGATGTGTATTTATTTAGGATTGGAATGGTCGATGACCATTATGAACAGATTATTCAGTTTTTGGCCATGGGAAGAGAACCTGAATAGTTCACCACTAATAAGAAGAAGTAGTTAGTCGCTAGAGATGTTGATTTCCAATTGATTGCAAGACAGTTATCTAAGATGGGGCTAGACAAAATTCTTCTTCGACGTGTCCTTCCGCAAGAGCAAGAAAGTGTATTGGTTGAGGCTCATGGTGGGATCACATGAGGGAATTATGCAGGGCATGCAACCACTAGAAATATGTACTTAGAGATGGATTATGGTGTCCAACACTGCATGGTGACGCAACAGAGTATGCCAAGAGCTACGACGCATGTCAAAGGACAGGGAAACCATTGCGACAGGGTGAGATTCCATTAGTTCCTCTATTGACATTACAACCCTTTGAAAAATGGGCAGTAGACTTCGTGGGACCAATTAACCCACCAGGAAAGAGGAAAGGTGCGTTGTACATCATTACTGCAATAGAATACCTAACAAGATGGGCCGAAGCAGCACTAGTGAAAGATTGCACAGCTGCAATAGTAGGAAGATTTATTTTTGACAATGTGGTCACCAGGTTTGGGTGTCCAAAAATATTGATGAGCGACCACGGTACGCATTTCATCAATCATACCATCAGAGCAATCAGGCTGAGGAGTTTCAAAATTAGCATAGAATAAGTACCCCATATCACCCAGAGGAGAATGGAGTAGCTGAAGCATTGAACAAAATCCTAGAGAACACGCTCACTAAGGTGTGCAATACAAATCGTGATGACTAGGACTTGAAGATTCCTACGGTATTATGGGCCTATAGAACAACATGAAAACAATTGGAAGGCCAGACCCCTTTCAAGCTGGTATATGGACAAGAAGCAGTGATTCCTATGGAGTACATTGTCCCAAGTCTACACATCGCAACAGTGAAAAGCGTGAGCAACAATGGAGCTATTGAAGAAATATTGCACAGTTACTACAACTAGAAGAAGATCGCTTGATTGTGGGGTCTCATCAGCAAGTAGAAAAAGATCGACAGAAGGCATGGTATGATCGTTGTGTAAAGGAAAATAACTTCCAGTGCGGAGACATGGTTCTCCTATATGACAGCAAGTTTGCAAAACACCTAGGTAAGCTCCAAATGAATTGGATTGGTCCATATGTCATAAGTTTCATTACTAATGGGGCCGTAGTTCAATTGCAAAAGTTGGATGGAACACTTCTGGTGAACTTAGTGAATGAGAGCCGACTAAATCCCTATCAGGATATCCCAGCACAGATCCACTAAGGAAGATAGAAGTAAAAAAAATGAAAGAAAGAAAAAAATGAAAGAGGCACATTGCGTCGTTCGAGATTCCATTGACAACACTACGACAAGGGTTGAGTTCATCTATTTGTCAACAAAACGAAGAAGAGGTTTGAGTTCTTATATCTATCAAAGTTACTGTGACAAGGTTGGAATCCATATTCTTGGCGATGAAACAATGACGAGGTTTGGGCCCTGTCAACATCTAAACCAATGAAGAGTGAACTAGTCAAATCAGGCAATAAATGAAGCAGTTAAGATGCGACGGACGATGACGCAAATGAGCAGTGATGCTTTTAGTGCCGCATTATTGCACCGGATTTGGAAAATAGATGGTGGATTTGGGTAGTCATTTTCCAAATCGACTCGAGGGTTGAAAAGAAGGAAACCAAAGATATAAAGAAATGTGCAGGTGAAAGTTCTGGTTCATTGCGCATTGTGTGAGAAAGTTGAATAAACCAGAGAGGGAAGCTAAGTGAAGTGAACTCAGAGGGTTGTGATGGTGCATGTGATATCTAGCACTAGTACACAGGATCCACCCAGGGAGATGGAACCAATTGTTGAAGAACAATTATAGATTGAGTCTTTGTCGGTATGGGTATTTCAGAAAATGAGAAGTGCCAATCGGTCGGTGGAAACCTAAAGAAGAACAAAAAGGACTAGTAGCAAAACGAGGGATGCAAATACAGGAGGAGAAGTGGGCACTTCAGGAGCCACAGAAGAAGACATGACAATAGTGAGAGGAAGGACCAAACAGTAGCAAGGTCCAACTGTGGAAGACATTCCAAGTTATGTTCCATCGAGGAAAGAAGGAGCACCATCGATAAGACTTGGCAAGAATGAAAAGTATAATATAATGAAGCTAGCGACACTAGAAGGTGTCCACATTACTAGTGGAGTGTTGCAGCGACTGCACAAGCTACAATAGAATAACCATGAAATTATAGCTTATTCGGAGTGCACCCAACGGGCATTTATCGAGAAATTCCACGAAGGAGAAGGCCCAATCACTAGTGAACTGTTGACTCAAGCCTAGTCGACAGGGGCTCCTCACTCTATCGACACCCAAACCCATCGCGATCTCCCTTAGCACCAGACCAGACAGGTTTTACCCTGTCTGGCAACACCTGCGGAGCAGATGAAGTCTCACCTAAAATGTTCGAGTGAGAGTGGATGGAACCACGTTTCCGCTAAATGACGAAGGACCATGTGTGGCTACTTATTGACTTAGCGCAACATTACATACTAGATCTACTTATTCAACTTATGCATTAAATAGAGTCACATAATCATTCAACAGATCTCATTGTCAACAGAACTATCAATGTGCAAACAGATCTAACAGCATAATATCATTCGTATTGCTTATCACATTCATAGCAGGAAAATAGAAAGAAACACAGTGATTCTGCTCAAAACTCCATCATGTCATATTAACCTTCGAAGTGAACCATAGATACATCAACATAAGTCTTCTGTTGCATACCCAGATTCAACAAGACTAGAACATATCGCAATGATAATTCTCCCCGATCAAGCCTATCTAGTACTTGCAATGCTACATCTATTTATAGGCTTGCGCCATTACATTCATTGTCCACTTAGTCGACTGCCTAACTACTTTCTAACAAACTCTACAAAAAGGATGACCCAAAACCCACATAATGCGGTCCAAATGACCCAAAAATACATAAAATACTATTGCTTTGTGGATTGTTTTCCCTTTTGCGTGACATCTTTGACCTTGCACAGCATCTACGATGCTATGTAGCTGACTCATCAAACCGCCTACCAACAGGCCCCCGACACAATCTTGTGGCTCTCCCTCGAGCCACGTCAACTAGACATTGTGTATGCATTGGTCTTTAGGTGGACATCCTCATACTCCTGATTAATTTCTGTAACCTGTGCCTTAGTTGCTGCAACAAGTTCTTGACTCTTTGTCATGTGCTACTCTGTTGGGTACTCAAGCATCTTCTCTGCAACTTCCTTCTTTCCGGCTTGTACTGTGTGTAATGCGGAGACTGCATTTGCTGATAGTTGTGTTGTGATCTCCCGAAATTCATCCAATTGTGTGCTTAGGTTCCATTGACACTCTTGGGCCTTCACCACTCGCTCCTGCAATTCCTTCACTTCCACAGACTTTGTGATCTACATAACTAATGGCAGAGCTCGCAGTGAAGTCTTTAGCATGGCCAACTGTCCTTCGACTTCCTACAGCTGCTTTGTCAGGTGCTCCAACTGCTCATCTTGGACTACACTTCCCCAAAACTGCGCAGTCTCCTCCATCACCTTTGTTTCCTCGTGTTCTAACTCCTCAAGCTAAGTCGTCACCTCTTCCATGGTAGTTTTTCTGGCTGCAACTTGTCCTTTCGGTGTTCTTGGTGTTAAGAGAGTTTGTAGGTCGTTATTTGACTACCGCAGTTTCAATATGAATGCCCCAAGTTGTTGTACTTTTCGAACTGAATCCAACTCTGCCGAGGGCTCCAGGACAGATTGGCATGCGTCGAAAACTGCATGTTCCAGCCATATTGCATCATTCCAGAGGACAATTTTCTCTACTGTCAATCAATCCTGATTCATTTTCAACACTGTGATTTCTGCACGGAGCTTCTCCTGCTCGGCCATCAATTTTCCCACTTGTTTCTATGCGGATGTCTCCCTCTTCTGTGGTCGTAGAAGCTGACCACAGATACTTTGTTCTCCATCAACCAATTCCTGAGTAGCAACCCCTTGGAGCTGTATCAATGCTTGTGTGGACAACGCATTGATATTAACAGACAACGCTTGTGCCTGCTTCAGGGATTCAAAAATATCTACGTCGTTAGTCACAATCTCATGCGGTGGAATTGACACATTCTAAATCCGCGGCTCAGTGCAGATTGTTCTTGAATACTGCAAAATCTCTACTTCACTTATCTTCTGCACTACTGCATCGATTAATGAGTCGAGACGAGTATTTATCTCATCAAAGCCTTCCACTATGTGCTTCCTCATTACTTCGGCTATCACATTTGTTTCATTGGTGATGGACTGGAGAAGCTGAGTTAGGTGTGCTTCCACGACCGAGGCTTTTTCAACTATCACACCCTGCTCATAACACTTCTTTGTTCGAGATTCTTCCAATTGTTGGTCCTCTTCCTCATCCATCGATGTTTGCGTTGATTCCTAATCTGAGTCAAGGTGACTCTACTAGTCCTGCGCAGGTAGTGGATCGACTGGTCCAACCACTTGTGGTTCTACCGAGATTTCCTCCCGATTGATAAGTTCTTTCCATTCGACAAGCCAATCATCGACGATGACATCCAGCTCCTCGTCGGAAAGTTTTTACTGCGTCGAAAACCATTGCTTTGTCGGTTCACATCATGCTTGCACATGAATAGCATGCGTCCCATTCATAAACTGAGCAACCTGTTTGTACTTTGTCGTGGATGCCTCAGACAAGTGAGGTACTCTCATCACTGTTGCCTGTAATGCTTCCTAGTAGAGCAAAAAATGCGTTCTATAGTCCTTAAGGCGCTCGGGTTCCTGTACCCACCACAAATTCTAATAGCGTGCACCCTTACAATATTTCATGACATCGAATTCCATCCTGTGATAATCATCAATCTCCATCCACGCTACAAGCACGATCAAAATCAAGATCTAGTTGTACGCAAATTCCCCCTTTCCTACTTGGACAACTGTTGCATCCTCTCTTAATCGGTTCAACAAAAAGAGTGACCAGTTCATCTATACACCTTCTGTGCACTGCTCTGCACATGCCACATTCCCTTAATCATTATTACCAAATCAAACCATGCATCATGACCAAATCATGTCTTAATTACCCGAATCCACCATTGATCCTGTCAATCCAACAGTCGAATCTGTCATTAATGCCTATCATTTCAACAAGCGCTGTTAATTAACTGTGCCGAACTTCCTGCATTTATTACTGATTTGACCAGGTCGCAGCCCTGCGGCCATCGCATCATGGTATCCTAACTGGGATACCTTCGTTCCCACTTGCACAGCCTGTCGCTTTTGGTGTGCCATCCTTCTACCTAACAACCTATTATCATTTTTTTTTCGCAATTCTCTAAGCATCACGCCACTCCAGGACTGTCCTATAGGGCTTTATCCTACTGCCATTCACTAGCTTTGGCAACATCACTCCATCCAATTGTTGCAACTACACATTACCTTTTGAAGTAATGCAACTATTGCGATATGGACCAAGCCAATGCATCTGTAACTTACCGGGATGCTTCATGAACTTGCTGTCATACAATAGCACCAAGTCGACCTGCTAAAACTATTTATCTTTTATATGGCGATCATGCCAAGATTTTTGTCGATCCTTATCCACGCGCTGGTGAAAACCTGTGATAAAGCGATCTGCCTCAAGCTGTACCAACTGCTCCAGTCACTCTACCAATGCTGTTGCATCATTCATGCCTATCGCTGCCTCTATGCACAGACTGGGAACAATGTACTCCATAAGCATAACTACCTCTCTCCCATACACCAATTTGAATGGTTTCTGGCCCATCAATCTTTTACAAGTGGTGCAATATGTCCACAAGACTGCTGGAATCTTCAAATCCCAGTCATCGCGGTTCACATTACAAAAATTTGTAAGTGCATGCTCCAATAGTTTTTTGAAAGCCTCCATGGTTCCATTTTCCTGTGGATGTTATGGTGTGCTCTTCTTGTGTTATATCTGAATCTCTTCAGTCAATTCGCTGACTGTGCGATTGATGAAGTGACTCTCCTAGTCACTCATCAATATCTTTGGGCATCCAAACCGAGTAACAATGTTGTCAAACAAGAATCATGCTTTAGTCACAGTAGTACAATCTACAACTGGTGCGGCCTCCACCCACCTTGTTAAATAATATCTTGCTGTAATGATGTACCGCACACTCATGAGCTTCCTAGGTGGGTTGATAGGTCCCACGAAATCCACAGCCCATTTATCAAATGGCTATAATTTCACTTGAGGTATTAGCGGCATCTCATCCCTCCTGAAGGGTTTTCCAATTCTTTGGAAGACATCACAAGTCCGCACATAATCTGTCGCATCGTTGTGAATAGTGGGCTAGCAAAGCCTTGCAGGAAGCACCTTCCTAATGGTATCACGACCACGATAATGTCCACCATCCACACCCGCATGTGCCTCTACCAATATGTACCCTTGCTCATGAGGCAGGACACAATTCCTCAAGATCTCACCGAGTCCTAATTTGTAAGGTTGTTTGGCGATCAACTAGAAATTTGCGGCCTTAACCATCAACTGCTTCTTCTGACTTGTGGTAAATTCCTCTGGTGCGGTTCCCATCGCAAAAAACTGAATTATTTCTTCATAGTAGTCGTCAACCACCTCGACTCTAAATAGTTGCTCATCTGGCAAGCCATCTTCAATATTGGTTGCTTCCTCCCCTATTTCATTTCACGACAAATGATCTAGACTTGCATTCAAGCGATCTGGATTCACAATTACTTCAAAATCGAACTCCTGAAAGAGAAATAGCCAGCGGGATATCTTCACCCCCAACAAAGGCTTATTGACCAGATATTTCAAAGCAAAATGGTCTGTAAATATCTTGAAATGACCCACCAACAAGTAATGCCTAAAATTATGTAGCACATATACCATCACTAGACCTTCCCTCTTGGTAGTCATATAATTTCTTTCCGCAAATGATAACTTCTTACTCGCAAAAGCAATTGGGTGATCCAAATCTCCTTCCCATGGTTGCGCGAGCACTACTCCCAGCACAATCGATGATGCATCCACATGGACATGGAATTCCTTGCTCTAATCAGGAAGTATCAGTATCGATGCAGAATCCATCTTAGCCTTTAGTTCCTCGAAACTTACTTGACATTCTAGACTCCGTAAGAGTACCACGTCCTTCTTTAACAACTTTTCCATAGGAGCAGTGATTGCAACATAACCACGGATAAACTTGTGATAGTACCTTGTGTGTCGTAGTGTTGCTCACAACTACTTTACATTGGTAGGCGGTGTCAAGCTCAGAATCAACAAAATCTTTGTTGGATCAACCAACAATCCTTTCTTGCAAACAATGTGACCCAACAACATCCCAAACGGTACACAGAAGATGCACTTCTTCAAGTTCAGTGATATCTGATGCTGCCTACAGCACTCCAACATCAGTTGTAGGTTTTCCAAATGATCGTTGATCAATCCATAAACTATCCAATCATCCATATAAACTTGCAGAAACTTCTGAATAAAGTCTCTGAATGAAGCGACAACAACACGAGAGAATACCGTAGGTGAATCCTTAAGCCCAAACGGCATCACAGTGTACTGGAAACAACCCCATTCAGTCACAAACGTTGTCTTATGGTGATCCTCTTTCGCGATCCTAATTTGGTGGTAGCTAGAGAAACCATCCGTGAAAGAATACATTTCTTGAGAGCACACTCCTTCTAGCACCTCATCAGTGAATGGCATTGGAAAAGGATCATGCATACACGCATCATTCAGCTTCCTTAGATTGACACAAATCTGAACCTCGTCTGTCTTCTTATCCTACACCACCATCGGACTAATCCATTCCTATTGTTCGACTGGTTCAATTATGCCATTATCTAGCATGCATTCAAGTTCAACTTTATTCCTTTCCTTGTGTCGTGGATTCAGTCGATATGGTCTCCACCTTATCGGTTTCACAACTGGCTTCAATGGAATCTTCATCTCTCCTTGATCCGCCAGTATTCCCATCATCTCCAAAAACTTCGTAGGGAACAAATCCTGGAACTCATGCAATTGATCTGTGACCTTCGCCATCATTTCTTCATCCCAGTAGTCCGCAACATTCACAAACTTTGGGTTCTCCTCTGTCCCATTGTTTACCTTCCTAAGCTTCAGCGGCTAAGTTATCGGATTTGTTGATGCGTCAGGTGCTACGACATCCCAACTCCCTTCGGATTCTGGAATATTGATACTCTACGGGTCATCACCATCCTCTGGCCCTCTAGTAATATTATAGCATTCCATCATTGATTGCATCTGATAATGCGTATGCACATCCATGGGATATGCCACTGGAACTACCTTCAAAACGACATCACGGATGAGCAGCAGGGCATTGTGAACATCTGGATTGGAATCCGCAAAACTGAAGGTATGAGTAAAGAAAAACATCAACTCTAACCAAGTGGTAATCTCTCTGCTCAACTAAGCTGCGGCATACCACGATCGCGGCATTTCAACCAGAGTATGGACAAAGGCATGGACCCACTCATCCTTTGGTAGCGAGGCCCATAGATTCTAACATTCAATCAGATGACCGTCAGGATGATTCCACCCATCATATTTACCAGTGTGGTATACTTCTATGTCGCCAAAGAGAACCATTATCAGTCTGCGACACTACGACCACCCAGTAATCGACTTTTTATAGGTCTGCCACCAATGTGTTGGAGCAGCCTTCAGCGCCTCATCCAATGCCAGCAATCATTGTGGCTCTGACACCTTGTCTTCAAATGCTACTATAAATTCAGATAACCCGGGAAATCCTTCATATATTAGTAATGCAACAGTCTCAATGGTGACACGGCACAATGACTGCATGATCAATCCACACTTTTGGAATGACACCTCATGCAAGTGATTCTGCCAGTTCTCTAATGCATCATCAGAATCGGAAGACACAGAGCTAAAGCTTCGCCAACCGAGTTCACCGTTGGTAGTTGGATGGATGTAGTCTTCTGAAATGTTATATGCATGATGCCATCCTCATACAACTTCATCCTTTGCTTGTTTGACACACCGTCGACCTTCGGTCGGATCCAACAGAGCAATAACTCTGAGGTCTCGATTTTCAAAGGTCATAACCCGCTTCTTGAAATTAATCACTTCCATACTGTCATTGGCCCATCCAATCCCTAACAATGCGGTATAGGACCTCCCACCATCGACAACTTCAATAACATCAAAATTAGCATAGGTTTTCATCCCTTCAATGTCTACAACAAGGCGCGGAACTCTCCCAATTGGTCTTACCTTGGCCTGATTAGCCAATCGCAGCTGCACAGGAGACTAGCTCAGCATCGGGCTCCCCATTTTCTACCATGCCTGCTTTGTTAAACTATTGATATCTGAGCCCAGATCCAGAATGACTGAATCTACATCGTAGTCCCTGATCTGGACATTCATGCGCATCTCTTTTCCTGTCTTCTTCCGCTGTAAAGAGTTCACCGTGGACACTTTCTGTCCCTTGGTCAGTTGATGCAACAGACTCTCAATCCAGGAAAGAGCATTAGGATCTCTTGCTACTAATAAGCAACTTTCAAAGAAGTTCTGCAAAGTACCATACTGTCGTGATGGTCCTACATCCAAAGTTGGGTCAAAAGCAGAGGGCATGCCATAAATATGCGCCTTACCAAGATTTCCTCCTACCACATCACGTGCTTCAAAGAATGTGTCTCGCTCATCATCAATATAAAAACTGTACCTTCTTCTTTCCAGCCAGCCGGATGAGTGGATGCGAACTATTTTTTCCTATCGTCGCACCTCTGCAAGTGATAATAGCAACATCGGCATCTTGCGGCTTTGGTTCTACTGAAATCACCGTGACAGTTGATCCTTGATTCTCGTTCGTCGATGGGTTCACGGGTTGATTCGTATTCGGATTTACATTCTGATTCTGCCACTGATTCTAGTTCTGCATCTGATTCTGATTTTGCAATGGTTGTTGATTTTGAACCTGATTTTGATTCTAAAACTGGTTCTGGTTATGATTCTACAATTGCGAAGCATTTCCGGCCTATCATCTCGCGATTAGATGTGGACAGTTCTTAATAGTGTGATCACCACCAGAACAATATGTACACTGCGCTTGCAACTGTGGGCAATCTCTCTGATAGTGTCCCAATACTATGCAATTATAACATTGCACAGGTCCACGACGTCGTCCTCCTCCTTGACCAAAGCCTCCACCTCGTCCTCCTCAGAATCCTCCGCAAAATCCTCCTTGTTGTTGATATTTCGACTGATTAAATTATTGTTGCAGGGGATTCAATTGCAGCTGAACACACTGCCCTAGATGAACATGTTGCGCTGGTTGAATGTACTGTGGATGCTGTGGATCCATCTGCATCTAATTATACTGCAGGTGTGGCACAAACTGCTGTTGTGGTTGCGACGATGGTACAAATTGCATCTGTGGTTGAGGTGGCGGTTGGGCCACTTGTGGCTGTAGCTGCAGTTGTTGTACTGCGCGATGGTCACTTTCACATAGTATGAGTCCTACGTTATTTCCTGAAGTAGGCCATATGCGTCGCAATCCTTATCTTCATGCTCGATAGATTTACAGAATGTACAGTACAAATTAATTGGATTTGTGACCATCTTATGCATGTATTGACACTCCTCATGTCAATCTCAATAGACTTTAAAAATGTGGCACCATGGCATATCTCCGCCACTTAATGGGTTCAGCGCACCTGATACTAGGTAGTTGCGAAAATCTGGGCAGCTATCCTTGGTATGTGTTACACCTAAAATATAACCATTAAGAGACTCAGTGTATACATCCCTAAAGTTTCATTGGCTAAGTCATTAACTTGGAAGACATGCCATTGCATTCATGCTAGGTTTTGAGAGGTCGTCACTGGCTGCACTCATGCAACATGCGACGTCGCACCTTGCTCTCTTGCAGGGTGCGACGATGTCAGTTAATAAGAAAAAATAGATTCTTTGAGCCCATTCTCGAAGCCTGTTGACTTGGATGCTTATACCTGACCTCTTGGGAGAGATGGCACTCGGTTCCTAACCTCTTGGAAGGATCCCCTATCTCTCTTCTACCATATCTCAACCTATCCTATCCATACCCTATTCACTTAGTCCTATATAAGTGAAGCTCTACCCCTCTCCAAAAAGGAGGAAGTCTATAGTGTCTACATGCTGGTGAAATCATCATTGAGAGATCTCTACTCATCCATTGAGAGACTCACACTTCCTTGGGAGTGTATGGAATTTGGATTGGATGGAGAAGGGATGCTTCATTAAGCTTTGGTTGTAGTCATTCTTCTATGTACTTTCCCTATATTTACAGTAATATAAATTCTTTCCACCAATATTGTTGTGTTGATAGTATTGCATAGTTTACCTGCTTAACTGTTTACTTAGATCTATTGTTGTATAGATGCTCTTTACTTGTTTGCATTGTTATGTGTATCTTGACATGCCTTGCAGCTGAGATCTGACAACCGCAAGGTGTGGAGCAACATCCAGGAGAAAGAACTACAAGTTCAAGGTAAGACATCTAGTGACTCGATACTTAATTAGATCTAGGAAAGTAGTTTATGGTCTATACTATTTGTTCTAGACTCACTTTGAGCTAGGGAGATCCAGCTCACATCCACTCGAGTGGATCGTCCGTCAAACAAATCTGGAAACCATACTAGGGGAGAACATTGCTTTGTAGTGTCAATTTGAATGTTATTTTCAATTGATTTTTTTCCAAGCCTTTTTCATTTGTCATTTGCCTCCTAAGCTGGTTTCACCATCAAATCTTCACTTTGAAGAGTCTGGTTATCTTCCTCTCAATTTGTACTTTTCATTTTCAAACCAGTTCATTGCTCGTTACTTGGAGATTTGGCTCATTTTTTTAACTTGGATCTCGCCTATCGCACCTAGTCAGTGTACTCAGAGAGACGTTGTGTCTTTTTTATCGATGTTCTTTGTCTGATGGCTTCTCATTGCAACCCTTCCATTAGTATACTGCGACACCGTCACACTTCTTGCATTGGTGAATTGCGACGTCGCACTATGTATAAGCACAGACTGCACTGATCTGTCAAGGTTTCCATATAGGAACCCTTTCTCCTTTCTTCTTTTGAGTGTTGGTTTGTATGCAAACTCTCTCTGTACTGCAAGATCCAATCAGAGATCCCATTTTGCTTTGTGTGGTTGAGTTGTTTGGTTTTGTTTGGAGTTGTTTTGGGTTCCATCTCGGACAAGTCTAGTATTTGGTAGTGGTGGACACTTTCGTCTCCCCCACCTGCATCCACTCACCCTTGCATTCCCTCCTCTCCTTTCCAGATCTGATCATTGTATTGGATCGGTTTCCAAACCTCATTTGCATTGATTAGTTGAGCTTTGCTTGCTTTAGTGTTGCTTGTTACTATTTGAGTTTGAGTGTTTGTGTGTATTTTGGGTCCACTCAGTGCTTTCTTTCTCTTGATATTTTATGAGTTATTGGAGTGCTACAAGTAATCTTTTCATTTCAATGTTTATGATTAAAAGCATCGTTGTTATCAAATTGTTATTTTGATGCATCCATTGAAAGATCAAAAGTACTTTATTTCCATCATTTTTCAAGATCATTTGAAAACCTGTACATGCATTGGAATGTCTCATCTATAAATCTTTTGGAAAATTAAAGAAAATTGTATTATTTGTGTTTTTCATGAATTTTGAGTTGCTCATCTTCTTGAAAAATTCGAATAGATATCAAATTTTGCAAAAGTAGTTCCATGCTTGGAAAGTTAATTGTATCTTTTGATTTTTATGCTTTTAGGCCATCACAGTGAAAGTGAAAAGCTTGCATACTCTACTTAGGAGTTCTCTCTTTTCATTACTTAAAATCATTTTCGTTTTGAAAAGACAAAAGAAAAAGAAAAAACATGCTTTGATTTGGCTTAGCAGTGTTGTGTTAAAAATTTTGTGTTTTGCTGAAAAGGAAAAGAGCACTTCATAGTCATTTTTTGGTAGATTTGGGATTGCATTGCATTGTGTTGCTTTGGTGAATTGGAAAGAAAAAGAAAATTTCTCCTTCCCATACATAGAGTTCATCAAAAGAGAAGTGTATATTTTTGCATGTAGTTAGGGCCTGAATTATGTTTACGATTATGTACTCACCTCATGCATTCACCAAACTGTCTAGATAAAATTAATGGCAGAAGTAGGGTAAAATTTTTAGTAACTTGTGTGTAAGTTAGAGACGTGTTCCGACGCCGTTAAGCGTGGCAGCTGTCGCTATTTTTCTACACTGTATCTTGGGGTAATTGTAGTCTTCCACATACTTATCGGTATATCGATATCTTTCACGTACCCACCAAGTACCACACATACTTGGTGTATATCGAAAGGTGTTTCACGTACTCAGTAGTATATTGAAAGGCCTCTTTCCGAACGGTTGTGCATTAGACAACACCACTACGGATTTGAGCTCCCATGTACCTTGCGTATATCGGAAGACACCCTTAGGATTCCTGAAACCAACTGAGTTAACCTTTTGGCCGTCTTGGTGGAGAAATACACTGAGAAAAACACTCAGGGAGATTACTACACGCGTACCATCCAGGTAATCAGGTATTCAGAAATGGGTACCTTCCCAATCCTCCTTGTCGCGTTTTACTGTTGGACCCTATGGTATATAGTGATTTGTGAAGCCTTGACAATCCTATGAGGTTCCAGACCTTTTGAATCCACTCTTATAACATAATTTCGCTTGTGGCCTTAGTTTGTGTAGGGTTTGTCTGGTCTGCTTTTCTTTTGTGTAGCTTTCCTTAGGAGAAACTTTTTGTTTCAGTCACTCTGGCTAAATTTCCTTGGAGAAGGTCTTGCAGGATTTAGAATTTTCCACCTGAATATCCCCTTAACCACGAGGTAATTTCGAGGGTAAGAATGGATCCACAAGCCAGGTTCGGGTCATATGAAGTGGAAAGCCCCACTTTGAATGTTGGAGGAATTTTCTTTCCTCATACTCCTCCTGATTCACCGGCCTCTCATCCTTCCCAGGGTGAAGAAGCACAACTCCCCACTTCACAAGACTTACCTCCCATTTCGGTGGGAGAGCCTGGATCGTTGGAATGGATAAATCAACCCCAGGATGACCCCGCAACAGCTGCTGGTCCTTCAATAGCTTTTTTGGACATCTTCTACAGGCCACCCAGTGGCCCATTTTTCCATTGCATCACCACCCAGTTGGGCTAGTCCCGATGACCACTTAGCACCTTATCGTGATAAATTGTCTCGTTTACGTGGTATGGGTGAGGAGTTTCAAAGTCGAAACTTTCAACTAAGGATCGACAACCGACCAATCCCTGGTTGCTCTTTATCTTTCGAGTCACCAGAATCATCCACGCAACACGTGACCACTTCTGAAATTGGTCAACCATCCATTCCTGCACATACATCCCCTAGATAGGAGACTAGTTCAATGCCTCTAATGACCCAACCTGTTTAACAACAACAGTCCAACACACCTGTGGTCACCACAGTTACGTTACCTGCTCCTCCCCAACCTCAAACTTCGAGGGGAGGATACTCTTTACCCCCTACCTTCTTTACAGGTAATGGTAATCCTACGGTGAATAATCAACAACTTGTGTTGGTTCAACCTTTACTTAGTGGTCAACAAGTTGTTGCTGGGGGGAAACCCCCGTCTCTTAACCATAATACTACAGCAGGAGTTCCCATCGGTCCTTCTGTTGGAAATTCCTTACCTCCTAGACCTTCCACTACAGGACTATCCCATGTTGGGGGACCATCCAACATGATTCAACCTCCATCGAGTCAAGCATATCCAGGTCATCCTAACCCTCTGTTAGGTCATCTTAATCCCGGAAACGCACTCTATGGGGTACCTTACCCCGGAAATCCTTACACTCTATGGGGACAACAAAATGTTTTACAACATGCACCCCCACTTATAGTCCCTCAAGTTCCTCCACCCCTGTTTGGTCCACCCCCACCTCCCATTAGAGGCAACGGGCCCCCACATAAATATGGAGGAGGTGGACCTCTAGCTTATGGCGGAGGACCACCTCATTTTGGTCATCATGGCCCACCCCCTGGTGGGGGTGGTGGAGGACCACCACACCCTCCTGGCAGTGGTGGTGGAGGAGGACCATCCCACCCCGGTGGTGGTGGTGGAGGACCTTCTCATCCTGGTTGCGGTGGTGGTGGCCCACCACCCTACTATGGTGGAAGTGGTGGAGTAGTCTCTAACTTTTTTGATGGTGGTGGTGGACCACCACCCCCACCTAGTGGAGGTGGTGGAGGCCTGTCCTATTTCAGTGGTGGTAGAAGACCACCACCTCGTCCAGGTAGAGGTGGTGGTGGTCCATCCTACCCTAGCGGGGGTGGAAGACCCCCACCATTTGGAGGCAGCCCACCCCTTCCCAATGGCAGATGTGGACCCCCACCTTATGGTAATGGGCCACCTTATTATGGGAATGGACCACCTTACTATGGCAGCAGACCTACATTTGGTCTGGGTGGCCTATACCCCTATGGCCAGTTTCCTCCTGGAACACCCTATGGTCAGTTGATATAAGGTCCCGTTGGACCTTACACGCCTTATTCATACTATCAGTACTCACATCCTAACCCGTAGCTGCCCTTTTTGGCCACTTTGGACCTACCTGACCTGTCTCACCTCACCAACGACCCCATCTACCACAGAACTAATTGGCCACCCATTTTGCTGAAACTTCCATCAAATATCCCAAAATTTGATGGCAAGCCGAGTGAGGATCCTAAAAAACACGTGAAGACATACCACTTATGGTGTTCATCCAACTTCTTGATGGACGAATCGATCTGTCTTCATTTATTCCAACGGACTCTCACTGGTTCAGCTGCCAAGTGGTATATTGAACTACCACCTCATTATTTTCCTAATTTTGATTCTCTTGCTATGAAATTTTTGACTCATTTCCAACTTCCTATACGGTATGAAACTGGTACATAGATTTTAACCTCCCTCCGTTAGAATACCACTACTCATATCTCAGATCATATACATGAGTGGTGAAGGAGACGATGTCTCATTAAGGCTCCTATTCCGGATCAACTCCGAGTAGACTAGTTTACGAAGTCTCTCATTCCTACCATAGCATGGGATGTTTCCCTGGGTGGCACTATCATTGAGGAACAAGCCATCACTCGTGCCCATTTGCTAGACTTAGTCTATGCTCAATCTGGTACGTTGTTTGATATTCTTCCCGACACACCCCACAACACTTATGACCCCGCGAAACTACCCAAGGGACCCCAAGCTGATAGCATCATTGGATCCCTTCACACCCATCCTTCCTCTCAAACTGTTGGTTCATTGAACCCCCAGGGTTCTTCCCCATCACCAACACAGGATGGTCACGGCACCACCAAATCATCCACTCCTGTTGTCACCGAAGAAGTGAATTCTGTTTCAGCAGCTTCACCTCAAAATTCTAGTGGTAAGAAAAAGAACAAAGGGAAACCTAAGAAATCTTCTACCCCAAAGGAACAAAACAGCACCCCTGATGATACCAAACAGAAAATGAAATTGAAGTATCCTTTCCTACTGTGTGGTGATGATCACTTTTCTAAAGATTGCCCCCATAGAGATGAAGTTCAAAAGTTTCTTAAGGGAAAACCCACACCCGTAGTTCTCAATGATCCCTTCCCCACTCAAAATCAACAGTCGATTGCTCACACTTCTTCTTCCCAAGGAGAAGCATCCACCATTGCACATGTTCTCATGATTCGTAGAGAAACTATCAACTTGAACACCCATTCTCGTTCGTATGAATCCCTTCCGGCCAAGGAACCCGTTGGAAGTAATACTGAAAAAGATTCCACTTCGATGCCTGACATCACCATACCCGTTTCTCCTCTCACCATTCAGAATCGCTCGTTTGAGTCAGTGTTGCATCCACCCAAGAGAGCGATTAGAAAATCGGTTTTAAATCCTAATGCTTGGGTTGCTCAAAACTACAACATTGTAGAGGACCTAGCACAAGCTCCTTATGCTATGTCAATGCTCGAGGTCTTGCAAAACTATCTGAATTGGCGCAAGACTCTCCCTGCTGCCATCGGTGCAATAGACCCGGATTCATCGAATACCATCATGTTCCGGCTAGAATACTTCAAACTGAGGCTCTCCCATCAATTGGCATTTCAAGTTGCTACAAACATTGCTGGGAAGATAATCCATCATACCGTTTTAGATGAAGGAGCCTCTACGTTAGTCATGTCGATCGCATGTTGGAGATTCATTGATTCTCCCTAGTTGAACCGTTATCCTACCACTTTTAGAGCCTTTGACGGATGTGGCTTTCAACCTCATGGACTGTTACAAGCTTTACCAGTTGAGTTGGGGGGAAGGACTGCAACCCTTAATTAGGAAGTGGTTGCTGCCCCATTAGATTATAACAATCTACTTGGTCGTAATTGGTTTTACCCCATGATTGCGGTCGCATCATTTGTCTTCTGCATAGGACAATTCCCCCATCAAGGCCGAATTGTCACAGTCGACCAACTAGATTTCTGCACACCTTACAACACTACTCACCCGGGAGATAACGTTCCTTTGATTGGACAATCTTCGCAAAAGTATGAGAGTGTGAGGGTTGGCATCCTTAAGGATTCATCATTTATGGGCGTCTTTCTTACTTCAGATTCCTCAAACCATGTTGCCATGGTGAACATGATCTCCTCGCAGATTTCATCTATCCCTAACTCCACTGATTCATGGCTTGTACCTGATGAAGCCATCACATACCTGATTCGAGACACTATGCCTTTGTCACCTACTGAACTCACATACGAGGCTATCTGATCAGCACCAGAGGACCACTTAGCTGTAGCATCCACCTCCTGTTCTCTACAATGGACATCATCCGATCCTCTGCTACAGACTTTTCATTCTGACGAGTCCATTATGGAAATCATGAGTGCAGATGATCCTCTGTGGGAAGACCTCCATCATTGTTCATCTTTCCATCCCTTGTTGGATACTGTGGAGAACAGCATTCACACCATATTTACACTAGATGTCTACTCTGGCTCTTGGTCCTCGATACTCGCTTGTTGAAAGAACTCTTAAGGAAACTTAGCCAACATTGAGCCTACCACTTTGATAGACATTTTGGTTACTCCTGGTGTAGTGGAACAGATTCAGTTAGGCCAGAAGTGTTCCCAAGAAGAAGCCATCGCTGCCACAACCTTATTCAAGCAATTCTGAGATGTGTTCGCTTGGACCTACGAGCAGATGCCTAGGATTGACCCCTCCATTGTTTTACACGAAATTAAAACCTATCCCAACGTCAAACCTGTTCGCCAAAAGTTGCGATCGATACACCCTTAGAAGACTGCGGCAATCAAGGCAGAAATTGAGAAACTCTTGAAGGACGACTTCATTTACCTTGTCTCGTTGATAGAGTGGGTCTCAAACATCATCCCTGTTAATAAAAAACAAGGGACCATCTGTGTCTATGTCGATTATCGGGATCTCAACAAAGCTTGTCCTAAGGACAACTACCTGACTCCTTTCATCGACAATTGTGTTGGAAGTGTCATTTTTTCATTTATGGATAGCTTTTCTAGATACAACCATATTGAGATCCACCCCACTGACCAACACAGGACTGCTTTCATCTGTCCTTGGGAAACGTTTGCGTATCGCAAACTTCTGTTTGGTCTTAAAAATGCTTGCGCCACATTCCAGCAGGTCATGTCATATGCCTTCCATGATGTGAAAGACTTTGTGGAACCCTACTTGGACAACCTCCCTGCTGACTCAAAGCAGTGCGAGTTCCACTTAGATCATCTAACTACCATTTTCCTCAGATGCAAGCGGTACAATATCTATCTGAATCCTCACAAGAGTATTTTTTGTGTCGAGTTTGGACGCCTCTTAGGCTTTATCATCTCGAAAGAAGGGATCTGTATTGATCCCTCGAAGGTGGAAGCCATCATCACTCTTCCACCTCCAACCAACATTATGGAACCTCAGAGTCTGCAAGGAAGAGCAACTTATTTATGGCACTTCATTTGTAATTTCATGCAAAAGACGCAGGGTTACATGAGATTGATGAAGAAAGACGTCCCGTTCATTTGGGATGACCAAGCTCAACAATCTTTTGATAGTTTAAAACATGCCATTATGCATGCCCCTGTGCTCCAACCACCGAATTACTATCGAGATTACATTCTATATCTCGGCACTTCTAACACCACTATCACCATGGTTTTGGTACAGGAAGACCAAAATGACCAAGAACATGTGATCTACTATGCCAGTAAAGGTCTCATTGATGTTGAAACTTGTTATTCACATGTTGAGAAGATCGCTCTCGTGGCAATCATAGACGTGCAGAAGTTTTGACATTACATTTTGCTTCGCACCACCAACATCATCGCTGATTTGAACCCCATGTACCATGTTCTGACTCATCAGGTTTTTGGGGGCAAGTACTCACGCTGGATCGTGATACTGCAGGAATTTGATCTTCTTTTCGAAAAATCCAAGTCGAAAAAGTCTTTGGTGTTTACTCAGCTCATCTGCGACCTCCCCCATACCAATGTAGAATCTGAGCCCAATGACTCTTTTCCAAATGAGTCGTTGTTTCTTATCAGTACGTCTAATCCGTGGTGTGGAGATATCACATTGTATCTTTAAATCCAATGTTTCAGTCCTCAATTGTCTCACGATGACCGTCATCGAATACACCACCATACAAAGTATTATCTGATTATTAGTGACACTTTGTATCGTCATGGTATCGATTATGTTCTTCGACGTTGTCTGACTCATGATGAGGCTAAACACGTTGTGAATGACTGTCACACTGGGGCATGTGGCGGTCACCTCTCTGGGATGGCAACATCCCAGAATATTTTGCGCACAGGATATTATTGGCCGTCTATCTTCAAAGATTGTATTGTGACTATAAAAAAATGTCCTCCATGTCAACATTTTCATACAAAAAAGCGCACCCATCCTACCCCGTTACACATGGTTATTTACGTTGGCCCCTTCGCTAAATGGGGCATCGATTTCATGCATTGTAATCCTACCTCGGATGGGGGGAATAGTTACATCATTGTAGCTGTGGACTACTTTACAAAGTGGGCCGAGGCAATGCCTACATACACGAACGATGGCAAGACTGCCGCACTCTTCATGTTTAATCATGTAATAGCACGGTTTGGAGTTCCTCAAGCGATAGTTATTGACCATGGTTCTCACTTTATGAACCATATGGTTGACGAGTTGAGCGATAGATTGGGTTTTCTCCATGAAAAATCAACATCATACTACCCACAGTCCAATGGATAGGTTGAGGCCATTAACAAGGTCTTGAAAACTATGGTCCAATGCATGGTGGGTACGCACAAGGCCAATTGGCATAACATGCTATTCTCCACACCTTGGGCTTATCGAACCTCTGTTAAAATTGCCACTGGATTTACTCCCTTCCAACTAGTGTATGGATTGGAGGTGGTCCTTCCTATTGAGTGCGAGATTCCATCCCTCGATCTCGCCATTGGACTTTTCCCAAACACTATTGCCGAGGAAGAACGCTTCCTCTACCCATATAAGCTCAACAAGACTCGTCAGGATGCCACTCTTGCCAATGAGGCTCATAAGAAATGCATCAAAGCGCAATACGACAAGTCGGTAAAACCTCGCACCTACAACGAGGGAGATTTGGTCCTCACATATGACCAAAAACATGATAAGCTGGGGGCAGGAAATGTTTAATCCATGTGGCATGGACCTTACATAGTGAAACACGTCTTAGAGAAGGGAGCTTATGAGCTTGAAGACTATGACGGGATATCTTTGGGTGAGCCCCGAAATGGGCTCTACCTGAAGAGGCACTATGCCTAAATCTTTCACGCATAAGTACTTTTGTATATACTATACATGGCGTGTGTGTGTTTTTGTGTGGTGTGACACTTTGATTTATTGCATGTTTAGATCTTATTTCGTTTCTTATACCATGTTCTGTCTGCGTGTGCAGATGGCAACGTGCTATGGATTTGCGAACGACGCCAGCCGGCATACCCATAACCTTGCTTCGGCAGCCTGGGTACTCTATTCACCTACTAGCGAGCTCATCAGCTCAAGGGGAATGTGTCTAGGTTTCGCGACCAACAATGCTACAGAATATCAAGCAGTCATTGGAACCCTAACCGACTCTTTTCTTTGGGTATGGATCATGTTGTTATCCACTTGGATTCTCAACTAGTGGTCTCTCATGTTAATTGAGTCTACGCCATCTACTATCCCACCTTACTCTGTCTCTATAGATGAGTCCGTTTTCTGGAAAGGTCCTTTGAGTCCATTCAATACCTACACATTCCTTGAGACGTTAACACAGTTGCCGACTTTATGGCCAACTTCATCTTAGATTCGTACATTGCACACACATAAGCATATTTATGAATTGTTAAAAGTAGAAATAACATGTAAATAACTCATTTTATAAGAAAACACATAAACAAGATCACACAATTCATCCATTTAAAACACATAATGTATAAATCACCGAAATGTCTCTCTCTCTCTATATATCACCATAAAAAGTGTGCTGGTACAAAATATGAAGCCTCGTAGATTTCAGTAAGTACAAAAATATGAGGCCTCTAAGCTCTCAGTACATGATAACAACATCAGGTCTAGCACTTGGCACATACACCCCTAGTTCTAACAGCTCTATCCTGCTGGGTGTGGAAACAGTCAACTTCTCTCGCAACGCTGCGAAGAAGCGCGTAGATGCTCCAACTGTATACACCTGCATGGGCCGTGGTACCTCATCTACCGTCAGCTCGGGAACGTATAATGTCAACCCACTCAGGTTCACGTAGACTCCATCCATCTTTGCGATTGCTCCATGTACGGATGGAGCCATGACTGCTCCCTCTCCTCTCTCTCTCCTCGCAAGAAGAGAGACTCCTACCAGTCATACGGGGACCACATCTGCACACACGTTGTTAACTCATCAGCACTATAACAAAAAAATCATAAAAATACAAAACTAAAAGCACAAGGGTTATTGTTCTTACCTATGTCTCCCCATGCTACTCCCTCAGGAAGTGCCAAGTCTGGGTCATTTTTGTAATGCATACCATTGTACGGGTAATCCTCTACAATAAGCAACTGGCCCTCTAGCCAGCTAAAGAACTCAGTAGTACCATATGAGATGATGGGGTCGCCATCATATCAGGCCATCACCTTTGTCCATCTAGCCATGTGAGGATCCCTAGGATCCCTATCATCCAGTGGCACCTGCGGGAACAGAAGGGGAACTCGCTCCAATAAAAACAAGATCACTATCGACCCATAGGCAAACTATTTGAGCTCTCCCAACCGACACTTGGTCAGCTGAGCTTGA
Organism: Larix kaempferi; assembly: GCA_027924585.1. Taxonomy (NCBI): domain Eukaryota; kingdom Viridiplantae; phylum Streptophyta; class Pinopsida; order Pinales; family Pinaceae; genus Larix; species Larix kaempferi. The sequence goes on along the minus strand of BSBM01000915.1, from coordinate 631,596 downwards.
ATGTTTGTGAGGAGTCCCTCGCATCGGTTGAAGATCTTCGAAGACATATAGTCCTCGACATATAGCATCTGAGATTGAGTAGCCAAGTGAGGATCCTGACTCCCTGCTATCCTCGTAATGGTGAAAAGAATGGCACGCAATGGATGCTCTCGCACATCTTTTATGGGAATCTTACCACTAAAGGCACGAGCGTGAGAAATCCAGTGTTGTAGGATCATGTCCTCCACGGTCCGATCACTTCCCCGTGATCCAGTAACAAGCACATTGTCCCCCCTCCGAGACAATCCAGTCAGAAAGTAGATGTCCTCGACATCTATAGTAAGTACGTTCTCACCGATCACAAAAGACTGTTGAGTCGCATCCCAACATCTAAGTATATGCGTCAACAGGGGGATTTGGGATCTCATGCCCTGGATCTCAAAGAAATTTAGAAGACCACAGTTCCTTAGCACCGTCACCCACAATGGATCGTTTGCAATTTTCATATCATCTACCTCATGCTCCCGTTCACGCCACTCCAAGACCATTTTGGCTGCTTGTAACCTTCCAAAAGGAGAGTTTAAACATTGTTAATACTCACTTCAACCACTGAGAGGTCTTTTTTTGGGCTGGGATTGTTGGTTGGGTTGGACGTTTTTGCTGTCGCACCCCATCATTTATGACAGTCCGACGTCATCGCATTCCACCTTTGCGTGATTTGTGATGACCCAGGTTCGTCGCAGTTCCCGTAAGGGCCAACTGCGACGACCTGAGGATGTAATAGCCCTCCAAAAATCCACTCAAAACCCAAAAAAATGAACAAAAATAAAAAATGTAAACCACTACAATTATGTTGGATGTAGTTTAGAGTTACTTGCTCTGGATGGCTGGTGAAATGGTTGCTCGTAGCTCCTGGAATCGACAAGTGAATTTTTCTCTCCAAATGGCACTTCTCCTCCCAAATTTGGCAAATGGAACACTGGTGACTATATTTGGTTTTCGTTTCTAGTTATCAATAGAATGACTATTATTTTTTCAAATATTTTATGCCTTTAGGTCATTTGCTATAGTTTAAATCATTTTTTATTGCATTTGAACGCTTGGTTGACCATTTGACCTAGTTTTCAAGTGTACAGGAGTCATTAAGTGTCTTTTTACACCACTTTCGCGTTGGAATGATCATCTCTGGTATGAACACCCCTTATGTAGTTTTTCGTTATCTTTTCATTCATTAGATTGTAATTATTTAATGATAACGAGCTTACTCTTTGTTCTTTCTCATGCTCTTGAAACTATGAGAATAAGTTACCAAGTTATGATTTATCACTTTTCTGGGCTCGTTAAACTCCTACGAAAAAGGAACCCCCCCGAAGTCTATCTTTAAGCTCTTTTCAGGCTCTTGAAATACAAAAATATTGCCAAGCGAACTTGTTGCGTTCACGCTAGTTAAACAATTTGAATGGTCGTCTTCCTGGTGATAGTTTACCCCTTTTTTGGACCAGGGGGTACTACTTACGAAAAAGGTATACTCCAGCCAATCATGACTGGAAGAGTCCTCTCCCATGTTTTACCCTTTTTCGGGCGATGAGGATAACTTTAGAAAAAAGGACCATTGGAGTCTTCTTTAGTTCTTTTCAGACTCTCTAAACATGAAATGATGACCGAGTTTACCTTCTATGGACTCGTTAAACTTTTACATTGAAGGGCCCGCCATGGAACAAACCCCTCCTATCCCAGGTTCGGAAAATATTTGGGATTGGACTCATCTATGAGATGAGTTATACCGAGCATCTGGTTACCCTCATCAAGCTCGTAAAAAACACATGAGGCACTCATCGTTCATGATCAGGAAAAAGGAAAGATTTTATGTTACACCCTTTATCAGTGGCAGTACCTAGTCATTTCTTGAACATGGCACTCATTTGCATTTTCATACTACACTTGGATCATCCATTTGTCCTCGAGTTTCACCTAGTTCCTGAGTCTTGTTACTCCTTTGTGTGACTCAAAGAACGCTTCCGTCATTAGTTGGATTAAGAGTTGGTACCATAACTCGTCGAGTCAATACTGCCAAGGCATGCCATGCCCATGTTCAAGAATGATCTCACTATTCATTATCTCCAGTCAGTACACCTTCCATCATGTTGATCTACTCTGAGTCAGTCTTGCATGTTACTATACCATGCGATCTGCTCTACACATCCTTTTTCATGTTTCATGTCGATGATGGGGGATTCATCATGGACCTCCTTCGATGGATTCATCCTTGTCAAATTCAACACATCATCCGAGGATTGAATCTAGAAACCAACCAAGTACCTTGGCCCTACATGCCTCAATGGCAAGTTACCTTGCTTTCAACATGATTTTACATCATCAACTCTTGAAAGAAAGATTTCATCTCACGTTCGACTTCAACTCATTTATTCACGCTTGATGATATGTGCTGTGATACCTTGGGGATAATTGGCATCAATGGTGATTTACCTCGCACTTGTTAACAGTATACATCAATGACTAGTAATCAAGTGGTTTCTACCATGTTCGACATCAAGACATTTGTAATCACATGGATAGATTTGTATCATTGCAGGTTCAGCTTGAAGACCCTAGGGAGTCATGTTTTACCCAGGTTGCGATGGAGTTTATATTGAGTCATTTCACACGGATCCACATTTGTATTGGTCGTGGTTGTGTTACCATCTCATCATGGATCTACGCTTGTGTCTAGTAGCCATGATTGTGTTCAATCGGTCATTACTACCATGGATTTGCATTGTATTGGTCGGAAGCCATGTTGTACGTCATATGAGATTGTGTACTCAGAGTCAGTTGTACTATAGCAGTGTCCTTCGTCCGACAAGCCATTGCTATTCATTCTGTCAAAGCATTTCACCTATCCAAATTTCAACAGCTTCATGCTTTCGGGGGCATTCTGTTACACCTAAAATATTACCATTAAGAGACTCAGTGTTACATCCCTAAAGTTTCATTGGATAAGTCATTAAATTAGAAGAGATGCCATTGCATTCATGTTAGGTTTTGAGAGGTCGTCGTAGGCTACACTCATGCAACATGCAACGTCACACCTTACTCTCTTGCAAGGTGCGACAGTGTCAGTTAATAGGCAGGAAAAAATATTTTCTTCAAGAAGCCTGCTGACTTGGATCCTTATCCCCGACCTCTTGTGAGAACTGGCACTCGGTTCCTAACTTATTGGGAGGATCCCCTATCTCTCTCCTACCATATCTCAGCATACTATCCATGCCCTATCCACTTAATCCTATATAAGTGAATCTCTACCCCTCTCCAAAAAGGAGGAAGTCTATAGTGTCTACATGCTGGTGAAATCATCATTGAGAGATCTCTACTCATCCATTGAGAGACTCACACTTCCTTGGGAGGATATGGCATTTTTCTTGGATGGAGAAGGGCTGCTTCATTAAGCTTTGGTTGTAGTCATTCTTCTATGTACTTTCCTTACATTTATAGTAATATAAATGCTTTCCACCAATATTATTGTGTTGATAGTATTGCGTAGTTTACCTGCTTAACTGTTTACTTAGATCTATTATTGTATAGATTCTCTTTACTTGTTTGCATTGTTCTATGTATCTTCACAGGTCTTGCAGCTGAGATCTGACGACTGCAAGGCATGGATCAACATCCAAGAGAAAGGACTACAAGTTCAAGTTAAGACATCTACTAACTCGATCCTTAAATAGATCTAGGAAAAAGGTTTATAGTTTGTACTATTTGTTTTAGACTCACTTTGAGCTAGGGAGATCCGGCTCGCGTCTACTTGAGTGGATTGTCCGTCAAACAGTATGCCCCTATGCAAGACATCGTGTACACCACGCCTCCTCGCGGTGCTCTTTACCCTTCTTGAGATCTTGCAATTGAATTGTCAGATTCTTCAGTTGCGTCTGGATCTAAGACATACCGACTGCATTATCACCAACAGGTGAAGCCTCTAACCTCATCGCAATATCTAGATCCTCACTCATTGTTGCAATGTTTTTCTGCATCAATGGGAGTCTAATATGAGGTAGAAATGCCGCGATGAACCATTCCTTATGCTAAACGTCGCTCATCTCAAAGTTGACTCTCTCCATTAGTGTTTTAAACCTTTGGTAAAAATCCCAAACAGTTTCATTCAGATACTGCATTATCTCCTTTAGTTCCATAATGTATTGGGATTCAAACTTCGGTTTTCTAAACTCTACAATTAATCCTTTTCGAACTTCATTTAATGTCTTCTCTGGACTTCCCGCAAGAACTTGTACAAATTTCATGAACCAATCTAGGGCACGACCCCGAAGATTCGTCACCAATTGACCTTTCTTGGCCTCATCATCCGTAATCTGCTTAACAGTCCACACAACTTCACATAAAAACGAGTATTTCTCTAGGTTGTCAGTTCCGTTTCCATGGAACAGAGGTAAGTTCGCATCTTCTCCCGCCATCCTCGTCTTCCTTCCTATAGTCGTTGATCCGCTAGTAATTAAATGTTGTTGACATGATGAACATGGCAGTGTCAAAGTCGTATTTATGCCTGGTTGTGATATAGTGAGTGGAGTTATAGGTACGTTACTGTTCGGGTTTGGTTCTGCCTCTATCCTGGGCATAGCTTGGTTGTCCTTGTCGGCACTGTGAGTTTGCTTTTTCCCGTGTGGTCTTCCTTCGCGGTTTTGTGTTTCGATCACAATAGGACCTTCTCATGTCCTCTTCCTCTCCTCTTGTCGAAACATTGCTCCTCCAATCGTAAGACCCCTCTCCTCCTCAGCTTCCTTCATAGTATCGTCATAACTTGCACCCATCTACCCCATATCATTCCATTCACCTCCCCCCTATTTTCACAGTATCCAGAGCCTCATCCCACCAGGGTTCTTCTACTCGAGGTTCATCTTCAATATGCCCTTTTCAGAGATGAGCATCTTAATGGACAACTGCAGCGACAACAGAAACCTGCCTCCTGGTCCGTTGAAAAATTACCTTTCAGCTTTGCTATAATATTTTGTCGTATCAACTGCAAAGTTGGTGATATATCCCTCCAATATATTGTCATGCCAAACTTCAACATCCTACGATGCCCTGTTGTTGACTTCTCGCAACTGCTGGATCAATTATGGGGTCCAGGGTGTTGGCTCACCGCCTTGAAAATTTACCTTGCGAAAGGTCAGTTGCACCAACAACTCATACAAGATGATCAGGAATTCGCAAAAAGACTATTCATGTGGACTGTCATGTATGTACTTTTCCAACCACCAATCCATCATCAGTCCAGGGTTCTGATTCTCTTTTTCAGCAAACTCTTGCAACCTTTGTTCCAACCAATCTTGAATTTTTGGTCTTATCGGATGCCACAACATGTGCTCCCTTCACTTCATGCTATGGTCCTGGAAATGGAACCATTTTGTGACTCAAGCCTAGTCGACAGGGGTTCCTCACTCTATCGACACCTGAACCCACCATGATCTCCCTTAGCACTAGCCCAGATAGGTTTTACCTTGTCCAGCAACACCTGCGGAGCAGATGAAGTCTCACCTGAGATGTTCGAGGGAGATTTGATGGAACCACGTTTCCTCCAAATGAGGAAGGACCGTGTGTGGCTACTTATCGACTTTGCGTAGCATTACATACCAGATCTACTTATTCAACTTATGCATTAAACAAAGTCACAACAGCATTCAATATATCTCATTGTCAACAAAACTATCAATGCGCAAACATATCTAACAACATAACATCATTTGAAATAGGAAAACATCGCATCATTTATAGATTCATATCACATATCACATTCATAGCAGGAAAATAGAAAGAAACACAATGATTCTGCTCAAAACTCCATCATGTCATATTAGCCTTCGCAGTGAACCATAGATACATCAACATAAGTCTTATATCACATACGCAGATTCAACAAGACTAGAACATATCGCAATGATAATTCTCCCCGATCAAGCCTATATAGTACTAGCAATGCTACATCTATTTATAGGTTTATGCCATTACATTCATTGTCCACTTAGCCGATTGCCTAACTACTTTCTAACAAAATCTATGAAAAGGATGACATAAAACCCACATAATGCGGTCCAAATGACCCAAAACCCACATAATGTTTTCCAAATGACCCAAAACCCACATAATGCTGTCCAAATGACCCAAAAATACATAAAATACTATTGCCTTGCGCATTGTTTTCCCTTGTGCGCGACATCTTTGACCTTGTGCAGCACCTGATATGCTTTGCAGCTAACTCATCAAACCGCCCGTCAACAGGAACCAACCCAGTGGGAATTGGGATTACAATGACAAAGAATGTTGGCAATCATCCACATGCCGCACTTTGGGTGCTCGGTGGAGGTGAACGCTCAACAGAGGTGAACGCATGCATCAAGAAATTTCTTGTATGATTCCACGACCATTATTTGTGGCTTGCTAGAAACATCCCCACTAGCGTGGATCTTATCGCAAGGATTACCGGATTACCCAATATGAGGGTAGATCTGTCGCAATATTTCCAAGGAAAATACGACAAAAAGTTGGCTACAAAGAAGAAAACTAAGTATGGGGTGGAGAAAAACACCTGGGTTTACCTAGTTGACACAATCAATGACCGAGTTGTTAGGCTCACAACAAAATTACTGGCTATCAAGATAGTGCGGAAAAGTCACCCCAACCCATGCAATATTTCCAAGGAAAATACGACAAAAAGTTGGCTACGAAGAAGAAAACTAAGTATGGGGTGGAGAAAAACACCTGGGTTTACCTAGTTGACACAATCAATGACCGAGTTGTTAGGCTCACAACAAAATTACTGGCTATCAAGATAGTGCGGAAAAGTCACCCCAACCCATGCAGATCATGGGCAATCGCATCAATAGAGCAATGCGCGGCTGGAGTTCAGATGAACTGGTCATTTTTTTTATTAAATGAGTTGATGGAAGACGTAGTGGCAACACAGGAAGAGGGTAATCCTTTTACATACTCATGGATCTTACTATTAATTGTGTTGGTTGCATGGATGGAGCCACCACAATATCAAGGCATGGAAACAGAGGATGCCAAAGTGTGCCGATGGGCACAATATCAAAATCTATGGGTGTTGAATAAAAAAGACAGGCAGCAAGACAAAAATATTCAATTTTACATCTACTTGGAAGAGTTGTGAGGACAAGCAGTTAAGGTTCCGCGATTGACAAAGTTCGTGGCAACAAAGTATCAATAGATTGTGAGGTTCGATGTGGGGCCTCAAGCGATATTTATCCAAGAACATGCAAACCCAACAAAGCAGTGGTTAACAATGCATTATAAACTAACGGAGCAAGAGCTGGATGTCATCATAGAAGAATGGCCAAATGAATGGAAGACCCCGGTCAGTGATGACCAACTGTTGGATCCAAAGGATGGGAAGCCGACAGATGTACCAAAGATGCAGAAACAAAAAAAAGACTGAGAATATGAGGATGAAAGTGGGGATGATCAATCAACTATGGCAAGTCATGACACATTGACCAAAAATCCGATAGATTCAGAGTTGGAAGCACAATGAAAAGAATCCAGAACAAAGCACATAATGGAGAGAGGCGAGGGGAGTACCACTACTGGTCTCCTCAATGAACATACTTCTCAAAAAAATGCCAACTGTGGCAGAATAAAATAGATCCTAAGTGATGCAACATACAACAGATTACTTCCATCAAGTGTCGCAGTTACTACACACACTGAGTAATGCATTTATGGAAACAAGGGTGTAGCGAGGGCTTGCAGAGGCAAGTCCATAAAAAGTGCGACGATTTGACGTTGATATCGAAACTCAACGACAGATTGTACAGGTGCTACTTGGTGCGATCACTACATGAAATGAAGAGTTAGATGTCATATTATGAGGACAAGATACTATAAGCATAGATATGAATATGCTTCCTATGTTCATGCTTCATCGCACCCACATTGGGGTTAGTGAAGAAATCAATGAGCGAGAAGCACCAACACATGATCAAATGATCAACTACAAAAGACAGGTAATATGTATCGAAGCAGAAGTTGAACGACTTCGCAAGGAAAAAGAGGCAATAATGAATGAAAGGGAAAAGGCTATGGAGGACAAGAATAGATTGGAACATGCCATCTTGATAGCATGCGAGGATGTGCCGGAAATAGCCAAAGAGATGATCGCAGAGGCTAAGGCATTGAATCTGGGCGTAGTTATTGTGGATCTCATAAAATAAAATGAGGAATTCCCAACAAGGGTGGCACTGAGCACACCACCGAAACAAGTGGAAGCATGCAAGAACACTATCTAGGATGTTGCGATGGAGATCGAGGAATTGGATAAGGTAGCACAACACATTGTTGAAGAAGTATCACAATTTTGGGGTAGTCTCGTACAAGACGAGCAATTGCACCAACTAAATGTGCAACTTGGAGAGCCAGAGGCACAATTAGAAGCATTAAGGGGATTGCTAAAGGTAATGAACCTACTTGCGCAGATGACTAGAGCGACAAAACTGAAGGACTTGTAGCACCAGGTCAACAAGGTGTAGATGAGATAACAGATGAGGAAAACGTAGTTGGACGAGTTGTAGTAGAAAGTGGAGCAGTTGGAAGTCAAAGCTATGCCAGTATTGACGTGGCTCAAAGAAAATTTAGAGAAAGTGCAGCAGACAGGAGATGAGCATCTGACGGAGAAATAGGTTAAGGACTGCACAGTGATCAAAGTTGCAGTGAGGGAAGCTATCGAACAAATCAAAGGAACCTACAAATATTTCAATACACATGTGAACCCACCACCAACATCCGATTGAAGTGGCTCGAGGGAGAGCCACAAGTTTGTGTTGGGGGTCAGTTGGCACGGAGATAGTTCGTAGAATTTTTGGTACAAATAGAAACAAAAGGGACATGAACAAGACTAAATGACCACTCTCATAGCACAAAAAAGTGGAGAAAGCGAAGAAAATTGGATAAAGCATAGTTATTAGTTAATTAGTTAGTTAGTTAATGGGTGACTTTGTGAAGTGGACCAACTTTGTAATGGCTAGTGAGCCTATAAATAGAGGGTTCATTGTAAGCCTTTAGGGCAGTTGGATTGGATTATATTAGATATTTGATCTTTTGATCTTATATGAGTTTGATATGAGTATTTGAGCAGATGGTTCTGTGAATTTGTATCCTTGTGGTTCACGATGTATGTGTTAGGAACCCATGTCTTTACTTTGTTAGTATATTGTTGTTGGACGCATATGCTTTGTAAGTCGTCCCGTGGTATTTGTTGATCCATAGTTTGAGTTATTGTTGTTGGCGCATATGCTTTGTAAGTTGCCCGTAGTTTTATTGATCCATATTTTATATTGGCCCATGGTTTTGACTCATAGTATTGGCACCTAGACTTAGTATATAAGTGTGTCTTGAGGCCTATGAAGCCAACGTGAAGTTAATTGTATTGAGCTTGCTCAAAGGAGGTTTCCCCCTCGAAGTGGCCTGCGATCAATATAAAAGTGATTCTGAGTTCTGTTATTTCTGATATCTTGTGTATTTGCATTCATTAATTATTGCAGGTTCATCACATCTGGTATCAGAGCACTTTCTTGGGCTTGTTGGGTGGAATTTCTGCCAATTTTTTTTCGCATCTATTGCAAGTTCGGATCTGGGAATAATCCCTATCCGCTTAACTATGGGAAGTACTTGGGAATAAGCCCTAAAACTCATTGTGAGGAGTACCACAGGAACCCCAAAGTAGCTGGCCCATTGAGAGGACCTGCTAGTGAAAAGGGAAACGAACCCTACCTGATTGACTAGTTCCCACCCGTGAGGTAAACCAAGAGCTGTCGTTTGTGGCAAAGCGGTTATCAGTTTCACCTAAGCCATGGAGTGAGGGAAACTGCCCCAATATGCAAGCCGTCAGATAGCATTGGTGGCCGAGTGAATCCCCTGAACTGATAGGAAGCCGCGCATATCTGGGTTCCATGTCTATTTTCAGCTGAACTGTTGTCGATCACTTCCGCTCCAGATCCAGCCATTTCAAATCTATTCTGAAAGTCATTCCAAATACAGCCGCCATTTCAGATCCATCCATTTTCGATCCCTTTTGCGCCGTTGCAGATCCATCTATTGTGGATCCCTTCCGCGCAGTTGCCGATCCATTTCTGAAAAGAAAGAAAAAAAAGGAGTATAAAATTCTGTTTTTCGGCCATATCTCCCTTGTTTCAACTATGTTTTCCATTGTAGATCCATCTGTTGTGGATCCCTTTCGTGCAGTTGCCAATCCATTTTTGAAAAAAAAAGGAGTATAAAATTCTGTTTATCGGCCATATCTCCCTTGTTTCAACTATGTTTTCCATTGCGGATCCCTTCCGCGCAATTACCGATCCATTTTTGAAAAAAAAACAAAAAAAAGGAGTATAAAATTATGTTTTTCAGCCATATCTCCCTTGTTTCAACTATGTTTTCCTTGAAACTTCACTAACACCCCTGCAATCCCATTCTTCATATTTCATTCCTAAAGACCCTATCCGAAATTCCACTTCCCAAGACCAAAAATCCCACATTTGTCTATTTTTAGGGTTTTCCATAACTCCTTCAATTCTCACCCAAACGCCTTCAAATTTTGCCACTGTGTTCCTTTCCTAATTCTGCTTCTTTGTCCCTCTCTACCAAATTTTCTCATTCTTGCACCCCGCTTCTGAAATCCCCATGTTTTGCTTCCCTGTCCATTAGAAAGTGTCCAAAACCTAGTCAAACCCCAATTACCCATTCGAGTTTTTCCCAAATCCAAATTTTCATTTACTAAATAAGCTTTTGTTTTTGTTTTTCTATCCATTTCCCCTAGAGAAAAAAAAAAACTCTTGGTTGTGATTGTCACCCGCGCAGGAGCAACAACCATGGAGGAAGCACTTGCAGCCATCCAAACCAAACTCCAAGATCTGGATGAAAAATTTCTCAGCCTCCATCTTCAGCATTCAACCATGAACAATAACCAACAACCAGAATCTTTTGCAGCCTCCGAGTTCTCTTCTTCCAACAATTTTCGTGGGCCGAAGCTTGATTTTCCTCGCTTCAATGGTACTGATCTGACTGGATGGATATATCAAGCAGAACAATATTTCAGTCTGCATAATACTTTTGATGTCCAGAAAGTTCCACTTGCATCCTTTCATTTGGAATAGGAAGCCCTTCAATGGTACCATTGGTACATCAAAGCTCATCCCCAGCAAAACTGGACAGATTTTTTCCAACTCCTTTTGCCACAATTTGGTCCTAGTGCTTTTGATGACTTCACAGGCGCACTCACTAAACTTCACCAAACTAGCATAGTGAGAGAGTATCAGACAAAATTTGAGAAACTAGCCAATCACATAGAAGGATTGTCTGATGAATTCTACCGGAGTTGTTTTATCAGTGGTCTTAAGGATGAAATCCAGTCAGAGGTTAAAATGTTTTGTCCCAACACAATGATGGAAGTCCTAGGTTTGGCTAAGTTGGCAGAAGACAAGATTGCAGCTCAACGGCGCTCCAAACCCACTTTTGTTCCCTTCCAAAATATGGGTTCTCAATGACCTCCCATCCTGCCAGCTCCTCGACCAACTCTTATCAAGCATTTGTCTGAAACCAAGATGCAGGCACGCCGAGAAAAAGGGCTTTGTTATAATTGTGATGAGAAATTCACTGAGGGACATAGATGTGTTCAAAAAAATCTCTATCTCTTGGATGTGGATTCTCCGCCTGCCTCTAAACTTGGTGAAGAAGCTCCAAATACAGTAGATGATCAGGTCAACATTCAGCACCTACTTGTTGACACCCCATCTCAGGACGACCCACCTAAGAGCTCTCTCCATGCTGTAACCGATGTCACCATCCCACAAACAATGCAGGTCAGGGGATACTTCAAGAAGCTCCTTCTTACCATACTCATTGATTCAGGTAGCACTCATAACTTCATTGACCCTCGAATTTCCAAACAGGCTGATTGTTTTGTCCATCCTTGCTCCAACTTTGAAGTCATGGTTTCCAATGGGGGCACCTAACCTTGCAAGGGGAAGTGTCACAATGTGCGTATCTCTATAGAAGATTATAACCTGCACTCTGACATGTTTTCCTTGTCCTTAAGCAGCTGTGATGTGGTTTTGGGCGTTCAATGGTTATGCACACTTGGCCCCATCTTATGGGATTTTGCTGAACTTTGGATGCAGTTTTCAGTCAATTGGACACAACACAAATTTATGGGCTTACAACCAAGGTCTCTCTGCATCATCAGTTCACATCGCTTGGAAAAGATCCTTAAGAAGAATTCACATGGTGTCATCACTCAGCTCCATTCCATTCAAATGCACCCACCAGCAGTATCCACTACTTCCTGGGATCGATCTGTAGGTGTCTTTGTTGCACCAGTGGGCTTGCCTCCTTCACAAGACCTTTCCGGTAAGCATTTAGCTGCATCTCAACAGGAAATGATGGCTATTTTTCATGCAGTACAGATGTGGTAACCATCTCTATTAGGGAATTATTTATGCATCAAGACTGATCTCCAGAGTCTGGAACATTTTCTGGAACAACGGGTCTCCTCCCTAGCACATCGGAAATGGGCTACCCAACTCATGGGTTATGACTATGCGATCACTTACAAGAAGGGTAAGGATAATATGGTGGCAGATGCTCCTTCTCGCAAATTTGATGACCCGGTTTCTCTTACAGCTATTTCTCTGCTTGTTCCAAATTGGTTGCCATCTGTTCAACAGGGCTATCTCTTCTATGAACTCCATGCTTCTTCATCGGCAGGGCACTCTTGGTTCCTCAAGTCCTATGACCGGGAACAATGTAACTTCTTTTGGCAGGGACTGAAAATGAAAATTCACCAAATGGTGGTTGAGTGTGATACTTTCCAGGTCAAAAAGGGTGAAACGACACTCCTTTCGGGACTACTCGAACCCTTGCCTATTCCTACACAGATGTGGACAGGTATTTCTATGGATTTCCTAGAAGCGCTCCAGTGGTACAATACCACATCTAAAAAGACACCATATGAAGCATTTTATGGACAGGCATCGCCAGTTCTTCTTCCATACACGCTCAGCAGCTCCCCAGTTCAGGCAATTGACTTGGTTCTTTGAAACCGCAATCAAATTCTTCTCATTTTACAGGACAATCTTCACATGTCAAGAATTCGAATGAAACAACAAGCCGATCAACACCGTTCTGAGCACACTTTTCATGCATTTGATATGGTCCTTCTTCATCTACAACCTTCCAAGCAATCCTCCCTGAAACTGAAAAGGCATCAGTGGGCCGAAATGCAACCCGAGGATGCTACAGCGGAACCACTCCTTCAGATTCTGCATCAATTTTCACATCTAAAGCTTTGAGGACAAAGCTTTTTCTAAGGGGGAGGGGATGTTAAGAACCCATGTCTTTACTTTGTTAGTGTATTGTTGTTGGACGCATATGCTTTGTAAGTCGTCCCGTGGTATTTGTTGATCCATAGTTTGTGTTATTGTTGTTGGCACATATGCTTTGTAAGTCGCCTGTAGTTTTATTGATCCATAATTTATATTGGCCCATGGTTTTGACTCATAGTATTGGTGCCTAGACTTAGTATATAAGTGTGTGTTGAGGCCTATGAAGCCACCGTGAAGTTAATTGTATTGAGCTTGCTCAAAGGATGTTGCCCCCTCGAAGTGGCCTGCGATCAATATAAAAGTGATTCTGAGTTCTATTATTTCTGATATCTTGTGTATTTGCATTAATTAATTATTGCAGGTTCATCACAGTATGAGACATATTGATGAATAATGAGATGGACCATTTTTGTTTATTATGTTGTCTCTTATGAAATTTGTTGTTGTATGATTAGATATTTTATGTCGGAGTATCAATAGATTTGTGAATGTAGCAGTTATGATATCTTTCACAGAATTGTTAAGTAGGTTTCCATAGTATGTTGCTCATTATATCTGGTTAATATGCATTTACGATGATTTTGTGATGCGATTGCTAATTATGTCGATCTCTAAGTTTCATTGTGATTAAATCATAATTATGCATGTCCTATCAGACCTGTGGAAACTTGGTTCCTGTAGCCCCCTTAAGTGCCTCAGGTGAGACCTCACTTACTCTAAGGATGTTGCTGGAAAGGTTAAACCCTTTCTAGGCTGGTATCTATGGGATTTTGAGTTGAGCTCTGCTAACATTGTTCAAAGTGAACCCCTATCGACAGATTTGCGTCAACATTCTGCAGACACTTAAGATAATTGTAAGGGTTAGGTACTTTGAGGGACTATTGAGCAGAGAAATAGTAGGAATTCCTTTTGTTATGTGGGGATGTGGAAGAGAGTTCCATGGATGAGATGGATGGATGAGATCCCTATAGTTATATGTGTTGAGTACGTTGGCTAAGCATAAGAGAAAATTGGTTATGCTGAGAGAGAGTGCAAATTGTAGGTGTTTCCTTTTCCCTGATGGCCTCATTCCCAGATTGGGGATGGTATCAATATATGATGCCTACGAATGGATGGAAAATCACTCTTACATAGTCAATTTCTTGGATATTATTCTATTAAGGATAAGTATTCTCTTTGTCTATGAATGTAAAATGATTTTATTCAATTCCTATGATGAATGCATTTTCATATGCATGATGTGTGTGTGGATAGTACTTTCATTCCATTTTATTTTTATATTCATGAAAATGCATATGTATTTTTTAGGTTATGTTTCCCAATGGGTGGATTAAATTGGATATGAATATGGATAATGGCCAATGGGGAAAAGTTTGAAAACATGAAATTCATATCTACCCCCTCCTATGGTTGGAAGGATGGATGAGGACGCTACATTATATTGCATGCTTACTTAGAGGATCAATGATTCCTTGTTAATTTGTAAGCATGTAGCTATGATATATGCACACAGACACACACACACACACACACACACACACACACACACACACACACACACACACACACACACACACTCACGCACATGCACACGCACACGAAAACGCACACACACACATGCGCTCGCACGTGCACACACACACACACACACACACACACACACACATGCATGCACGCGCACGCGCGCGCTTACTAAGTAAGTCGAATGAACCTTGGAAAACACCTCTTTGGGTACATGAAAACCTTCCTACCAAAAATGGGGGTAAAATACATGTAGAATTATTTCTTCTTCTATTTTTGAGATATAATATACAATTTGATTGTTAAGAGAAACTAGCTCTAGAAATTGATTCACGTTATCAACATCTAGATATTTCCACAAACATTTGTGACTCTGTATAAATTTGTCATTTTCCATTGTTATTGTTGCATGAGTTCCTTGTGACCTTTGTTCCAACTTTCATTTTGATATTATGTATGACGCGGTCCTTATATAATAAACAAATTCATGAAGTAAAAAGGTACACGTGCATTAGTGAAGTGAATTATTGCATCTACTCTAGTGAAGTGAAACTATGTGTTTATTCATTTAACCTAACCTATTTATTACATGACTTGTCAAGCTTAAGTCTCAATGAACCTACTTCCTATAAACATATTCACATTCTAGAAATTCATAATATGAGTGTGTTATTTACAACTTGGATGGCATCTAAAATGTCCACCAAGTTGATGCACTAACCCATGATATCAACTAAACCATCCCATTAGGATCCCTATAGTCATCATTATGTATTTACATAATCATCCATTTAAAGGGAAAGCTTACAAGACTAATTTAAATAAAGGTGCCTAGCTCATTCAAAAATTGCTATGAAAAGTTTGCTTGCTTTAAATTTTAGAAAGTGGAAAAGATTGTTTTAATAACATTGTGGGATTCATATATCTATATAGATCTTCTTTCTTCTACTTGTTTTTTAGAACTTTAACTCCCTCAATAAATATGTAATAATAATACAAACATGTGAACAATTTATGGCTTGTTTGAATGTGGGGCGATGTATATTTAGTGTCTTCCTATATAGATGTATTAATCATTGTTTCAATCCTATTAGTGTCTTTATATCTTGGTGTTTCCCCTTACTATCCTTGAAATTAAAGGAGAGGAAAGTGGATGCTAGTTTTAGAGTATGATATAGCTCCATAATTAACTTATTCTAAGGATATGACCATGGATGTTTTCATAGTGATGAAACATAGTGTTAAATATTTTGGAGTTTCATTTTGTAGTAGTTTAAAGAAAATATCAATGTACGTTTTGAGTGGACGCTCCACCCATATTCAGGATCATTATAGACCAATTGTGAATAGAAAAGAGTAAGGTGAATTAACCACAAGGTGCATGAAAAAGAGAACATGTAGGAAAAAATGCAACAAATTGGGAATAAAATAAAATTCAACCTAAAATATGAACAATATGAGAAAGATTTAAGAAAAACTCCATGTATGTAAACAATATACCTCTAGATCTGATAAATTGGTGGTATCTTCTGAAAATGGAAATCTTTTAGAGTGAAGTGAAAAGAATTACCAACTGAAATAAATGCTTCAGATGTAATGAAACAACTCTCTTTGCCCAAAACTGCATAGAAATAGTGGATTCCATAATCCTTTGATGCGTGCATCCACATTGATTCAAGATCTAGATCAACAATGGAACCGGTTCTTCATAAGTGCTCTGATACCATGTTCAACTAAAATATGTTATTTCCACAAAGGTTGAACACCTTAATCAATTGCTCATGCATGAAAATTATATATCAACAGAATGATGTTGCATGTGCTTAAAACCAGCAAAGAGGGAAATTATCCGTGACACAAGCCAAATAGATACTTGAGGCAATATATTAATACATAAGGAAAAAGTATTTACATATGACTTTCTCACAATTGATCATCAAGAAAATGATCCTCCATGCTCTTTAAATAATTATCATAGAACAATCAGGCATTATACCAAGGATCAATAAACATTAAGATTGAGGGTAAGATGAACTATCAGATCACCTTATGTCTTGAACATGTCATGATCGTCAAATCACATCAGTACAAATGCATGCTAACGCATTCTAGAGAAATATACTTTACCTAAAGACACTTTAGACTATGTTTATCTTAATTAAATCCCAAGTGTTTAAATTAATATCCTAACATGTGGGAGAAACAATGTATCTTTGGAAGTTTATAATATCATTTTCAATAGTTGTTGCACCACTCCATACCATAACATCGAGCAATAATATTTTCCAATGGGAAAGGATAAACAGAGGTATTTTGAGAGGCTAAAACAAAATATTAGTCAAGCACCATTTTTCTCATTGCCCAATTTTCAAAGGCTCTTCGAGGTGGATATATATGCAAGTCGGTATGTTATGGGGGTGATCTTGATGCAAGGAGATAAGACAATGTTTTGATTTTGAAATATTTTAGGGAAAATACCTAAACTAACCATCATATGAAAACGAGATCGATGCTCTAATACATGCTAGTAAGAATTTAAAGCACACATTGATTGACATGGAAGCGAACATCCACATCAATCACCAACTGCTATAATATTTCTAGGCCTACAATAAGCTTCAATGAACAAAATGCTACAAGTGAATGGTATTTTTACAGTGATTTGATCTTATTTTAAACATCAGAAGTTCCATACCAATAAGTCAATAGACATGCTTTCAAGGCCACCCACACTCAAAATCACTACTTTGGGTATAATTATGCACATAAGATGAGAAATTCAAGGAGTTATTTTAGAAACTACAAGGCCAAGTTTGTGAAAAATGAAACAACAAGTTTAACTACCATCTTGAGGATGGTTTCCTCTGCAAGTTGGTTAAGTTTTTTGTTCATAAATGAGAAAGATTGTAACTTCTAAAAAAGGCTTACACCTCCAAAGTTGTAGGTTATTTTGTTTTTGAGAAAACATTGGCCAACTTATTAGAAGATGCATACTTTATTGTACAAACAAATGCAATAATAAGAAGCATTGTCTATACCATCCCTTGTACCTACTATGCCTTGGGAGAGAATATCCATATATTTTATGGGTGTTTTTCCAAGAACTAGGGAAGGATATGATTATTTATTTGTGGTAGTGGATAGGTTTAACAAAATGTGCATTTTAATTCTTTGTATCAAGGATAATATGTAGTGACCTAGTTCATTGAAAATCTCTAGGCAAACTTTGGGATACCAAGGAGCATCATCTCAAACATAGACACCAAGTTAAATAAATTTAAATATTTCCATCCACAAATGGACATGCATATAGAAGTAGCGAACATGACTTTAGGGGTTTAAAATCATAATAATCCAAGGATATAGGGTAAAATTTGATTTATTTTCAACACTCTTATAAAAGAGAATTCCACACCTCCATTAGTGGAGTCCCCTTTGGAATGCCTCTCCTTAACTAACTCTATTTCTTGTAGGATTAGGAGGTTAAACTTGGGTTATTTATCAATTTTATGGTCATCTTACTCATTTTTATTTATGCATGTGGCATGTGGAATATTCTTTATTAATGATAAGTATTTAGTATTCTTTGACTAATTTTATTAACATGTATATTATGGTATTGATATGATTGAAGTATGATGAATTAATGAACAATGTTTTGGATAGGTGGATGGTGTCATTTGATCTTGCGATGGTAAATGATTACTAATTTTGTTAAGCAAGAGTGATTTATAACATATGAGGCAAACCTATAAAGCTCTTGAATGGATTAAATGGTGGAGACATATTTAAACCACGATCATTCCATTTGATGATATTTTGCTTATCTTTCACACCTATGCTGTGATATGATTTCATTGATCTTAGTGATGCAAGAAACTGATATTGTGCTAGTTAAATGTGTCTATGACTCTCTAGGAGAAATCCAAGATGGAGTACTATAGTAAAACTCATAGATGATAGATTATAAGTTTTAACATTTGATTTTTCTTTGCTATTTATGTTATTGATCTACTTTATATGCATATGTCACCTCATATGTAGGACATAGGGGTGAATCCTTGATAGACATGGCTAGCATATGGGTGTGGGATATTACTTGAAGGAGTGGGTTTGTTTTCATGGATATGAGTAGAGATGCCCTTGATTGTGTTCTTAGTTCCAAGAAAAGGGCACATAGTCTCTTTGAAGTTTTCAATTATAAGGAAGTTGGGAAGGCCATCAAAACCACCACTATTAACTAATGGTATAACCACCTTCTACAAATTAGAATAATGTAATCGTGAAACAAAGAACGCACTTTAATGTATGAAGATTTAGTACCTTATTTAAAGATATAAGACTTTAATCCCAACAAAGGGTTTTCCTTTCAATCTCCTAAATACCAACATGTGGGTGGGACTAACTTCTTGTTTGTTTGAAGGACATAATCATCCAAAGGATGAATCACCATTAACTATTGACCGTTTGATCATTCTATTCATAGGTCAAACTATTTTGAAACAAAAGTGTATCCACTTTCAATCTTTTGAGCTTTGATTTGAAGTTTGAACATGTCAATGATAAGATTGATATGACGTCGAAAGAAATGCATTCCTCTATGACCCTAAATGATCATATCTATGAGTAAAGGCATGTCCATTCCCACCATCACCTTGCTAAAAAAATTATCATTCTTAAACATATTGTCTCTAAAGATATTTGAATTTTAGACCTCTAGTATCTAAATGAAAAATCATCCACCTTACGAAATTCCTCTAAGCTTCTAATGGCTATCTTATTTCCCGGATCAACAAATCCTTTTACTAGGTTTTGATCCGTTGATGGGCTTATATCCCACTCAATTCACCAACATCAATCCTATGCAATAATAAAACTATGCTTTGTCTATGTTCTAAGTTGTCTTATCTCTGATGTGAATAACACATTCAATAACTACAATAACTCCATAGGAACATTAGCAATTATCAAATATGCATCTAAGAAATAATGATCTTAACTTGAAAACGACGATACTAAGCCAAAATATCAGGAAACAAACTTTGATCAAAATATGAATGTGCTTATGTAGCCATTTAAGGAATGATCTATAGTTGCACTAAATGACTTCCCTTATATAATAAATTGGCTAGGAGAAATGATCTTAATATAGCTGCTAAAAATTGGGGTTACTTATCGATCTCTAATTGCTTGTTAACAATTAATTAAGTATGCAGTCCCCCTATGTTATGTGTTAATAATCAAAGCACAATTCCATTACACTATATGATTTTTTTTTCCTAGAAAAAAAAGCGTAATTTCATTTCATCTTATAGAGTACGAAATTACATTGATTGTCTTCACTCTTAGAGAGTGTCATGCTCCATTACACTATATGATATATGAAGGGAGGTGGAAATCATTTAATACACCAACAACCAACATAATAATTCACTAAGCCAATGAGTAACTAATATAATACATGAATATGGTCTAGTTGATAGAGAGAGCCAGGTAGCAATGAGGTGAATCTCACCCAACACTTGGTATATAGTCTAGATAATCATTAATACACTTATCAATAACTCTAAAGAGCCCAACAATAGTTAAAACATCCACCCAATAATTAAAAACATCATCAGTGTGAGAGAACATGCTGAGTAAGAGTAAAAATGCTCAACATTAGATAAAAAATGACATGGGCAATTCAAATTCACCTTAGGAAAAGTAAATTCACCCAGGAATCCTTAAATTCAATTAGGCATTGAAGAAATGTTTTAGGAATGAGAGAAACGTAAAGAGAATTAATCATGTGGTGATTAAAAACGCTAGGGATCCCTTAAAACATCCAGGAAGTGTATAAAATTACCTAACAATGGAGGAATTAGGCCAAAAATAAACAAAAATACCCTGGTAATGGGGAGAATGCCTCGGGAAATAATAAAAAACCCAAGCAATGGAGATAATTCACCAAGAAATAAGACAACCAATAAGGAAATAGAAAAAACACCTAACAATCAATAAAAGCACACAGGAAAGTGAGAAATTTACCCAACAGTCACTAAAATGATTTTAGAAACTTATTACCTTGATGAAACAACTTTGAGATCTCAATCGTTGATTTATGGGCTTGGAGTAACATAAGACGACGTGAGGAAAAGAGTTGTTGGGACCTCCATTGCACAACAATAACCAACAATGCAGTAAATATACAATTTTGTTTTCATCATTTCCGCATTCACACTTCCATAATTCACTGACAGTAACTAATAACACACATGAACTTCCATTAAAATCAATGGCATTAATTAAAAATAAAATAGGATTAATCTACTAAGAACTTAATGGACATAGTATTTTACCCTTGAAACCCAAGTGGGAAAACCAACATTCAATTGTTTCTCATTATTTCATTTCTACAATCTCCAGATTACAATGCAGTTTTGGGCTCTTTGACGGGCAACAATAGGAAAAATATATTTGACAAACTAAGTGAAAGGAGATATAGGAGAGATGGGGGTACTGGTAAAGCCAACAACCATGGATTTTCATCTCCCACTCTCCTCTCCTATTTTTATTTTCTAATTGAATTAAATCTTAGTTTCTTTTCTTTTCCTCTTTTTCTTATTCACATTTACATTTGCATTATCTTTAATGTATCATCTTATATTTATTCATTTCCAAAATGCATTATAGGTACTAAGTATTACAACCATTATTTGGTCAAGTCCATTTTTAGATCATGTTCTCCTCTTAAAATCCAAAACCAAAACTCCCCACTCCACTTCTCCATCCTGAGCTCAAATTTATCTTCCTTATATTCAAGGTACTGATCATATGTCCAAGATTTTTTAGAAAGAATATAAAAACCTTATGTAATCCTTAGAATATTCTCAAATAATTATTCAAAGATGTCAAAGATAACCTAAACTAGTGCCATTGTCAAAGTGTTTACCAAACTCCATTTCCCTATCCTTACATTGGTCAAATCAACTGATCTATCCAATCCCACCTTAAAAAACACATAGTTGTTACCGTTATCAATTGCTTGAACAAATAAGCAATTGCCGAACACTCTAATAGCACTAAGCATCTCATTTATTTTAATCACACAAAAGTCCTAACATCCACTCCTCATTATTGAAACTACATCACCATATATTCCCAAGAAATTGAAAAACAACGTAATAATTTTAATAACAAACATGGGTAAAAATTAGACACTCCCAATAGCTCATTATTCGATCTTTATTAAGTTCTTCTTCGAGTGCATGTTGTCTTCAATTTATGTCCTAATATCCCAACTCCCTTTTCAAATCGTTTATTTTCTTAATTTATATTTTGCTTTAATTTTAATGGTTTCTAATTTCTCTTTTTCATTTCTTAACGTATTTATCTAATTTTAACTAATATTATTACTTACCTCCATTTCTATATTAGCCCCCTTAAATAAAAAAGGGTAATTTATTCTTCCTTAAATTTAAATACTTATAAATCTCATCCCCAAATTACTTATGGATTGTTTCTAAAGAGAAACCAAAAAAAATATAAAAGAGCCTCATAATTATTTGAACATGCTTTAAGTTTCTTTACAATCCTTTAGGTTAAAATTTGCACCGAGCCAGGTACAAACAACATAGTTGAACTGTTTACTATATGGTTTCTATTAAAAATGACAAGAAATAATAGAAAGAAAAAATGATAAGTATTCGGTGGCTTGAAAATTGATGCTGAATTGGGTTAATATGAAATAAAGAATCAATAATATACTACTTTTGTAACACCTCGGTTTTGACCATTGATGTAATGATGTAAATCTGAATGATGGAAGTAATGTAGGATGAACAAATTGTATCTTGAAACATATTAAATATAGTTGGTTGTGACAAAGGAAAATGATAGAAGAACGTGGGACTATGAATTCACCAGTGGAAAAGAAAAAGGGCACTAAGGATATCCAAATGGTGTTATAATATGACCCTAGTTGTGTAAACTTAAAAGTACTTTAACCATACCTTATTCATGTATGCCTTTGATAATTGGAATCTTATGATTAATCCCAAAATTTAACGAAGGATTAAGTGGCTTATGTTGTGGCGTGTGAGTCTTGGGGGGGGGGGAGACCACATGGTAAATGAATGCCATGCGCCTTAAGTTTCCATGCAGGAAAAGCTAGACACATATTTTTCCACGGGGGATATACTGGAACTCGGGGATAGGAAAACTCTATGTCTCTCACGCTTACCTAGACATAGGGAAAGTCAATTGCTTGGGGAATTTATCAATCAAACCATTTTTTCCTGGTCGAGTGCGGGTGTCGTACTGAAATTCGACTGTGAAAAATTATTAGGATTTAACTTCCATATTTAACCATGATTCGTTTCCTGTTAATTTACAAACTATGCATGAACCTTTCTTAGAGATAATTCTATTAGAATTTAGATTGCACAATAATCACAACACTAGGTTCCGATACATGTGACAATCCAACCTAGATCTAGATAGCAAAAACAATCTCACTTAGATATATTTGCACAAAGAGATAGCAAGAATAGAGATGAAATATTGAATAGAACACTAGAGGAAAATCACTCAAGTGGGAAGAATTCCACTCTGATATTATTCATTAACATGAGTACAATATATAGATTCTCTCAAGAGACAAAATCGAGAGGCTTAGTGGCAAGTTGAGTAGCCCACAATAATGATGCTTAGATTGGACCAATTCAACCATCAATGACATGAGGCCTAGTGTAACTCAAATATTGGGCCATAATGAGGTTCAATGAACATAGATGGACCATGAGGAGGTTAGGCTAGTCAAAATATTGTGAAAGGTACCATTATGAGGGCACATGGGGTGATTAGTTAGCTAAGTAGTGTCCATTAATGCACAAGTTGACCAAATAATTAAGAGAGCACACTCCATCTCCTTAAAATAGGGAAATGAAACCACTCCCACATAATGCAAGGTAGTGGGGCCCATTGACACCTAAAATGGTGGAAATGAGTGGATAAGTGGACAAACACGGATTCATGGATATATCACTAGTCTAAGGTGGTCAAATGTGGACAAACTATGCTCCAAGACACTAGACTAAGCACTAGAAGGCCAAATAACGCTAGGTAGAACAACTTGAAGGCCCATGGCATGTATATGATGGGAGTATTATTCTAAAACAAATTGGACATAGTTTACCAGTGATGGCCTAGTTTAAGGTATTCCACTATTTTTCCCTCGAATAGTTATTGAGGAAGAGGTTACACTATTTGGTTGAAATTGGTTGATGGGAATCATTTGATAATGGTGGCCTAGTGTAAGGTAATCCATTTTTTTGCACTGGAAAAGATATTAGGGAAGGAACAAAAAGCTATGCTATTGGTGTCAAATTGTTGAGTGCCAAAGTCTGAGAGATATCCTAGTGAGGAATTATTTTATGCACATATTCTCTTCCCTATTCCCATCAACCTTGATATTTCTACAGGTGAATTGAAAGTCCCAACTCGAGGGTGGAACCTTGTTGAGAGATTGATTAACAAGCCATCCTATGGTTCGGTGGAGTGTACCTCACACATAGCCAATTGCTTAAGCTACTAATTATTCAAATAAGTGTTCCTACTCTATTTAAACCATTTTATTTACTATGTATATGTTGTATATAATGAATAAAATGATTCATTAAGGAATTGGAATTAATTGTTCCCTTGAATTTACCGAGTTAATTGTAATCTCTCTTCTAAAATGGTTCTAGTGTTATTAGGAAGTTTGGAATTGGTTTCCTCTTATAGAGGAATGTTTTGTGGTTACTTTTCTTTTCTTTTGAAATATTTGGGTAAATACTATGCATATTTGTTTGATATTTATAGTTTGCATATACTTTTGAATCATAAGAATTATTTATAAATATTTTTCCCATCATTGGAATGCATCTTATGAGAGATGGTAGTAATGCTCTGTGTTTCCAATGCCATACTTGACTCGAGAATGCGTTGAAAGAGCAAGAATGATTTGTGTGTATTTGGAATTGTGTTGGTAAACATTTAAATAACATTTATTTTAGAAATGCTTTGCTATTGTCTTAAATTAGTCAAAATACATTGCATTTGGCAAGAACTGAAATGTCTACGATTATGTTTTGAATATATATAGTTATTCTAAAATCTAATTGGAAAATAAATGCAAATATAAGTTTATTGCATTGGACAAAAAATTGAATTTCCAACATTATGTTTTGAATATATATATATATATGTATTTGGAAAAAAAATAAAAATATTATAAGTTGAGTTTGCATAGTAATGGATACGTTGAGTTACCCAGTAAATTATTTATAGAATAATGTTAAATGATTATTCAACTTTCATGACATGGAATGATGTTTTTCTTATGATCAAAAGCCTTATCAAGGCTATCTTTGGAAGCTAAACTTATGTAAAAATCTTCAAGCCAAATTAACTTAATGCCTTTGTAAATAGTTTAAGTTAAAATGGTTTGTATGATTTGTTATTCAATATAGATTTTATGCAAGCCAAATTAACTTAATGCCTTTATAAATAGTTTAAGTTAAAATGGTTTGTATGATTTGTTATTCGGTATAGATTTTATGTCTTGGTCTATTTTTCTTTATGAATTAGGCTAATTTTCATGGGGGTAGAAGATGCCTTCCATTTTTATGTAAAATTTTAAAAGCACAAGTTAGTGCTATCACCTTGTATATGAAAACGGTTGTTTTTAACGTCGTAAGAGGTTCCTTTTTTGGTCCACCCTTGGCGTATTCATGCATGACCCAGCCAATGATCCTATGATACCTCTCAACTATTAATATAATGTGATGGATCACCGTGAAGGAAGTTATGAATTTCTAGAGGTGAATACTAGAGCTCATCAACTTGCAAAGGAATCTTTGTTATGGTAGGAAGAAAGTAGGGAAAATTATTAGTTTAAATTTAAAAAGAAATTGAAACAAGGATGTGATAGATTAAGATAATTGAGATAATACTATAAAGATGTGATCAACCCTAAGATGTGATAGAATTTAAGATAATTAAGATAATACTATATGATTTTAAAAGATCAAAAATATATTTTTTGGATATTTAATTTTGAATAATTTTTAAAATGTAGATGAATGAAAGAATTTGTTGTCTTTGTAATATTAAAAGAATTGAAAATGAAAATCACTTTCTCACATTCCCAATAGAATACAATTTCCAAATAATTTTTATAATATTCCTCATCTTCCTAACTTGTGACTAATGCAATTTCAAAATATGCTACTCAGTATCGGCTGTCTAGGTATCGTTAGGCATATGCGAGAAACCAACCATAGTGGCTGTCCGGATCCCATTAGGTATACTATTTTTACAAGCAACCTTGAATTTTGCTAACATCACATATAGGTAATGGATATCGACTCCGCCACTAAGTGGTATTACCAGTCATTCCGGAGGAGCTGCTGATCTAGTGATTTTTAGTCTTCATCTATCGGGTGATTCATCCATTTCAGGTGCTATCAATTTCATAACTACTATCTTCAATATGCGTGGGCCTGGAATGACTATGCATAGATTACAACTATATATAATTTATTCAGGGTCTGGCACACCTTATGAGTTAATCCCTCATGCACCTATATCTTATTCAGACATCTCGAAACCAATGCTAGGACCACATGCTTAAGCCGTGCCTTAAGAGTGCTTCCCGTTCAGCAGAGATCTGCTGTAGTGACACTGTTTGGACTCAATTAGTGCGATATTGTGACCATCGCTACAAGGACCGGTTGGGAGTGAGACTCTCAATGGATCGGCTGCCTATGGCCTGCTGGCTATAAGCAATGGTAATCACTTATTTTATGTATTTCACAGTCTCCATTGCCAGCAGCCGCACAGCTTCTTTGCTTCAGCTGGAAAGACTGGATCCCATTTCCTTAACCGAGTTGCAGGTTTGGCAAGTCCACCTCGGCCGGGTGCTCTACGGCACTCTCTGCGCGGAGGCCTTCAGGACTAGCGGTATCATCATGACTATGCTTGAGGACGATAATGGCGATGCCGTCAGGCTGGCAATCTACAATGCGGGTCGCAGACGAACATGAAGAGCCTTTACCCCAGCGGAGCGAGGTTGGCCATCTTAAACGCAACGGAGACGGATGCCTCGGCATACGTATCGACAATCCTGCCAACATCGAGATGCATGTGACTCAGAAGTCGAACTGTACCGAAACCCTTCCGATGCGTACGATATAGATGTATTAATGGAGGCAATTTTCTTGTTACCGTAATTTAGCCAATCTCTATAATATCTTCGTATGGCAGAATTGTTCCTTATTCGCTGTTATTTCACGTGTATTCAATAATTATTGAAATTGAATTAGATGTGGTTGGAGTGCAAATATATTCCACTTGTCTGTGTAATCATTCTTAATGGAATGGAGAAGAACATCTAGAAAGGCCTTAGATAAAGTCTAGGATTTGTATGTAGATTGATAATTTTTAATTTAAAAAAATATATTAATATTTATATTTATATATTTTTAATATTTTAATAATGTTAGATATTTGTATTTATAATTTTTAATATTATAATGATACTAGTATGGATATTTATACTTTTTGAATATTTTACTAGTAATAAATTGTATTAATTTTTTTATATTAACATTATTAATTGCATCGAGA
Organism: Larix kaempferi; assembly: GCA_027924585.1. Classification (NCBI taxonomy): domain Eukaryota; kingdom Viridiplantae; phylum Streptophyta; class Pinopsida; order Pinales; family Pinaceae; genus Larix; species Larix kaempferi. The sequence continues at coordinate 604,042 of BSBM01000915.1, read as the reverse complement.
GAGGTGCCAGCCAGTAATTATGAAAAGTAATTAAAAAAATTCATATTGGTTCATAAAAAAGTTACAATAAGTAATTGAAAAAACTCATCTTCAACTATAAATTAAATTAAAACTTAAATCCTCACCTAAGCAAGAGAGGAATCAAATTTCTTTAGCTTAAGATTAAAAAAGAATTACATGTCAAGAAATTGGATCCCACTCGGTACTTGATATATCTAAGTTTAAAATGGATCTATGTTGATGGGTTAATTTTCATAAGTTTTTGAGCATTAGGTATGGGTCTCATGGCCCTAGACATGGTTAAGGAATGTAAGATGGGCCTTAGGACCTAAAGGAAGCTTCTAGGTATCTATATCCATGAATGACATGTTGAACAACTACAATAGACATTTCCATAGTATCTTTGGCCTCTGATTGGGGTTTTTTGTCGCACAAAGATAATTTTAAGACTAATTATAGGTGTCAACACCTTGGAAATGGTTGGAGAGAAAGGAGCGGGATTTAGGTCCTAAAGGAAATTTTAGGCATCTTTGGCTAAGAACAATGCCTACAACCAACTAGACATAGCCTCTTGAGGGTGTCATCTTCATATGATTGAGGATATTAACACCATTATGTGGTTTTGAGAAGTGTGTAGGTGCATTAGGACCTCCGGAATGATGCTCTAGAGAAGAAGACCATGCCTTTGGCCCTAAATAAACCATTTAGGAATCTAGAGCCATGGACAATGCCTCAAAGAACCATGCATGACTTTGCAAGGGTATCCATTGAGATTTGTATCTAGATCTTGGGCCTTGAGGTACTGAACATGGTCAGTGGAAGAAACTTGGACCTTGGGCCTTAAGAAATCTTTTATCCATCCAAGGATAAGAAGGTTTCCTCCACCAACCACGCATGGTCTCGTGAGACCAACCACACATGGCCTCATTTGCCTATGATTAAGGATGGAAATTCCATTATGTGGGTTTGGAAAATATGTATGTGTCTCGATGCCTTGGGAATTACATTCTAGGGGAAATATCATGCCTTTGGCCCTAAAGAAACCATTGCGGCATCCAAAACCATGAACAATGCCTTAAAGCATTATGTGTGACTTTGCAAGGGTATCCATGGCACTATGTATCCAAGACTTGGGGACTTGGGGGATTAGACATGGTCATGGGAGTAGGCATGAAGCTCAATGCCTAAAGGAATCTTTTACCATCAAGGGATAAGAAGGTTGTATCGACCAATGACACATGACCTTTTGAGGGTCATTGGCCTATGATTGAGGATGTAAGTGAAATTAGGGTGCTTTGAGGAGCATGTACATGTCTCGAGGTGTTGTCAATAAATTTATAGGGAGGAAGATCATGCTTTTGGCCATAAGTAAATATTTGAGGATTCCAAAGCAATGAAAAATGCCTCAAACAACCACACATGACTGTGTAGGGGTATCCATGGCACTATGTATCTAGGTCTTGTGGCCTTAGGGCCTTCAACATGGTCAATAAAAGCGACCTAATCATAGGTCTCTAAAGGAAGCTTCTAGGATTGGCTTATGATTGAGGATGTTAGTACAATTATATGATTTTGAGTAATATCTACTTGTGTCAAGGCCATGGGAATGATATTTTAGGGAAGAAGACTATGTGTTTGTCCCTAAATTAATTCTCAAGGTATTTAGAGCCATGAACGATGTGTCAAGAAATGATGCATAACTTAGTACGGGTATCCATGGAACTATGTATCTAGGTTTTTTTCGTTAAGGCCTTGGAAATGGCTAGTAGAGGAAAATTGATCCTCAATCACTAAAGGAATATTCTAGCCATCTAAGGATAAGGAGGTGGGATCCACTAAGCACACATGGCCACTTGAGTGTATTATTAGCTTATGATTTAGGGTGTGAGTGACAACAAGTTGTTTTTAGTGGTACGTAAGTGTCTTAGGGCTGTGGGAATGATGTTCCAGGAAAGAAGACCATGACTTTTTCCCTAAATAAATTGTCATGGCATTCAAAGCCATGAACATTGACTCAAAGAACCATGCAATATTTTGGAGTGGTATCCATATTGCTATATGTTTGGATCTTGTGGCCTTAGGGCCTCGGACATGATTAGTGGAGGAGACCTAAACCTTACGCTCTAAATGAATCTTCTAGACATGTAGAACTAAGTAGGTTTCCTCCACCGACCACACATGGCATATTGAGGGTATCATAGGCCTAGGATTCGGGATGTTGGTGCCATTAAGTGGTTTGAGAATTATGAAGGTGTTCTAGAGCCTTAATAATTTAATTCTAGGGATGAAGACCATACCTTTGCTTCTAAATAAACTATTGAGGCATTTAGAACCATCCACATTACCTCAAAGAGCCACACATGACTTTGCATGGGTATCCATGGTGCTATGTATCTCGGTATTGTGGTCTTAGGGCCCTATACATGGTAATGGAAGAGACCTACAATTCAATCCCTAAATGAATCATCTAAACTTATAGGGAAACGAATGTTTCCTCCACTAAAAATAGGTGGCCACTTGAGGGTATCATTGGCATGTGATTGAGGATGTCGGTGTCGTTAGGTGGTTTTGAGAACTATGTACATGTCTTAAGGTGTTGGGAATGAGGTTATAGGGAGGAAGGCCATGGTTTTGGTCCTAAAGAAATTCATGAACAATGCCTCGAAGGACCACACATGACTTTGCAAGAGCATCCATGGAACTATGTATCTAGGTCTTATGGCATTAGGGTCTTAACGTGGTAAGTGGAGGAGACCTGAACATAGGGCCTAAATGAAGGTTCTAGCTATCCATGGCTAAGAAGGTTACCTCAACTAACCACATGTGACCTCTTAAGGGTATCAATGGTATATGATTGGGGATGTTGATGCCATTGGGCTGTTTTGAACAATTTACACATACCTTGGGGCATTAGGAATGGCATTCTATAGAATAGGACCATGCCTTTGATCCAAAAGAAACCAGTTAGGCATTGAAAGTCATTTAGAATGCCACAAAACACCACACAGGGATTCATAGAGTATCCATGGTGCTATGCACCCAAGTCATTTTGAATTGGAGCATTGGACATGGTTAAGTGAGGAGATCTCAACCTTAGTCCCTAAAGGAATCTTCTATCCATCCAAGGATAAGAAGGATACCTCAACCAACCACACATGGACTCATGAAGGTAGCATTGCCTTATGATTGAGTATTTTAGGGAAATTAGATGGTTTTCAGTAATATCTACATGTGCCAAGGCCTTGGGAATGATATTATAGGGAAGAAGACTATGTCTTTGTCCCTAAATTAATTACTGAGGAATTTAGAGCCCTGGATAATGCATCAAGGCATCATGCATGAATTTGAAGGGGTATCCATGACACTAGGCATCTAGGTATTTGGCCATGGGGCCTTGGACATTGTCAGCAAAGGACACCTAATCATCAATCCCTAAAGAAATATTGTATCCATCTAAGGCAAAGGAAGTGTCATCCATCAACCACACATGGCCTCTTGAGTGTACTACTAGCCTATGATTGATGATGTTAATGACATTAAGTTGTTTTGAGTAATATGTAGGTGTCTCAGGGCCTTGAGAATGATGTTCAAGGGACGAGACCATGCCGTTGGCCCTAAAGAAATCATTGAGGCATTCATAGCCATGAATATTTCCTCAAAGAACCATGCATGACATTGGAGTGGCATCTATGGCACTATGTATATGGGTCTTGTAGCCTTGGGGCCTTGGAGTGGCATCTTGGTTCTTTTATTTTTTCCTTTCCTATTTGTTGGTTTTTTGTTTTTTAGGTTAGATAAGTAAGTTTACATTAGCAAGGTTGCAACTAGTTCTTGGAGAGATAGATGACATTCAAAATTGCATAGCCTCCCAGAAGGAGAGAGATGATGAATTGAAAAATGACGCAGACGATGGCCTTGACATAGACGCGATGGAGGGGTTTGCATAAGTTTGGAAGGTCAAAGTGGTAGAATCCAATGCGGTTGAGGTTCCTTACTCTTGCAACTGTCGATGCTGCTATCGGCATCCCATGTCCAAATACTTGTAAATAAAAACACCACAATGTGTGTTATATGCTTATTTTCTAGTAATGTGCATAATGTCTTTAAACAATCTAATGTAGATTTCAATAGTGGTGATACAAATGGAATGTTTAATACAATAACGGATTGATAACATGATTTACAAACACCCAAATGGACTATCTAATAACATGGACCCATGTTTAAATGTCCTAGTATAAAGGGTAGGGATCAAATTAGAGAGTATTTCCATGCTTTTCCAAAAAAATGGATACAACAATTTCATCATATGGATTTTTTTTAGGAAAAAAGTCACTATGAATTAAAAATCTGTCCAATTGTGCAACAATATGTCTTTGTAACGTCCCCTCCCACCTTCCAAATGCAGGGGAGAGAACATGACCAATCATATGGGGCTTTTGGCAAACTTAGCCCCAATATTCTTTCTTTTTTTTTTCTTACTCATAAATTCATAACAATTAAAAACTTCTCTGTGCAGAATCAACTCAATATAAACACAGCGGAATTAAACATAATAATACACAAACAGAATGGAATGCATCAACATGTTTATCTCAAGCAAAAAGGTGATTCCATATGCAGAGATTCAATCTCATTTTGATTACCATGAATATTTAACATTCAGATTCAACACATTGCATAACACAGAATGTATATAAATTAATTCACAAGAATACTTATCTGGAAATGTAAATGTCCAACGACTGGCTATGGGAGAGCAACGTTCCACCCAACCATAGATCTCTATCTAGCCTATATTCTTTCAGCTGAGAGATCACCCCCGAGCTGGGTTGTGTATCCACTAAGGAAGAACTAGCTAGGCTCACTCACAGCCATGGTTTCAGTCATCAGCTATGCTAATCCAACACACTGTTGGGTTTATCAAGCATACGAATGACAAATGAGGAGGATGCTAAGCCAGTGAGCTCAACCACAAAGCTACAGGCATCTCAAATGAACTCAGCAGTCATGGCACCCACAATACCTACCGCACCCAACACAAGAAAGGTCCCCTTCTCTGCTGCACAGTCCCTCAGACGTCCCTTCCCTCCAGTGCTCTTCAGGGTGGGCATAGAAAGGTCCAGCTGCTAATTCCTTGAGATTCTAGCCTTCACTGGGTTTATCAAGCAAACCAAACCTCTGCTCAGTCATTCACACTTGGATTTCTCACAGTTATGTTATCCAATAACTCAATCCCGTCACTTCATTTATGGGTTGTAAAAACTGGGTTTTCCAATGGATTTTGGGGTATCTAATACTCTCAATTTCGCCCCAAGGTTCATATCTATGGATCCCCCATTGGATTTCACTGTCAAATACCAATTTTGGGTGTTTATGGCTCTTCAAACGTGGGTTCTTTCAAAGTTGTGATTTCTGGTTCCATCACTGGTTTTCTGAGCTGCAAAAACTGGGTATTCCTATGGATTTCGGGATAGCTAATGCTCCCAAATTTGCCCCAAGGTTCATACCATTGGATCCCCCATTGGATTTCACTGTCCAATGCCAAATCTGGGCGTTTATGGCTCTTCAAAACGTGGGTTCTCTCAAGGTCGTGATTTCTGGTTTTTCTCTCTCCTGGCAATTCATTTTTTGGATGGAAAATGGTGCTGGTAAGTTTCACAATGGAATGGGAATGAGGAAGAAGCAACTCCCATGAGGTAGAGTGGCTTGTGGTACAAGAAAACAGAGCCCATACTCTGCCATATGAATTTCTGGGCTGCCCATGCTCCATTGAAGCCATGGACTGAATTCCTCAACCACTTCCTTACAACATAAATAAATGTCAGCAAGGTAAATCAAATGGGTTCTCAAGGTGACATATGGCAGCCTATGGTTCAATCCCACAACCCCCTCACCACTCCCTAGTGGATACACATGGCCCCTTCTCATTCGTTGCTCCCATAGCCAGTTTTGGTATTTTATTTCAATATTAAATATTTACATCAATTTACAATATCCCATGGCTTAATAGCACGTGGGTAACACAATATCAAAGCTTGTCTAATTTAAATAAAATCTGAGCATAAACTAGCGGGGCCTTGGCCTTGAGCTCCACGCTAGGGAAACATACAACGTGTGTATACAATATTTACATTAGAATCCAATATTTCATAAGGGTCAAAATTGGGGTATTACATTCCCCTCCCCCTTAGAACAACACCGTCCTCGGTGTTCTCAAAACTGAACAAAAATGGGAATGCCTCCCTCATGGCATCCTCTAGTTCCCATGTAGCCTCATCAGGAGTAAGGTGCTCCCATTGGACCTTTACCTGCCCGATGGTTCTGTTCCGAAGCAATGTGACTTTCTTGTCGAGGATGCGCATAGGTTCTACTTGGAACTCTCCCTCGGGTTCCACCTGTATCACATTCCAATCAATCATATGATTAGGATCATGTACATACTTCTTAAGCAAAGATACATGGAAAACATTATGAGCTCTTATGTTAGTAGGCAATGCAATTCTATATGCAACTGGCCCTATCCTATCAAGGACTTCAAATGACCCACAATATCTTGGTGACAACTTGGTACAACTCCCCAACTTGAGGGAACTCTTCCTTGGATTCACTCTCGAGTAAACATGATCCCCGATCTGAAATTCCTTATGTGCTCTTTTCAAATCTGCATAGCTCTTCTGCCTGTCCTGAGCCGCCTTTAAATTCTGCCTAATCTTAACAATTTCCTGTTCCATTTCCTTGATCATCTCTAGTCCAAGCACTACCCTGTTCATTGGGCCGTCCCAATTCACTAGCATCATGCATCCCTTGCCATACAATGCTTCAAATGGACTCATTCCCAAGGATGTATGGTGTCCATTATTGTATGCAAATTCAACCAAGTGTAAATAATCTTCCCACTTGGATGGTTTGTCCATCACATACATTCTCAGCATGTCTTCAAGAACCTGATTCACCCTCTCGGTTTGGCCATCCGTTTGAGGATGGTAAGCTGTACTGAAATTCAATTTAGTTCCCAATTCCTGAAATAATCCCTTCCAGAAATTGGAGGTGAACTTTGTATCACGATCAGAAATTATTGCCTTGGGCAATCCATGCAATCTGAATATCTCTCTCATGAAGATGTTTGCAATGTCACTAGCCTTGTGAGTGGACTTTACTAGAATAAAGTGAGCTACCTTCGATAGCTTATCCACCACAACCATGATTGAATCATGCTTCTTCACTGTCATGGGCAGACCTGTTATAAAATCCATGGAGATCACTTCCCACTTCCATTCCAGAATGGGTAAGGGCTGCAATAACCCTGTTGGATGTTGGTGTTCTGCCTTGACTTGTTGGCACTTCTGACACCTAGCAATGTACTCAACTATGTCCTTCTTCATACCGTTCAAAAAGTATTGCTTTCTTGCTGCTGTTATAGTCTTATGATATCCTGGGTGTCCAGAGTACGGCATTTGGTGTATTTCATCCATCACTAGTTTCTTCAAATCTGCATTATTTGGAATGTACAACCTATCTTTGTAGATGAGGATACTGTCTTCACCCAGTTGATATCCTGCACATTTTTCATCCACCTTATCGTGCCGCAACTTCTCTTTAATTTGAAGGCAAGTTTCGTCACCGTTTTGGGCTTCAAGAATTCTTGTCTTCAAATCTGATTTACACATACTTACTGCTGAAACATGAAATTTTCTGCTAAGAGCATCTGCAACCTTATTCTCCTTCCCTTTTACATGTTTAATTTCAAAATCAAATTCACAAAGAAATTCCATCCATTTAGCTTGCCTAGCATTCAAGTTTGGCTGATCAAACAAATACTTCAAGCTCATGTGGTCTGTTCTAAGCTCAAATCTTCTTCTCATCAAGTAATGCCTCCACATCTTAAGAGCATGCACTATGGTTGCTAATTCTAAATCATGTGTGGCATAATTCTTTTCATGCTCTTTTAATTTCCTGGATTCATAGCAAATCACAACTCCTTCTTGCATGAGAACCCCACCCAGTCCTTCAATGCGAGCATCTATGCACACTACAAAATCCTTCCTTGGATCTGCTATCTTCAAAACAGGAGCGCTGGTAAGTAACTCCTTCAACTTCTAAAAACTTTTCACATTTTTCAAACCATACAAATCTGACGTTCTTCCTTTGCAATGAAGTGATCGGATGAGCTATCCTGGAGAATCCTTCAATAAACCTTCTGTAGTAACCAGCAAGGCCCATAAAAGATCTAACATCTGAAACATTTCTTGGAGTTGGCCAATCCATGATGGAATTAATCTTCTCTGGATCCACTGCAATTCCTTCTTCTGAAATGACGTGAGCCAAATATTGAATCCTCTTTTGATAGAATTCACACTTGCTTAACTTGGCATACAGCTGATGTTCTCTAAGAACTTGCAACACCATTCTTTGATGCTCCTCATGTTCTTCTTCATTTCTCGACTAGACAAGAATGTCATCTAAAAACACAATCACAAACTTATCCAAATATTTGTTGAATACACTATTCATGAGACACATGAATGTGGCAGGTGCATTGGTAAGGCCAAATGGAACCACAGTGAACTCATAATGACCATATCTAGTTCTAAAAGCTGTCTTGTCAATGTCTTCTTCTTTAATCCTCACTTGATGGTAGCCAGACCTCAAGTCAATCTTTGAAAATAATTTGGCTTCCTTCATTTGATCAAACAAGTCATCAATTCTTGGTAATGGATACTTGTTCTTAACTGTCACTTTATTGAGCTGCCTGTAATCAATACACAGCCTTAAAGTCCCATCTTTCTTCTTGACAAATAACACTGGTGCTCCCCAAGAAGACACACTAGGCCTGATATACCTTTTATTAATTAATTCTTGCAGCTGTATCTTCAATTCCACCAACTCCGGTGTACTCATTCTATAAGAAGCTTTGGAATTAGGCGCTACCCCTGGAACAAGATCGATGGTAAAATCAATATTTCTCGTTGTTGGCAACCCTGGTACCTCATCCGGAAACACATCTTGGAACTCTTGCAATATCCTGAAGTCTTCTAGTCTTGGCCCTTTGTCCTCTAATGAATCTGGCATATGGACTACATATAATTGACAACCCTTCTTATAAAACTTTCTCAACTGCAGGGCTGAAATCTGCCTTACTGAAACTTGCTTGGGAATCCCTTTTACCAATGTTGGCCTTCCCTTTTCATCAATGCACTCCAGTGCTTTCTCATAACAGTCCAATTTGGCTCTATGTCTTTCTAACCAATCCATGCCAATTAATGCATCATAGGATCCTAATGGTAACACATTCAATTCAGCATATGTGTGGAGTCCATTCAATTATATGGGACACTCCATCACTACCTCACTTACTTTTCTCTTGGTTCCCGTGGCTAATTGCACTAGCCAAGACTTATTATGCTTCATTTTTCTAAGAGAACAACCTTCAACCACTTTTGAGGAAACATAACTATGAGTAGATCCTGGATCAATCAAAACAGAAACAGATTGCATAGCAATCTTACCTTCGACTTCCACCACTGATGATTGATGGTCTGCTTGATGATTATCCAACGCTGCATAAATCCGAGGTGTTGTCCTTGCCATGTCCCCCACCGTAGCTACTCCCTTCAAGTTGTTCAACTTTCGAGAATTGTCTTTTCGATGTGGACAATCCTTCAACATGTGGTTTTCTCCACATCCCCAACACTGAAGTGGTCCTTTTGATGCCTTGTCTGTTGCCACTACTGGTTTGAATCCCCTCCTTGCTTGCTGCCCCTGTGGAAAGGTTCTAGGATGACCTCTGAATGGTGGCTTGAAGCCATTCTTCTTTTGATCAAACTTCCCTCTTGGCTTTCCTTTCCATGCTAGGTTAGCCTCTATTTTTCCTTTACTTTGTTCATAGCAATGCATTTCCATCCTAATGGCTTCATCCAAACTTGGTGGATTAACAAACTCAATACGATCCTTGAAGCTTTGAGGTAGACCTCCAAGGAAGCATTGGATTTTTACTCTCTCATCCTTAATGTAGTCAACATACCTCAGTAATTCCAATAATTTGTGGACATGCTCTTCCATAGACTTTAGTCCCAACCTGAGTTCATTAAACTCTTTTCTCTTACCGTCATAATACCTAGCAGAAAGGTATTTCTCCTTGAAGTACCTCTTAAATCTTTCCCAATTGATCTTTCTCTCATTAATTCTTTTCACTTGCACGAGATTGTCCCACCAAATGGAAGCTCTGCCATTTAGGTTGTAAATGACAATTCTGGCTTTCTCATTTCCTGAGTAGTCTTGAATTCTGAAGTATTTCTTCATTCCAAGAAGCCATGCTTCTGCTTCTTGGCCAGTCTTGCCTTCCCCATCAAATGTGGGAGGTCTTGCCTTCCTGAATTCTCCCTGTGGGATGGCCTTGAACTTCTTTCTTCCATCCAATCTCTTAGGTGCACGTCTTGGACTTCTTCTAGAACATTTGGAGTCACACGACCTGCTGGAAGAAGACCTTGATGAAGATGCTTTATGCTTTCTACTCACCGAACTCTTCCTTGGGCTTGGAGTCCTCCTCTTCGAGCGACCTCTAGAATGAATCACTGCATCTCTTCCTTCTTCACCCATATTTCTTGGGCTGGACCCAAGGTTTATCTTATGTTGCATATCAGTGAGGCTTTGCAAAATATTAGCATTGAGTTGGTGTTGTTCTTCTTGAGCCTTCATCAATCTTTCATTGAAGCTCACCATGGTTTCAACCAAATTCTAAGGAGTCACCTGCTCCCTTCTCCCATTGGATTCAGTCTCCGCATTTCCTTCATGCACATTTTCTCCTAGAACATCTTCTTCGTGTTCATAAGGATCTTGAGCATCATTTATGGTCACCATCTTTCCTGTATGCTACCTCTGCTACAATTATAAATTTTATGAGCTGCAAGCACTGTGCATTATAAGAATATTTGTCAGACATCATAAGAATGCATATAGAAATATACACAATCAATATTTACATAATAGAACTCATGGAATAATTCACACAGTTGCTATGCATTCCTTTCCCTTGCCCATTCAAGCAATTCTGGGAATTGCCCATATTTATCAATAATTTGTCAAAACAATCGCTGGTACATTTCTGCTCTAATTATTTGTGGGGTATGATAACTTCATTCCAATTCTGGTCATACACCATTATTCCCTACTAGACAAGCTTTCCAATGCCTGTCCCCGTGCTCCATTCCGACATCGAGTGTGGAAACAACGTTGTTTCAAAAATGACAACTCTTACCAATAATTCTGCACATTTTACACAGTTGTATTTTGGTCCAGAATGCCAACTTCAGCCACCTGTGGAAGAAAATCTATGAAGAATCACAAAAACTTTTATATCGGGTGAAGTTAGTCCATATAACAAGTAACACACAGTAATTCGCGGATCTCAATTTCGATGCACCATTAATCTTTTATAAAATTTTGGGTTTAACTACTTTTCCTTTTTAACTCCCTTTACAACCTGTGCTCCACCTGTGCGCCACCTGCGCGCAACCTGTGCGCAACCTACATGCAATCCACGCGCAATCTGTGCACGACCTGCACGCAACCCGCACGCAATCTGTGCACAACCCGTGAGCGACCCGCGCGCAACCCGCACGCAATCTGTGCGCAATCTGTGCGCGACCCGCGGGCAATCCGGGCGCAACCCGCACGCAATCTGCGTGCAATCTGTACGCGACCTGCGCGCAATCCGCACGCAACCCGCACGCAATCTGTGCGCAACCCGTGCGCGACCTGCGCGCAATCCGCATGCAACCCGCACGCAATCTGCGCGCAACCCGTGCGCGACCCGCGCGCAATCTGCGTGCAACCCGCACACAATCTGCGCGCAATCTGTGCGTGACCCGCGCGGAATCCACGTGCAACCCACACGCAATCTATTTGCGACCTGCGTGCAATCCACACGCAACCCGCATGCAATCTGCGTGCAACCCGTGCGCGACCTGCGCACAATCCGAGCAAAACCCGCACGCAATCTGCGTGCAACCCGTGCGCGACCTGCGTGCTTGCGGGGGTCATATCTCCCTCGTCCCTTAACCAAATAAGGAAAGTTTGGTATTGTTGGAAAGATCTTGGAGAGGTCTATGCACCTATGTGATCTTATTCTTCATCTGAGAAGTCTAACCTTGTCATTTTTTCCAATCAAAGTGCCACCCCCAACTTCCCAATATTACATTAAACCATTCTGTTACCTGCCTGTAACTCAGAATTTGGCCCAAGCAGCCCCAGTGCTGCAACATGGCCTCTGATACCACTCTATAATGTCCCCTCCCACCTTCCAAATGCAGGGGAGAGAACATGACCAATCATACGGGGCTTTTGGCAGACTTAGCCCCAATATTTTTTTTTTTTTTTTCTTACTCATAAATTCATAACAATTAAAAACTTCTGTGTGCAGAATCAACTCAATATAAACACAGCGGAATTAAACATAATAATACACAAACAGAATGGAATGCATCAATATGTTTATCTCAAGCAAAAAGGTGATTCCATATGCAGAGATTCAATCTCATTTTGATTACCATGAATATTTAACATTCAGATTGAACACATTGCATAACATAGAATGTATATAAATTAATTCACAAGAATAATTATCTGGAAATGTAAATGTCCAACGACTGGCTACAGGAGGGCAACGTTCCACCCAACCATAGATCTCTATCCAGCCTATATTCTTTCAGCTGAGAGATCACCCCCGAGCTGGGTTGTGTATCCACTAAGGAAGAACTAGCTGGGCTCACTCACAGCCATGGTTTCGGTCATCAACTATGCTAAGCCAACACACCGTTGGGTTTATCAAGCATACGAATGACAAATGAGGAGGATGCTAAGCCAGTGAGCTCAACCACAAAGCTACAGGCATCTCAAATGAACTCAGCAGTCATGGCACCCACAATACCTACCACACCCAACACAAGGAAGGTCCCCTTCTCTGCTGCACAGTCCCTTAGACGTCCCTTCCCTCCAGTGCTCTTCAGGGTGGGCATAGAAAGGTCCAGCTGCTAATTCCTTGAGATTCTAGCCTTCACTGGGTTTATCAAGCAAACCAAACCTCTGCTCAATCATTCACACTTGGATTTCTCACAGTTCTGTTATCCAATAATTCAATCCCGTCACTTCATTTCTGGGTTGTAAAAACTGGGTTTTCCAATGGATTTCGGGGTATCTAATACTCTCAATTTCACCCCAAGGTTCATATCTATGAATCCCCCATTGGATTTCACTGTCAAATACCAATTTTTGGTGTTTATGGCTCTTCAAACGTTGGTTTTTTCAAAGTTGCGATTTCTGGTTCCGTCACTGGTTTTCTGGGCTGCAAAAACTGGGTATTCCTATGGATTTCAGGATAGCTAATGCTCCCAAATTCGCCCCAAGGTTCATACCAATGGATCCCCCATTGGATTTCAAATCCAATGCCAAATCTGGGCGTTTATGGCTCTTCAAAACGTGGGTTCTCTCAAGGTCGCGATTTCTGGTTTTTCTCTCTTCTGGCAATTCGTTTTTTGGATGGAAAATGGTGCTGGTAAGTTTCACAATGGAATGGGAATGAGGAAGAAGCAACTCCCATGAGGTAGAGTGACTTGTGGTACAAGAAAACAGAGCCCATACTCCGCCATACGAATTTCTGGGCTGCCCATGCTCCATTGAAGCCATGGACTGAATTCCTCGACCACTTCCTTACAACATAAATAAATGTCAGCAAGGTAAGTCAAATGGGTTCTCAAGGTGACATATGGAAGCCTATGGTTCAATCGCACAACCCCCTCACCACTCCCTAGTGGATACACATGGCCCCTTCTCATTCGTTGCTCCCATAGCCAGTTTTGGTATTTTATTTCAATATTAAATATTTACATCAATTTACAATATCCCATGGCTTAATAGCACGTGGTTAACACAATATCAAAGCGTGTCTAATTTAAATAAAATCTAAGCATAAACTAGCGGAGCCTTGGCCTTGAGCTCCACGCTAGGGAAACATACAACGTGTGTATACAATATTTACATTAGAAGCCAATATTTCATAAGGGTCAAAATTGGGGTATTACAGTCTTGGACCCACTTGTCAATTGGATTAAGTTTATTTTCCTTTCTTAGGATCAATGTGCACAAGATTATTCTTAATGATCAAATCCTCCATTTTTTCCCAAAATTGATCCTTCATTATTAAGTTCCCTCTTTTCTCTTTTTGTGTGATCACAACATTGAAATCCCGATCAATAAAACTACTTTTGTCCATGTCTTGATCCTTCATCTCTATTAGCAATCATCGAAAAGTCCATCTTCTCTTTGTATTGCACAAGAGTGTATACATTGAAGATTCTAATCTATTGCCAAGACTCTGTGTTCACCATAATGACCATAATCCAATGCTATGCCGAGGGATGAAATAAGATATCAAATATATTTGAGTTCCATACAATGCTTAAACCCTCGAATGTGCCCTAATCACTTCTTACTATACCATAGATTGTCCTTCGACATTTTCTACCTATTTCTAGCATTTCTTGTTCCTCCATTTTGGTCTCCTAGATGAGGAGGATAACATGCCTTTGCATTCTAATATGATCTTTCATAGCTTCCACTCTCCTTCTACTATCTAACCCTCTATAATTTCATGAGACAACTACCATTGTCTACTTGATGAGGGAACAACTAACGAAGACGTCTACCAACTTTTGCAATCAAAGATTTTTTTTTTCTTAACCATGGGAATCAATAACTCGTCAGGATTACCTAAAGCTAAACCCAGGTTCAAAGTTGACGGTTATATCACTATAAAACTTATTAATTCACATTTACAATTTTCTTTTAGGACAAACCACATACCCTTGACCCCAAAACCCAAACCCCAAACCCTAGCTAGTTCAAAAAGTACATATAAGTTGTTATTTCTTACTATGGGCTACTATAATGCTCCCAAAATAACTTTAAGGGTTCTCAACTAAAGTTATAATCTCCAATGATTTAGAGATGGAGCATAACTAGAAAAATGTAATTTTACAATACCTAACACTACATGTTTAGAATATAATATAAGAAATTGAATTTGAAATAATTATGTCCATCAACTTATATATAATCCAAAAACAATGGCTCTAAGTTAATATTTACCACAATTTTATATATAAATAAATATTATAAAAAAACGTAACACCAAATTTGATTTAAATGTTCATGTGTACTAAAGTACACATACAAGTAAATAATGTGATATGTTGATTTTGAAATTCAAATCACTCTCTATGTTGATGTGTTAGTATATTTTTAATTGTATAATATGAGTGGGTCAAAGGGTTAAGAACATGTGTTTCCTCTTAGGAGGTCATAAGTTCAAGAGTCAAATCATTACATAGAAGAGTCCTTGTTTCACAAACAAAGGTGTCTCATAAACCAAATTGGTGTGTAAGGGTCCATTGTCTCAATATATAAAATCAATTTGATACAAGTTTGAATAAAAATATTGACTTAATAGATTCCTCTTGTTTTTATTATTAAACTCAATTAATACATTCAAATATAAACTAGATGAAAAGCTTTAAACAAAATATTATTCAACTTAGAACATATGAATAATAATTAACACTTAGATAATAAAAAAATTATTGTTCAACTTAGAACATATCAACACACGACAATATAATTGTAATAGGATAACATGCTATATATGCCAAACCTTGTGAATATATTTCATTTGACAACAATTGAACCACCTATGTATTAAATAGCAATTCTTTCTTATCATAAATAACTCTCAAAGGCCATTAAAAGTATAGTTAAATATATCATAAATTAATGCTTTAAATTTTAATACTTTAAACATGTTTAATGTTATTCAACTTAGAACATATCAATACACCTTAAAATAATTAATACACCATGAAATAATTAAATAATGTGGCCAAACATTTACTCAATCTCTCTTTTAACTTTTTCCTTAACAATAAGGTTACAATGGTAGGGACATTGCTCGATCGACTTCGCCTCTCGATACAACTAAATCCTCATTTCCATCAATTTCCATTTAATTTAATGTTATACCTAGTGACCTAACACGAGATAGATATAGAGACACTCTTGCGAGGTTTATGGTGGAAACAAATACTAAGCAGGAGGGCAATCTAAAACACAAAATTGAAGTCGGTCTGTACACAGAGTTGCACAATTTTTTCCCACCAACAAGAGGAAAGTGGCAGAAAATACAGAGGAACTCACCAGAGATCAGATTTTTATTCTATTTTTTTATGTTTTACGGACTACTCTCTGCTATTTAGAATTTGTCTGTTGTCCTTCCTTATTCTATAGAAGAAGCACAAAGGCAGATGAATATACTTCTTCTGGCCTCCAATGAGCATATTTATTGCTTCAGATTCTAGCAGATCAGGTACACATCAATCAATCTGAGCAACCCACATTATATGGTAGAAGAGACGTGATGCTTTTCAAATAGTTTTATTGATTTTCTGTGCTTTCGGTATGCCCAATATTTTCTGTTTATCGCCCATTTGATTCATATTTCCATGGATTTGTATTATTACTTCATTTTTTGTGTTAAGGGAATTTTACTGTCACTTGGGTTCTATTTTTAAGTGGGTTTTGGTTCTATTGCACTTTTAGGGGATTCTAAGTACACAAAAACTATTTGTGAGGGCCCTGTGAACCAAAAACCAGTTCTTTATTTTTCAATCCCCCTATTGTTTTTCATGGTAGATTGATTGGAAATTGAAGCGATCTTATGTAACTTGAATCCAGTCGAAGGGTGACCAAGGTTTTAGCTCCTCTGTTAATCTTTGAACCCTGTCGTTGAAGTTTCTGATTGGATCCTTGGATGTGGAGAGAAGATGCCGATGGTAGGCGCAACAAAAATGCATTAGAAACTATGGGATGGAAGAGCAGGTTAAGGAAAAGAAAAAGGAATACAGAGACATTGGACAAACCAAAAAAAAATTCCAAGAAAGGTTTTATTAGCAGAAGTTTGGATTACAGGGATAATGTTTGTGAGGAATGTGGGAAAGGAGATGGAGCACACAAAATGCTATTGTGTGATACATGTGACAAGGGTTATCACATGTATTTCCTTTTCCCCATCATTATCAAAGTGCCTGCAGGGGAGTGGTTTTGTTGGAAATATCTAATTAAATGAGCTTATCACATAGTTACTGCGCCGACTCTGTCAGTCACCCTGGCAGCCATTTTTGTGTCAGCGCGATGTTCGCGATGTAAGTCTGTCAGTTAGTTCACTGACCAATCTGGCGGACGTCCTGTTTGTAGTTACTTCACCACGTTAATAATTCACAAGTCAAGAAACCTTAGGTTAGAATTTATTTCAGTCTTTAATGCAATCCTATAGCTTACATAAGAAGCGTTCCTAAGTCGGTTGATAAAAAAGTCTATAAATAGATGCTCTTAGTTAAAAACTCAAAGAGAGATGTGTAAGAAGAGTGAAAGGAAAAGAAGCTCTGATGAATTGTAACAAGAGCCTAAGCTCTGTGAATGTAAAAGACCGCAGTGAAACTCACTTCCATGAATTGAGGAGCTGCGCAGTTTACCTTGGTAAATATATAAGTCTATGTTTTATGTTTCATTCTCAAGAATGTTGTATTTTGCAAGTAGCACTTCATCTCCAGTTTTACTTGTGTAAATGTTGTTCACATTTACCCGTAGTAAAAGAAATCAAGATTCATAAATAGTTCACCACAGTGAAAGTTCTAAATTAACAAGGAGTAACTTCGCGTTAGATGTTTTAAGTTGTTATGTCTTAAAGAAATATTTTACATGAAAAGTTTGGTTAAGTGAATCGTGAAGTATTTGAGAATACTGCGAAGTAGAGTATTGCAGCCAAGTAAACTTTGCATCACTCTGAAGTTCACCACACAGCAAAAAGTCGAAATCGCACAGTTACTTGCTGCGAAGTGAATGCCGTGCAGTTACTTGCCGCGAGGTGAATGCTGCGAAGTAAAACTTAATTGCCGCGCAGTCAAAACTGCGAAGTTAATTCTTAGTGAGGAAAGTGTTCCGCGAAGATAAAATTTGAAGTTCTCTGTTGTATGGTCTGCGAAGTCCAAAGAAAAGGAAAGAAGGTACTCATCCACTGCGCAGATAAATCTTCTTTATTGCACGGTGTGTTTTTCCCTTGATCTGGTATCGAGGCCTGGTTTATGGAAAGAAGGAGTTCAATTCATAAAGGAAAAGCAGTTAAGGATGGCTTCCACTTCGGGTAATTTGAAAACCCCAATATTTATTGGTAAAAATTATGAATATTGGTCTCTAACTATGAAGGACTTGTTTAGAGGTCAAGATGTATGGGACATAGTCCAGACTGGTTATGCAGAACCAGCAGATGCAGCAGCATACAACAATCTCACACAAGCTGAGAAAGATGTTCTAAGGGAACAGAGGAAGAAAGATGGAAATGAATTGTTTCACATACATCAAGCGACACATGAATCAATACTCGCAAGAGTAGCAGCAGTACAGTCAGCAAAGGAAGCGTGGGACACGCTGGAAATAGCATATCAAGGTTTCAACAAGGTAAGGACTGCAAAACTTCAAATTCTTAGAAGAGAGTTTGAATCTCTGTCAATGAAAAATACAGAGTCAGTAGACTCATTCTATACTCGTGTAATTGGTCTAGTTAATCAGATAAAGTCTCATGGAGAAACACTAACTGACCAAAGAGTTGTTGAAAAAGTTCTTAGAGTTCTTCCAAAGAAATTTGAATGTTTAGTTGTGACCCTAGAGGAAAACAAATATCTGTCCATATTTACTATTGATGAATTGCACGCCTCATTACTCAATCATGAACATAGAATTAGTGGTTCAGACACATTGCTGGAAGGTGCGTTCGCAACATAGTAATCAATAAGTCGCGGTAGAGGTAGAGGAAGATCAAAATCTAGAGGTAGAGGACGAAGTGCATTCAGAGGAGGTCACAACAGTAGTCCTACACATGTCACGGGAAGAGGCTAGAATCAGACCCCCAATTAGCCAAGTGGACAAAGGTATGATAAATCAAAGATTCAATGTCATTACTATAAGAGGTATGGACACTTCGCATATGAATGCAGGAAGAAGCAGTATGACCAAGGAAAGCAAGGTGAAACTCAGTCAAGCAGCAACAGCACTGCGAACAATTCACTCTTCTTGGCATGCGCATCTTCACTTGAATGCAATGCTGTCCAAGAAAGTCCAAATGACATATGGTATTTAGACTCAGGCTATAGCAATCATATGACTGATAATTTAAGTTTATTTTCCAGTTCAGATAAATCAGTTCAAACTGATGTCACACTTGGAAACAATATCCAAGTCACTGTTTTGGGTAAGGGTACTGTTGATATTCTAACAAAACAGGGGGAGCATAAATTTATGCCTGATGTGTATTATGTTCAAGGTTTGAAGCATAATCTGATGAGCATTGGACAGATGATGGAAAAAGGTTACAGAGTTCATATGATAGGGAAGCGCTATGTGATCAAAGATGTATACCCAAGCAATCAGTTAATAGCCGAAGTGCAGATGACAAGCAATCGTTTGTTTCCTTTGAGGATAACATCAATCATCAAAGGTAAAAATAATCATGTTGTTCATGAAAGTCAGAAAGAAAATTCTGAAGCTGCGTTCAAGATAGAAAGCAAAGGAGCAGAAGTTCACAGCAACGAGGAAGAAAAAGGCAGCGCAATGCAAGCTGTGTTTCAAATAGAAATGAAGGATGAATCCTGGTTATGGCATTTCAGATTTGGACATCTGAATTTTGGTGGGCTGAAGCTACTACACATGGAGGATATGGTGAAAGGATCGCCATTGATTGAAAATCCAGAGAGAATTTGTGAAGGATGTATCTTTGGAAAGCAACATAGAGAGACTTTTCCAGTTGGAAAGTCATACAGAGCTCGCGCACCACTTGAAATTGTGCACTCTGATATCTGTGGACCGATGCAAACACCCTCAACGGGAGGATGCACATATCTTCTCACATTTATTGATGATTTCACAAGAAAAACCTGGTTCTATTTTCTAAAGCATAAATCTGATGCATTTGACTGTTTTTAGCAGTTTAAGGCACTTGTGGAGAAGCAGAGTGGTTACAACATCAAGATATTAAGAACAAATAGAGGTGGTGAGTATGTCTCAAATGATTTCCTAAATTTTTGCAAGAATCATGGCATACAAAAGCAATTCACTGCGCGGTATACACCGCAGCAGAATGGTATCGTGGAGAGAAAGAACAGAACCATCATGGAGATGGTGCGCAGTATGTTGGCAGTCGCGCATCTGTTAAATGAATACTGGGCTGAAGCAGTGGCAACTGCAGTATACATTATGAATCGATGTCCTACAAAGAGCGTGAAGAACAAGGTTCTGCAGGAAGCATGGACAGGTATGAAACATAGTGTTTCACATTTAAAATTTTTTGGTTGTGTAGCATATGCACATGTTCAAGATGAGCTGAGAAGAAAGTTAGACAATAAAGGACACAAATGCATCTTTATTGGATATTCTAAAGACACAAAAGCATACAAGTTGTATGATCCTGTCGCAAGAAAAGTTATTATCAGCCGCGATGTTCATTTTGTGGAAAATAAAGCATGGGATGGAACTATTGAGAAGAATGTGAAAATCGTGTTACATGTTGAACATGATGACATCGCAGAAGGTGTGGTTGAGACTCTGCATGTGAATCAGAACTTCGCAGCACCGCCTACTCCAAGGACTGTGCAGCATGGTTTAGCACAAGCAACTTCAGCACAAGTTGCAGCATCTCCAACAAGCACTCCAAGTGCGCAACAAAATCCATCAAGCAGTTCGCGCAGTTCGACACCAGCAACTCTGCCGAGGACAAGAAGTTTACGTGAGATATATGAGGCTAGTACACCTAATTCATTCTCTTGTTTTGCATTATTTTTTCAAGTTAATGATCTTCTAACATATGAAGAAGCAGTTGAAGATGAAGTTTGGGCACAAGCCATGAATGAAGAAATAGAATGTATTGAGAAGAATCAGACATGGGAAATAGTTGATGTTACTAAAGACAAGGATGTGATAAGCGTGAAATGGATTTATAAGACCAAGCAAGATGTTGAAGGAAATGTGCAGAAGCACAAGGCGAGATTGGTAGCAAGAGGGTTCACTCAGCAACCTGGTATAGACTTCAATGAAACTTTTGCACCTGTAGCATACATGGACACTATCAGAACAGTTTTGGCCATCGCAGCACAAAAGAAATGGCCTGTCTATCAAATGGATGTTAAGTCCGCGTTTCTAAATGGATATTTAGAGGAAGAAGTATATGTGGAGCAGCCATAAGGCTATGAAGTTCCAGGACAAGGACATAGAGTATATAGACTGAAGAAGGCACTATATGGTCTGAAGCAAGCTCCTCAAACTTGGTACAGTCGCATTGACTGATATCTCATCCAGAATGGATTTCACAGAAGTGAATGTGAGCCAACGCTGTACACAAAAATCAACCAGGAAGGTAATAAACTAATTGTCTGCCTGTATGTAGATGATTTAATATTTACTGGTGATTTTGGCATAGAAGAATTTAGAACAGTCATGGAAAGTGAATTTGAAATGACCAATTTGGGGCTTATGAAGTCCAACAGAATGAAAATGGGATATTTATATCTCAGTCAAAATATGCAAGTGATGTATTGAACAAATTTAAGATGTTAAATAGCAAAACAGCTCCAACACCAGTGATAACAGGTTTGAAATTAAGCAAGGATGATGATGGATCCAATGTAGATCTTACACTATTTAAAAGGCTCGTTGGAAGCCTTATATATCTTACAGCAACAAGGCCAGACATCATGTATGGAGTGAACTTAATCTCAAGATTCATGGAGTCACCAAAAGAATCGCATTTGGCAAGCAGGTAAAATAATTCTGAGGTATGTAAGTGGAACAAAATACTTTGGTATTCTGTATTCCACCTCAGAAAATTTGAAACTCATTGGATACAATAACAGTGACAATGAAGGCAGCATAGATGACAGAAAAAACACATTTGGGAATACATTTCATGTAGGAACAAGTGTTGTATCATGGGCTTCAAAGAAACAACCCATAGTAACTCTTTCTTCAGTAGAAGCAGAGTATGTTGCAGCTACAAGCGTTGCATGTCAAGTCGTTTGGATGTGCAGGATGTTAAGTGATCTGTCGCAGCACCAGCAAGAACCCACAATCATTTACTGCAACAACAATTCCGCTATCGCACTGTCAAAGAATCATGTCTACCAAAAAAGAACCAAGCACATCGACACAAGGTATCACTTCATCAGAGAGTTGATAAACAACAAATAAATTTGTTTAGAATTTTGCAGGTCTGAAGATCAGGTAGTAGACATCTTTACCAAACCATTGGCAAAAGACCCATTTCAGTATCTGCGAAGTTGTTTGGGAATGACAAGTTCCGCGCAGTGAACTTCATCATGAACAGAGCATGTTTCTGCTCTGAAACATTTTGTAATATTTTACTTCTGTTTAAAAGATCCCCATCCACTCATAATTAATGGGGAGTGTTGGAAATATCTAATTAAATTAGCTGATCACACAGTTACTGCGCTGACTCTGTCAATCACCCTGGCAGTCGTTTTTGTGTCAGCGTGATGTTCGCAATGTAAGTCTATGAGTTAGTTCACTGACCAATCCGGCGGACGTCCTATTTGTAGTTACTTCACCTTCAGTCTTTAATGCAATCCTGTAACTTCCATAAGAAGCGTTCCTAAATCGGTTGATAAAAAACTCTATAAATAGATGCTCTTATTAAAAACTGAGAGAGAGATGTGTAAGAAGAGTGAAAGGAGAAGAAGCTCCCATGAACTGTAACAAGAGCCCAAGCTGTGTGAATGTAAAAGACCACAGTGAAACTTAGTTCCATGAATTGAGAAGTTTCATGAATTGAGAAGGTGCGTAGTTTACCTTGGTAAATATATAAGTCTATGTTTTATGTTTCATTCTCAAGAATGTTGTATTTTGCAAGTCGCACTTCATCTCCAGTTTTACTTGTGTAAATGTTGTTCACATTTACTCGTAGTAAAAGAAATCAAGATTCATAAATAGTTCACCGCACTGAAAATTCTAAATTAACATGGAGTAACTTCGCTTTAAATGTTTTAAGTTGTTATGTCTTAAAGAAATATTTTACATGAAAAGTTTGGTTAAGTGAACCGCGAAGTATTTGAGAATACCGCGAAGTAGAGTTGAAATCGCGCAGTTACTTGCTGGGAAGTGAATGCCGCACAGTTACTTGCCGCTAGGTGAATAAAATAAAATTTGAAGTTCTCGCGAAGTCCGTACTCATCCACTACGCATCTAAATCTTCTTTACTACGGGGTGTGTTTTTCCCTTGAGGTTTTGTGACTCTTGTTCCCAGAAGGATAATGTAAAATATCTGAAATGGAAATCCTTTTAGATCCATTTTTGGGATTTGTTTTTTATTGGTTGGGAGATTTACCATGATAGTGTGACCGATTAATAGTTTCATGCCAATGTGCAGAATTTCCTTTGTTGCAGACTAAGATCATTGACTTTTTTCGCATTGGAAGAACTTATGAGACTAATATGTAATGGTAAGGCTCATTTGGATTCGTTTTGGTTCTGGCTCCCTCCCTCATTTACAAGGACCGAAAGGCTCTCCACCTTCCAGAAATAACCTAAAAAAATTGAAGTTCCCGCAGCACATAAAAAAAGGCCTTCTCACACCGTACCTTCTCACACCGCTTATGGCTGCTCAACCTTCAGGGACAACAGTTAGGTCAATAGAAGCCGTATTATGCAATCAAAACGAGTTTTTAGTATACCAAAATGTGGAATTAGATAGAATTGGAATCCAGCAGCTCTGGCATCCACTTGGCCTTAGTAGTGGGTCGACTCTTGGCATCAACTAGCCCGAGAATGCTGATGGGAGGGAATCCCGTGTTAGAACCCTGTTTGAATGCTTGCACATTATTCATTCACTCTTACGTTTGGAAAGACAGATTTAGTCAAGGGATTTATTCAATCTCAGTTTAGGATGAGATTTAATTAGGGCTTCATTTACTCAAAGTTCAGGGCCTTCTTGTGATTACCTTTGATATTTATTTTTCAATCTAGAAAATATACCTTTTGAATTGAATTTTTAAATTACCATCGCAAAAATTTTCTTCCTGAGTATCACATTCCGATGTATAGATGACTGAGAGAAAAGACAAGAAATTGAATCAAACATCGTCACTATAATTTAAAAACACAGATTCTTCACTTCCTGCTATCTAAGATGGAAATGCCTGCAGGGTTATGGTATCAGATTTATCTCAAAACACTTAGTGACATCTAAGATGGAAAATCCTGTAGGGTTATGGCATCAAATTCATCCTTTTTTTACTGTAGGAGTCAAAGCCGTGTGGCCCCAAATATATTGGCCCCTAGAACTCTGCCAGATCCCATCTATAGCAAATTGCTCATGGAGAATGTCGATATTGATTTGTTGTATGTGGGATAACAATGCACCTACCATTCTTCGTAAGTTAAGGTAATGACCGCCTGTGGCTACCCTCCTTCATAAGCTAAGGTAAAGAACAAGTTGCACCTGCCTATGAAGGACAGTTTGTCTATCCCTGTATACATATGACGCTAACCTTGTTTACTTCGGCCATATTACATTAATTCGTAGCGATAATGTTTCCTGGGCACACACTCAAACACAAATTGAGTGCTCTTACTTCTCACACAAGCCTTCCTTATAAAACCAGCCAGGCATCGCAGAACCGAGAACAAAGGTTCTGATATTTCGCTTACAATATTGGATTGTATGTTGTGGATGGTCATGGCTTTCTTTTCCACACTGGGTATCAGAATTTTTGTATGGATTAGTTTGCTCCTAATTGTATGTTCGACCGGTGTTTATGGACAACTTTGCGCAAATTTTTATGACGAATCGTGCCCCAATGCGTTGTCCATTGTGAATTCTGTAGTAAGGCAGACAGTGGCAAAGGAGCAACGGATGGGGGCGTCGTTGCTCCGCCTTCACTTTCGCGACTGTTTCGTTAATGTAATGTTCGGTTTAATTCAACTGTTAAGTAGCTCAACTAGGTTAGGTTTTTAGATGATTTCTGCTCTCTTTTTCTTTTTCAATTCTTGTTAGTCATAGCACTTCACCTGAGTGTGAAATTAAATTGGTTAGGGTTGCGATGGCTCCATTCTGTTGGACGACACCTCAAAGTTTGCCGGAGAAAAGACCAAGAGAAAATTTTCTTCCTGAGTATCTTAACATACGATGTTAATTTTTCCTAGCATTTTTTCTCATGTCAATTTAGAGCTCAGGAAGACCAAGAGACACACTGCAAGCTTGATTATCACTAAAAAGAAGAGAAGGTTGCTGCCATTTGAACTAACCCAAGATCCAACTAGAAGGTTGAAGCAGATGGGATCTCTTGCTATGGCACTTACCTCTGTTGGAGTAGAGTTTAGTGATGAATTGACCTAGAGGCCAGTATGGCTCCAAGATTAGCCAACAGGGATATGAGGGAAAAGGGTGGGATGAAGGTACAGTCTCCTTGGAAAATCCAATTTCTGTATTCTTTTTTCATCAAGAATTCACAAATAATTATTTTGTAAATAATTTTATTTATTTATTTATAATTGTTTTCATTCAAATAAATTTTCAATAAGCGGTATCTTTACGACTGCACCATATTTCAAATAGCTGGTAAGTAAACTTCTCTTTCTGCTATGTGCCCATCAACCATCTGATCTATTTATGTTTTATTTGTGAGTAGTATGAAATGGGTATGCGTTTTCCTGTTTGAATATTTATTTCGTCCATAGCACTTTTAAACTCGTGGCAGCACTTTGGGTAGACATATTACAAGATGACATGACACAAAAGATTAACCAGGATGAACGTCACAATGGACATATCATAACAGCTAAGAATCGAGATGTCTTACCGTTAAGTTTCAATTATAGTTACACTGAACAAATATATAACATACAGCTTATAAACATCGATGCCAATCAATTCAGATGTATGCAAGTGGAATGCCTATAAAGAAAAAAAGCATACGTTTTACATCTATCCACAGAGGACTCCCATTCGCTTTTATCTGAATTCCCTGCCATTCCTTCACAAGCTATGAAGCCATCCTTGTGTTAAGACATGCCATAACAACATGGGTGTTAAGACATGCCATAACAACATGGGCACCCGCCATTGCAATATTTCCGTTACACGTCCATAAGAAACAAGGGGTTAGAATGACTTTTTTTATGGAAGCTGCATCAATTTTAAACCACATGACTTGAAAAAACAATAGTCGTACTGAATTTAAACCCCGACCACCTTGCAGTATGGAGTCCAATATGTATCCATAGGATCATGGCTGAAATTGTAATTGTAGCTGAATGATTTTTGTCTTTGCATGCTACCATGGATGGACGTGAAGAGCCTATAACTTACATTTGTGGAGGTATCTTTACTAACCCTACCTCTAGATGGATTGCTAAATTAACTAGCTAGTAGTTTTTATTATTGAACATGTTTATTGCATTGTTCTTTGCAAACATTCAATATATATATATGAATTTTATTGATTTTTTTTTGTTGTTTTTTAATTATGGCTTATTCTTACACTTGTATGATATTGCAGAATGTGGAGGTGAGAATTCACTGAAGCTTGGTGATGTAATTCAATGCAGAGAATGTGGTTATCGAATCCTATACAAGAAACATACTTGAAGAAGTAATATTTTCTCATTGATGAGCTAATAAATTTCTTTCAGAGGATTGCATGACACTGTTGATTGATTGTGTTTTGTTGTTTCTTAATTATTCGTTCTTCTTACACTTGTATGATATTATGATATTGCAGACTATGGAGGTGAGAATTCACGGAAGCCCGGTGATGTAATTCAATGTAGAGAATGTGGTTATCGGATCCTCTACAAGAAACGTACTAGAAGTAATATTTTCTCATTGATGAACTAATAAATAGATTTCACATCGCAGGATTGCATGACATTGTTGTTTTGATCATGTATTGTAGTCATCATTGCCACTCTCTCTTTTCACTCTTCTTTTCTTAATTTACATTTTAATGTAAAAATATTATTGAAAATAAATTCAAGTAGAATGGTTACTGTTTCTGTTCAAAGAAAGTTGAAAAAACGGATGATTGAAGGAAGAGCATTTCTTCTTCCTAAATAGTGCTTATGACATTCAATGCCTTTATTCTTGAATCAGAGTACTTTTTTTTTCATTTATCATGAGAAGAATGGTAATTTTGGTCTTTATTTTAGTATATTAGCATCCTTCCATCTATGAATGCTTGTCTCATGGTAATACAATCCTCACAGAAAACTTACCGTACTGTCTTAATTGTGTTTTTGTGCAGTTGTTCAATATGACGCTCGTTGAG
Organism: Larix kaempferi; assembly: GCA_027924585.1. Lineage (NCBI taxonomy): Eukaryota > Viridiplantae > Streptophyta > Pinopsida > Pinales > Pinaceae > Larix > Larix kaempferi. Next base: position 576,611 of record BSBM01000915.1, on the reverse strand, counting down.
ATCATTTTGTACATGTCACAATTTGATCATTGAAGGCATGCTTTTGGAACGTTTCTGGATATGGACATGGATGATGAGAATATAAACGTCTGATGTTACAATATTCCAACTTGTAATAAAACTTTTAGTTGTCTGATGTTACAATATTCCAACTTGTAATAAAACTTTTAGTTGATAATCTTATCTGTGTTGCAAAATGGTTTTAAGAACATTATTATATTATCTATAGCATGTGGTTTGTTAAATGTATTTATTATATTATTTAAACTAGGTGGTTTGTTGAATGTCTTTATGTAGTTCTTTTTTGAAAAACACAATTACATATGGATAGTTTTGTGATATAGAGAACTTGTACAAATAATTTCAGACTCATAAGAGAATACATGTTCAAGAAATTAAGATATAATGGAAATATAGAGAAATTAAGAATGCAAACTCTATATATTTCATCATGGAAATATATTTACAATAAATTTCCCAAGAACTATAGCTAACGGATGGGTTGAATTCCAACCCGGCATAGCGTCCTCTCCCAGCATAGCACCCATTCCCATCTGAATCTACGATCCTCTATTGGCCTTGGAAAATTTCAGTGCAGAAGACCCCAGGGATGACATAACTCCTTCAAAACATGATCGAATAATAAAGTATATCAAGATATATCTCATTATATATTCATGGAAGCTCTATGAGCGATAACGTCCACATACGCCTCTATGAGAAGGACCGATTTGAACTAGAGAATAAGTACAATAGAATATTGAGGTGGTTTAGAATGGGGCATACTAAACTACCCAATGGGAATAATAGCAAGGTCCCATGAGACCAAAATCGTATAATAGGATTATGTACTGGAAATTTACTACTTAGTTTATAAGTCATTTGTGCAATTGACATGACCAGCTTCTACCTTTTCCCACGTGAGCTACTGCCACTTTCAACGTATAGGAAGTTGGGCTACGACATCCATAGAGCAATTCTCAGTGGTAAATTCCTCTATTTTTGAACCGCAAGACAGATGTGTTTTCGGTTCTTCACTACCCCTCATTCCTTTCGGGCAAGGCTTGAACTAAACAATTCAGGTATATCTCATTTAGGAGTTCCTTACCCGCTAATTTGTCATGTGCCTCAGTGAATTGCTCCTAATTTTCCCTTTCCTTTCTTCCTTTATTGGCCACCTTCCCACTAGCAAATTTACACCTCTGATTTCATTGCCATGCAATTGAATCTAACAAACTATTTGTTACATGAGTCTTCAATCTCCTACCTATAATTTACAAGTAAGGAAAGACAATAGCTACCTATAATTTACAAGGAAAGACAACAACGGAGCTTGATTGTAAGCATATTTGTTAAAAAAAGGGGCCTTGCCTTGTCCTCGCACGTCACTACCCAATATTGAAAGTAACTAGGGCTCCCCTACCTTACTCTAGCAGTGGGAGAGCAAAAGAGTAACTGATCCTTAGAAAGGTTTAAGGATGCAATCTCCTCCACTTAGCGAGGGAGCAAATAGAAAGAACACCGGGGAGAATTAGAACTGTAATGCTTGGTTACTAGGAACCTAGTAAGGGATTTTTGTAATTTTCAATAGGTTAACCTGGCACCCCTATCTTTGCTCCTCCAGCCATCTCATGTATTGAATTATTGATTATAAATTATAAGAAAATGTTTTAATACAAATATTTTAACCAATTAAACTATATATATATATAAATATAAATAATATTTGATTTACAATTTTTTTTGCACTATTTATTATTTTATAGCGCTTTGTTATATATATATATATATATATATATATGAGAGATTTATATTTTTTTTGCACCATTTATTATTTTATGGTGCTTTGCACCACTTGTTATTTTATGGTACTTTGCATCATATACAAGTTTGTGTATATTAAATAATAATAATAATAATATTGGTGCTTTGCACAACAAAATATCAATCCACCTAGGATTGGTTTTTTGGTGGTTTGCACCATACACCATGGAATGCCACATATTCATTTAACACCAAAATCAACCTTTTTATAAACACCACTTTTGCACCATAAATCTTAGCACCACTTGGGTATCCCCACATTATCACCACTTTTGTAGCACTATTTGAAAATTGAGAATTTCCCAAATCCTTTACAAATAGTGGTGCTAATGTGAGGCTAAAATACATTTTTTCTTGTAGTGAATTATTACAATAATTATTCGAGAAATCGTTCTTTGTTTCTTGTCTTCTCTCTATAATAATAAATTATACTAACTTTTTTATATCAACATAACTAATAGCTTATTCTTCATTAACTTATTACAATAATTATTCCTGGAAATTATTCCATAAAACTTATTAGAGTTGTTTCTTGTCACAATAATGGCCTCAATTAGATGAATATGCTTGACTTGTGGCATTGAATTAGAGCTCACTCTGTCATCCGGTGTGCAAGGATTGAAGGCGGTGACTAGTGGATGCCTAAGTTTTTCCATACTACACCTTGCCTTCTCTCTTAGTTTGTTTACTTTTTTCAAGTTGTAGATTGTTTTTTCTATCTCTTTTGTTAGTCGTTTCCATAAGCGTATTAAATGCAAAAATAAAAATCTCCAAGAAGTTCTAATAGAAAAAAAATGTCAAAAATAGTGAATCCAATTAGTTTAAGCAATAAATAGCACTTACAATATAATATTTCCCATGATATTTGCGTCCTTGAAGAACAACCTTCTTAATGTGAGGAGACAAAACAATAGTTGAAGAAAGGCTTTTTTGTCTTATGCATAATTAACATGCATTTGTTCCTTATTCAATTTTAGTAACGGTTTGGGGAGGAGGGAGAGAAATACTATGAGAGAGGGGATTAATAAGGGTTACATGGAGGATGGGATAGAGAGGGGGGGCTAGTGGTTAAGCAGTGGGGGAGGGTTATTAGGAGAGGGGGGTAGGGGGGGCATTAGTTTGAGAGAGAGAGAGAGAGAGAGAGGGGGGGGGGAGTGTGGTTGGTGGTAGGTTGGAGGAGGATCAATCAAGACAAAGAGAGAAGGGGCTGGGGGAGGATCAATAGAGACAAAGAGAGAGGGGGGTGGGCGTGGGGGAGGGTGTTAGGGGAGAGAGAGAGATAGGGGTAGAAGTCAGGGGTAGGTGGAGGATTAGGGGAGAGAGAGACTGGGAGAGATGTTTAGTAACTATTAGGGGGAGGATAGGAGAGAAAAAGAGAGGAGGGGGCTCAGTGGTAGGGGGAGGAGTAGGTAGGAGAGAGAGAGGGGGGAGTAGGGTTAGTGTTATGGGGGATGGGAATCAAGAGAAAGAGGAGGGGTTTAAGGGGGGGGAGAGAGAGAGAGAGAGAGAAAGAGAGAGGTGGTTAACGGTAGTAGTAGGAGAGAGAGGGGGGGTTGGTTAGGGTTAGGGGAAGTAAGTGGCAGTTAAGGGTAAAGAGAGAAAGATACGTTAGGGGGTTAGTGGAGAGAGAGGGGGGATGGGGGTTAAGGGTGGGTGGAGGAGTAGGAGGGAGAAAGTGGGAGAAGGTTTTAGTAAGGGTTATAGAGAGAGAGAGAGAGAGAGAGAGAAGGTGGGTTAAAGGTAGGGGAGGAGAATCAATGTGTTTCTATAGATCCACGGAAATTATCCGAATGGGTCTATAAACCCAAGAGATCCATTGGTATGGTCATGACATTGACATTCAGCAAAATAGTCTTATCGCCTTTAACTTAATGGGAAGATTAGGAAATATCCCTAAGGGAGGACAAAGTCTACCATCAAATTCCCTCCACTAATCACATAAGAAAATTAAAGGATGGCATCCAAGAGATAAATCACATAGGGATGTGAGGAGATAAACCATTTCAAGCTAGGTTGCCTAGACATCCAAAATTAACTTGGAAGAGAATTGGGAAATATAACATCCATGTGTTTAGTAACATGTGTGAATTATTAACATGTTCACCTTACTAAGAAGTGTTCCTTTTATTTGAATAATAACACACAACCATGAGTAATGCGTGCATGTTTTTAATTTCAAAAAATAATGTTGCCATTTAATTTTTCCATCTATGTGTTGGATGAGTTGTCCACTTTGGTTTTAGGTTCAAATTGTCAAGATTGTAGGTTCAACTTGCAAATAACAAAACATGTCCATTTTTTTATTTCCCTATTTTTCAACCTTGAGTCTACATATGTGCTCTACGTGTTTATTGGTAATGAAATTGCACACATGTATAAATATATTTGTGTAGATTCCAAATATATATATATATATTTTAGGAAGACAATATTGTTTTATATTTTATATTTTTATATTTATTTTGTCATATTTAAAATTTCTAAAATAAAATAGGTCTCTTATTTTCTTTGTAACTTGTGATTGGTTCTCTTATTTTGAAAACAAAAAATAACTTGCACAAGTACAGATGAAGACCTACACACTGAAAAAGGTTCATTGGTTGTGTTAAGATCCTCATAGTAGGGTGTAATGCTCCACCTTCTCATTCCATGGATTCATTCACTTTCTTATTTAAAAAAAATATAAAAGTAATATTAAAAATTATGGAAAAATAGTGTCATGCAATAACATCCTATTATCTACAACTCTACCAAAAGAAAATCATTCTTTACATACCAAACCTGGGGCCTAATGCCCATTATGTTTTAGAAAGAAAAGTAACATACCAATATTATAAGAACACAATTTTATGGAGTTATACTAATTTTCCAGAAATAAAAGTTATATATTCTAGAAGGTACCTTGATTGTCTACATTTCATATTTTTACACGCCTAGAGGCCCTCTACAGCCCAGTATGAGGGAGATCTTGTTAGTCGAGCGTTTGTCGAGTTTGTGGAGTAACAAAATAATACAAAGTAAACAAAAAAGAATAATACAATGTAAAAAGTAATAAATATTATGTCGGCCATAAACAAAAAAGAATAATACAAAGTAAAAAGTAAACAAATAAACAAATAATAATAATTCAAAGTAAAAAGTAAATATGAGACTTAAACTATAGAATTTACATTTTACTTTTAATACAAAGTAAAAAGTAGATATGAGACTTTAGAGTGTTTGTCGAGTAACAAAATAATACAAAGTAAACAAAAAAGAATAATAAAAAGTAAAAAGTAATAAATATTATGTGGGCCATAAATAAAAAAGAATAATACAAAGTAAAAGGTAAATATGAGACTTAAACTATAGACTTTAGAGCTTAGGATTAGGTGGCTCACGTATTGCACTCAATGAGTTATTTAAGGAGAGGTTTGCACCTTGGGAGATTTGATCCCTCTCGGCACTTGATAGAGCCTAGGGTTTGGATCTAGGCTAGTTATAGACATTTACATGTCTACCTTGTAGTTTACAAGACTATTCATAGTTTCTAACATTTAAAATCCATTAACATCTTTCATTTAAATCACCACTTAGCGGAACCCAATGGTGACCTAGATTATCTTGCTAATCCAACACACAATCGACACCTTATACCCATTTTCACAGTTGGGTATTGGTCCTTAACATTGCTTCCATTGGGATACATTTATTGGGCCATACCTACAAGATTTTCATGCTTCCAACCTAATGTACCCAACCTTAGTGTTTTTTTCCTACTTTTCCTACACATAAAGAATTCTATATCAGGAGTCAACAATGTATCTCTTACTCAGCCATCCCAATGCTACCATTCCAATATTCCCATCTTGATATGCATTCTCCAATGTTTTACTGGAACTCAGACGTCAAGATGATGCCAAGCCTTAAATTCCATTCAATTTTGATGTTTTCTTTCTAGATGTATCCATTTAGATGTTTTATCAGAACCTTGGACATTGGAATGACTCTGCAACTCCTCCTCAGTTCCCTTTTGATGTTTTCTTCACAACATGGGTCCAGCCACCTTGGGATTGGAACGCCGGGATGCTTTGACTTGGTAATCCAATAGTTCTCTCGATGTCACCCTTCTGATGTCGGTTCTCTTTTATTTAGACTTACTCCGTTAATCAAAATGTGACTAATGCATGGACCTAGGCTTCCCTTAACAAATAGACTATGCCCTTCGGTGGCTTAACCAATCTTCCTAAAGAATAATCCAAGGAATGAATTTTAATTTCCATTAACATATGACTTTGGCCTTCATCCTGACAGGCTATAAATTATCTATTTTCTAGACCTTTCTAAGGTTTATAAGGTACTATGGTATTATGTCCCTTGAGTTTCCTTCATTAGAGAACATTAAATTTCTTACTCATCAAGAAGAACCTCATATGGCTTATGAACACAAAATTGATTCCTACATTCTTCGGCAAGGAAATGAATAGTAACCAAACAATTAACTCTGAAGACCTCCATTTCATGAGATGTATATCCAAGGAATTAAGTAAATGGCGAACACTTATTCTCAATTTCTAGATAACCCAACATAGCAGGATAAAAAAGACATCCCATGGGAAGTATATGGTCACAGCAATGTAGTTTTCCCAAATTAATGCACTTGAAAATGTGAGCATTATCCTTATCAATCATCAACCAAAACCATAGAATTACACTAGCATTTTCCTTGTTCAACATTCATGAATAGAATTAGGGACATTATGCCACCTTTCTAATTGTTCAACATTCATGAACTTATAACTATTACTAAGCATAATTTTAACCTTAAGCATTAAACTACCTTTCTGGTTCACACCGTGTAACTCATTAAAACTAAGTTTCCATCAACTAACACTATGAATCTCTTAAGCACTCCATGAACGCCATAATTAGAGCTCAATTATGCCAATATTCACTTGAAATCAATCACGGACCAGGTTGTTATAGGATTCAAGCCTTGAACAAGAATTCCTTAAGCTATTTAAAAAAATTTATATCCATCCAGGAATACAGATATAAGACATAGAATAGTTGAACCGTAGACAGGTTGTCAACGATTTTAAACAAATAAACAATAGGAAAAGGAAATGTTCCATTTATCAATTTATATGTTCATAAAACTAATCGTAGGAATATAAATTCCAAGTAGAGGAATGCAAATTCAATCTATACATAAGCAGGCATAGTATATAACTCAAATACTTAGAAAATTCATTATATTCATAATTTGTATAATGAATGCAATTCCTTCTTATTACAGAGCATAATACTTATCCAGATTAGTACAGAATACTTGTGCAACTGGATGCGGGTGAGGTGTGCACCTCCCAACCATAGGCTTCCTTGTTCATAAATCTTTGAGAAAGATTCCACCCCTAAGATGAGACTCTGAATCCGTAAGGAGAAAGATGGTACCATCCTGAAATAACAGTTCTATTTACAGTGTAAAACTTGCAAAAATAATTACCCTTCACTACTCCCTCTCTACTATTCTCTGAATGATCGAATGTTAGGAAAAATCAAAGAATTGTTCTTTTTTGCATGCATGCACTCATCTGCATGGATATCTTTAGCCACATGGCCTTCCCCGAAATACTCATGTCCCATCCTATGCAATAATTCCCCATTAGCACGAAGATAAGGATTAGGGCCAATCAAAAAGTATTTAAGGATTAAACATTGTAAAGGTACCTTTTTTGTACTCAAGGTTAGGCCTAGGTCATTTTATAATCCCCACGTAATGTCTACAACCACCTTTCTTCCTCTCTCCATATATTTCTCTCTCACGGATTCATAGTCCCCCATTCTCTTTCAGCATTCACCTTAACCACAACTAGCTGAATTTATATATTATTAATAATGTTCATTTACATATTACAATTGTTCGGCCCTTGCCCTTATCATGACTTGTCCTACACAATAAAACATGGGGCACAAAATGGGGTTGTTACATTCCCCTCTCCCTTAGATTAACACCATCAACATTGTTCTAACTCTTACAGACTCCATACAACATTTACATATAATCATTTTTTTTAAACAATGTACGTTCTTCTCCCATATTATATCTTCCAATTGGTCTTCTTAGGGTTGTACCAAGTCCATTGGACCTTGGCCTTCCCCGTTTCTTTGCTCTCAATAACCTTGACCTTCTAACTCAGCTTGTAAACTGGTTTCTGTAGGAATTCTTTCTTTTGTTGCACCTTCCAACTCAGTCATGGAATTTGGAATATTGTGTAGGTTATATTTTTGCTTACCCCTTTTTGGTCATTTCTTATAGTAACCAACATAGATCCATTTTAAACTTGTATCTATCAAGCACCGAGAGGGATCCAATTTCTTGAGGTGTATTTCTTTTTTAAAATTTAAACTCAAGAAATTTGATCTCTCTTGATTGATAGATTGGGGTTTAAGTTTTATCTTTTTATTTTATAAACTAACATCTATTTTTTAATTACTTTTCATAATATTTTATTTTATGAACCAACATGGATTTTTTTTAAATACTTTCTATAATTTTTTATTTTATGAGCCGACATGAATTTTTTTAATTATTTTGTTAGTAACAAACGTTACATCACAAAAATTACAACATCTCCCCCATACTGGGCTGTAGAGCACCTTGTTTCTCTCAGTGCAATGATTACCTTCATGGCCACAACAATTAATGGTTGGATTTTCTTTCTTTCTAGTGATTTCATCTATTTTCTTTCCACTCTCTAATTCGTTTATATTTGGGTGTTTCTCAGTTGTTCAACTAGATGGATGCTTTATCAAAGGGTCTTTGCCTTCTCCCTTGGTGATGGCCACCATGACATCCTTTACCTTATTTTGTATATGGATCAAGTCTTGGAAGACATAAATATTCACTTCATTCTGTTTTGCCTAAAACTTCAGCATTTCTCCAAGGCTTTCTTGAAAATTTATCATGATTCAAAGCATTTCTTTAGCAAGGCAGAAAAGTGTTCGCTCATCCAATATCCTATACTTACTTGTCCTTTACATCCTCATAGTTACATCCTCGTATCTCTTTATGGCTATATAAAATCCCCGCAATGACTCTTATTCTATTGAGGTTCCATAAGAGCTCATTCAATTTTTATTTAACCACTAAGAGATAGCAACATCAACTTTTGAGACTGAAGCTTTCTCTATGTAATCAATAACCACACAATTCATTAGACCAGCAGCTTATATATATATGTGTGTGTGTGTGTGTGTGTGTGTGTGTGTGTGTGGCCAAATAACACTAGGTAGAACAAAATGGAGTTCCATGGCCTGTATATGATGGGAATATTGTTGTAACAAATTTTGGACATAATATGCCAGTGATGGCCTAGTTTTCTCTGGAATAGTTATTGAGGAAGATATTACACTACTTGGTTTGGAATTGGTTGATGTGCATCATTTGATAGTGGTGACCTAGTGTAAGGTAATCCATTTTTTTTCTCTGGAAAAGATATTGGGGAAGGAACGAAAATATATGCTATTGGTCTGAAATTGTTGAGTTCCAAAGTCTGGGAGATATCCTGGTGAGGAATTACTTTGTGCACATAACCATTTTCCTTTTCCCATCAACCTTGATATTTATACTAGTGAATTGAAATTCTCAACTTGGGGGTGGAACCTTGTTGAGAGATTGATTAACAATCCATCCTACGGTTTGGTGGAGTGTGCCTCACACATAGCCAATTGATTAAGCTACTAATTATTCAAATAAGTGTTCCTACTCTATTTAAACCATTTTATTTAGTGTGAATATGTTGTATATAATGAATAAAATGATTCATGAAGGAATTGGAATTAATTGTTCCCTTGAATTTACCTTGTTAATTACCTTGTTAATTGTAATATCTCTTCTAAAATGGTTCTAGTATTATTAGGAGGTTTGGAATTTGTTTCCTATTACAAATGAATGTTTTGTCATTACTTTTCTTTTGTTTTGAAAGAGCTAGGTGAATACTATGTGTATTTGTTTGATATTTAAAGTTTGCATATACTGTTGAAGCATAAGAATTATTTATAAATATTTTTCCCATCATTGTAATGCATCTTATGAGAGCTGGCAATGCTTTGTGTTTCCAATGCCATACTTAACTCTGGAATGCATTGAAAGAGCAAGAATGCTCTGCGTGTACTTGGAATTGTGTTGGTAAACATTTAAATAACATGTATTCTAGAGATGCTTTGATATTGTCTTAAATTCATCCAAATGCAATGCATTTGGAAAGAACTGGAATGTCCAACATTACTTTTTGAATATATATATATATATATATATATTGCTTATTCGTTATTCTAAAATGTATTTGGCAAAAAGATGAAAATATTATGAGTTGAGTTTCCATGGTTGTGGGTACATCAAGTTACTGAGTAAATTATTTCTGGAATAATGTTAAATGCTTATTCCTCTTTCTTAACATGGAATGTTGGATGTTTTTCTATGATCAAAAGCCTTTTCCAGGAAGCTAAACTTGGGTCTATAAACCTTAAGTTTTTATGTAAAAATATTGAAACCAAATGGTTGATTGCTTAATGCCTTTATAAATGCTTTAAGTTAAAATTGTAATCTTGAAGAGAGGTGTTTGTATGATTTGTTATTCAGTATAGATTTTATGTCTTAGCCTATTTTTCTTTTATGAATTAGGTCAATTTTCAAAGGGGGGTTGGAAGATGACTTCCATTTTTATGTAAAATTTAGGAGCATAAGTTAGTGCTATCACCTTGCATATGAAAATGGTTGTGTGTGTTTTAATGTCGTAACCATTTACTTTATAACTTTCAAGCTTTTCATGTTGCACTTCATAAGGTCAAAGAGAGTTATGAAATTATAGAGGTGAATAGTTTAGCTTATCAATTTTCAAATGAATCTTTGTTGATGTAGGAAGAAAGTAGTGAAAATTATTAGTTTAAATTTAAGGAGAAATTGAAGCTAGGATGTGATAGAATAAGATAATTAAGATAATACTATAAAGATGTGAAGATAATTAAGATAATACTATAAAGATGTGATCAACCCTCATTTAGAAGATAAAAAATATTATTTTTTTTATAGTTAATCTTGAATAATTCTTAAAATGTAGGTGGATGAAAGAATTTGTTATCTTTGTTATATTAAGAGGATTGAAAATGGAAATCACTTTCTCATAAAATGTCACTTTCTCATAAAATGTCGTACACATTCCCAATACAATGCAAATTCAAAATATTTCTTATAATATATTGCATACTTGTCTTATCCAACCAACTTTTGAATAAAACTATTATGTACCCGTCCAATGGTTTCTTATTTGTTGCCACGCAATCACATAATGTCCTTCACGCTTGAAACCAACCTCTCCACGGCCATCTGCCTTCATGAGGATATTGAGCCGCCAGCACTGCTCCCAACTTCTGTTGCCTTTGGACAATCCAATTACTTGAAACCTTGACTGAGGATACTAATTATATAACAATGAATGCGGAATAAAGAACCACAGCTTGAACATAAATTTTATTGTAGAGGATAAAATTTTACATATGCCATGTAGTAAAGATTTCTGATGTCATCTTATAGTATCATACCAAGTGACAGAGCATACTCTCTTGATATAGACGCTTACAAACTTACTGAAACCCATATTTCTGATGTGATCTAATAGCGCAGAGCCCAGTCACAGAGCATACGTCTGACTTTCTTTCTAATAGACTGTAGACTTAAAACTATAGAGGAAGCTTTCTAATGCAATCTAATAACATGAAGCCTAGTTGTAAAGCGTATGACTTTATTAGACCTCAAGACTTGCAGAGAAAAGCTACTCCAAACTTGAATGCCTGAAATGACATTCTTCACACTTATTTATAGCTCAATGGGAAGTTCACCAGGAGAAACCAAATGAAACCCAAGGAATCAGAAAAGTGGGAGGAGATCTCATCAAATCACCTTTTCCCTATATTCTTCTGCATGACATGGGTCAAACCACATCAAAAGTTGAAGAAGTGCTCCGAATCATGCATGAGAATCATCCTTAAAGGCTGACAGATCTATCCATGTCTGCTTAAAGAAAGATTTGAGAGGACAAACCCACTCTCATAGTCAGAAGGAATCTTTGAATGGACAGGCCCCATTCATAGCTGACTAGTACCAGAGCTACATATTATCAGAGTATGGTGCCCATACAATTCTCGAAAGTCGGATTGGGTATCCCATGCTTTAGAGTACAAAGATCTAAGGACCACCCGACGGTTCTGGTGCATGTGAACCTTTATACGAGTTTTGACAAGACACTGCTCTTTGTTCTGGATATAATACTCAAGAATCTGCCTTTCGGTGATCCTTGTCTGTATTACATATTTAACATGTTCAAGAGGTTCACCCACGTCTTGCTTGATATTGTAGATGACAGCTGGTTCTAGAGCTTTCAGATTGATTCTGAATGTCTTCCACCAATCCTCCATCCAGTCGAGGGCATAGAGCGGAGGATCTTCAAAGATCTGGGTGTGTTGTAGCCTGAATTTCAACATGGTATAATATGTCCGGGTTGTATTTTATTTCCTGAGGAATTCCCACCATAATTTTTTATATCGTTCATATGTGTGAGTTGTACTGGGGAATCTGAGATTGGCATCCTGGTGTGGCCATGACTTCAAAGATCTAATGCGGTTTATACAATAGTATTGGTGATCTAACTGTAATCTTGGTTGGAATGAAGAAACTTCAGTCCAAATTAGACTAAGATCACGGTACAAATGTGTTAACCAGTTGCTGGCATCAACAACTTTGCGTAAGGCATTGTTATACAACATATCTGGAACTATGGTTGAACCCATAGGAATTCTTCTTAATTCAGGTACTAACCGAATGAATGCATCCGATCCTTGTAGATTGTCATCAAGTACTTCTGTACTCCTTAGTTCCCATTTGTATTTCCAATCTTGGACGTAGTCTAACAATTTTTTGTTGTCGTTAATGCTGTAGATTTGATGCTTTCCTTCAATCCATGCTGAAATTATCATGTTTACCTGTGGGTTATGGGCCCACTTGCTTCCGTATGCTTGGATGACTTTCTCGCTCGCTTGATAAGATTTCTCGCTTGCTTGAGTATTTTTCTGCTTGGTTTTCCCGCTTGCTTGGTTTGATTCCTCGCTCGCTTGATCATTTTTCCCGCTCTCTTGATCGAATTTCACTCTTGCTTGATCAAAATTTATATCATACCTCCGTGAAAGGTATTCTCTAGTTAGAAAATCTAGGATGCAGTTTGCTTTACCTGAAATATGCTAGCAGGAGAATAAGGCTTGCCATTAGAAAACTTTCCTTTGGATGTTGTATTCTTTATGGTATTTTTTCGAACAAAGGGTAAGCTAGAACAATCTGTCCTTATAATAAAATCATGATCCAACAGATGGATTTGAAATTTTTCTATACAACGAAGAGCAGGAAAGATTTCTTTATCAATGGTGGCATAATTCTGTTTAGGCTTAGACCATGTCCCAGAGGGCAACTGTACTATCTCTTCTCCCTTCTTCTTTCCATGTTGTCTGGCTTGTTTCAAAACACCTCCCCATCCCAAATTTGAGGCATCTATTTCAATAATTTTGGGGAGGTCATCATCTATGACATGGAAGATGGGTAGAGTTTTCACTGTGCTTTTAAATCTCTGCATAGCTTTTGCGTGTTCATCCTTCCAAGGGGTTGGATCCTTAGTCAGTCTTTGATTTAGGATCTTTCTGTCATTGGCAAAATTTTTGTAATATGGTGAAAGATTATTCAAACACCCAAGAAATCTTTGAAGCTGTGTTTTGTCCTTGATAATGTCTGGGAACTTATCTGCAAATTCTATTGCATATTCTTGGACTCTTATCATCCCTTTCTCAATATTTTCCCCAAGAAACTCAATTGAGTCTTGGTACAACTTCATCTTTTTTGCAGAGAGGACTAAGCCATTATCATAGACCACTTTCAGAAAGATTCTCAGATGTTCTTCTAATGATTTTGAGAAAAGAAGGATGTCATCAATATACACAATCAACCAGTCCATATATGGTCTGAAGATATCTTCAATGATTTTCTGAAACCGTGAATGTGCAGTTTTTAGTCCAAAAGGAATTACAGTCCATTCGTAATTCCCATGGGGTACTACAAATGCAGTTTTAAACTGATCTTCTGGATCAACTTCAACCTGCCAGAATCCACTATTTAGGTCAAATTTTGAAAATATCTTGCATCCTACAATCCTCTTGACTAGATCCGATTTATTGGGGATTGGATACCTATACCAGTCAAGAACATCATTCAGCATTTTATAATTTATTACCATTCTGGGTGCTTGCCTCACTTGTTCAGAATGTTTGTTGACATAGAATCCATAACAACTCCAATGGCTATTAGAAGGAACTATGAGCCCTTTTTCCAACAATTCTGTTATCTCTTTTTCTGCAATAATTCTGCATTTCTCTAGACATTGGTACATCATTTGAGTGTCCAGGAGTTCCTTTGAATTTAGGCTTGAGAGGCAATTTGATCATGTTCCTTTTCCTATGTGTGAATGCATTAGGAGATTCAGCGCATACCTGTTTTCTGTATTCTTCTTTTGTCTTTCTTCTGATATTTTTCCATTTATCATACTTCAACTGATCTTCTATCTACTTAGATTGTATCTGAGTTTTGACCTCATTCAGCTGCAATTCTTTTGCTGACAATTTTGCTTTGCAAATCATCTAGGGTTTGAGTCTAATATTGTGGATCATTTCAGATCTCTTTGGGCTGGAGATCAAGGGAAGGAATATTGGGGAGTCTAAAGGATTTATGGTCATTAAGATTCCTTCTTTGCCTTGATAAGTGCACACTCCATGAGGTTCTACAGTTTTGAGGAAAGGAGTTCCAAGGATGCAGGCATTATACATTTACATCAAATAGAAGTTGGCATCAAGTCGGTACTGGTTTATATAGATAGTGGCATGTGGGACTTCAAATTTTATAGTAGACTCACTTCCAAATGAGTGGATTAGTTTGGAACTAATATGCCAATATTTGGCAAGAATTTTATCCATGTCTAATACATTCACATCATATCCAATATCAATCAGGATAGGAAGATAGAAGTGTTTGTCCATGATTTTGATATCCATGGCGATAGTGTATCTCTGGTGTACTATTGCATTTATGTGAAAGGGATCATAATAAGAAGGATTAGGGTCAATAGGAGTAACCTTTTAATACTGGGGTATACTAGTTTCTTCGTGTCTTTGTTCTGTTTCACTTTCTTCTCTGTCTTCTTCTAAAGAACTTGCCACCATTGAAGAACTAGTCTCATTTTCCTTTTCCAGTTTTTCTATTCTAGTTTTTAACTCCCTGATTTCTCTTTTTAGAATATTTTGTTCCTTAGCAAGCTCCTGCATAGAGACTGGTCTTTTTGTTTCTATTTCCAAGATAGGAGAAGTATTTATTTCATAGGAGGGGAGAGCAGAAGCAAACAAGTTCCAATTAGAAGAGACTTGGGGTAGTTTTTCATGTTGTGATCTTTTGGAACCCTTACTGCTCCTACTTTTTGTGGATGGAGGAGGAGGTGATATATTTTCCTTTTGTTTTAAAAGGAAGACATTAGCAAATACTTCTTTCATAATTTCTTTAACAGATCCTTCCTCCATTTCTTCAATTTGTTTCATCATTATGGAGGCCTATGGTCTTGACTTGATCATATTGCATTGCTTTATTTCTCTTTTGGATTCCATCCAAGCCATATAAGTAGCCAATTTTTCATCTTTAGACTCATTTGGACTTGAAGTCAAAGATTCGTCTTCTAAGTAGCAACTGTAGTTATTTTTATCCAAGCATAGGCAAGAATGTCCTACTTTTGTAGATTGTACCAAATCAAAATCAGTACTACTGTCTGTGTCTTCTGCAAACATATATCTTCACTATCAGAGTCTATGCAATTCAATTCACTAGAATAGGACTCAATTGCATAGGCACCTCCATATGATCTAGATTCTGGACATTTATTGTCTCTATGATCTTTGTTTCCACATAAAGCACACCTATATTTTTTCAAAAGGTCTTCAGGTGTTGGTGTTTGTTCAGGTTTTAATCCAGAATTCTGATTTATGTTTGCATTAGGACATTTATTTGCATAATGTCCTTGATTTCCACATTTGTAGCAATGAATTTTTGGTGTATATTTCCATCTAGACTTGCCACCGAACTCATCTCTCATTTTTTGGTATCTGTAATTGCTCTTTCCATCTTTGCTTTGGTACAATTTTCCATATTTCTTGTCTCTGCTCAATTTTTTTCTCATTTTGTTTCACCTATAATCTCTATACCTATCTAGATATGTATTCTTTAAGAATATCAGCTTTGCCTTCTTTTTCTGCTTCTTTTCTTTGTATTCTTGAGAGTCTTTTTTATGCTTTCTTTCTCTTGGATATCTAGGTTCAGGCATTCCAAACTGGGTACAAATTCCTCCTGTCCCTAGGAGAAAACCTCTTGTTGCTTTTGTAGCAATTCTTCTAGTGCAAATATCTGCTATATAGCTATGGATAATATCATGAAACTCTCCCCAAGAGTAAGCTTCAAGATCATCAATGTTTCAATGCACTAGTAAATAATTTTTGGAAGTTCTTAGGAAATGCAGAAATATACTTTCTTTCCAAAATTCTTTGTCACTGTCTTGCACATATTGGCACCTAATTACCCAGTCTCGGTGGAACTTCTCATAGTCTCTAAGGCTCCTACATTTCATGTTTAGGAGTAACTGGGTGTTCTTGGCTTTGTGATTTTCAGGTGTTCCTCCCCAATACCTCAAAATTTCAGCAGTTAGGCTCCCTATGAGGTTTGGATCTTCTTTTCCATCTATTTCTAAATTGGATGATTCCCAAGCATTCCATTTTTCACCTGTTATGGTTATGGCCCACCATTTTTACAGTGCTCCATTGAATCCTACAACAATCATTTTATAGGCATTCGCAGCATCTTTTCCATTTGCCACATATGCTCTATATGCTACATACATTCGGTGGATCATTTGTTCTATTTGTTGAGTACTTTCCCCATTCACATTCCATTCATATAATAAATCAGTAGACCAGGACATTTGATTCACATTCATTCCATCATCTAAGTCTAGTGCAGGAGGTCTAACCATGTGATTAGGAATTCTTTCATAAGCTGTGTTTATGGCTAGAGACTCAGGGGATTTTAGAGCAGGACCAGATGATTGGGGTGTCTGGATAGCCATAATTCTAGGCTTGTAAGATGTATTTTCTTCTTAGCCTATCAGGATTTTAGGTCCTTTCTTCTTAGATTTCTCTGGAGGAATTAGTAAAGGAAAAGTCTCCCGGCTCTTAAAAGTAGAGGGTAGTTTAGCTGGATCTAACTTCCTGTCTTTCTTTTTCTTCCACATCTTACCTATCTTCTTATGTGATTTTTCTGTTAAAGTGTGGACTTATTGTACTTCAATCAAAACATGGGTGAGGGATTTCTCAATGTCACTATCATGGGTTCTTAATTGTTCTCTGAGAGATTCTTCTAGATGCTCATATCCATTAATAGCAACTTTTATAGAATTCAAGACTTCATAAGAGAGTTCTTGTTCATGCCCAATCTTTATTATGCCATTATGAGGGAGAATGTGATGAGGAGTTGGCTAAGTAGTGGCCATTAATGCACAAGTTGACCAAATAATTAAGCGATCACATTCCATCTCCTTAAAATAGGGAAATGCAATAACTCCCACATAAATGCAAGGTAGTGGGGCGCATTGACTCTTAAAATGGTGGAAATGCGTGGATAAGTGGACAAACAAGGATTCATTGATTTATCACTAGTCTAAGGTGGTCAAATTTGGACAAACTATGGTCCAAGACACTAGACTAGACACTAGAAGGCCAAATAACACTAGGTAGAACAACATGGAGATACATGGCATGTATATGATGAGAATATTGTTCTAACAGATTTTGGACATAGTTTTCCAGTGATGGCCTAGTTTTCTCTGCAATAGTTATTGAGGAAGATATTACACTATTTGGTTTGGAACTGGTCGATGGGCATCATTTGAAAGTCGTGGGGGTTAGTGCAAGCTAATGAGGGTCACTTTTGGCACGTTAGATGCAATAGAAAAATGAAAAATCAAGCATCCCTCAACTTACTTGGATTTTTTGAGATACTTACGCAAAATATCTTGCATTGAGTAAAAAGATGAAATGTAGGAAATTGAATCATGTTTCCAAAAATATAACTTTTATGTATTGAAAATTTGCATAGCTATGTCAAGTTTCATTTTTCCTAACAGGCACTTTTTATTTTCCAGGAAAATGATAAGGTATATGTTTTTGTGGGTGCAACCTTTTAGGGCCTAATTGATGGAATCAAGCTACAAAAATGGGCATGCATGTAGAGAACATATAGCACTAGTGCATCATTATTTTTTGAAAATTAAATTAGTAATTTTATAATTTTTTTTATAATTGTCTAAGTGATCAAACCTCGAAAATAGTAAGTCTTTTGTGGGTGCATCCTTTGAAGGTCTTAATGCAAAATCATGAAATAGGGTTTTGATAGAATGTGGAGGTTAGTGTCTACTTATGCAACATACATTTTTTTATTTAAATGATCAAGAATTGAAAAAGTTATGGAAGAAACACTAACACTGTGTTTCACAAGTTAAGGAGGTAGGACACAAGAGAAATTCAAAGAAAATAGGAAAAATTAATACATTTTAAATAAAAGTTACATATTTGGAATCTGCAGAAAAAATGCTATTTGTGTTTAAGATTTCGTAAAAATGACTGTGTGTAGCATACTGTAACGAGTGGCTAAGCACAGGCTTCTCCATAAACTGGAAGAAATACCCAAATAGCTTTGGTTTATCATTACCATAGAACAGGTTTGGTATTACCGAAGCAAACTCCAAAGCATACACATAGGATTATGGTTGACATGCGAGCAAGTGAGTTGGCTTGGTTTAGGCTGTAACAAACACAAGCGAATTTTGTTTAAATTCAAAAAATATTTCCGCGCTTTTAGAATTTCAAAACGCGAACGCGTTATCTAACTACATAACGCATGCGCGTTCTATAGTGCAAAAAAGCGCTAGCACTATGTAAACCATAAAATCTATGTTTAATACTTGAGAGGGGGTGGGGAAGACTCAAGGGCATTTTTGGTTAATATTTGAGAAGGGGTGGGTGTTATAGGTCATATCTGCACTTCTTCGTTCGTGATCACATTACTTTGTCGATCACACAAAAGGACACTATGGATGGAAGAGTTAGATTGACCTTGGATGAGTTATTGCTGAGATCACAACTCTTCAGCTAAAAAAATATTTTTCTACGGTTTTCATGATGTGTGTGCTACTCTTGATACAGGCATCCTGCGTTCTAAATGTTGGCCTATATGAAGACAACTAGCGCACATCCCTAAAATGTTGTATGTGTTGGATGTTAATAGGAATAGCTGTGCACTGTGCGCTGGTTCACTTAAAGGATACTTGTGCACATATTAAGATGAAATGGAAAAATATATTAAGATTAGGAATTGAGATTAGTTGGGGTTGGTTCTGTAACTCCCCCAACCTCCCAATTCAACCACCTATCAAATCTAAATTCCTTCCTTGTCCCATAAATACAAGGGGAAGCCATGAGGTAGGAAACTAGAGAAGAAGATGCTACTGTCATGCTGGAGGAATTTCTAAGTCACTATGAGGAGTAGGAATCCAGGTCTCATTTATGAAAGTGCCTCAGACAGAAGTCGGGTATTGTTGTACTTGCTTCATTTGCTGATCAATAAAGTGGATATCTTTCCTTCCCAACATTACTTGTGTTATGTATGTTGTGCATTTTGATTATTGACTGATTGTTTATGCAATCTTAAATATCAATGTATTTTATATAATCAAATAAGCTTGAGGAAGGTATAAAGTTTGTTTTGCAATCTGACATATCAAGGAGTGAAAGAGGAGAAAGCTAGGATCAGACTTCAGTAATTAGGTACACCCTTTTCTCACCTTTATCTCATTTGCTTACAAATATGTGTCTACAGAACTATATTTATCCACCCTGTATATTTGTATGTTGACAGTATCAGTTCCCCACCTATAGGGTATTATTCCTGCCAACAGAACTGGTGACTCCGCTGGGGAACCCTTTTTTAGTTTTCTGCTCTGGGGACCTTTTCTAGTCTTTCTTTCAGCTTTTACAGTTTGGTGATTTTCTGGGAGGTTTTTTAGGTCATTTTTGTTTACCTTTACTTTGACCCTTGTCAGTTTGGCTCTTTGAAGCCTCATTTCATTTTTCTTTCAGTCCCTGTGTGCTAGTCCTCTGTACATACAGAGGCGCACTTTCTACCCTGTGCACAGTTTGCATTCTGCCATACCTGTGCATCTTTTGTTGTAGGCGCTGGTTGTTATACCAGACAGAAGTGTATTTCCCTGTAGGTCTGAACCTTGCACTAGGTTTTGATTTCCAGTTGGTTGGGTTTACTTGTTAGCATTTGTCTTGTTACTGACTGTTGTTGATACTCCCTAGTAGTTGCTGGGTTATGTTTTGCCTTTTGAAAATATCCTTAGGTTGCTTCATTTACTCCATTACCTATTTATTAGGTATATTTCTGCTTTTTAGCATTTCTGAAGATGTGTGCTACTCCCTGTTAGTTACAGCAATGCACATTTTCCCCTAAATGTGTGTTGCATTTATACAGACCTACGCATTGTGCGCTGGTTTTTTGTTGCAATACCTACGCTTATTTACTGAGTTTTGAGCTTATTTTTAGGGTTTAATCCTAGTCTTAGTTGTTTGGGTGGTTTTAGAGAGTTGTGATGTGTTGATGCCTTCAAAACTTTTGGTCAGGACAATTTGAGTTCCTTAAAGCCTTCTTAGCTTTTCTTTTCTAGTTGTGTAGTGGTAAAGTGATTTTTGGTTTGCTTGCCTACTCTGTTCATTTGGATGATGTTTTTACTGGGTTTTGATGCTTAGGAGCATCCTTATCGGTTTGTATTTCTGTTACACGCATCTTTTTCCCTTTTTCTTTTACATTTCAGTTTCAAGTCTAGAGTTTTTTCGTTTTGAAACAACTCGGTAGGTTGAGTCTTTCTCAGTTTTTGGTTTGTCTGTTTAAGCCATTAGTCTGTTATATTTACCTGCACCGGTGTTAGATCTTACTTGTTCTATTTTCTGATTCAGTTTCTTTGAAAACGAGAAAAAGATAAAGATTGAAAAATAGTAGCATAACTGTAAGATTTATCATTTCTTTTCAAGGTATCTTAATTTGTCTTGCTTTGAAAATTTAAAAGAAAAATAAAAAATATTCTTAGGTTTACTTATCTTTAGTTTTGAAAGGTATATAAACAAAAAAGTTTGGTGAAAGTTGTTTACTTTTATGCACTCTCCATTTCAGTCACAACTATGCCACACACTTCACTACAACCTTTGAGTAAAAAAATCCATTTAAAAAGAACACTTAATAAAATTAATTAGCAACTTTTTCTATTTAGGGTTGTCACTACACCAACTAGCTTAGGCTAGGGTTTCAGATCAGAACACACTTAAACTATCCGGAATCATTTTTCATCACTCAACAATCATAGTAAGACATTCTTTAGGTAAATCCATTTGTATCAAAATCTCTTGGGAAACTCCACTGAAACTGAAGCTAAGCATGAGGTCATGTGAGACTGGAATTGTTGAGGATAACCCCTCACTTTTGTTTCCAGCATAAACCAGAGTTGTCTCACATACGAGGGTCATTTTGGACTTCAGGATTTGTTACCATGTCCATGTGTTATGGCTAGACTAACGACTGTCCTCCCAAGAATTTTCATACTTACGGTAGCCTTAGTGTCTTGACCATCTAGGATTCTTCACAGGTAGAGTTGAAGTCTATTTCCACTTCACCTCGGAAAGACGTGGAAGGTAACCCTTTGGCAGTAATCCTGGGAGGGCGGTTTGGTGATTCAAATGCTTGCACCCAGAGGACCTCCATTGGACACCACGTAACTGACCGTCAGTACTCTATTGGTTTGTTCTAGGCCCTCATCATCCCAGAATGACTTCTGAGAGTATCTATATTGTATGCTTGGTCTTGATTACCATAGGAATTTTTGTAGTGGCATGTTGTTTGCTCCATAGTCGAGTAGTGGCCACTACGTTTTATACTTAGTTTCATTTTTGTATCATTGTGGAGAACCAACACTTGCGTAGATCACGAAGGTTATAGAACCTTCCACCACACATAGTGGAGCCTCCACCACCACCAAGATGCCAAAGGACTGATTCCCGTGGTTCTTACAAACTTACGGGTGATAGGGAAACACCTAGAGAGCCGCACCTGATGACCCAGGGCCAACAAGACTTGGATATTGTAGAGGTTGAGGATTTAACTTCATAAGAGTTTAGCACTCCCTTTAACCCCCCCTTAACCTGTCTTCGCAATCCTGTGATCGTATGTGTAGCTCCTTTAGACCAACCCGAGTTTAGTGCATATAGGTTTACCCCTGGTCATTTTATGGCCGATCCTGGAGATCAAATGGGAGTTCCCCAAAATCCCACTGTAGCAATGGTTTCGAGAGTCCTCTCTCCTTCCTTTACTAATACTGCAACACCTAGCTCTTCGCATAGTGCTTCTTCCTCGAGCCCATATTTTTTCTTCAATGCTGGTACTTTAGGCATGCCAAGATTCCAAGCTTTGACATCAGCCTCTATTGTCAACCCTAATGTTGGGAAAGCTTTGACAGGGATACCCGCAGTGACCTTTAATGTTCCTCCATTTACCCAACATCTCCAGGGAATTCCACATACTGTCCCTTCCACGAATTTAGTAGGATCGATCCCTACTGCATCTATGCCTTTCATGGGTACCACGACTGCACCGTCCATTACAACTACACCTGGTTTCAACCCTTATGCAGGTTACGATATGAATCCATCCAATATACCTATAGGGAGTATCCATTTCTCTTTGTTTGCTGGAGGAGGGGATAACATGTTTAACCAGCAATATGGCAAGGCTAATGTCCACCCACAATGGACAAACACATAGGGAGTTAATCCTCTTTCATTTGGGTGGGGCAATTTTAATAACACTTTCACATCACAGCAGATGGCTGGGGGCAACCTCAACCAACAGTTCACGATCCAAGCTATGGGAGGTAACCCCTACATGGATCAAGCTTAACAGATGCCATCGGCTAGACCTCATTTACCTTTCCTGGAAACTTTGAATTTTCCATACCTTTCCAAACTAACTAATGATCCAGTGTGTCACAACCCTACATGGCCACTAGTCCCAACCAAGCTGCCTTTAGACATTCCAAAGTTTGAAGGTAAGACTGGTGAAGATCCTGGTGATCATGTTACCACTTTCCATCTCTGGTGCTCTTCAAATCTGTTGAACGATGATTCCATCAGGTTGAGACTCTTTTAGATAACCTTGACTAGCGCTACAGCCAAATGGTACATTGAACTACCTGTAGCCGCTTTTTATAACTTTCGAGATCTAGCTACAGTTTTTCTTAATCACTTCCAACTTCCTGTTCGGTACGATGCCAGTATAGACCTTTTGTCAACTTTTAGACAGAACAAAGCCACTCATTTATCTGACAATATTCAGGAGTGGCAAAGACAAAAGAGGATCAATAAAGCCAGCATCCCTCCAGAATTTCTATTAGAGTGGTATCTAAAATCACTCCTTCCTTACATTTCTAAGGAAGTAGCTACTTCTAGGGTGTCTTCGGAGGAAGAAGCTATCCTCAGGACCCGGCAAATTGCTTTGGTTTATGCTCAGTCTGGGATCCTGTACGAGATTATTTCGGATGCATCGCGGTGCAATACGGATCTAGCTAAAGCTAAACCTAGACCACATGCTAATGGCATTGTGGGTTCATTTGATTCTACAACATTTGAAGCTTTGACCAAACAGGTCCACGCCTTATCTGTCAAGCAGTCGGCTGCAAAAGCAACTTTGGCCACAACCCCTCCTTCTACAACAGAGTCTATACAACAACTTCAGACCAACCAAAAGGGCCCTTGGAAACCCAACAATAAAAAGAAGGGAAAGAAAGGAGAGGGGAACCATCAAAATCCCAAAAAAACGGAAAATGCCGAGGAGGGTAAAAGAGAGAAAAAGAAAGTTAAGCTCCCTTGTAAGCTTTGCAAGGAGGACCATTTTACTCATCAATGCCCTCTGTTAGAAGAATCCCAGAAGCTGCTTCAAGATAAGAAATCAGCTTTCCTAAAGGATCCATTTCCCCAAGGACAAGGCTCATCTTCTGCAACCTCTAACGCTGGGGGCACCTATCATGCATCCGCTGATCAATATTTTATTAATATGGTTAATTTGGATGCACTTTTACAAAGGCATGCAAGAAACTATACTCTGGATTCGTAGCACAAGGATAAGGATGTTCCTGAGTCTTCTACCCCTCTCCACATCGAGAGACCGGTGGATCCGCTGCCGAAGATCCCGAAAGGTGTCTTCAAACGGGTTGTGCACAACCCTAACGCATGGGCTGCTTCCGACTACAATGTTGTTGAATATTTAGCGCAAACCCCTTGTGCCCTGTCTACTTTGGAAGTCTTGCAAAGTTGTCCATTACAACGCATTGCACTTCTCTCAACGATTGGGAGCATGGAATCATCAAACATGACTGCCCGATTTGATATGACTGATATCAAATACCGGTTTCCATATCATGTCGCTCTCCAGATAGAGGTAGTTCATGGTCCTAATACCATTGGATGAGCTATTGTATATGAGGGCGCGTCTACATGTGTAATGTCCATTTCTCTTCAGAAAGCTTTAGGATCACCCGAGTTAGTCCCCTCAAACACACTGCTTATTGCTTTTGATGGAAGAACCTTTCATCCACACGGAGTTTTACCATCATTTGACGTTGAACTTGCCGGTAAGATAGTAGCTGTAGAGGTTGAAGTTCTGGATGCTCTGCTTGACTACAACATGTTGTTAGGTAGGAGCTGGACGTATGCAATGTGAGCCATTCCATCGGTTGTTTTCTGAGTTGTAATGTTCCCTCATGTGTTGATGTATATGTAACTTCAGAATGTATTTCACATATATGTATATTGTATTCCTATAGAGATGGTATTATTCCTCTATAAGGAAGTGTCGTCATTTATATTGTAAGTGTCGTAACTTATACTTGATGGGTTATTAGACCACCTTATTTGGGGTCGGCCCTGTATAAGTCATGTGGGTCAAAGGGTTATTAGACCACCCTATTGGGGGTCGGCCATGTGGGTCAAAGGGTTATTAGACCACCCTATTGGGGGTCGTCCCACTCAGCATTATGTTATGTGGTAAAGTTCGAGCCTACATGAGTTAGGTAAAAAGGCAAGTCAAGTCAAGTATAAATAGAGTGCGAGAGGCACTCTATTTGCTCACTCACTTCTCACACATGCACTCAAGGAGGAGTGGCGCACTTATGGAGGAGGAGGATCTGCTGCTAGGTTATGGCTATCTCTCATGGTTGGTTGTATCATTGCTCTATCTATCTCTGAGGAAGTTATTGGGGTTTTTCACCTTTATGGTTTTCCCCAAGTAAATCTTTGTGTCTCTTGTGTGCTTGCATTATTGTCTCCATGATTGATATGCTGTAGATATGCTGTACATGTTGTTCTCTCAGTTAAGATCCTAGATCATATTGAAGTAAATTCAGAAAATTTAACATGGTATCAGAGCTAGCCTGAAAGAAGGCATGATATTGCATGTATGACACTTGTTGCACTTACGATGCTAGGGCTTGATATAGCAAAAACCAGTCATCGTAGAACTTTCGCTATAAATCTGTTTTGGCGAATTTTTCGGATCTGAAATTGTTACAGGACTAAGATTAAATCTCCAGGTACCTTGTGTCCAAAGGACAACCTCTAATTCGTTGTACTTTGTGCTTTATGATCTGTACAATATAGGGTTTCTGCCTCTTCCAGATCTGAGTCAAAATCAGGTGACCTTAGGAAAAAGGTCATATCTTGGGCTAGGAAGCTCCAAATGAAATTTTGTAAAAAGTAACAGGTAGTACACAGTCTGTACTATCTCAGAAAACTTTTTCAGAGGCCGAAGTTGAACCAGTGACACGTGGAACGCCGTACAAGTTCGCTCTCCTGTATTATCCCATAAACAGGTCACGTTGCGACACTTGGCATAAATATCTCTCAGAGAATCCAATTGAGGTCATACCTATCAGGATGGAAAGATAACAAGTCAGGTTATATCAGGAAACGTTTTCATACCCTGTGGATCAAAAATTTCAGAGTTACACCAGAAACAATCAGGTACATATTTGTGTCAAAACAGAATTATTTTTGAGTACCTTCATTCATGGCTTCTGGAATTTAGGGCTTTGGAGAAAGTTGGAATTTTTGTAATCGGAGACCACGACTGGATGCTACTCATCAAAATAGAAATTTAGAGACCAAGATCAGAATTTTTGGTTGGACAGAAGGCCGGGCTTGATTAGACCCTAGTTCAGGACTTTGATCAGAAAAGTGGAAAATTAGGGCTTCTATAAAAATGGGAATTTTTGAAATCTGTGACCACGGCTGGAAGCTCCTCAGAAAAATAGAAGCTTAGAGCTTTGGATCAAACATTTTGATTGGGAAGAAGAGTGGGCTTCATAAAACCCCAGTTCAGGGTCATGCCCAGTCAATCCAGAAGTTTCAAAAGCAAAATTGAGGAGTGAAACTTTGCAGTTTTCAAATTCTGAATATACCAACTTGATCAGCTCATCAAGGCACATATTTCTATCCTGTCAGAAGTTTGAAATTCAAAGTTTGAATTTTTGGGGTTTCTTTGACAAACCCATATCCATCTCAAGGTCCAGTTATTGCAAATCAAGTGGATTGGGTTAATCCTAGAAGAAGATAGATTGATCATCTGCATGAGTGAAGAAGTTCCTGTTTCAGAGGGAGATGAGGCTAAGGCCTTATATAAGAAGATTACAAGCGATCTCGACAGGTATGACTCATCGAGGTATGTTTAGATATTTGTCCATGATTAAGTTTATGGTATGTTTGTCTTCATGTTATTACGGTTAGTACAATTTTGATTTTAGATTTGTCGTATCACCTTAACAAAATTATGAATGCATGATAGAAGATATTCATTGGTTAGGGTGTTGATACTTATGATTGTACTAATGCATTATGGTGTTGTATGAGGTTTATGTTGTCTACTAACATGAAAGGTACACCAAGAAAGACAAATCATGTTCTGGTCCAAGAACATATGATCATGATAACATGAGGACAAAGATTCATCCATTGTCATGGATCTCATAGAAGATCCATTTACGAGGTATGTATAACTTGGTTTTGTAATAGTTAACCTATGAGATATACAGGTTACTAGCACAAGTCATTGAAGAAGAACAAGAAGACATCATGTGAGTATGTTAGACATAAATAGCTAACATGCTAATCCAGGTATGTTTTTCCTATATCAAGTTAGAATCCTACCTTGTGTTAGGATCTTATACTGTTGTTGATAATGATTATTCATGAAGTCATAGGTTTGAATAATCATGGTTGTATGCATATTATGTTTCTTACCTTAATTGATGATATGACTAACCAAAAGAATCATGAAGGTATAGGTTTGAATAATCACAGGTTTTATGCATAATATATCTCTTATCTTGATTGATGATTCAACTAACCTGAAGAGTCATAGGTTTGAGTAATTACAGGTTTAGACATGTTATGTTTCTTATGATTTGACTAACCTTAAGAATTCTACATAAACCTTGAATGCTAATGCTTATTATTCTGTTTGAAATGATCATGACTATACATGCTTGAAATTATTGTGTTTTAATAGTATACTAATGAATGTATGATTTTATATGAAATCACAAGGATAACACAATCATCATACTAATAAGCATGCATAGGGACCAAGGATGAATATGAGTTCAAGAACAGGTAATTCAGGAAGCAAAGATCAAGAGGGAGCACACTTCAGTTGTTCCTGCAAGAAAGAAAAGGAGCACACTTCAGTAGTTTCTGCAAGGATGCAGATATTCAGAGGGAGTTGACCATCTTTCTACATTCCACAATAGAAAGGTGTAGAAGAAGCTAATTCAAATTAGGACTCCAACAGCTCCTGCAAGGAAGCAAAGACTCAGAGGGAGTCCACCCAACGAACAAAGAAAGATAAGTATTTTAATCATCATTTCTTGCATATTTGTTTGTTTAAATAATACTGTTCAATAATGTATATACTGATGTTCCTAGAATTAGGTTGTGTATTATGCATATTAGAATAGTTGCATTGATGAACAGTATACTACTAATATACATGGGTAAGTGGCCTATGGCATTGTACAACATTCCATTTCTACTTATCTAGAATGAAACCTCTTTGCTGACATGTTGGGAGTTGTGCACACTCTTAACAATGTTCTGGTAGAGATTGGAAGGCATCTAGAAAGTTACGGGATATGGATAAATGTTGTATTGAAGCATTGGCTAAGATAATTGCATGACTGTATGACATATTTCTTTATGTGTAAGAATTTGTTCTGAAAATTATGAGATGTTTCTAATCATGCAATTTAAACTGTTTTGTAGGAAAGACCGTATATCTTCACCTACAAAAGGACTACAACATTTGTTCCAGCAACAAAGATATCTATTGAAGATATTGAAGTTCCCAGGATCTGGGATGAAGAAATGGAATGCCATGATCTGTCGATCATAAAGAATGATGTTTGGGATGTAGTTCTAAGACCTGAATGGAAGTTTGTTATGACTTCCATATGGAACTATCAGATCAAGCATGTTGCAGATGACAACATTGAGAAATATAAAAGTGATGAAATAGAAGATGCATCAGATGGATTTCAAGACAGCATGGTGTAATCATATATGTGTGCAGAACTTGGTATGGTAGGATAGATAGCTTTCTATCCAGTTTGGGCTTTACCAAGAGTAAAGCGGATTCCAACCTTTACTACAAGGTTGAGGAAGGAAATCCAGTGATACTACTTTTGTATGCGGATAACCTGTTTGTTACAGATGAAGATAGATTGATTGCCGACATGCAGCGGAAGCTTACTGCCAAGTTCGAGATGAAGAACTTGGGGATGATGCACTATTTATTCTTTGGCGTGGAGGTGTGGCAGAGTGCAGATGGAATCTTCCTTGGACAAGGGAAGTATGCAGTAGAGATCCTGAAGAGGTTCAGGATGATGGAATGCAAGGCTATGACCACACCTATGGCATCGAACTTGAAGCTTCTATGTGATGCTTCATCTGATCCGGTTGATGTCACGATGTATCGTCAGATGATTGGGTCCACTATGTACCTGACGAACACGAGACCAGATATTTGCTTTGCTGTGAACACATTGAGCCAGTTCCTGACGGATCCGAGGAGTGTTCACCTGGTTGCTGTAAAGCATGTTCTGAGGTACCTAAAGGGTACAGTGGATTATGGGCTCAAGTATGAAGCGAATCAAAAGTTTAACCTACAGGGTTATGTTGATTCAGATTGGGCTGGAAGTGCTGCAGATAGGAAGAGCACATCTGGGTGCTGCTTCAGTATGGTATCAGGTGTGATCTCTTGGTTTAGCAGGAAGCAGTCCTGCGTAGCACTGAGTACAGCTGAGGCAAAGTATGTTGCAGCTTGTTCAGCTAGTTGTGAGGCAGTATGGCTACGGAAACTACTGTCTGAGTTATTTGATCTCCCGTTGGAGGCTACTGGTATCTTCTGTGATAACCAGAGTTGTGTGAAGCTGTCCGAGAACCCAGTGTTTCATGACAGGTCGAAAACACATAGAGATCAAATATCACTATATCAGGGATATGGTGCAGAGAGGAGCTGTGAGGCTTCTGTATGTTGCGACGGACGAGCAGATTACAGATGTGCTGACAAAGCCACTAGCCAGAGTGAAGTTCGAGTACTTCAGAGAGAGGCTTGGCGTTCTTCAGATCGAGGACACTTCGAGGAAGAAGTGATGGACACATTTGCTGAAGCCATTCCAAGCATGTTGGAAGGAGGATCCTTCACATGGCTGTGGATGTAAGCGCTGGATAATGGGCATCAGGATGATGTTCTGGTTTCTGCTTGGATATGATCAGTTGGATCATTTTTATGTATGTATGTACGCATCATGTTGGATGCTGGATATGATCAGTTGGATCATTTATGTATGTATGCATCATGTTGGATGCTGGATATGATCAGTTGGATCATTTATGTATGTATGCATCATGTTGGATGCTGGATATGATCAGTTGTATCATGTGTATGTATTTTGAATATGCATCATGTTGGATGCTTGGACCATGTATCTGTATATGTATCAGGTGGATACATTGTATGATCAGGTGGATCATGTATGATATGTATCATGTATCAGGTGGATACATTGTATGATCAGGAGGATCATGTATGATGATATGTATCAGGTAGATACTTGGTATGCATCAGGTCGATGCATTGATGATTAGGTGGATCATGCAGCAGGATGTTGCAGTGATGATCAGGATGATCATGGATGATGAGCTTCAGGATGTTGCTCCAGATGACATGTAGCAGGACGTTGCAGTGATGATGATCAGGACGATCATGAGTACATCAGGATGATGTATGGTGAGTATCAGGTTGATACTCTGTGGCCGTGGATCAGGTTGTGTAGATGAGCATGTCTGGGAGATCCTATAGGTCGGAGTTGTGTACCCGTAACAGCCTGGGATGCTCTTTTGAGACATTGCTCTGGGAGGACATGTAATTTGTGCCCTGGGATATTTCAGGTCGGAGTTGTGTACCCATAACATCTTAAGATGCTCTTGCGAGGTTTTGTCCTATGGCATGTAATTTGGGCCCTGGGAGATTTCAGGTCGGAGTTGTGTACCCGTAACATCCTGAGATGCTCTTTCGAGGTTTTACCATGACCACATGTAATTTGTGCCCTGGGAGATTTCAGGTCGGAGTTGTGTACCCGTAACATCCTGAGATGCTCTTGCTAGGTTTTGTGGTGGACCACATGTAATTTGTGCCCTGGGAGATTTCAGGTCGGAGTTGTGTACCCGTAACATCCTGAGATGCTCTTTCAAGGTTTTGTGGTGGGGTCACATGTAATAGCGCCCTGGGAGATCCTACAAGTCGGAGTTGTGTACCCATAACATCCTGGGATGCTCTTTCAAGGTTTTGTGACGCACGTAATAAGTCCTGAGGATTCCACAGTATGGCCAGTGATGATGAAGACCTGCAGGTGGTGGGCCTACATCCAGTATGAAAAAGGACTGGCTCTGTAGAACTTCCTATGATGAGTAGATTCAGAGATTGATTGAGATAGCAGTAGCAGTGACGATGATGATGACTCGATGACGATTATCTAGTGACGATGATCCAGAGAAGATGACTTGTGCTAGAAGAACTGTGCTGAGAAATACCTTCCTAGTTAAGAGGGAGTGTTGATGTATATGTAACTTCGGAATGTATTTCATATATATGTATATTGTATTCCTATAGAGATGGTATTATTCCTCTATAAGGAAGTGTCGTCATTTATATTGTAAGTGTCATAACTTATACTTGATGGGTTATTAGACCACCTTATTTGGGGTCGGCCCTGTATAAGTCATGTGGGTCAAAGGGTTATTAGACCACCCTATTGGGGGTCGGCCCACTCAGCATTATGTTATGTGGTAAAGTTCGAGCCTACATGAGTTAGGTAAAAAGGAAAGTCAAGTCAAGTATAAATAGAGTGCGGGAGGCACTCTATTTGCTCACTCACTTCTCACACATGCACTCAAGGAGGAGTGGCGCACTTATGGAGGAGGAGGATCTGCTGCTAGGTTATGGCTATCTCTCATGGTTGGTTGTATCATTGCTCTATCTATCTCTGAGGAAGTTATTGGGGTTTTTCACCTTTATGGTTTTCCCCAAGTAAATCTTTGTGTCTCTTGTGTGCTTGCATTATTGTCTCCATGATTGATATGCTGTAGATATGCTGTACATGTTGTTCTCTCAGTTAAGATCCTAGATCATATTGAAGTAAATTCAGAAAATTTAACATCATGAAGGAAAGATCGTCACAGTCGATCAACTTTCTTTTTCTCAGAGAAACAACCAGACTTCGTCGGATTCGACAATTCCATTGGTTGATCAATCTCACCCAGCTTGTGAGAGTTTAGGAGTAGGAATTTATGGGTCATTAATGGGCACTTTTGACCTTCCTGCTCCTGTTCATTTTATCAGTTCTAAAGAGTGTTAATCTTCTGAGATCTTCATGGTTTGTCCAATGAAAGACCCTTGGGTTATCCCTACTGAATCAGAACCAGTAGTTCCCTTATCTGTTGCAGAAGTAGCATACTTACAAGCACAACATGCTGCAATGGAACATATCATGACTCTGTTGGTCTCTGCTGAGTCAAATATGGACTATGCACCTACATGGTCACTAGACTCCACCCAATATTTTGATTGTCTAGACACTATTTTGCCTTCCGATGAGGCTATTTTGGAAGCAATAATGGGCCTGGATCATCCTTGGGAACATATGCATCATAGGTCTTATTTTCTTCCCGATCTAGACATGATAGAGAGAGGCGAGGTTTTTATGACACCCGGTGGGAATGTTGATTTGTCCGCTATCCCTTCTACTTCAAAAGTTGTTTATGCCGAAGGGAATATGGAAAATATATCGAGAACTATTTTGATCAACATCTCCATCAAACCTGGGGTTGTGGAAAATATTTTTATTGGAGCAAACTGTCTTGCTGAGGAGATCATTTTGTATACCAATATTTTTAAAGAATGTTTTTTCCTGTGCTTATGAGGAGATGTCAGGCATCGACCTCGTCATCGTTGAGCATGTCATCACAACGTAACCCAATGCTAAACCTGTGAGACAGAAGCTCTGTCGAGTTAACCCTCGAAAAGCGGTTGCCATTAAGGAGAAAGTCGAGAAATTGCTCAAAGCCATATTCATCTATCTGATCGCTATGACAGAATGGGTTTCAAATCCTGTTCTAGTTGACAAAAAGCAAGGAACCATTCGAGTCTGTACTGACTTCCAGGACCTAAATAAAGCTTGTCCTAAACATAACTACCCCATGTCGTTTATTGATCAGATCATAGATGCGTGTGTGGGACATGAAATGTTTTCTTTCATGGATGGTTTTTCGGGATACAATCAGATAAAAATCAAACCCGAAGACAAACACAAGACAACTTTCATTTTTCCTTGGGGAATCTTTTCCTATCAGAAGATGTCGTTTGGCTTGAAGATTGTTGGAGCTACATTTCAGCGGGAAATGAACTTTTCTTTTCACGACATAAAACACATAGTAGAACCCTATCTGGATGATCTCCATATGCAATCTCGCAAGAGATGGGACCATCCAGATCATTTGAGGCTAGTGTTTGAGCGGTGCAGATACTACAAGATTCGATTCAATCCCAACAAATGTGTATTCTCCGTCGAGTCTGGATGTTTACTAGGTTTCATAGTATCCAGTTGTGGCATAATGGTTGACTCATTAAAAGTTGAGGCAATTGTAAAATTGCCTCCTCCTCACACCTTCAGACAACTCCAAAGTCTGCAAGGCATGTTTAACTTCTTATGATGCTTCATCATCAACTATGCCAAAATTACCAAAGGTTTCATGAGACTGCTTAAACAAGACACCTACTTTTTGTGGGATGAGGTTACTCAAGCATCATTTGAGGCCTTGAAAAAGGCGTTGTTATCAGCCCTCTTGTTAATCCCATAGACTATACGAAGGATTTCCTCTTATATCTAGCTGCATCAGTATACACAATTGGCATAGTACTAGTTCAGGAGGATGACAAGCTCCAAGAGCATGTCATTTATTATCTATCGCGTGGATTGATAGCTCCTGAGATTAAGTACTCTCATGTGGAGAAGTTGGCATTAGCTCCTGTATATGTGGTTAAGAGGCTACGTCACTACATCTTATTGCGAACTGCTATGGTGGTTGTGGAAGTCAATCCTTTCCAATATGTTCTCACTCGACGCATTGTCGGTAGGAAATTTAATAAATGGATTGTAATCTTGCAAGAATTTGACTTGGTTTTTCAATCCTCTAAGTCAAAGAAATCACTGGTGTTAGCCGAATTGATTTCTGAATTTCCGAGTGACATAGTACATGTTGAGGAAGAGTCATCATTACCGGATGAACATATCTTTCTCATCGCATCCTATGACCCATGGTATGGGGATATTTTGGTGTATCTCCAGACTTTGATGTGTCCCACCACTTTCTCTAGAGACGAACGATACAAACTTAAGAGTAATGTGAAAAACTATCTCATAATCTTTGACACTTTGTAGAGACGTGGGATAGATTCCATCTTACGACGTTGTTTGACTTTGGAGGAAGCAGAGTCAGTATTGAATGATGCTCACAGTGGAACTTGTGGGGGTCATCTTTATGGGTTGGAAACAACCCAGAAAATACTACGTGCCAGTTATTTTTTGTGCACAATCTTTAAAGATTGTGTGGAAGTTGTGAAACGCCGTCGTCCATGTCAATTTTTCACCGAGAAAATGAGAGCACACCCTAATCCTCTTCATCTTGTGATCACAGCAGGTTCCTTCACCAAGTGGGGAATTGATTATATGAATTGCAATCCAGTTTCAACTGGAGGCCATCATCATATCATCATTGTCGTCGACTACTTCACCAAGTGGGCCGAGGCAATGCCTACTATTAAAGAAGATGGAGAAAGGACTGCTTATTTCCTATTCAACGAGATCATTTCAAGATTTGGCATACCCAAAGAGATCCAGACTAATCATGGTCTTCATTTTCAAAACAACATGATGACCGATCTATACACCATGTTTGGTTTTTGTCAGGAACATTTGTCCTCATTCTATCCACAAGAGAATGGTCAGGTCGAAGCAGTTAATAAAACTTTGAAGACAATTTTACAAAGGACTGTTAATTCCAGTCGAACCAACTAGGACATCATGCTGTATCCTGCTCTTTGGGCATATCGAGCGAATGTGAAGACTGCTACCAAGTTCTCTCCTTTTCAACTTGTGCATGGGATAGATGTAGTTGTTCTGGTTGAGTGCAAGATCCCTTCATTAAAGTTGGTTGTCCAACTGCTACCTGACACTTTAGTCTTGGAAGAACGTTTGCTGCATTTAGAACATCTAGATGAGCAGCGTCGCGATGCGCTCACAACAAATGAGGTTCATAATAATCGAGTGAAGGGCCAATGCAATAAGTCTGTTAAACCTAGGATTTTTCCCAAAGCAGAACTTGTTTTGCTTTACGACCAAGACAAGGAACCTTTAGGGGTAGGAAAGTTTAAGTCCATGTGGCTCGGTCCTTACATAGTTGCTAAGGTCCTGAAGAAAGGTGCATATGAGTTAACCGATTATGAAGGGAATAAGTTGTCAGAGCCTAGAAATGGGCTCTACTTGAAGAAGTACTATGCTTAGGCTGCTGTGCTTTTTCATGTATTATAGCTTTATATTTTGTAGAGTTAGCTTTGCTTGTGATTGTCAGTAGGCCTTATGTGTCTTTTGCTTTTTGTTTCAGATGTCGACTTAATGCTTTTTAGGATTTGCTCATGGTGCCAATCGCCACACCCATCAATTGGATGTAGTAGCTTGGGTTATTTACTCACCGACTAGCCAACTGGTTTCTTCGGGAGGGGCTTGTTTGGGTCCCACAACGAATAATGTGGCTGAGTTCAGTGCGGTAATAGAGATACTCCAAGATGCTCTTTTTCATGGCATTTCACAGTTGGAGGTAAGGCTTGATTCACAACTGGTTGTGTTTCCGTTATTGGGTGTTTATCAGATTAGGAATCCTGTTTTGCTACGTCAGTTTTTGCGAGTTAAGTTACTTGAGAGACAATTTGATTACATCACGTATCAACATATTCCAAGAAATTTAAATGCACTAGATTATTCATATTGAAATTACGTTTTAGATTGACATCTACATCATACACATTCATAGTAAGCATTTCACACATAAAGTTAAGCACACACATGTTAATATAACCAATACTGTATATATATCCGTATCGAAAAATAATATGAGTTTGGGTCATAAGTCTATCACAAGTGTCATGTCATAATACAAAAAGGGCTCTACGGCCTCAAAAAATATACATATGTATGGCCTTGTCTCTATGGAGAAGGAGGGGCCTCTTCCTCCTCTGCCTCCTCTGCCATCTCGGCCACAGCCTCCCTGTAGCATATGACTAGTCTAGCTACTTTTCTAAGTAGTCGGATCCATGCCGGGGGCACACCGACCGCATCCTCCTTCATTGCGAGCGGCATCTGCTCGATCTTGTATGTAGGTATGTCATGAGTCAAATGACTCATCTTCCCCTCAATGCTTTCCAACATGGAATTTGTTGCACCCACTATGGTTGGACGTACAAAGGTACGAGGATGTCCCTCAGGACGCACTGGTCCTACATCTACAAAAGACAGTTTATTCAGTATCTCAAACTCATCATAAAAATCATATATATAAAATTAAATAATTAAATAATTTTTCAGAAAACAATAAACATACCTATCTCTCCCTAGGCTTCTCCTAGAGGAAGGATCAACTCAGGATCGTTGTGGAAGTCTATGCCCGCATATGGAAACTGCTCAAGAGCTGGTACCTACCGGTCCCACCATCCCCAGAAATCATCCTCGCTGTAACAAAAGTTGCTCTCGCCAGCACCCTGGCATAGGAGGATCTCACCCTAATGAGCCAGCATTGGCTCACAAGGGTTGAGTGGGGGCAAGTTCATTTCTAGACTAATAGCAGGCACCCTTTCAATGAAAAAGGTGCAAAGTATGCTTCCGTACCCAAAATTCTTCAACCTCCCGGTGTTACACCCAGAAAGCTGAAGCTTCATGTTCGCCAGAAGACTTGAACACCAGTCATATACTTTCCCTTCCAAGCATTCAGTGCCTATATGCTTGTAATGCCTCAAAGCAAGATGTTATGTAGCACTCCCTCCCATCCGGTTAAGAATACTCAAGATGACCTTGAGGGGGAAACTTGCAACGATCGAGATAAGGATTTGACTGCTGGATTTTTCAGTCCATGGTAGACAGTAGGCATTGACGTAGTCTTGCACATATAGGGCACCCACATTACGAGAGGAACCTTTCAAGTTCACCACATCTCCTCTCCGAGAGAGACCCGTGATAAAATAGATGTCATCTATGGTAAGTTCTTGTATTTCTCCTTGGATATTGAACACCAACGCGTTGGAATCTCAGTATTGTACAAGCCTCTCAAGCAAACGGACTTGTGCCCGCATATTGACCATTCTATAAAATTTTAACAAACCGCATCTTCGAAGCGCATGCAGAGTCAATGGATCATCTAACGCATGCCTATCCATCTCCTCATGTTCCCTTTCATGCCATATGCGCACCATCCTGTCAAGCAAACACTCAAACGTTGATCATCTTTGTTTTTTACCCTAGTTTCTGTGGTATGCGCTACTGTTCTCAATAGACAGTCACATTCGAACGCTGCTGTGTTTGAAGTGAACCAGTGCACTTTTGTCGAGTGCACTAGTTTCACTCAAACATAGCAGCGCACGCGCAAAAACAGATTTAAAACCTTATTAAAAAATGAATTTAACCACTAAAATTTAAAATACTTATATGTAAATACAAGTACAGGTGGAGATAACTTACTTGATGAAGGTAGAAGGTCGATTGGTAGCCCGGTTTGATCGCAATGAGCGGAGTAAGATCAAGGTTTTGCTCCACACTTTGCCCTAAAACTTCAATTGTGATATTTGATTTCTAAATTTGAAACTATTCATAAAAATTGATTTTGATTTTTACCCACTTTTTTCAAAAAGTGTATAGTTTCATTTTTGTTTTTAAATGTTATGTTTAATCACTAATGTTTACAAATTTTGGTGAATTAAATTAACTATGTATTTCAAATTTTCACTATACTTTAAAAAAAATTAAACTCGATATGACTTGTTTTCTTCAATAGCAGATCAATATAGGTACCATATTTTTTCAGTAGTATGTCATTTAGAAAATTTGTTAGTAGTTACTAACTCGGTTGTTGAGATTCTACTCTTTGGAAGGTCACGAACTTATGATCCTAGAAGTTGTCTTTTAAGTCATTTTAAGCTCTTGTTTAGACTTTTCAAAAACAAACAAGATTATCGAGCATACTTGTTCCCTTCAAACTTGTTAAAGGAATTGAAGGTACATCCACTTAAGTATAAGTTTACCCCTTTTCTGGAATTTTGTGGATTAGCTACGAAAAATGTATACTCTAGTCACTCGTGGCTAGAAGAGTTCTTCTTCCATTGTTTTATACTTTTTCGTGGGAGGAGACTAACTGGACGAAAAAGGACTTTTGGAGCCTTCTTTAGGGTTTTCAGGCTCTCAAAATATGAAAACACCAATGAGCATTCACCTACTCAGGCTCGATGTGAAATCCATGAGAGGGTATATAGAGGATGGTTTAAGTTTTTCTGACTCTTTAAACAAGAAAACACCGGCAAGCACATACTAACTCGGGCTCGATACTAAAATACACGAGTAAGTGTATGGAGGATAATTTAAGTTTCTCTGACTCCTTAAACAAGAAAACATCGGTGAGCATAAACCGATCCAGGATCGATATTAAAATCCATGGATTAGTGTTATAGATTATTCGTTTATCTCTTCTTCGAACTCTGTAAAAAATGAAGAAGGTCCTGAGTTTTCCTCCCATGGACTTGTTAAAATTTTACATGGTTGGACTTATCGAGTTTTGTTTCTTGGACTCATTAAAACAACAAGAAGGAAATTATTTTACTAAAAATAATAAGGGAAGGGAAGGATATCTACATCTTTGTTAGTTTCAAAGGCAGCTAAGTCAGTCATGTCCTTGAACACAACACCTATTTGAGTCTATCATTCAGTTGGGTTTCATTTTTTGACCTGTGGGGTAAGCCTGATCTCATAGTTTGTTACTCCTCCGATTGGTTATTCTTCCAGTCATATGGAGAATCTACTAATGTCTCCTACATTGTAGGTTTATATCACACCCCCCTTATGTTGAAAGCTTCCTAAGTCACTTTTTTGTCATGCTCACTATTCAAGGATACAACCTATGTCGTCCATTCTGCAGTTACCTTGACGTCATGTGTTGGCCATCCTGGTGTCAGTCTGTTTCATCTTGTGATAGTCC
Source organism: Larix kaempferi (assembly GCA_027924585.1). Classification (NCBI taxonomy): domain Eukaryota; kingdom Viridiplantae; phylum Streptophyta; class Pinopsida; order Pinales; family Pinaceae; genus Larix; species Larix kaempferi. Next base: position 537,620 of record BSBM01000915.1, on the reverse strand, counting down.
TACTCCAAATCACCTCAAAATTTTGAGTGTACCTCATGTTGGATGATGGAGGATGCCTTAAGGCCTCCCTTCCAACGGACTTCTTCCCATCGACTTCAACTCATCTTGCTCTGGGAATGACGTTTAGAGTTTCGGTTAGTACCTTGGGGATTGCAGTCATCAGTGGCAGTTTCCCTCGCTGTCGAATAATGGGAATACATTAATGTCTCTTATTTGACGGCTTCTTCAGGTGTTCGAATTTCAAATCCATTTATTCACACTTGTTGGAACGTACTAGGTACCTTGCGCCCCATTATCATTATTGGTGGAAGCCCTCGCGTTTGTTAACAGTATACATCAATGAACGATAATCAAACGGTACCCCCAATGTTCGACTCCGGCTCATTTATTCACATGGATTGGGTTCGTACCTTGGGATGTTTTGGATGAAGACCTTGGGATTTTGATAGCACTTCCAAATTTGTGTTATTGCCCAAGTTGCACAAGACTGAGCCACACTCATTTTTTTCTCTTTATGAGACATAGATCCAGCTTGTTGTTATGGCTATGATCTCTCATCTTTTGACATGGATCCATGCTTGTGTTTCAATGGCCATGCTATATATACATCTACCAGTTATGTATCAGAGATCATATTGTATCACACTACACATCTATATGATGTCAAGATTGTAATTGTCTGCTAACCTTGATTGATGTTTCAGGTATTTTTTGTGACGTCGCCCTGTGGTTTCTCGCTCTTCCTCTGACTTTGAATTATAATGTATTTCGGCCATCATTTCCCTCTGACCTCACACATTAGGGGCATCTGTTATAGGTCAAATCTGCGCTTCTCCGTCCGTGATCACATTGCTCTGTCGATCACACAAAAGGACACTATAGATGGAAGAGCTAGATTGACCTTAGATGAGTTATTGCTGAGATCACAACTCTTCGACTAAAAACATATTTTTCTACAGTTTTCATGATATGTGCGCTTCTTCTGACACAAACATCTTGCGTCCTTAAGGCTGGTCTATATGAAGACAACCAGCGCACATCCCTAAAATGTTGTATGCACTGGATGTTAAGAGGAATAGCTGCGCACTATGTGTTGGTTCACTTGAAGGATACCTGTGCACATCTTAAAATGAAATGGAAAAATATATTAAGATTACGAATTGAGATTAGCTGGGGTTGGTTATGTAACTCCCCCAACCTCCCAATTCAACCATCTATCGAATCTAACTTCCCTCCTTATCCCATAAATACAAGGGGAAGCCATGAGGTAGGGGACTAGAGAAGAAGATGCTACTGTCATGCTATGGTTAATATTTTTAATAGGGGTGGGAAAGGGTTAAGGGCTTAGAAGGATGTTGGAAGCTTGAGTGGGGAGAGATGGAGGGAATGAGAACATGATGGGCTACATGGGTGAAGGGAAGTGGAGCTTGAGAGCACTATTAGGAGTAGAAGAGGTTCTGAAGAGGTATAGGGTTAGAAGTTCAAAGTGAGACTTGAGTGACAAGGGGGATGTGAGAGAGAAAGAAACAATACAAGGGGGGGAGGGACATAGAGCAAGGGAGGGAGAGGGACAATGGGGAGGAATGGATTTAGAGGGAGTAAGAGATAGATGTGGATAGAACGAAATAAAGAGATAGGAAGGGAGGGATAGAATGTGTTGATGGGAGACATACAGGTGTGTTGGAGAAAAATCCCTATGGCTTGGGGTGAACCACAACAGACAGTTGACTACCAGAAATTAAATCAATTATCAATACTATGCTATATAAATGACAATGCTAAGATAATGAAGAATATAACCAACCTCGATCCAAACGTTTGATGTAGATCCTCATTGGGGCTTTCAATCTGTGCACTTGGACCTGCAAATTAGTCTTAACAACCAATGTACAACAAGCGCATATGATATATAAATGGAATTAACATCATCAATAGCAATGGTCCATGATATTATAAGTAAATCCAACCCAATGTAATATAAACAACATTCACAACATTAATGGATGAGAATATGAGTATTTCTATTAATAAATAACAAGAAGTACAATGAGATACGACCTCTTGTCGACAACCAATCTCAACCAAGATCTGGGTCAATCAGCTTGTGCCTCGACCACTTCAATCCTCCATGGAATGGAAAACTCAAACTATGATAGGAGTTTGGAAGGTGAACATAAAGGGTTCACAACTACAAAGATCAATGAGTGTAGACTCAAGATAGGGAAAAAAATCCACTAAAGTTCTCTTGCTCCTCTTTCTCCTCCCGTCAATATATAGTCGTCCCAAAGGTAAGTGAAAAGACACATCGAGGCATTTCGGGGAAAATGGAGGGCCAAAGGTCACCCTATGACCGCTTTTTGTGAGTAAAAAGTAATTAACTAGTGATTTTTACCATTTTACATGCTACCCGTGGGCTATAGTGATGCAACTCGTGGGTATGCCCACTGTAGTGATGCAGCTAGCATATAGAGGAAAAAATAGGGAAAACAGTGTGTCCAAAGGATATAAAGTGGATCTGAGTCAATAAATGGATCCTATAGTCCAAAGAGTGCTGATGCTCATAAGGTGGAAAATTACGTTGTAACAGATGCCCCCTAATGTGTGAGGTCAGAGATTGATGCTACGATGGCCAAAACACATTATAAATATCAGAAGTGGAGTGATGGAGACACAAGTGAAAGAAGCAACTCACTCGTCATAATACAATAGTATCCCTGAATACATGTCAGTACAGTACAACAATCTAATACAATGGCCATGAATAGGAAGTACATAGTGAATACATGTCATAAGTGATCACAACCATGATCCCTCTATAGTAAGATATGGTCTCCTGCTGAAAAGGAAACAACTGGTGGGAACTGGAGGTACAAACTACTGATATCTGAGAGGTGATATCTAGATGTAAAGTCATAATCATAAGTAGCATATTGAATGCCACTATCGCCTGGGGTCTTCTACACAAGTCTTCGACGGTGCAAGTCCCATCAAGTGAATAAATGAGTTGAGGTCGAACCTAATGTGACACCATCTAATTACCAGTCAATGATGTATACCATTAATGGACGCAAGATAACCCACCAATAATGAAAATGGGCATCAAGGCACAGAGTACAATCATCAGAGTGTGAATAGATGTGTTGAAGTCGAACACTAAGATGAATCCATCGATCAGGGGACATTGATGTATTCCAAAAACTGTCAATGGCGAGGGAACCTGCCACTAATGACTGCAAGCCTCAAGGTACTCAACCAAACTCTAAGCCTCAAGTCCTAGAATAAATGGGTTGAAGTCGACGGAATGAGAGTCACTGGAAGGAGGGAATTAAGGAATCCTTCATCAACCAGCACGAGGTACCAGCTACGCTGAAAGATTTGGAAGATCTTAGGTGAAACAGACTGACTCAATAAGGATGGCCGACATGCAATAGTCAAGAAATCTGAGGAGTGGCCGACTCTGGTTTCAGGACTTCCTTTGAACAAGAGCATGAGAAGATGGATAGACTCAGGAAGCATAGACTCAATATAAACTATGCAATGTAGGAGGCACCACAAAGGGCTCCATAATGACTGGAAGCTTAACCAATCAGTGGAGTAAACTGAGAAACAACTACAGCTCCTAAGGTCCAACTATAGTCCCGACTCATAATTGTATGGAGTGGAATGAATGCTCTGTTCAAAGGTGACACAATAGCTGCCAACTAGAAGTAGTAACCATAATCCCGTTCAACTTTTTGGAATATTTGATTTTTTGGTGTTTTTCATATTTGGAAAAGTTTGAAAAAGAATAAAATTGCTTATAGTACAACAAGTGAGGGAACAAGTGTCAAATAGCGAGCAGACTAGTCCCAAACAGTGGAACATACCTATGATCAATGCTAGGAAGCATGTGCAGGATGTGGACACTTGGGGGGGGGTGTTCCCTCTAGGTCAAAAGGTCATCAAATTGTGAAGGAAAAATGGAAGCTCTGCAGGGCTTGACAAGGAAAAGTGCTCAGGCACCAGCCTAACAACTGAGTAAGCGGGAGCCGACACAAGGCTCAAGTGGCAAGCAGGATGATGCAATGAAATCACAACTTGATATGAATGGGGGAGTCCTTATGGGAGATGGCCAGCATAAGACAAAGTAGAGTATGAGTCTTTATCACAAAGTCATGGCGTAACTACAAAGGACTCCCGATCCTAAGGAAAAACAATCGCATGGGCCCCATAATGCAAAAAGGGGTTCTAACTAGGGTACCCATGTTCAGAAAGGCCCTACCGCCAGATAATGACACTTCTATAATAGTGTGAAGGTTCTGTGTCAGTTTAGAAGTGGGGTCGTACCTAGGGTTTATGAAAGTGGTCAAAAGGTCAAATGCATAATGCATGTGAAAATAACATCTAACCTATACGCTGTTGATGTATATGTAACTTCAGAATGTATTTCATGTATGTATTATATATATATTTATTGTACCCTTATAAGAGATGTGTTATTCCTCTATAAGGAAGTGTCGCCATGTGTATTGACAAGTGTCGCAAGTGTGTGTACTTAGCGACGGGTTATTAGACCACCATGTGTGGGGTCGGCCCTGAAATATATATCATATTGTGGATGTACCTAGCTAGACAAGTCGGCCCCATAAGGTCACTGGGCAAACAGGTTAGTATAAATAGAGATCGGGAGATCTCTATTTTGATCATTTGCAAACTCACACTTCTCTCACTCGAAAGTGGTGCACTAGTGAGGAGGAGGATCATCTACTACTAGGAGACTATCTCGGTGTTTTTGGTTGTACTTTGGTTGAGCCATTGCTCTCTCTATCTCTGAGGAAGTTGTGGGGTTTTTCACCTTAGGGTTTTCTCCATGGAAACTCTGTGTCTCTTGTCTCTCATGCTTTTGATTCTTGTGATGCTTGTCATGCTTATTGTGATTGTTATGCATTGATATACTGTATGTGTTATTCTCTCAGTGAAGATCCTAGAGTATTGTGAATTAATGCTCAAAATTTAGCATATGCAAGGTGTGAAATATACCTCCCATAGGCGCGAAATGGTCCAAAACAAGTCTCTCCGAAGAAATTTGGTCGAGAAATACTACTCCATAATAGTGTATTAGTGCAAAACAACATTAAATGGAGAAAACTATAGGCAAATGGGTTTTGAAAATTATAAATAGTAACCAAAATTTACAATTTACAATTCATTTTTACTATTCACCCATTTGGAGTTTTGTGGTTAGTTTTCACCTTGAACTTCAACTGCTGATTCTGGGAGCTACGAGCATCCGATCATCGAACCGTCAGGAGCAGGTTGGTAGTCTCATCCATGCCTTCCATTTCAATGCTTTTATTTCTATTTTCACCGGTTGGATTTTTAATTTCTCCAATCCCTAAATGGTCTCGGCGCTACTCGGGGATATAACTATACGGGTCGCGGGTAGGGCAAGGTACTCGTAGTCAACGCACATGCTGACCACGGGTACCTGCCTCTATAAGCAAACTTTCCCACGGGTATGGCCATGAAGCTAGTTTTGTAAATGAAATTGACTAAACTCTTTGGTTTTTCTCCCTTCAGGATTGTTCTAGAATGGAGAGAGAGGGAGCATGACCAAGTGGATGAGGCCATCTGCAATGATGTGCGTGCACAACAAGCACTACAAGCATGTGGGCTATACAAATTTTGGAGCATAGGGGGTTTAAGGGCCCAAAACCTATTGCTCCACCGCTTGATAGACTACTGGGATATCGATGCACAGAACTTCAAACTAGACAGGAAAATACTCACATTGGAAGTGGAAGATATCTACTTCATTACTGGTTTGTCCCACCGAGGTGAGGTGGCAAGCCTTCAGGCTCGTTCTGTGGGTGGTGGGATCACCATCCTCGACTATATTGAGCGGTATTGTATTCCAAATACTCAGGCAATGGGGAGTCAGGTGCCTTTCAGAGCCATAGTCAACTTGAGCATGAAGGTTGTAGTGGCTACCTTAGTGCGGATTACTGGTTCAAAAGCTCTACACCAGGAATCCAGTCCAGTGATGTTCTATGCGTCGCAGTGTCTGTAGCCCATGATATTTGACTGGTGTACCACGCTACTGGGGTCCATGAAGACCCAGCTAACAAAGTGCAAGCAAGGGGAGGAAAAAAACTTCGGATATGGTAGTATCTTATGCACTTTCTTCTTTGAGTGAGTTCTGGCTCTCAGTCCAACGGTTGAGGTCCCTCCTCATAGTCTCCGCAACCCAGCCATGATCCGGTGGGCAGAGGTCTTGACACGACAGGGTGGTGTTCGTCAGGCATCACCATACATAGAGGAGTTCTTTCACTGGTGGGACCGATAGGTCATAGCCATAGAGGACTACCCCTATGCAGGGATAGACTTCCGCTAGGATCGTGACATGCTGCTTCCACTAGATGCAGCGTTTGGAGACATTGGTGAGTACTCTTTTTAGGTTTTTGGTCTATTAAAATTTTATGTATTGTTTATTATAGATGTAAATGCAAAAAGCTTTTTTGGGGTAGTATCATATATTAATGTTTTATTGTTTGCTCGCAGACAAGGGCCCAGTGAGACCCGAGGCCTTCCCGAGACATTGTCACTGGGGCAGGGGGTGCTGCAGCAGAGCGCACACTACAGAATATGCGGGGAAACCTATCATGGATGACTGCCAGGGTACCACAGATAGAGGTGGTGCAGCTATCAGCGGATATGCAATGCCAAGTAGTGGGGGTTTCGGGTAACTGGGTACGACTACTGTAGTGTATAGCAAATGCAGTACAATATTACTATCAGACACATCTTGTCGGGGCGACAACTAGGCCTGCTCGTAGGGAGTAGATATCTCAGGGTCCCTTTTTTGTATCGATATGTATGTTTTTGAGGGATACGGGCTGCAGTTTTGTATTATGACACTACCATTTTTGGACATATTATTTATAAAAACTATGGTTCTCTGGTTCTACTATATGTGTGTATGTACAAATGCATGAATGTCTCTTTTATTTGTGTGCTTCATTGTGAATGTGACAAATGCCAATCTAATACATAGTTAGAGTATGCATCAGATATATGATTAACACTTCTCGGAACATGAATGTATGTAATTGAAACAAAATGTCGTTCCAAGAGCCTTACCCTTAAATTTTTCCGTAGTAGCGTAGGATCCCTGACACGGTACTGACCATTCAACTGAGACAAAACCAGTTGTGAATCTAGGCAGACTTCTAAAGATTGGACGCCATGTAAAATAGCATCCCGATGTAGCTCAATCATGGCACTATACTGATCCAGATTGTTAGATGTAGGATCGAGACAAGCACCTCCTGAAGACACAACTAGGTGGTCAAGTGAATAAATAACCCAGGCAGCAGAAGCAAGTTGCTACGTATGACAGCTAGCACCATCCGCGAAACCTAAGAATGTAGGAAACTCTGCTAACATCTGTCAATCAAATGAAAGCTAATCAGCAGACCCGAAAACCAAAAGCAAGCTAAACTATGTACAGAATAACTATACAATAGTATACAAAAGCATTAGCTCGAACTAGAAGTTCAAGTAGAATACCGCTTGAGGTAGAGCCCATTCCTAGGCTCCTTCAAGACGTTCCCCTCATAATCCTCTAATTCATAGGCTCCTCTTTCCAGGACATGCCTCACAATGTAAGGATCATGCCACATGGGGTTAAACTTGCCTTCCCCCAGGGGTTCTTTAGCTTGGTCATATAAGAGGACCAAGTCACTTACAACACACTGTCAGGGATGGACAGACCTATCATACTGAACCTTGACATGACGTTTATTGCATCTATAGCCATGGCGGCATCTCAACGTTGCTCGTCAAGTTGCTCAAGGTGGATTAAACGTTGCTCAATACCTGTTGTATCAGGGAGGAACTCTATGGCCAATTTAAGCGAAGGGATTTTGCATTCAATCGGTAAAATCGACTCCACACCGTGTACTAGCTGAAATGGTGAGAACCCGGTGGCATTCTTGACTATGGTTCGATATGCCCACAAAGCAGGATATAGCATAATGTGCCAGTTGTTCTTGCTTTGTTGGATGGTACGTTGGAGAATGGTCTTTAAAGACTTATTGACTACTTCAACTTGACCATTCTCTTGTAGATAGTAAGATGAGTGTTCATGATGAAACCCAATCTTGAGAGACAAATCCCCCATCATTTTGATCTGAAAGTGACTACCATGGTCAGTGACAATCTCTTTCGGAATACCGAACCGAGTAATAATTTGATTGAACAGGAAATGGGATGCTTCGGATTTGGAAAAGTAGTCCACGGCCACTATAATATGGTGATGCCCCCCAGCCGAAGCTAGTTTGCAATCCATGAAATCCACCCCCCACTTGGTGAAGGGATTGAGAGTGACGACCAGATGAAGGCGTGCTAGAAGCGAGTGTATATTCCGAGAAAACACCTGGCAAAGGTGACATCTCTTCACAGCGTTAATACAATCTTTAAAGATTGAAGGCCAAAAGTAACTAGCTCGCATAATACATTGGGCTGTAGAAAGCTCGGACAAGTGACCGCCACACGCCCCAGCATGGCAATCGTTAAGCACATGCTCCGCTTCTTCGTGAGTCAAGCAATGATGGAGAATAGAATCCTTTCCACAGCAATACAGAGTGTCACCGACGATAGTATAATCTTTAGCGTGATGTTTCACACGCTGTCGCTCGTCCCGTGAATATTGCGAAGGAAACTTCAAAGTTTGGAGATATATAATGACATCCCCATACCAAGGGTCCTATGATGAGATAAGAAACAAGTGTTCATCCACAAAGGAATCTTCATGGATGACATCCTCATCAAGTCTCAGAAGGTCCGACATAAGCTTAGCAAACACCAACGATTTTACCGACTTCGCCGAGGCAAAATCGAGATCGAACTCCTGAAGGATCACAATCCATCTATTGTAGTTCCCCCTATAAGGCGTCGTGATAGCACAAACTGAAAAGGATTGATGTACGCTACAACTGTGGTTGTTCTAAGCAAAATATAGTGTCGTAACCACTTGACTGCATGGATAGTCACAAGTGCCAGCTTTTCCACATGAGTATATCTAAGTTCAGCATCTACTAGATTTCAACTGAGGTAATAGATGACATGCTCGACCAGCAACTTGAACTAAGACCATGCCAATCATCTCTTGAGATGCAGCCACATAAAGTATAAAATCTCGTGCGAAGTCGGGTGGAATAAGCAGAGGGGCTGATACCAAAGCTTTCTTAAGGGCATTGAAAGACTGCTGGGCTCGCTCATCCCAGATAAACGGTGTGTATTTCTTCAACAAGCGCGCGAAACCTTTGGTAAGATTACCATAATTGACTACAAAACGACGTAGAAAAGTAGCTCTCCCTTGGAGGCTCTGAAGTTGAAACCAGTTGCGCGGAGGAGGCAACCAAAGTATTGCCTCAACTATAAAAGGATCGACTCTAATACCCTCTTTCGAAACTATAAATCCTAGAAGGTGACCAGACCTCATTGCGAAGATGCATTTATTGGGATTCAATCAGATCTTGTAGCGTATACATCATTCGAGAATACAATGAAGGTGCGTGGGGTGTTCCATTGTCTTACGAGAATGGCCGGCAAGATCATCCAAGAAAACCTTCATTATACTTTTAAGGTCGTGAAAGGCATAGGTCATGGCATGCTGAAACGTAGCTCCGGTATTTTTAAGGCCGAAGGGCATTTTCCGATATGCAAATGTACCCCAAGGACAAATGAAAGCAATCTTATGTTGGTCCTCGGGTTTGATTTGAATCTGGTTAGACATTGAAAAGCCATCAATGAATGAAAAAATCTCACTTCTTGCACAAGCGTCCAAGTTTTGATCAATAAATGGCGTGGGGAAGTTGTCTTTTGGACATGCACGATTCAGTTCTCTAAAATCAGTGCATACACGGATCATTCCCTACTTCTTATCCATAAGAACGGGGTTTGACACCCATTCGATAAGGGGAACGGGGTAGATAAAACCAACTTTGAGCAGTTTTTCCACCTCTACCTTGATAGCGCTTTCCTTCATAGGGTTAACAACTCGAAGACGTTGTCGAACCGGTTTAGCAAGAGGATACGTTCTAATCTCGTGCTTGACAATAGTAGTGTCTATTCCTAGCATCTCCTCGTATGACCAAGTGAAAGCTTCCCGAAGTTCAATAAAAAATTCGGTGTAAATGGAAACCTCTTCAGGAGAGCAATCATCACTAATGTAAACATTCTAAATATTTCCAGGAGTGCAAGAGATGTTGATCGGTTGAATCAGGGAAATATTAGCCATGTTCCCCTCCGCATAAATCTCATGTGAACCCAAAAGAGAGATAGGGTGACCAACCATCTCTGCAAGAGTCGTCCTAAACTCTTCTTGCTCGGTGAGATCGAGGTTGGGAAGGAAATAAGAGCGATGATGCATATACTCCCAAGGTCTCTCACTACCACACATGGCCTCGATAATAGGTTCATCCGAAGGTAAAGTACTATCAAGGAAATCCTTTGAACAAGATGAGTTGACTACCCAAACTGGCAGCATAACGGGATCTTCCTCAACTATCCAAGAAGAGGGGAGATCCGGCTCTACAGTGGCTTGTTGAATATCCTGATAAGCAAGCTCAACAGCAGACAGTGGCATAGACATCCCAACGTGTTCATTGTCTCTAGAAGTAGAACTCGTGGATGGTAAAGTCCATGGATCATCAAAATATGAAGTCCGGAACGGTACATTATGCAAAGGAGGAGACGGATTGTCAGAAATGGCTCCAATAAAATTCATGGGTGCGGGGAAATCATAAGATCCCATCAATGAAGGGTACATACCAACACCCATGTTCCTAGTTTCCGGCTGAGAATATGTAACCTGCGGGACTACTGATCCCATTGATGCTTCAGGAGGAGGATTAACGAAATCCAGCTGATCAATGGTCACAATCTTGCCTTCGTGTGGAAAGGAAATGATCCTGAATACAGTGGACACGACAGCTTGCATAACATACATCCAATTCTGACCTAGTAAAATGTTGTAGTCGATGGGCGCATTAACCACTTCGAATTCAACAGGCACAGGATTACCCCCCAAGCGACAAGGGAAGGGATAATCCCATGCGGCTTAAATGACCGACCGTCAAATGCAGTGAGCATGGTCCTAGACGTGAGTAGAGGAGGAGAGCTAAGATCTTTCCAACAAGCTAACGACATCACTAACACTGAAGCACCTTCATCAACCACCATTCTTTTAACGAAATTTATAAGGCACTCCACATGAATTTGAAAAGCCACGTGGTACGGTAAGCGAGGTTGAACATCAGTAGTGTTGAACTTGATAACATTGGGATTTCCCCCATCCTAAACTCCTAACGCACTCAAAAGGGCATGCCTTTAAGAAGGACACGCCTGTAAAACTTCAAGAGCCAACATGGCACACAGAGTTTGACCCAAATCTTCTACAATGGAGTAGTTCTACAAGGCTCGAGCATTGGGATTATGTGTAGAGCACTTAAGAACACCTTTCGGTATCTACGGCATAATAGAGGGATTCTTGATATGTAAGGAATTATCAGGAGGAGGGGGAGGCTCATACCCCATATAAGGTTGTGGTGCACCATAATCGTGTTGACAAGTAGCAAAACTAACCTCCAGTTGAACCATATTCACGCATCCATAACCACTAGTATTGGAAGAAGAAGTTGCAGTCTCAGTAGGTCCATAACCAGTGGTGGGAGCATGCAAAGCCATGTTTTGATGATGAGGAAGGGGATCCTTCAACACAGCTGGGCTCTGTGCCAAATGCTTCGATGCTTCTTCGATTTGAGGACACAAGTGAGTAAGATGATCTTCCCCACAAAGCTTACAAGGAAATTTCACCTTACGCCTAGGTTTACGGTCCTCACTAGCATTTCCGCCTTCTTAAGGAGGGTTGGCATTCTCCTTACGAGGGGTATTGTGATTTCTATTATTGTTCCCATTGTTTCCACCCTTACGGTTATTTCTCCCCTTCTTCTTACCACTAGGTTGCTGGTTACCCGATGGGTTTTTCGTTTGCATAGTGTGTACATCGGAAGATGGGGTAGAAGTGGACAAGGTGTGAACCTATCTGGGAGTAGACTGGTTTAGCAACAAATTTTGCATTTGATTAGCCACCAAATCTACAAGGTGAGTGCTTGCGGATCCCACAATGCCATCGGCATGCGGTCCAGGAACTGACTTGGGCTAATGTTGTGTTCACGGTGCGTCAAGAATAATGTCATACAAAATTCCAGACTGAGAGTATAGTAAATCTAACTGATGGACTTTTAAGATGGCTTGTTCCTCAGTCACAATGCCAGACATCGAAACATCCTTAGCAATATATGGAAGTAAATACTTGAGGAACCATTCCAACAAAAACTCTGGAGGAATGTTGGCTTTCACTAACCTCTTCCGCCGATGCCACTCTTGAACGTGGTCAGAAATATATGTGGCCTTATTCTGACGGAAGGTAGACAAAAGTTTAGTACCAGTATCATAACGAACCGGCAACTGGAAATGATCCAAGAAAACCAAAGCGATCTCATTGAATCCCCTATAAGTGTTCCCAGGAAACTCAACATACCACTTCGCAGCTGCCCCCGTGAGGGTGTGTTGAAATAGTTGTAATCGAATGGAATCGTGATTCAACGAGTTGGAAGAGCACCAAAGGTTAAATGTTGTGACATGATCACCTGGATCCTCACCACCTTTCCCCTCAAACTTAGGAATGTCTGAAGGAAGCTTGGTAGGAACCGGAGGCCAACTAGGGTCGTGACACACTGGATCATTCGTGAGCTTCCAAAGATCCGGAAGATTCAAATGTGCAAGGAACGGGAGCTGCGGCTGGAAAGCTTGATCATAAGCTACCATAAAAGGTTGGTTGTATGGAACCGAATTATAACATGGACCAAAAGCTTGACATTGAGCATTAAACTGCTGATTATACGGACCTGACAGACCATAAGCTTGACCATGGCCATAAGGTTGATAACCTCATCCGACCTGACCCGTGTGAGAGTAAGCAGGTATATAAGTGTTTTGGGCACCATATTGAGGTGGGTTGTACTAGTGGCCAGCACCGACTATATTGTAGTAAGGGTTTCCACCATAAGTATGGGGAATATACATACTATTCGTATCGGGAACCATGTTGTAATGACTAGAATGGTAAGGTATGTTCCCACCCCCAGTGTAAGCATTAGCATTAGTGTGAGTAGTCGTGTGGTGACCATAAGTATGAGATGTATTCCCAACCCCAACATTGGTGTTACTAGTAGTAGGAATGGTGGTGTTGTGACCATGAGGATAAGGTATATTCCCACCTCCTATATTAGCATTACTAGTAGTGGCAGTAGACGTAAAAGTATGCGGTATATGTCCACCTCCGTGGTTGGGAGGAGCATTAACATTTGCGAAAGTGGTCGTAGGTTGACGGGTAGAGACATGTGTATTAGGTGGTGGATGGCGAGTCAGATTGCAAACAATGTTCCTATTAGGTTGGGTATTCCTAGGGGGCGTCCGTCTTCCAACATTAGCATTGTTAGGAGGAATGTGACCGATCCCTATACTATGTGTGTGAGTGGACAACATGGTGCCCCTGGCGAGGGTATTGCCCCCAGTGGGTGTAGTGTTGCTAACACCATGACTAGTGCCAACATGACTACCAAAAGCAATGGAAGGATCAACTGTGTTGTAATTAAGCATACCATATGAGAACGCGGTTGCGTTGATTGTAGGACCTGTGTCATCATGTAACTCTGGAATCCCGTATAAATAATTATGTGGATATGAAGGATCGAACGGGTCATCCTCGGGTAGATCCGGACCAAACAAACTAGGTCGATTCTCGGGTGGATCCGGACCAAACAAACTAGGTTAGGTCTCAGGTGGATCACCCCCCACGCCTCACGAGGAGTAGGGGTGTCTGAAGTGTGCTCGAATCTACACGATGGATTCATAGGGATTTCTCCCGTGTCAGATTGTACAACAGTCATGACGTCTGGGACGTATGTCTCGTAAGAATCCAAAGAGTCGGAGGGAGTCCGCTGGCGTTCCCTAGCAACACGGTGTGAAAGCTTAGCCGGTTTTAAACTAGCCAACCGACGAGATCGACAGAGAGTAGGACTCTGGGCCAGGATATCTCCGGAGAGAATATAAAATCACAACGTCTCCTAACGGCCAACTATCGATCAAAAAACAGTAAATCAAAAGCACACACCTAGAGAAACTACAACCAAGAGCAGACAAACAGAGTGGCTAAATGAGCTCCCGACACTAGAGTCGGTATGTCTTGCCTAGGAGAGGCTTGAGACTCCCAAACTATATCCGGAGGTAACAGAATCATTTATAGAGGCACCCAGGCTTCACTTTGTGCAAAGGGCCATAACCCTCGGCAACAAACAACTGTGTTGTCCAACCCCTATCTGACCTAGGACATAAACAGTATAACCACTGCAAGTACCCTAGGTAAGGCAACTATGGTCACCGCAGTATAACTAATGCTCAGGGGGACAGTCGCAGGTGGGATCCATCATATGGGAAGGGTAGCTAAGGCTGGAACTCAAGAGGGTCAAATCCCCCAAGAGTCCCCAGATATGAACAAACCCTGGAAATATCTCCCACGTTCAGCCGGTATTGGAGGGATATCTCTGCAACCAACCTCCCGTGACCTTGTGCTTAACTTTGGTTTGAGTAGAGCTTCTTGAGAACACCGATGTATACCATGGATTTCACCACTCCCTGGTCAGCCACATAACGTTTTGTCTAGTAGTCTTGGATTGTTTACTCACAATCATCTATTCCAAAACTCTAAACCTATGCTAGTTGGTGTACCCTATAAATAAAATCGGTCTAATCAATTTTAAGATTAAGCATTGATTTTAATGGTTGTGGTTACTCAAAGGATATGGTCGTGAAACTAGTGATGTATATGACTCAATAGTATGCAAAATCGTCAAACTCTAGACTAATCTATCCAATAAAAACAATGCCACTAACATGCAAAATCAATCCAACGGTTTTGAAATAAAAATGAAACTCTTTTATATTTTCAATGCACAAGCAGAACGTAAATGAAAGCAGCAAGCACTCAATGTAAAATGCAATACATAAAAGTTTTTTTTTTTTTGTATTTTCACTTATAAGCAAAAGGAAAATGAAAACTTTTTTTTTGTATTTTTCAATATAATGAAATGAAAAATGCAAGCAAAATCCTACTATTTAGTTACTGAAATCTAGAGGAGATCACTAAGACAACCCAGCAGATCCCAAACAGTAAGACTCAACCAACAGAATGAGCTCGATAGGAAAAAACCAACAAGGCTAAATCCAAGGATGGGTAAAAAACCAACAAGGCTCAACCAAGAGAAGAGAAGAGTTCTGGTCACAAACAAGGCATGGAATAGTCAAGAATCAAGCCAATAAAGACTCAGGATCATTCAAATCCAACCCAGCAACAACCAAGGGTCATGAAACAACCAAATCTAGAGTTGTACGCTACTGTCGAAGGAATACCTGCGGGTACCCGCAGGCAGTAGTGTAAATAGAGGTGGGTAGACGCGGGCAGAGCTAAGCTCACCCGTGGGTAGGGAAAAGAAAATGGGCAAACAAAGAGTCCAATGGCTCAAAAAAAACCATTTTTCTATAGTGTATCTCAATGGCCAATCAGTGACACAGATCTTCGATAAAAAACAACTCTAAATAAGGACTAATGCTCGAAAATCCGCGAAAATGGATGTTTTCCCCAGTGGAGTCGCCATTTCTATGTTGGAGAAAACTTCCTATGGCTTGGGGTGAACCACAACAGACAGTTAACTACCAGAAATTAACTCAATTATAAATACTATGCTATATAAATGAAAATGCTAAGATAATGAAGAATATAACCAACCTCGATCCAAATGTTTGATGTAGATCCTCGTTGGAGCTTTCCATCCGTGCACTTGGACCTGCAAATTAGTCTTAACAGCCAATGTACAACAATGTGAAGAACCTGCAACAATTAATTAATAAGAATATGCGAAATAGCAGAAATGACAGAACTCAGAATCACTTTTATATTGATCGCAGGCCACTTCGAGGGGGCAACCTCCTTTGAGCAAGCTCAATACAAATAACTTCATGGTGCCTTCATAGGCCTCAACACATACTTATATACTAAGTCTAGGTGCCAATACTATGGGTCAAAACCATGGGCCAATACAAACTATGGATCAACAATACTATGGGCGACTTACAAAGCATATGCGCCAAACAACAATAACACAACTATGGATAAACAAATACTACGGGACGAACAAAGCATATGCGTCCAACAACAATATACTAACAAAGTAAATAGAAGGGTTGACATGGGTTCCTAACATCCCCTCTCCCTTAGAAAAAGCTTTGTCCTCAAAGCTTTAGATGTGGAAATTGATGCAGAATTGGACAGAGTGGTTCCCCTGTAGCATCTTCAGGTTGCATTCCGAGCCACTAACGCCTTTTGAGGTTCAAGAGGATTGCTTGGAATGTTGAAGAAGAACCATATCAGCTGCGTGAAAAGTGCGCTCTGAATGGTGTTGAGCGGCTTGTTGTTTCAGTCGAATTCTTGCCATGTGAATATTGTCCTGCAGAATGAGAAGAATCTGATCGCGGTTTCGAAGAACCGAGCCAATTTCCTGAACTGGGGAGCTGCTGAAGGTGTATGGAAGAAGAACTGGTAGTGCTTGTCTATAGACTGCTTCGTATGGTGTCCTTGTAGATGTGGTATTGTACCACTGGAGCGCTTCTAGGAAATCCATAGAAATAGTTGTCCAAATCTATGTAGAGGTGGGAAAGGGTTCGAGCAGTGCTGGAAGGAGTGTCATTTCACCCTTGTTGACCTAGCAAGTATCACAGTCAACCACCATCTGTTGAATTAGCAGTTTCTGTTAAGTTTAAACCAAATAACCAAACAAGATCACTGAAAGAAGCATAATCACAAGATAGACACACAATATATCCTGGGAAACCCTCATGGGGTAGAAAACCCAGTAAAGCTTTCCTCAATAAGATGAACAACCAAAATACAAGATGTGCTCCTCCTTCCTTTGTCTCCTTAGCTGATCTCCCAAACAAGTGCGCACTCTTCCACAAGTGAGTGAATGATCTAATGAGGAGTTCACCTCCTCTATTTATACTTGACTCTCAACTGACTAAAAGACCTGTTGGGGCCGACCTCACCTGGAGAAGTCTAATAACCCCTAAAATATAACTACAGGGCCGACCCACACATGGTGGGTCTAATAAACCTAGTTAATATCAAACCCTGGAGGAATAAACATCTCCAGATACATAGTAGGATTACCTCGGAGGAATGAAACATCTCCGGAATAAATAATGTACAATTATAATATTCTTAGAAGTTACAATATTCAACACTCCCCCTTAACGAGAAGGATATTATAACAACATCTGTAGGAGCAAGGAGTCATTTACTACATCATCTATATATCATTGGAAGCTTTCTTCATTTCATCATCATCAGTAACTTGACTAGTTACTGGAACATCAACATCGTCATCAGCATCGTCATACGATCATTAGCATCGTCATCACACGATCATCGGCATCGTCATCACACGATCATCAGCATCATCATCATACGATCATCAGCATCATCATCACACGATCATCAGCATCGTCATCACACGATCATCAGCATCGTCATCACACGATCATCGGCATCATCATCATACGATCATCAGCATCGTCATCACACGATCATCAGCATCGTCATCACACGATCATCGGCATCGTCATCATACGAGCATCACGATCATCAACATCGTCAAGGAATGATGTAAACCAGTCATGTACCTTTTGAACCGAAGTCCAGGGACGATCCAGTCCTATCATTATCGAAGACATACGTCTACGGCTCTTCTTTCGGACTGAGGTCCAGGAATGATCCAATCCCTTCTTTCTCGAAGACATACGTCTACGGCTCTTCTTTCGGAATGAAGTCCAGGAATGATCCAATCCCTTCATTATCGGAGACATACGTCTACAGCTCTTCTTTCGAACTGAAGTCCAGGAATGATCCCAATCCCTTCATTATCGGAGACATACGTCTACGGCTCTTCTTTCGGACTGAAGTCCAGGAATGATCCCAATCCCTTCATTATCGGAGACATACGTCTACGGATCTTCTTTCGGACTGAAGTCCAGGAATGATCCCAATCCCTTCATTATCGGAGACATACGTCTACGGCTCTTCTTTCGGACTGAAGTCCAGTAATGATCCCAATCCCTTCATTATCGGAGACTTCACGTCTACGGCTCTCTTTAGGACTGAAAGTCCAGGGATGATCCCAATCCCCTCAACTGTCCACTAAGGACTTCATTCTCGGAGACCTCACGTCTACGGCTCTCTTTAGGACTGAAAGTCCAGGGATGATCCCAATCCCCTCAACTGTCCACTAAGGACTTCATTCTCGAAGACCTCACGTCTACGGCTCTCTTTAGGACTGAAAGTCCAGGGATGATATCAATCCCCTCAACTGTCCACTAAGGACTTCATTCTCGGAGACCTCACGTCTACGGCTCTGTTTAGGACTGAAAGTCCAGGGATGATCTCAATCCCCTCAACTGTCCACTAAGGACTTCATTCTCGGAGACCTCACGTCTACGGCTCTCTTTAGGACTGAAAGTCCAGGGATGATCTCAATCCCCTCAACTGTCCACTAAGGACTTCATTCTCGGAGACCTCACGTCTACGACTCTCTTTAGGACTGAAAGTCCAGGGATGATCCAATCCCCTCAACTGTCCACTAAGGACTTCATTCTCGGAGACCTCACGTCTACGGCTCTCTTTAGGACTGAAAGTCCAGGGATGATCCAATCCCCTCACATGTTCATCAAGAACATGTATCCTCATCATCATAACATGTATCATCAATATTAAAACATGTATAACCACAACATGTATCATCAACATCAAAACATGTATAACCACAACATGTATTATTATCATCAAAACATGTATAACCACAACATGTGTAACCACAACATGTATAACCATCATCAAAACATGTATAACCACAACATGTATAATCATCATCATCAACATCAAAACATGTATAACCACAACATGTATAATCATCATCATCAACATCAAAACATGTATAACCACAACATGTATAATCATCATCAGAGCATGTATGCATCTGTCATCAAAAAATATCTAGCATGTATACATCTATCATCAAGAGCATGTATACATCTAACCATCAAAATAAAGAATATAGGAGTCCTAAATCTAAATAATTCTAGGTGAGTAAGTGCAAAGAAAAAATAAGTAACCTCATCATTGATGAGATAGGCTTGTCTGTCTCATACTGTGCTACTCCCCCTTTCGAGGAGGGTTCTTCTGAACTACACCAAGCTTGTCTCGGAAGTGTTCGAACTTTACTCGAGACAGAGGCTTGGTCAGGATATCAGCAATTTGATCCTCAGTGCTTATATACTCTAGCTTGATAGCTCCTTTCTGCACCATATCTCGAATATAAAAGTAACGGATCTCTATGTGTTTTGACTTATCATGAAACACAGGATTTTCAGTCATCTTGATGCAGCTTTGATTATCACACATAATCACAGTGGGTTCCATTTCTATGTCAAACACTCCAGACAAAAGTTTTCGAAGCCATACTGCTTCACAGCTAGCAGAACAGGCAGCTATGTATTCAGCTTCAGCAGTACTGAGGGCCACACTTGATTGTTTCTTGCTAAACCATGAGATCATGGCAGATCCAAGACCATAACATCCACCAGAGGTACTTTTTCTGTCTGAGATACTTCCTGCCCAATCAGAATCTGAGTAACCATGTAATCTGAGTTCATGATTTCCAACATAAAGTAAGCCAAAATCTAATGTACCTTTTAGGTACCTCATTACATGCTTTGCAGCTATTAAGTGAACCTTTCTAGGTTCTACTAGATACTGACTTAGGGTATTTACAGCAAAGCATATATCAGGCCTAGTATTAGTTAAGTACATCAATGATCCAATGATTTGTCTATATAAAGTTATGTCCACTAGTTCTGATGAATCATTAACTAATAACTTTAGGTTGGAGTCCATGGGAGTGGCCATGGCTTTACACTCCAACATATCAAATCTTTTGAGAATCTCCACAGTGTACTTACCTTGATTTAGAAAGATCCCTTTTGGTTCTTGCCATACTTCTAAGCCTAAGAAGTAGTGCATCAATCCGAGATCTTTCATCTCGAATTCTGAAGAAAGCTTCTTCTTGCTTTCAATAATCTGTTTCTCATCTCCAGTTAGAAAAAGATCATCTACATATAACAGCAATATAACTGGTTCATCATCCATCACCTTGAGATAAAGATTTGGGTCAGCTTTACTTTTAGTAAAGCCCATGCTAGTTAAGAAATTGTCAATCCTTCCGTACCAAGCCCTTGGAGCTTGTTTCAACCCATATAATGCCTTCTTCAATTTGCAAACATGAGTTCTTCCATCATTAACCTCAAACCCTTGAGGTTGCTCTATGTATACTTCTTCTTCAATTACACCATTCAGAAAAGCTGTCTTAACATCCATTTGGTGTAATTTCCACTTCATCATGGATGCAAGTGCCATGATAGTTCTAATTGAAGTATACCTGGCAACAGGTGCAAATGTTTCTTCATAGTCAATTCCCTCCTTCTGAGAGAATCCTCTGGCTACAAATCTTGCTTTGTATTTTTCGATGCTTCCATCCGCGGCATGTTTTATTTTGAAAATCCATTTGGAAGAAACCACACTTTTATCTTTCGGTTTGGGAACAATATCCCAAACATTATTTTTCATTATTGACTGGTATTCTTCAGTCATTGCTTCTACCCATTCTTTCTTTTGAGCTGCTTCTTCATAGCTAGTAGGTAGTTGATCCACAAGGTCACACATTAAAGCCATGTAGTTGGATACCAATTTTGGCTTCTTCCTTTCTCTAGTGGAGCCTTCAGGAGCACCATATCTTTCAGCTCCTTGAATAATATCTCTAGCCCATGCTGGTCTTCTTTTCCTGGATAATTCTGCAACAGGGGGTTCTTGTGGTTCCAGCATGTCATGATCCTCTGGTGTAACTTCTTCAGGGATGTGAACAGTCTCTGAGATCCTGGGTGATGAATCTTCTTCATAAACTTCTTCAAGTTGACACTTTATGGATTTCTTGAGAGCTGTTTCCTCATCAAAGGTTACATCTCTACTTATTTCTATATGATGGAAACCTGGTATGTAGATTCTAAAGGCTTTGGAAGTTTCACAATAGCCAACAAACATTCCCTTCTTACCTGAGGGATCCAACTTGGTTCTCTTTTCTTTTGGAATGTGGATGTACACAGGACACCCAAATATTTTAAGATGACTTACCTCAGGCTTCTTACCTGAAAACACTTCTTCTGGAGTTTTGAATTCAAGAGCACTGTGAGACAATCTATTTTGCACATAAACTGCTGTTTTGGCTGCTTCAGCCCATAAGTACATGGGAAGATCTTGGTCATGTATCATGGTCTTCACAGCTTCCATGATTGTTCTATTTTTCCTTTCAGCCACCCCATTTTGTTGGGGATTGTATGGAGTAGTTAGTTCCCTTCTAATTCCAGCTTCTTTGCAAAAGTCCTCAAAATCCTTTGAAGTGAATTCTCCGCCATTATCTGTTCTGAGAGTTTTGATTTTCTTGTCTGATAGATTTTCTATTAGAGCCTTGAACTCTTTGAATTTTCCAAAGACTTCATTCTTACCTTTCAGGAAGTATATCCAAGTTTTCCTTGAATAGTCATCAATGAATGAAAGATAGTATTCATACCCACTTAAGGAAGTGGTGGGCATAGGTCCACATACATCTGAGTGTATAAGCTCTAAAATGTTCTTAGTCTTAGTTTCACTCTTTGGAAAGGGGTTCTTGATATTTTTCCCTTTCTTACATCCTTTACATGAGCCATCATGATCAGCCTTCAATTCTGGTAATCCTATGACTGCCTTGCTTACATAGGGTAAGGCTTTATAATTGATGTGAGCTAATCTTCTATGCCATAGCTCACTGGGGCTAGAGACCTCATGTGCAAGGGCAGCTTCTGGATGACCCTTGAGTTTATAGAGACCTCCTTCTTCTTCACCAATAACAACTGCATCTTTAATTGTCTTTCCTTTTGACCACATGAGTACTTGTCCATCTATGAAGGCTACTCTAAAACCTTTCTTATCTAGTGCTGAAATAGAGAGAAGGTTCTTCTTTAAACCTGGTACATATAAGATGTCTTTCATCTTCAAGGGTGTTCCCGAATCTAGCTTGTAGCTAGCTTCACCAATTCCTTTGATGGGATATTGGTAGTCATCTCCTAGAGATACTTTTTGTGAGGAAGACTTTTCTTCAAGAATTGAGAAGGTCTTCCTTTGACCTGTCATGGGTTTGGAGGCACCACTGTCAATGAGCCATGTATCTTCTCCAGGAGATACAGATCCAGAGAGTGCAGAGAATAGAACATATTCTTCTGGATCTTCTTTCTTCACCTTGTTTCTTTTCCTTTTAGGATTTACCTCTACCTCTTCTTCTTCTTCATCTTCTTCCCCTTCTTCTTCTTCACTATCATTTTCTGCCATATGAGCATGGTGTCTTTTGTGAACAAACTTCTTCTTTTGTGAGGGACAAAATCTGGAGATGTGACCTAGCTTATCACAGCTATAGCATTTGACTGAGGAATAATCTCTTACTGGAAATGGTCCTTTTCTCTTTTTAGAGAAGTGTTGAGATCCTTTGTGGTCAACCTTCTTGAGATGACCTGTTCTTCTTCTTCTGGTATGGGAGGCCAAAGCTTGGTCATCTTCTTTGAGAAGAGATTCTCTGTTGGCAACCCTAGCTTCTTCTTGAACACAATCCTCCCATACTATATCAAATTTCATGCTTTCTTTCCTAGCACACATGGTTTGTATGAAGGATTCCCAAGATCTAGTCAGGCCATTAAGAGCAGTCATCACTAGTTCATCCTCATCAAGAGTATCACCAATTGCATCTAGTTGTTCCTTGATTTGTGAAACCCTTGAGAAGTAGTCTTGAATGGATTCTCCTTTGTGCATCTTGGTACTCTTCAATTGAGTCCTTAGATTCATCTTCCTATTGATGTTCTTTCCTTCATACATTCTTCCTAGGGCATCATACATTTCCTTTGGAGTCTTCTTGGAGGCCACTTGGGGAATCAAGTGGTCTTTAATGGAATCAGCTATGATTCTCTTTTCCCTAATCAAATCCTTCCTATGCTTTTCTTTGGCTTCATCTCCTTCTGGTTCTGCAACTTCTTCCTTGATATACTGAGCAAGATCATTCTCTTCAAGAATGAGACCAATTCTGTATTTCCATGCCCGGAAATTTTCTATACCTTCTAGCTTGTCTTCAAGCTTAGTGTTTGGAGCCATCTTCTCTTAGGGGAGTCCAAGAGACAGAGCAGACTTACCTGAAAAGTTGTTTTTCACTTTTCCGGAATCTGGAACAGAATTTTATCGCACTTTTGGTAGAATTAGGGTTTGACTTTCCCGGAGTTCTACTCAACCAAAAAGTTCGATCTATAGCTCAAAAGAATGCTCTTGAGAAGGGCTACTCAGCCATGCAATCAGAATTTAAAAATTCCAACTTTTTTCTGAAACCAAAAACTGACGTATCACACTTTTGGTAGAATTAGGGTTTGCAATTCCCGGAGTTCTACCCAACCAAAAAGTTCGATCTAGGGCTTAAAAGAAAGCTCTTGAGGAGGTCTTTCCAGCCATGCAACCAAAAATCAATAATACCAACTTTGGGCTGAAAACCCTAACTTCACCAAAAGGAGAGAGAGAGATAATCTTACCTTGTGAAAGATGTCCTATTCAGTCTAGCTCTGATACCATGTTAAGTTTAAACCAAATAGCCAAGCAAGATCACTGAAAGAAGCATAATCACAAAATAACACACAATATATCCTAGGAAACCCTCATGGGGTAGAAAACCCAGTAAAGCTTTCCTCAATAAGATGATCAACCAAAATACAAAGATGTGCTCCTTCTCCTTGACTCCTTAGCAGATCTCCTCAACTAGTGCGCACTCTTCCACAAGTGAGTGAATGATCTAATGAGGAGTTCACCTCCTCTATTTATACTTGACTCTCAACTCACTAAAAGACTGTTGGGGCCGACCTCACCTGGAGAAGTCTAATAACCCCTAAAATATAACTACAGGGCCGACCCACACATGGTGGGTCTAATAACCCTAGTTAATACCAACCCCTGGAGGAATAAACATCTCCAGATACATAGTAGGGTTACCTCGGAGGAATGAAACATCTCCGGAATAAATAATGTACAAATATAATATTCTTAGAAGTTACAATATTCAACACTAGGTTCCTCATCAACATCTTCATCATCATCATCATCTTCATCACCATCACCATCACCATCAACATCTTCTCATCATCACCATCATTATCATCATCATCATCAACATCTTCATCATCATTGTCATCTTCCCCTTGCTCATCAGCATCTCCATCATCATCATCTTCATCATCACCATCACCATCACCATCACCATCACCATCATCATCACTATCATCATCATCATCAACATCTTCATCACCATCACCATCATCATCAACATCTTCATCATCATCACCCTCATCATCATCATCATCACCACCACCATCATCATCAACAACATCTTCATCATCATTGTCATCTCTAGGTTCCTCATCAACATCTCCATCATCATCTTCATCATCATCATCATCATCATCATCTTCATCACCATCACCATCACCATCACCATCATCATCATCATCACCGTCATCATCATCATCAACATCTTCATCACCATCACCATAATCATCAACATCTTCATCATCATCACCATCATCATCATCATCATCACCACCATCATCATCATCAACATCTTCATCATAATTGTCATCTCTAGGTTCCTCATCAACATCTCCATCATGATCATCTTCATCATCATCATCATCATCATCATCATCTTCATCACCATCACCATCAGCATCAACATCTTCATGATCATCACCATCATCATCAACATCAACATCTTCATCATCATTTGCATCTCCCCCTTCTTCATCAACATCTCCATCATCATCATCTTCTTCTTCATCATCATCTTCATCATCTTCATCATCTTCATCGCCATCACCATCATCACCAACGTCTTCATCATCATCACCATCATCATCATCCTCCACATCTTCATCATCATTTTCATCTCTAGGTTCCTCATCAACATCTCCATCATCATCATCATCATCATCTTCTTCTTCTTCATCATCATCATATTCATAACCATCACCATCACCATCATCATCAACATCTTCATCATCATCACCATCATGATCATGATCATCAACATCTCCACCATCATCATCATCTTATATCCTCCTCTTCATCATCATTGTCATCTCCCCCTTCCCCATCAACATCTCCATCATAATCATCTTCTTTATCACCACCATCATCATCCTCATCACCCTCATCATCATATTCAACATCTTCATCACCATCACCATCATCCTCATCTTCATCAACATCATCATCTTTATCATCTTCATCTGCATCATGATCATCTTCATTGTCATCACCCTCCTCCTCCTCATCATCTTGTGCACTTATGCACGTAGGGATTAATGTTTAGAAGAGGGTCTAAAGGCCTTTATGGGGGAGGGGCTCTAGAAACAAGGGAAGAGAGAGAGAGGAGGGGGGAGGGATAAAGGCATAGAGGGTTAGTGATTAAGGAAAAATAAGGGAGAGAGTTCTATAGGGAGGGATAGTGGCGAAGATAAAGAGAAGGTGGAGAGATGGAGAGTGGGGTGGTAGGGACATGGATGGAGTAAGGGAGAGAAAGAAACATACAGGGAGGGATGTAGAGAGAATGAGGGAAAGATATTTAGAAAGAGATAGGGGGTATCTAGGGATTATTGGGAGAGAGTTAGGGGGGTATAGAACCATACAAAACATTTGTCCCACACTAAAAACATTTGTTTTGTATGTAACCATACAAAACATTTGTTTTCTTTTGATTTTATTCGTTTCGCTAGCCCTGCACCTAACCTATTTATTGTGCTTAACTATATCGTGTGCGTGTTTTTCTTCTCCATATCGCGTGTGCATTTTGGAATTGTATAAACAGTGGACTGTCCCTATCCAACAACAACTTTACTCTATCTAAGCGAAAACAGGTTATCCCGCGATTTTTCGAACAGAGCACGAGCCCGCCATTGGAAACATTCACAATACACCATCTCCATCATTATTTTTGTTATGCAGGTGCAGCATTGAGGACATCTTTCATGGTTGGTCAGTGTGGTGTTGGGTTATATGGTCATATTTGAAGAAGATAATCAACAAGCTTGAAGAATCTCCAATTGAATAACACCAAAGATAAGGTGTTTGAAAGATTCATTTTGCCTATATTTGAGGAGCACACAAGATAAGATATCAAGCTTCAAGACCATTTCATGGTGATGGTGGATATACACAATTGTACAAGAGAATCAGCTTGAGGAACAATTTATAATTTAACTTTCATTTTCTTATTATTGAATAGCACCAAATGTAAATTTTCTCATTCATCATTGTTTTGATGGGAAATACAAACAATTGAGAAGGAAGATTGAAGCACCTTGAAGGATCTATAGTTCTAAAGCACTAAAGGTTTGAAAGCTTGTAATTGAGGAGCAACAAAAACAAACTATATTGAATTGATCATTGTGGTGATGGGGAATGCATGTAACCAAGGAAGAAAATCAGCGAGGAAGAGACCTCAAGAAGTCATTGGGGAAGAGAAAGAAAAGAAAAGTATAGACATGATGAATTAGAGGCTTTGTTTGGAAACTAATCCAAATGCAATTATAGAGGATACCACGGTTCATCCTATTAATCCACGACAAGAAAAAAGGAAGCATTCACTAGAGGGACCTTTAATTTCCACAATAGTTGTTTAACAAGCACCCCATGGAAGTAATCAAGAAGAAAAATGCAGGTGTTCATTAGGGGATGTTTCAATTCCCACTTCAAGTCAAAGTGATAAGTTACCATCTCAAGATGAAACTCATGAAGAAACACAAAAATCTATTCACCGCTTGTGGTTATAGAAGTGATGAAGTCAAAGAGGCATTGGACATGGAGCCTACTATTGAAGAGAATGAAGTACAACAAGCTACTACTGAAATGTGAGAGCATCTTGGTGATGCGCCACATGGTAGAATTCCAACCCCCTTACCTCCATTAGCAAGCACACATTGAATAACTCCAAAGCGTATACAAGTTGATGAAATTCTCCTCAAATTCCATTGAAGGTGTGCTATCTAAACATAGTATTGCTTATCAAACTCAACAGATACTTGATAAATATTTTGTTTCTAAATGTGATGGAGATAAATGTAGATTATTTTTATCATTGTTAAAATCTAGGGGCATGAACAGTGTTGGGAAAACGTTAGGGATAAAGATGATAAAGAATTCTGAACCAAGTTTTCATATAGTTAAAAGCTTAGTAGATGCATTTGGTAAAATTGGTAAGAACACACGTTCAAAGGACAGCAATGCGGCTTGTCGTGTGTTGTCACAATAAATTGTAAATAAGAACACCAGGGTCCTTCGTTTTGTCAAGCCTACATCCAAACTAGTTAATTTTAATGTAAAAACCCTCCATAGGTATTCTATTAGAAGAGAACATCTTGACACAACCGATCAGATAGATTTTTGGGCCTTTATTGGTCTATTTCCACGTTGTGACATGAAGCTAGTTGATGTAGTAAAGGGACTAGGGCATATTTTTTGGCATGATCACACAAGGCCTTCTTCAAACCGAAAGGATGTACTAAAATTGAGAAGGGGTTCAAAGGATCGTGAACCAGATATTAAGCATCTTCTTGATATAACACAGACAGAACTATACGAGAAATTTAGGAATGAACATAGACAATTGAACTTGGGGAAAAGATCTTTTGAAAAATGTAAGCCATGGTATGTTAGAATAAATACTCTTCGTAACACTTGTTGCTGTAGATACCACATAGAATATGAATATTACTATGAAACATTTTTGTACATTCGGCGTGTGTTGCATACTAAACATGTGCAGGATGTTAAATTTTGAGCATTAATTCACAATAATATAGGATCTTCACTGATAGAATAACATATACAGTATATCAATGCATAACAATCACAATAAGGATCACAAGCATCACAAGAATCAAAAGCATGAGAGACAAGAGACATAGAGTTTCCGTGGGGAAAACCCTAAGGTGAAAAACCCCACAACTTCCTCATAGATAGAGAGAGCAATGGCTCAACCAAAGTACAACCAAAATACATTGAGATAGTCTCCTAGTAGCAGATGATCCTCCTCCTCACTAGTGCGCCATTTTCTGAGTGAGAGAGATATGACTTTCCGAATGATCTAAATAGAGATCACCTGATCTCTATTTATACTAACGTGTTTTCCCAGTGACCTTATGGGGCCGACTTGTCTAGCTAGGTACATCCACATTATAATATATATATTTCAGGGCCGACCCCACACATGGTGGTCTAATAACCCATCGACAAGTACACACACTTGCGACACTTGTCAATCCTCATGACGACACTTCCTTATAGCGGAATAACACATCTCTAATAAGTGTACAATAAATATATATGAAATACATAGATGAAATACATTCCAAAGTTACATATACATCAACACTCCCTCTTAACTAGGAAGGTATTTCTCGACACAGATCTGCTAGAAAAGTCTTCTTCTCGGGATCATCGTCATCGATGCATCATTGTCGTCATCGTCACTGCTGCTGCTATCTCAACCAATCTCTGACTCTACTCGTCATAGGAAGTTCTATAGAGCCAGTACTTTTTCATACTGGATGTAGGCCCACCACTTGCAGGTCTTTGTCATCACTGGCCATATTGTGGAATACTCATGACTTATTATGTGCGTCACAAAACCTCGAAAGAGAATCCCAGGCTGTTACGAGCACACGGCTCTACCTATAGGATCTCCCAGGGCCATATTATATGTGACCTCACCACAAAACCCCGCAAGAGCATCCCAGGCTGTTACGAGCACACAGCTCTACCTATAGGATCTCCCAGGGACAGATTATATGTGGTCACCACAAAATCTTGCAAGAGCATCCCAGGCTATTACGAGCGCACAGCTCTACCTATAGGATCTCCTAGGGACAGATTATATGTGGTCATGGAAAAACCTCGCAAGAGCATCCCAGGACTCATTACGGGCACACAGCCCAACCTATTGGATCTCCCAGGGACATAATATATGCCATAGGACAAAACCTCGAAAGAGCATCTGCTAGATATCCCAGGGCCAGATTATATGCCATAGGCAAAACCTCGAAAGACTATCTACAGATATCCTAGGGCCAAATTATATGTCCTCCCAGGGAAAAACCTCGAAAGAGAATTTGCCAGATATCCCGGGGCCAAATTATATGCCATAGGCAAAACCTCGAAAGACTATCTGCAAATCTCCCAGGGCCAAATTATATGCTTATATGCACAACCTGATCCACGGCCATAGAGTATCAACCTGATACTCACCATACATCATCCTGATGTACACATGATCATCTTGATCATCATCACTGCAACATCCTGCTGCATGTCATCTGGAGCAACATCCTGAAACTCGTCATGCATGATCATCCTGATCATACAATGCATCTACCTGATGCATACCAAGTATATACCTGATACATATCATCATACATGATCCACCTAATCATACAATGTATCCACCTGATACAAATACAAATACATGATACATATCACCATACATGATCAACCTGATCATACAATGTATCCACCTGATACATATACAGATACATGGTCGAAGCATCCAACATGATGCATATACATAAATACATACACATGATCCAACTAATCATATCCAGCATCCAACATGATGCGTACATACATATAAATGATCCAACTGATCATATCCAGCATCCAACATGATGCGTACATACATATAAATGATCCAACTGATCATATCCAGTAGAAACCATAACATCATCCTGATGCTCATCATCCAGTGCTTACATCCACAGCCATGTGAAGGATCCTCCTTCCAACATGCTTGGAATGGCTTCAACAAATGTGTCCATCACTTCTTCCTCGAAGTGTCATCAATCCGAAGAACACCAAGCCTCTCTCTGAAGTACTCGAACTTCACCCTGGCTAGTGGCTTCGTCAGCACATATGCAATCTGCTCGTCCGTGACAACATACAGGAGCTTCACAACTCCTCTCTGCACCATATCCCTGATATAGTGATATTTGATCTCTATGTGTTTCGCTCTGTCATGAAACACTGGGTTCTCAGACAGCTTCACACAACTCTGGTTATCACAGAAGATACCTATAGCATCCAACGGGAGATCAAATAACTCAGACAGTAGCTTTCATAGCCATACTACCTCATAACTAGCTGAAAAGGCTGCAACATACTCTACCTTAGCTGTACCCAGTGCTACGCAGGACTGCTTCCTGCTAAAACAAGAGATCACACCTGATCCCATACTGAAGCAGCACCCAAATGTGCTCTTCCTATTTGCAGCACTGCCAGCCCAATCTGAATCAACATAACCCTGCAGGTTAAACTTTTGATTCGCTTCATACTTGAGCCCATAATCCACTGTACCCTTTAGGTACCTCAGAACATGCTTTACAGCAACCAGGTGAACACTCCTCGGATCCATTAGGAACTGGCTCAATCTGTTCACAACAAAGCAAATATCTGGTCTCGTGTTTGTCAGGTACATCAAGGACCCAATCATCTGATGATACATAGAGACATCAACCAGCTCAGATGAAGCATCACATAGAAGCTTTAGATTCGATGCCATAGGTGTGGCCATGGCCTTGCAATCCATCATCCCGAATCTCTTCAGGATATCTACTGTGTACTTCCCTTGACCAAGGAAGATCCCACCTGCACTCTATGACACCTCCATACCTAGTAAATAATGCATCATTCCCAAATATTTCATATCGAACTCGGCAGCAAGCTTCCTCTTCGCATCACACCAAGTTCTGGGAGCTTGCTACAAGCCATATAAGGCTTTCTTCAATCTTCACACATGTGACTCCCTGTCAGGTCTTGGGACTGCATCCCAAACATCATCTTCATGATCAATGGATCATGGCATTCCATTTCTTCATCCCAGATCCTGGGAACTTCAATATCTTCAATAGATATCTTTGTTGCTGGAACAAATGTTGTAGTCCTTTTGTAGGTGAAGATTTACAGTCTTTCCTACAAAACAAGTTAAATTGCATGATTAGAAATATCTCATAATTTTCAGAACAAATTCTTTACACATAAAGAAATATGTCATGCAGTCATGCAGTTATCTTAGCCAATGCTTCAATACAACATTTATCCATGTTCCACAACTTTCTAGATGCCTTCCAGTCTCTACCAGAACATTGTTAAGAGTTTTCACTACTCCCAACATGTCAGCAAAGAGGTTTCATTCTAGATAAGTAGCACTGGAATGTTGTATAGTGCCATAGGCCACTTACCCATCACATGCATATTAGTAGTATACTGTTCATTAATGCAATCATTCTAATATGCACAATACATCTCCTAAGTCTAGGAACTTAAGCATAATATTATTTAAACAAACAAAATAGGCAAGAAATGATAATTGAAATACTTATCTTTGTTTGTTTGTTGGGTGGACTCCCTCTGAGTCTTTGCTTCCCTGCAGGAGCTGCTGAAGTAGCTTCTTCTACACCTTCCTATTGTGGAATGTAGGAAGATGGTCAACTCCCTCTGAAAATATGCATCCTTGCAAGAGCTACTGGAGTGTGCTCCCTCTTGATCTTTGCTTCCTGGATTACCTGTCCTAGAACTTATATTCATTCTTGCTGACATCAATCTTCTTGAACCATGGAAAGTATATTCTGTAAGCCTTCGAGCTTTCACTGTAACCCAAAAAGATACCCTTCTTTCTTGAAGGATCTAGTTTAGTCCTATTTTCCTTTGGGACATGAGTGTATACTGGACAACCAAATATTTTGAGATGGCTGACTTCAGGTTTCTTACCAGAAAAGATCTCTTCTGGTGTCTTGTTGTCCAATACCTTGTGGGGTGTTCTGTTCTGCACATATACAACTGTTCTAGTTGCTTCTGCCCATAGATGCATAGGTAGATCCTGGTCATGCAGCATTTCCCTTGCTGCTTCCATGATAGTTTTGTTCTTCCTTTCTGCAACTCCATTTTGTTGAGGATTATAAGGAGCAGTCAACTCCCTCTTAATCCCTGAATCACTACAAAGCTTCTTGAAGTCATCTGAGGTGAATTCTCCACCATTATCGGATCTGAATGTTTTGATCTTCTTGTCAGTTTGATTCTCCATCAAGGTTTTGAACTCCTTGAACTTATCAAACACCTCATCTTTTTTCTTCAAGAAGTATACCCAAGTCTTCCTG
Source organism: Larix kaempferi (assembly GCA_027924585.1). Lineage (NCBI taxonomy): Eukaryota > Viridiplantae > Streptophyta > Pinopsida > Pinales > Pinaceae > Larix > Larix kaempferi. The sequence continues at coordinate 505,097 of BSBM01000915.1, read as the reverse complement.
GAGAAGTCATCAATAAATGAGACATACTAAACATACCCACTAAGAGAACTAGATGACATAGGACCACATACATCTGAGTGGATTATTTCCAGGATATCTTTGGCCTTGCTTTCACTGTTTGGGAAAGCCTTCTTAATGTTCTTACCTTTTGCACATCCTTTGCAAACACCTTCATGTTTGGTCTTGATTTCAGGAAGACCTTCTACAGCCTTGCTTGCAATTGGAAGTGCCCTATAGTGCATATGAGCAAGTCTTCTATGCCAAAGTTCACTTGGCTCCATGGATTCATGTACCATGGCATGTTCAGGTTGTCCCTTCAATTTATACAATCCTCCCTCTTGCTCTCCAATCACTACTGCATCATCTATGGTCTTTCCCTTTGGCCACATTAGGACTTGGCCATCCACAAATGCAACCCTCATACCTTTTGCATCCAATGCAGAGATGGAGAGTAAGTTCTTCTTGAGCCCAGGTACATAAAGGACTTCTTTCATCTTCAAAGATTTTCCATAATCTAGGTTGTAGGAGGCTTTGCCACTTCCTTTGATTGGGTATTGATAATCATCCCCAAGTTTCACTTTATGGGGTGATTCATGTTCAGATAGATTCACAAAAGATTCCTTAAACCAAGTCATGTGTTTGGAAGCCCCACTATCAATCAACCAATCATTTCAACCATGGGAGATAGTACCTGTGAGAGCAGAGATTAGAACATACTCTTCTTCACTTGATGAGTCATCATCACTTTCTGCCCTAGCCTTCTTCTTTGGAGGTTCATCATCTTCGGCAGCATGAGCATGGAACTTTCTTTTGCTGCCCTTCTTCTTCTTGTTGAAGTTGTTGTTATTATCCCTTTTGTTCTTGGGATAATCTGAAGAAAAGTGACCCTTCGCATTGCATGTGAAGCATCTTAGATCCTTCTTATTCTTTTGATAGGATCTTTTGTAGCGAGAGTGCTCCTTCTTGGGCTTGCTTCTTTTAGTGTGAGTTGCGAGAGCTTGATCTTCAACTCCCATCTTTTACTCATGAGCTACAAGTCTAGCTTCTTCTTGAGAGCATTCCTCCCATAGTTTACTAAAAGAGATCAATTTATTTCTTGCACAGATTCCTTGAATAAAGGAATCCCATGACCTAGGTAGGCCATTCAGGGTGGTCATAACAACTTCACAATTGTCCACTACTTCATCCACAGCTTCAAGTTGCTCCTTGATCTGAGAGATCTTGGAGAACTAAGATTGAATGGTTTCTCCATTCAACATCTTGACCCCTTTCAATTGATTCTGCAGAGTCATCTTCCGATTTATGTTCTTCCCTTCAAATAGCTTGGTCAAAGAGTCAAACATCTCCTTGGGTGTCTTTAGAGAAGACACATGGGGTATGAGATGGTCTTTGATAGAATCAGCAATGATTCTCTTTGCCCTGACCAAGTTCTTCTTATGCAATACTTTGTCCTCTTCATCCTCTGGGACAGGGATGTCTTCTTTTATATATGAGTCCAACTCATTCTCTTCGAGGATTAACCCAATCCTATACTTCCAAGCTCGGAAGTTATCAGCCCCTTGAAGCTTATCCTCAAGCTTGGTGTGGTGAGACATCTTAAAGAGTACTTCAAATGGAAATAGAAAAGATTTAGGTCTTACCACTTGAAATGCTAAAAACTGGATCTGGTCCCGGATTAGGGTTTGGCGGAAAAAAACCCTAAAAATTCAAAATGTGAATTTCATTTTTCTGAAAGGATAGAAAGATGCGCTTTGATGAGCTAATCAGCCCGGTGCATTCAGAATTTGAGATCAACAAATTTTTACCCTTCAGATTTGCCTTTTTGTCCTCCCGGGTTCATTAGGGAGAGCCTTGAATTAGGGTTTGAGTTTCCCGGAGATCTACCCAGCAAAAAATCTCGATCCAAAGCTCTAAACTTCGATTTTTGCAAGGAGCTTCCAGTTATGTCTTCAGATTTTATAAATTCCTATTTTTGTGGAAACCCTAATTTTTAGGGCCAAATCTGAAAATGCTCGGAATTGAATTCTGATTGGACAAATAGATGCGCCTTGATGAGTAGAGTCAATCTACTATACTTATTTTCCAAAATATGTGGAGAGAAACCCAATAAACAAGAAACTCATGTTTCCATCACTGCAAAATGTCTTCTTCTCAGGTTAGCTCTAATACCATGTTAAATTTTGAGCATTAATTCACAATACTCTAGGATCTTCACTGAGAGAATAACATATACAGTATATCAATGCATAACAATCACAATAAGCATCACAAGAATCAAAAGCATGAGAGACAAGAGACACAGAGTTTCCGTGGGGAAAACCCTAAGGTGAAAAACCCCACAACTTCCTCAGAGATAGAGAGAGCAATGGCTCAACCAAAGTACAACCAAAATACACTGAGATAGTCTCCTAGTAGCAGATGATACTCCTCCTCACTAGTGCGCCACTTTCTGAGTGAGAGAGATATGACTTTCCGAATGATCTAAATAGAGATCACCTGATCTCTATTTATACTAACCTGTTTGCCCAGTGACCTTATGGGGCTGACTTGTCTAGCTAGGTACATCCACATTATAATATATATATTTCAAGGCCGACCCCACACATGGTGGTCTAATAACCCATCGGCAAGTACACACACTTGCGACACTTGTCAATCCTCATGACGACACTTCCTTATAGTGGAATAACACATCTCGAATAAGGGTACAATAAATATATATGAAATACATTCCGAAGTTACATATACAACAACACAGGATTGCTTCCTGACAATACCACCGACTTCATCAAGGAGAATTAATTCATAGCATCATGTGCAATAGGCCTGAGGGTCAAACATACTATGCAAAATCTTGTTTGGATGGAACATGCTCCAACTGTGCTGTAATGGAATTATTGAGCCAATGTATGCACGAGAGTGGAGACAATGAATTTGGGAATATGGTTATAGACAAGAAAAGTTTCAAATATATCAGCTATGAAATAGTCCCAGGGAAGGAAAGCAAAAAAATACAATTGGTGACATCTTAGGTATGCATTTATATCTATAAATTTATGTTTGAACGGTTACATTTCAATCCTTACTTACAAAAAAAATTGATATTGAGATCATTTTGTGTCACTAGGTACAAGTTAGTGACTTCGTCAAGGAGTTTATTGAAAAGACACGTCAATATGTTCAGCATGTCCACTTGGCATGATGGCAAGATGAGAAGCTTAGAATATGCAGAGATACATTTCCCCATGGTACTATACTTTCAGTTGTTGATTTTTCCGAGAACTACACTCTGCAACCTCAAAATGAGATCCAAAGTCAGTATTATCACTATGAGCAGGTTTCCGTGATGGTCCATATCACATATAGGCATGGCCCAAATAGCAGTGAAGAGAAAAGAGAAATTCTGAAGGAATATCACTTCTACATAAGTGATGATAGGTGCCATGAATTCCACTATGTACGTCATTGCTTCATCATGTTCTATGATCACTTGAAGGGAAGGAACATATAGATGGATCGACACTGGATTTGGTCTGATGGATGTGCTAGTCAGTTAAAAAATGCACACATATTTCAATGGTTTTGTTCATTGCATAAAAAATACAAAGTGCCACATATGTGGAACTATTTTGAGACTGGGCATGGTAAAGGAGAGCATGATGGAGCTGGAGCATGTGTCAAAGTAGCCCTACGAAGAGAGGAATTTAAATTATCTACAGAATCTACTATTCGAAATGCTCAATCTATAGTCAGGTGGTGCACATCAGTAATGGGAGAGGAATCAACTATGCAAGTAGAATCCACAAGAAAGAGACATGTGGAGAGATTTTTTTGGGAGGTTGTAGACATAGATCGTTCACATGCATGGGAATGCAATACTGTGCCTGGGACTTGTGGCTTTCATTCGGTTCGAAGCTCTGACAACCCAGTATTTGAAATTTGGACCAGAAAACTTGCTTGTTTTTTCCCTCCTTATTGTGATGGTGACTGGTATGGGTGTGAATCATTGGATTGGGTTGATGGATGGGATCGCATATCACTTCAACTTGATCAGTGTGCAATTGTTGAGTTAACTCCATTGGAATAAGACCAATCATTTATTTCTATAGATTTTGATCATGTCTCAGACCTTGTACAACCTGGTATGATGCATTTCCTTAACATTTTTTGTTTATTTACGTATTCTTCAAATGCACATTAATGGCCCTGTATCACATGAAAAATATTTTGATCATATACCTACAATCATATTATGCAGGGAACATATACGCAGTGGCTACCTTAAAGATAGTGAATGGGGTAGTGATTACTGGTTGGCACACTGTATAGAGGGAAAGAAAACCCTCAATATGTTCATGATTGACGATGAAAACAACCACTTCCCAATCAGGTCTATGGTTGTTAAAGGTGAATACTTGACACAGGACAACAATGTAAGAAAGAAGGGTGGATATGTTTACAAGGATTACAAACCAGGTGCAAGTGTGTATCACTTTACCAACTTAATCATTGGTACAAACCTCCAGGTACAAACAATGCCTACCGAAATTCATCGAAGTTACTCTACTTCTTACTGGATACAAAGCATGAGAGACTAATGGAGGCCATCATTATAAGAGATGATCCAGAGGGCTTGGTTGAATGATAATAGGTGGGATTTAGCATGATGAGGTATGTTACATACTTTTAATACTATACTATTTATACTATTTGTAATTTAATATTGATATATGCTCAATTTTCTCATGTATGTTTTTTATGAATATGTCAATTTTGTGTTCTTGATATGCCAAATTTACATTTATGTTGTTTATAAATATGCCAAAAGTTCTATTGTATGTAAAGTTTATGAATATGCCAGTAAAAGAAACTTGGTTTTTCCTCCATAGCTTGTTTGCCTCACAACTCCACACAATATGTTTCGATACAGTTAATGCTCAGTCCTTCGAGTTGCATACTTAGAAAGAGTATGTGTTTCATTTGCCTCTCAATTTGTTTGGTTGAATACACATGCGTTTTGTAATGGGATCATTACATAGCTAATCTGGATTGTTTATGTGGATGGAGACACCCATCAACCATTGATGCCTAGATCTCTACACACAAGTTAAAGAAAAAAAATGAAAAAATCCCAACATTGGGGACAAATAGCCAAAACCAACAATGCAACTAGAACACAATGACCAAGGGAACTTCAAAATGAAACACCACTCCACAAAAGAAGTTGCTTTAGACCTAACTCATTTGGTATGAGAGAAGCTTCTTTAGAGCCCTAGAGACCTACCTACCACTTCTCTCATTCAGTATGAGAGAAGTTGCTTTAGACCTACCTCACTCATGTCAATGCTTGAGTTTTTGGAGGCCGACCTCCCACCCCACATGTCCTCTTCAACATTTTTTGTTCTCTTGGTTTTGTGCCCACCCAAACTTTTTTCATGCTTTGGGTACCTTGAGGTATATCCCCAACCCAAAAAACTCTTATATTATGTTGATTATGTTGGTTATTGGCTTCACCCAACAAAATTATATTTAACAATACACATATTCATACATTTGGTTCCCCATGCTCAATGCTCACTATATTTAACAATACACTTATCTTAAATTTAATTCATGTCTTGTAAAATATTTCATAATGAAATAGCTATTTGAGAGCACCACCTTAGACCAAGCCATACCATTAATATAAAAGGTACATTATAGAAATGACCTAATTCAATTTCCTTCTATAACTCTAACCCTAACCCTCACCCAAAACCTAGCACTAAACCCTATGTACCCTTTAGGTACTTCCTCCAATATGTCATAATATCCCTACAAGTAACACTACCTCTTCACCCTCTCCACAATGGTGCCACTATCATGAAACTCAAAAGCTTGATAAATTTACTAAGCAAAACCCTTCATCATCATTGTCATATCTAGGCTCATCATCAACATCTCCATCATCATCATCTTCTTCTTCTTCTTCTTCATCATCATCTTCATCACCATCACCACCATCATCAACATCTTAATCATCATCACCATCATCATGATCATCAACATCTTCATCATCATTGTCATCTCTAGGTTCCTCATCCACATCTCCATCATCATCATCTTGTTCATCATCACCATCACCATCACCATCACCATCACCATCATCATCAACATCTTCATCATCATTTTCATCTCTAGGTTCCTCATCAACATCTCCATCATCGTCATCTTCTTCTTTATCATCATCTTCATCACCTTCACCATCACCATCAACGTATTCATCATCATCACCATCACTATCAACATCTTCATCATCATTGTCATCTCAAGGTTCCTCATCAACATATCCATCATCATCATCTTCATCATCATCATCATCATCATCATCATCTTCATCATCATCACCATCATCATCAATGTCTTCATCATCATCACCATCTTCATCATCATCACCATAAGTGCTCGGTCGATGATTTTGCAAATTTGACCCCAATGTGCAAAAATTGCACTCCCTTACTGAGCAAAACCCTAGTTTCCAAAAAGGACCTACAAGATGACACCTGGGCCATGGGACCGAAGGAGAGGGGCACCCCTAGCACTATCCCAACGTCCTGAATCCAACAGATTCAACGGTTTGTCGATCTAGCCACGGTCATCATTCTATGGCTTGTTCCATCTCGCATCCAAAAGGCCTTCGAGGACACCTACTGGATACCTACCGGGGGCATAGAATTCCAACCGTGCAACAAAACTAGGTTTCGAGGAGTCCTGCAAGTGTGTCTAGGAATTTTCTATCTGAGACCGCTAGCCATAAGTGCTCGGTGGATGATTTTGCAAAGTTGGCCCCCGTGTGAAAAAATTGCACAATCCCTTATTGAGCAAAACCCTAGTTTAAAAAATGGACCTACAAGATGACACATGGGCCGTGGGATCGGAGGAAAGGGTCACCCCTAGCACTATCCCGATGTCCTAAATCCAACGGAGTTGACGATTTTTCTATCCAAGCCACGGTCATCATTCTATGGCTCGTTCCGTCTCGCATCCAAAAGGCCTTCAGGGACACCAACTGGATACCTACCAGGGGCATAGAATTCCAACCGTGTAACAGAACTGGGTTCCGGGGAGTCCTTCAAGTGTGTCTAGGAAGGTTCCAGCTGGGAACACTAGCCATAAGTCCCCAGTGGATGATTTTTTAAATTTGAGTCCCGTGAGAAAAAATTGCACACTCCCCTACTGAGCAAAACCCTATTTTCGAAAATGGACCTGCAAGATGACACTTGGGCCATGGGACCAGAGGAGAGGAGCACCCCTAGTACTATCCCGATGTCTTGAATCCAACGGAGCTGACGATCTGTTGATATGAGCTACGGTCTTCATTATATGCTCGTTCCGTCTCGCATCCAAAAGGCCTTCAGGGACACCTGTTGGATACCTACCGGGGGCATAGAATGATGACCGTGCATCAAAACTGGGTTCCGGGGACCTGCAAGTGTGTCTAGGAAGGTTTCAGATGGGAACACTAGCCATAAGTGCCTGGTGGATGATTTTACAAAGTTGACCCCCATGTGCAAAAATTGCACACTCCTTTATTGAGCAAAACCCTAGTTTCGAAAATGGACCTACAAGATGACACCTGGGCCATGGGAAACTTTTAAAAGGAGAAAATAAAAACAATATGTAATGAATGAGACTTGCCTTGAAATTTTGGGATGAACACACAAACAAGGTGGGTAATGCTAAGATCCCATCTACCTAAGAAAAGCCTCCATTCTAACCTACCATGAACTCCTCCATTCTAGCCTACACCCTCCATAGTTGGAATAATAGTAAAAACTACATAACTCATATGATCTTTTAAGAGTAATATACATGTTTTGCAATAAATCCACATCTGCTATCCCAAACAATGAACCAGAAAATGAAAAAGACCAAAGTTATTAAATACAACCATGAATGTCTTAAAATAAAATAAAAGTAATAAAAGTAATTATAAGTTATTTGACATCATTTAGTGAAAGTAACTGTAATTTCATTGATATCAGTGATAATGGACATGATCCACTTTTTTCTCTTCCCAATTAAGTTGAAATTACGGATTTTTTTAACATAAAATAGTAAAATATAAGGCGATTCTAAATGTCAACTCAACCTGATATTTAAAAGACACAAAATCTATTAAAAACAAGGCCAAAGTACAAACTATAAATGGACAACGTACAAGACGCTCACAAGGATTTGGCGAGCATTTGATTCCAGGCCGAGCTAATCCATTCGTTGCCGAAGCGTTTGAGGCCAAAAAGGATCTGGTAAGCATTCGTTTTTCAAAAGTGGTTCAGAGGCTCTTGCATCTTGGAAGTGACCAAGAGAATATTGCAGTGTGATAAGTGTGCATTTTATGTTTCAGCGGATTCAAATATGACTCAGAGTCTCTTCCTTTGTGGGTCATTTATTGAGGTTTTTCGTTTTACATTGCATTTCTATTGGCTACGTACTTCAACAAAGTGGTTCCAAATAGATGCATGGATGTGGAAGCTGTGTTTGCCATCATTGTCTCAAGTATGAGAAGACATGGCCATATCAGGCTCTTTAGGAATTGAAACATAGTATGATGCAATCCTTAGGTATGGAATTCAATTAAAATTTTATCCCTGTTTTGCTTTCTTAATGTGAAAAGTTCCCCCCCATTAAGAGTATTCTCAAGCAAAAATATCCTTTCCAAGCCTATCCTAGTTTTATTATGTGGTTTGTAGTTCATGAAACCCTAGTTGGTTTGTAATTTGTAAGTGTATCTTAGGCATATGGTTGTTGGCTTATACTTTAGTACAAGAATAATATAGCCCGTGATCTCTAGAACCATAATGTATTCTTAATGCTGCAACATGTTCAAATGTAGCATATGTAGAGTTTGATATACAACGAACGATTAAGTCACTTGAAGTAGACCCATGTGTAGTTGTTGAAACAACCAATGCAATAGTTGCATTAAAGGAAACTGAGCAAAACCCTAGTTTACGAAATGAATGCACAAAGAAGTCATTGGGCCATGAGAACATGAGGGAGAGGGCCCCCTAGAGGTAGTCGCACGCCAGGATACAAATGGAGTCGATGGTTTGTCGAACCGACCTCCGGTTTCCAAGTTATGTTGAGTTGCAAGTCGCATGAAAATGTCGTTTAGAGACACTTGGTGACTTTCGGTCTGGGAGTGAAAAAGCAAACAAAGAAGGAAGATTGTGTACCATTGGCTCCTGCAAGTGTGTATGGGCAATTCCGAAGTGGTAAAACGGCCAACACTGGCTCGGTGGAGGGTTTTGCAAAGTAGATCCACCAATGCAAGAGTTGCATTGAAGGAAACTAAGAAAAACCCTAGTTTACGAAATGAATGCACAATGAAGTCACTAGGCCATGAGAACATGAGGGAGAGGGCCCCCTATAAGTAATCGCATGCCAGGATACCAACAAAGTCAAAGGTTTGTTGATGTATATGTAACTTCGGAATGTATTTCATCAGTGTATTATATATATATTTATTGTACCCTTATAAGAGATGTGTTATTCCTCTATAAGGAAGTGTCGTCATGTGGATTGACAAGTGTCGCAAGTGTGTGTACTTGCCGATGGGTTATTAGACCACCTTATGGGGTCGGCCCTATTTAATATATAATATAATGTGGATGTACTCAAGTAGACAAGTCGGCCCCAGTAGGTCACTGGGCAAAAAGGTGAGTATAAATAGAGATAGGAGATCTCTATTTTACTCACTCGGAAAAGTATCTATCTCTCTCTCTGAAAAGTGGCGCACTAGTGAGGAGGAGGAGGATCATCTGCTAGGAGACTATCTCTGTATTATTTGGTTGTATTTTGGTTGAGCCATTGCTCTCTCTATCTCTGAGGAAGTTGTGGGGTTTTTCACCTTAGGGTTTTCCCCACGGAAACTCTATGTCTCTTGTCTCTATGCTTTTGATTCTTGTGATGCTTGTCATATTATGATTTTCATGCATTGATATACTGTAGATGTTATTCTCTCAGCAAAGATCCTATAGTATTGTGATTTAATACTGAAAATTTAACATGGTATCAGAGCTTAACTGAGAAGAAGACATTTTGCAGTGACGGAAGCTTGTATTCCTTGTTTATTGGGTTTCTCTCCACAAATTTTTGAAATTCAGTATAATAGATTGGATCTACTCATCAAGGCGCATCTTTCTGTCCAATCAGATTTCAGTTCCAAGCATTTTCAGTTTTGGCCCTAAAAATTAGGGTTTCCACAAAAATAGGAATTTCTGGAAACTGAAGGTACATCTGGAAGCTCCTTGCAAAAATCGAAGGTTTGAGCTTTGGATCGAGATTTTTGGTTGGGTAGATCTCCGGGAAACTCAAACCCTAATTCAGGGCTCTCCCTAGTGAACCCGGGAGGACAAAAAGGCAATTCTGAAGGGCAAGACTTTGCTGATCTCAAAATCTGAATGTACTAGGCTGATCAGCTCTCCAAGGCGCATCTTTCTATCCTTTCGGAATTTTGAAATTCACATTTTGAATTTTTAGGGTTTCTCTGACAAACCCTAATCCGGGACCAGATCCAGTTTTCAGCACTTCAAGTGGTAAGTTCTAAATCTTTTCTATTTCCATTTGAAGTACTCTTAAAGATGTCTCTTCACACCAAGCTTGAGGATAAGCTTGAAGGGGCTGATAACTTCCGAGCCTGGAAGTATAGGATTGGGCTAATCCTGGAAGAGAATGAGTTGGACTCATGTGAAAGAAGACATCCCTATCCCAGAGGATGAAGAGGCCAAGGTATTGCACAAGAAGAACTTGGTCAAGGCAAAGAGAATCATTGCCGATTCTATCAGAGATCATCTCATTCCCCATGTGTCTTCTCTCAAGACACCCAAAGAGATGTTTGAATCTTTGACCAAGCTATTTGAAGGAAAGAACATAAATCGGAAGATGACCCTGCGGAACCAATTGAAAGCAGTGAAGTTTCAGAATGGAGAAACCATTCAATCTTAATTTTCAAGGGTCTCTCAGATCAAGGAACAATTAGAAGCAGTAGATGAAATGGTGGAGAATGGTGAGGTGGTGATGACTACTCTAAATGGCCTACCTAGGTCATGGGATTCCTTTATTCAAGGAATTTGTGCAAGGAAGAAGTTGATCTCTTTCAGTAGGCTTCGGGAAGAATGTTCTCAAGAAGAAGCTAGACTTATAGCTCGTGAGGAAAAGATGGGAGGTGAAGATCAAGCTCTTGCAGCTCACACCAAAAGAAGTAAATCCAAGAAGGAATCATCTCATAATAGAAGATTCTCTCACCATCATCATTATCATAAAGATAAGAAATATCTCAGATGCTTCACTTGCAATGAGAAGGGACATTTTGCTTCAGATTGTCCCAAGAAGAAGAAAGACAACAACAACAACTTCAGTAAGAAGAAGAAGGGCAACAAAAGAAGATTTCATGCTCATGCTGCCGAAGATGATGAACCCCCAAAGAAGAAGGCTAAGGCAGAAAGTAGTAGTGATGATGACTCATCAAGTGAAGAAGAGTATGTTTTAATCTCTGCACTCACTGGTACCATCTCCCATGGTTGTAATGATTGGTTGATTGATAGTGGGGCTTCCAAACACATGACTGGGTTCAAGGAATCTTTTATGAACCTTTCTGAACATGAATCACCCCATAAGGTGAAACTTGGGGATGATTATCAATATCCAATCAAAGGAAGTGGTGAAGCTTCTTACAACCTAGATTCTGGAAAATCTCTGAAGATGAAGGAAGTCCTCTATGTACCTGAACTCAAGAAGAACTTACTCTCCATCTCTGCTTTAGATGCAAAAGGTATGAGGGTTGCATTTGTTGATGGCCAAGTACTAATGTGGCCAAAGGGAAAGACCATGGATGATGCAGTAGTGATTGGAGAGCAAGAGGGAGGCTTGTATAAACTAAAGGGTCAACCTGAACATGCCATGATACATGAATCCATGGAGCCAAGTGAACTTTGGCATAGGAGACTTGCTCACATGCACTATAGAGCACTTCCAATTGCAAGCAAGGCTGTAGAAGGTCTTCCTGAAATCAAGACCAAACATGAAGGTGTTTGCAAAGGATGTGCAAAAGGTAAGAACATTAAGAAGGCTTTCCCAAGGAGTGAAAGCAAGGCAAAAGACATCCTGGAAATCATCCACTCAGATGTATGTGGCCCCATGTCATCCAGTTCCCTAAGTGGGTATGTTTACTATGTATCATTTATTGATGACTTCTCCAGGAAGACTTGGGTATACTTCTTGAAGGGCAAAGATGAGGTGCTTGATAAATTCAAGGAATTCAAAACCTTGATGGAGAATCAAACTGACAAGAAAATCAAGACATTCAGATCTGACAATGGTGGAGAATTCACCTCAAATGACTTCAAGAAGCTTTGCAGTGATTCAGGGATTAAGAGGGAGTTGACTGCTCCTTATAATTGATCCGGATTTTATGAGCAGAACGAAATGAATACAGATTATTATCAGATGCTTAACACAAAATAACAGAGATACAGTAAAACTGGTTTTCTATTCAATAAGGAAATAAGCTAGAACTGTAAAATGCAGCGGAAAACAAGCTTGCTGGAATGGTGGCGGCTTATCTCTGAGAAGAGATGTGACGGCTGCTCTCATTTCGCAAGAAGATGGTTACAATGAGGCTCTCAAGGCCTTTTTACAATAAACAGGAATGTCAAAAACCCTAGACATCCAAAAACCTAACCCTAGGAGATGAAGCGCCAAAAGTCATGTGGGCCCCGTTTGGGTAAGTTAGTACATCAACTTCCCGGGGTCGTAACTTTTGCATACGATCTCCGTTTGGGGCGCTCGGTAGCCCGTTGGAAAGGTCTATCCGAGATTTACAACTTTCGAATGGGGCCAAATGTATCCCGGGGGCAACCATTTGGCCCCCCAAATCGCCAAAAAAGGTCGTTTAGGGCCTCAAAATGGCCCCGGAAGTTCAGGACCCGAAAAACTGCTAAAAATAGTACAATACCAAAATTGCCATAAAACTGTTTTGAGCCAGTTGGAAAGGTGGGTGGCCACCAATATCCACCTGGATCAATAATCCTCAACAGAATGGAGTTGCAGAAAGGAAGAACAGAACTATCATGGAAGCAGCAAGGGCAATGTTGCATGACCAGGATCTTCCTATGCATCTATGGGCAGAAGCAGCTAGAACAGCTGTATATGTGCAGAACAGAACACCCCACAAGATATTGGACAACAAGACACCAGAAGAAGTCTTTTCTGGTAAGAAACCTGAAGTCAGCCATCTCAGAATATTTGGTTGTCCAGTATCCACTCATGTCCCAAAGGAGAAGAGGACTAAACTAGATCCTTCAGGAAAGAAGGGTATCTTTGTGGGTTATAGTGAAAGCTCGAAGGCTTACAGAATATATTTTCCAGGGTTCAAGAAGATTGATGTCAGCAGGGATGTAACATTTGATGAGAATTCAGCATTCATCAAATCAAGAAAGGCACCTACCGAAGTTTATGAAGAACCTAAGGAAACAAGATTTCAGGACACTACCATGACTGAAGCAGTTCCAGAAACTGCTCGTGAGTTTGAAGATCCACAAGAACCTGTAGATCCACCCCGTGAGGATAACTCTCACAAGAGGAAACCTGCATGGGCTAGAGAGCTCATTCATGATGCAGAAAGATTTGGCATTCCAGAAGAAGAACACAGAGCAAAGAAGAGAACCAGATCACACACCAGTTATGTTGCTTTACTCTGTGACATCATGAACAAAGAGCCTTCCAGTTATGAAGAGGCAGCAGAAAAGAAAGAATGGAAGGATGCTATGGTTGAGGAATACCAATCAATTATGAAAAATGATGTTTGGGATGTTGTCCCAAGACCTAAAGGGAAGTCTGTTGTCACTTCCAAGTGGATCTACAAAATCAAGCAGGCTGCAGATGGCAGTGTGGAAAAATATAAAGCAAGATTCGTAGCTCGTGGTTTCTCTCAGAAGGAAGGAATAGACTATGAAGAAACCTTTGCACCTGTAGCCAGATATACTTCCATCAAAACAGTACTTTCCCTGGCTGCAGCAATGAAATGGAAGATACACCAGATGGATGTCAAGACTGCTTTCCTGAACGGTGTAGTAGAAGAGGAAGTATATGTGGAACAACCACTCGGCTTTGAAATACATGACAGGGAATCTTATGTATGCAGATTGAAGAAAGCCTTGTATGGCTTGAAGCAAGCTCCCAGAACCTGGTATGGTAGGATGGACAATTTCCTATCTAGTTTGGGCTTTACCAAGAGTAAAGCGGATTCCAACCTTTACTACAAGGTTGAGGAAGGGAATCCTGTGATTCTACTACTATATGTGGATGACCTATTTGTGACAGGAGATGACAGAATGATTGCAGATACCAAGAGGAAGCTTGCAGCTGAATTCGATATGAAAGATTTGGGAATGATGCACTATTTCCTAGGTATGGAGGTGTGGCAGAATGCAGGTGGGATCTTCCTTGGTCAAGGGAAGTACACAGTAGATATCCTGAAGAGATTTGGGATGATGGATTGCAAAGCCATGGCCACACCTATGGCATCGAATCTGAAGCTTCTTTGTGATGCTTCATCTGAGCCAGTTGATGTTTCTATGTATCGTCAGATTATTGGGTCCTTGATGTACCTGACGAACACGAGACCAGATATTTGCTTTGCTGTGAACACATTGAGCCAGTTCCTGACGGATCCGAGGAGTGTTCACCTGGTTGCTGTAAAGCATGTTCTGAGGTACCTGAAGGGTACAGTGGATTATGGGCTCAGATATGAGGCGAATCAAAAGTTTAACCTGCTGGGTTATGTTGATTCAGATTGGGCTGGCAGTGCTGCAGATAGGAAGAGCACATCTGGGTGTTGCTTCAGTATGGGATCAGGTGTGATCTCTTGGTTTAGCAGGAAGCAGTCCTGCGTAGCACTGAGTACAGCTGAGGCAGAGTATGTTGCAGCCTGTTCAGCTAGTTGTGAGGCAGTATGGCTACGGAAGCTACTGTCTGAGTTATTTGATCTCCCGTTGGAGGCTACTGGTATCTTCTGTGATAACCAGATTTGTGTGAAGCTATCCGAGAACCCAGTGTTTCATGATAGGTCGAAACACATAGAGATCAAATATCACTACATCAGGGAAATGGTGCAGAGAGGAGCTGTGAAGCTCCTGTATGTTGCGACGGACGAGCAGATTACAGATGTGTTGACGAAGCCACTAGCCAGGGTGAAGTTCGAGTACTTCAGAGAGAGGCTTGGTGTTCTTCAGATCGAGGACACTTCGAGGAAGAAGTGATGGACACATTTGCTGAAGCCATTCCAAGCATGTTGGAAGGAGGATCCTTCACATGGCTGTGGATGTAAGCGATGGATGATGAGCATCAGGATGATGTTCTGGTTTCTGCTGGATATGATCAGTTGGATCATTTTTGTATGTATGTACGCATCATGTTGGATGCTGGATATGATCAGGTGGATCATTTTTGTATGTATGTACGCATCATGTTGGATGCTGGATATGATCAGGTGGATCATTTTTGTATGTATGTACGCATCATGTTGGATGCTGGATATGATCAGTTGGATCATTTTTGTATGTATGTACGCATCATGTTGGATGCTGGATATGATCAGTTGGATCATTTTTGTATGTATGTATGCATCATGTAGATGCTGGATATGATCAGTTGGATCATGCGTATGTATTTTGTATATGCATCATGTTGGATGCTTGAACCATGTATCTGTATATGTATCAGGTGGGTACATTGTATGATCAGGTGGATCATGTATGGTGATATGTATCATGTATTTGTATTTGTATCAGGTGGATACATTGATGATCAGGAGGATCATGTATGATGATATGTATCAGGTAGATACTTGGTATGCATCAGGTAGATGCATTGATGATCAGGAGGATCATGTATGATGATATGTATCAGGTAGATACTTAACATGCAGCAGGATGTTGCAGTGATGATGATCAGGATGATCATGGATACATCAGGATGATGTATGGTGAGTATGAGTTTGATACTCTGTGGCCGTGGATCAGGTTGTGCAGATAAGCATGTAATTTGTGCCCTGGGAGATTTGCAGATGGTCTTTCGAGGTTTTTCCTATGGCATGTAATTTGTGCCCTGGGACATCTGGCAAATGCTCTTTCGAGGTTTTGCTTGGGAGGATATATAATTTGTGCCCTGGGAGATCTGCAGATAGTCTTTCGAGGTTTTGCCTATGGCATGTAATTTGTGCCCTGGGATATCTGGCAGATGCTCTTTCGAGGTTTTGTCCTATGGCATGTAATTTGTACCCTAGGAGATCCGATAGGTTGAGCTGTGTGCTCGTAATCAGTCCTGGGATGCTCTTGCGAGGTTTTGCCATGACCACATGTAATTTGTGCCCTGGGAGATCCGATAGGTTGAGCTGTGTGCTCGTAATCAGTCCTGGGATGCTCTTGCGAGGTTTTGTGGTGACCACATGTAATTTGTGCCCTGGGAGATCCGATAGGTTGAGCCGTGTGCTCGTAATCAGTCCTGGGATTCTCTTTCGAGGTTTTGTGGTGAGGTCACATATAATTTGTGCCCTGGGAGATTTGCAGATGGTCTTTCGAGGTTTTGCCTATGGCATGTAATCTGTGCCCTGGGACATCTGGAAAATGCTCTTTCGAGGTTTTGTGACGCACGTAAAAGTCCTGAGGATTCCACAGTATGGCCAGTGATGACGAAGACCTGCAGGTGGTGGGCCTACATCCAGTATGAAAAAGGACTGGCTCTGTAGAACTTCCTATGACGAGTAGAGATAGAGATTGGATGAGATAGCAGCAGCAGTGACGATGATGATGACGATGCATCGATGACGATGATCCAGAGAAGAAGACTTGTCTAGCAGATCTGTGTCGAGAAATACCTTCCTAGTTAAGAGGGAGTGTTGATGTATATGTAACTTCGGAATGCATTTCATCAGTGTATTATATATATATTTATTGTACCCTTATAAGAGATGTGTTATTCCTCTATAAGGAAGTGTCGTCATGTGGATTGACAAGTGTCGCAAGTGTGTGTACTTGCCGATGGGTTATTAGACCACCTTATGGGGTCAGCCCTATTTAATATATAATATAATGTGGATGTACTCAAGTAGACAAGTCGGCCCCAGTAGGTCACTGGGAAAAAAGGTGAGTATAAATAGAGATAGGAGATCTCTATTTTACTCACTCGGAAAAGTATCTATCTCTCTCTCTGAAAAGTGGCGCACTAGTGAGGAGGAGGAGGATCATCTGCTAGGAGACTATCTCTGTATTATTTGGTTGTATTTTGGTTGAGCCATTGCTCTCTCTATCTCTGAGGAAGTTGTGGGGTTTTTCACCTTAGGGTTTTCCCCACGGAAACTCTGTGTCTCTTGTCTCTATGCTTTTGATTCTTGTGATGCTTGTGATGCTTGTCATATTATGATTGTCATGCATTGATATACTGTAGATGTTATTCTCTCAGCAAAGATCCTATAGTATTGTGATTTAATACTGAAAATTTAACAAGGTTCGTCGATCTGACCTCCTATTTCCGAGTTATGTCGAGTTGCAAGTCGCATGAAAATGTCGTTCAGGGACACTTGGTGACTTTCGGTTGGGGAGCGAAAAAGAAAACAAAGCAGCAAGATTGGGTGTCATTCGCTCCTACAAGTGTGTATGGGAAATGCCAACGTGGGAACACTACCAACACTGGCTCGGTGGAGGGTTTTGCAGAGTTGACCCACCAATGGGAGAGTTGCATTGAAGGAAACTAAGAAAAAACCTAGTTTACAAAATGAATGCACAATGAAGTCATTGGGCCATGATAACACGAGGGAGAGGCCCCCCTAGAGGTAATCACATGCCATGAGACCAACGGATTCGACGTTTCGTCGATCCAACCTCCAGTTTCCAAGTTATGTCGAGTTGCAAGTCTCATGAAAATGTCGTTCAGGGACACTTGGTGACTTTCAGTCTGGGAGTGAAAAAGCAAACGGAGCAACAATATTGCGTGTCGTTGGCTCCTACAAGTGTGTATGGGAAATTCCGATGTGGGAACACTGCCAACACTGGCTCGGTGGAGGTTTTTGCAGAGTTGATCCACCAATGCGAGAGTTGCATTGAAGGAAACTGAGCAAAACCCTAGTTTATGAAATGAATGCACAATGAAGTCACTGGGCCATGAATACATGAGGGAGAGGCCCCCTAGAGGTAATTTCACTCCAGGATACCAACGGAGTAGACGGTTCGTCGATCTGACCTCCAGTTTTCGAGTTATGTGGAGTTGCAAGTCGCATGAAAATGTCGTTCAAGGACACTTAGTGACTTTCGGTTCGGGACAGATGGTGACTTTTGTTCCTCATAGGGTTTCTATTTTTTAAGGCTTGTATAATTTACTTCTTGACAGCTCACCTCTTATACCATGTTAAATTTTTGATACTTGATCTAGATAAATGCTTTATACCAATTATAACCATTAGTTCAATGCATAAATTTAACCATAAAACATTTACATAAAGAATTTAACATGTAGGATCTAGTTAAGAATAACAATGCATAAGAGACACAACATTTTATCCCAGGAAACCCTCATGGGGAAGAAAACCTAGCAACCTTTCTTAGAATAATTATGTTTAGAAAACAAGTACAATGAAACCATGAACAAAACCTAACCCTCAAGGGTTTTACTACATGAAAAAACCTTAATGACACATGACAACAAGAGTACTTATCTCCATGAAGATGACCTCCAAGCCATAAGGATATTCAAGCATATCCTTCCCAACCAACAATAGAAGGAACTTTATTTCTCGAATCCTGAGGTAACGTTTGTTCCTTTCGCCAATGTTGCTTTGAGCACTAGTATGTAGTTACTCATATGTAGTGTTGAATCTAATTGTACAATCAAATATTGGGCGTTGATGAAATGTGTAGCATGTATTTCACTTAGTTTTATTAAATTACACTTGAACATTGACTTAACTTGTAATTTAATCATCCAAACTCACAAATATTAATTAGACCTATCCAGTTAGTGTGCATGAGTGAGTTCATTGAAACCTTGAAATACATTGTATTGCAGTTAGTTTTATTAAATTACATGAGCAAGAACTCTGACTTAACCTGTAATGATCATCCAAAATCACAATTTTTAATTAGATATCCAATTAGTGTGCATGTAGTGAGTTCGTTGAAACCTTTAAATATAATATTTTGTTCTTTTGACATAGTGCATTCATGAGTAATAGATAGTCCACACAAATCAACACAATAGATTGACACAAGAACGTGTGGAAACCGAATAACAAATACAAAGTGAAATGTATCATTCATTTATAAGTGAAATGTCAATGTACATGTCTCCAAAAGTACATGTATCCAAAAGTACATATATATATCCAAAAGTACATGTATCCAATGAAGTCAATGTACATGTCTCCAAAAGTACATGCACAATGAAGTCAATGTACATTTCTCCAAAAGGACATGTATCCAAAAGTACATATATATCCAAAAGTATCCAAAAGTACATGTATCCAAAACTATCCAAGCCATGTGTACATGTATCCAAATGTACATATATCCCATAAGACACATCAAAACTCAAGCTTCCTCTTGTTCTTTCCAGACGTTGATCCTCTAGGCACATCTCTAGGATCAGTGTGCATCTCTAGATCATGAAAATTAAATATCAATTGTTAAATTCAACTAATTATGTACTAATACATTAGCTCAACAATTAACTCAACAATGATCAACATGTGCATGGAAATTGCATGAAACACCGGAGTCTTGCTAGGAGTAGGCCGACTCACATACACATGACCCTTGTTCATAAATGGCCTAGGAGGAGATACAAATCTAGGAAATGGTTCAGATGTTTTGGTTGGTGCCTACAATCGGCAAGTGTTCATGTAGTTAGACATGCATGCTTCAAGGAACAGGCATGTATTTAAAAAATGACATTTTTAATTGTAAACATGGAGCCCAGATGTTTCCTCGGACGATACGACCATGGATTCTACATCCATATTAGCTTTCCCCAATGAAGGATCTACCATTTGTAAGTTTAATAATTGTAAATATTAGACCATAGATATCATTAGTGAACTAACATGTAAAGTATGTGGAAATTAGCAAATTAACAAGTATTAAAAGACTGAAATTCTAAAATGTTTACCTCGGTGTAAGATATGGAAATGGGTGCTATATAAGACAGGCCTGCCAACTAGGTAGCATCATGAATCCCTCCACCAACAACGAGATCAATGGATGGAATGTCATGCCCCAGTGTAGAGTCTGGAACATCTGACTCTGGGGCGTCGCTGCCGGCATAAAGCATCAACTACAAGTTCACAAAATTAATATATTAGCTCAAACTATATATATGCGTACAGAGAGGAAAATAAATGAAGAATTTATTACAATTAAGCATCTACATCCCTCACTCAAAAACCCACTAAAAGAAACATTTGAGGCAAGACCATAGCAGGGACGACCACATGATGTGCACTCGTGAGGCTCAATACTAGGATCGGGCTGTGCCGATGGTCCTACACTAGTGGATGGTCCTACACTAGACGATGGTCCTCCATGGTGAAGACCTGGTGTATTTACCACACTAGGGACAGATGTCCCTTCCTCACCCATATGCTAAACCATAGTGCCATGGCGAACAACCGCCTGTGCCAAAATCAAAAACACATCACCTGCTTGTGGAATAACATGGTGTGCAGGTGGGACATCTGGCCCAGGTAATTGCCTTCGAGGTGCAAGGATAGGGTGATCAGGGTCTCGGATCCTTGCATTGGGTTGGTTTTGGGGAATCCCCCCACCGACCCCTTGAAACTGCAAGATATCAAAATAGTTTACTTGTTTGTGTAACACAAACTCTGCATACATATTTCAGGGGAATTTCCATGTTGTTATGTGGTGGCATATCAAAAGACATATACCATCTATCCATCCAGTTATCAACAAATGGTTGAAATGTGCACCACTCAATAAAGATATGAGGCCTATTTGCATTTGGGATTTCCCCCGACCGAGGGTCCCTAAACAATGCAAATATGATCTCTTTGGATATTTTCAACTTTTTTATTGCAGTGTAGTATAGCCCATTAGCATATTCTTTTATTTTTCTTTCTCTATATGATGTAATATCATATAGTACATTCTTTGACTCTGAAATAGTATCAACAATTGCATCTAGAGTTTATGCAAGTGGGCGGTGAACCCTGTCACCACCACTAAAAGATGCACTAATGCCCCTCAAACGGGAAAGCTCAATCAGTATCTCGGCATTTGCGTCCATAGCCGCAACTGCAATAAAAACATCAATACGAAAATCATTAGAAACATATACATGGTATATAATGATGTCTCTTCAAAATTGAAAATGCATTAAATCAAACTCAAGTAAGCAATTTAATGGCATTCACTTACATACATTTAAAACTTAAAATTAAACATTTAACAATTAAAAAGTAAGTTTCGTTCGACTTCTTTCTAGAAGTTAAGGCACTTCTTAACACTCATTGGTAAGTTTTCCATGCAAACTTGGGTTTAAACTTCTTAGAATTTAGGAGTGTTATTTTGACATGTTTTGGCCTTTACGTCTCTTGCAGAAAACAATATTTCCATCAACTTCATAAGCTAACATTAAATTTATGGATTTCAACATATTACGCCTTGTGGTTGGAGGGGAGGACAAAGTGGCATGGAATGAAATGGATATGTATGAGTTTGTCTTGCCAATATTATTACATATACTTGAGATGACTATCAATGATTAAGATGTTGAATAATCAACCAGAGATTGTGACTAGAATCACAATAACAACAATGTCAACTTAATAAGATATCAAAAGTGGAATATGACACTGTTATCTTAGAATTATCAGATATATTTATTAATGATCCAAGTCTTATGATACTGTGATTGATATGACAAGATGGGTGATTATGAGGATGAAGATTAAGTTGAGATAGAACAACTAAATTTAAATGTCACAATCCTAGGACTGTGACTACATTCAGTTAATGAAAAAGTAAGAATAGGATATGGCTTGTTAGGCTTAGAAAGATGGTTAAGGTAACATGCTCGAGGGCATGTCAGGTGCTAAAACTCCGACCCGTGTCTTAAACACAATCTTTAAGAGGGATGGAAGTTTAGGATAGATGTAGGGTTAGGACAACATCCAAGGGAAGAAGGGCCGAGATAGGTAAGAATTTTAGAAGGGTTTTAGGATAAGTTTCTAGGAGTAGTTACTAAGTGAGGGCCGCAGGTCTTTCTGAGTGTAGATTAGGATTGTTGGATATGTAAACGATAGGTGCGAGGGACTATTAGGATATGTGAGGCAAGAAAAGGGGTGCTACAGGGCTGCCACCAATCCTCTAAATATCATTGACTCGATCATGGTTGGGAACACTCTCACGACACACTCTAGGTAGTTCATGGGTGTTCACTATTTCCATTGTTCTATAAACATGGAAACCAACCAAAAGTGACATGGGAAAATGGGGAAATTGTGGAAGGGAATACAATTGGTTGTAGATGAGATTAGAGGCTCGACATGTAGAAATATATTACCCAATGTTTTTACTATTTTAAAAAACGGTTGATAGACCTAGTGATGCAGGGGCATAGACTGTTTGAGTAAAGGCATTTATGACTTTGCTAGGTCAAGTGAACTTAAGGAGACCTAGGTTCTCACATGTTTCTAATTTGATTTATTTTGTTGAGAGGTTGAATAAAGAGGATAAGGATACTAGATCCTTTTCCCGATGTAATCGATAGGGTTAGTTGAGCATTTCTAGAATTGCAGCATCTAGTTAGTGATTTGTCAAGTGAGTCACCAGTTAGTTGAGTTATTCATGGATTATGTTCCTTATTTATAGGATCAAAGAAGCAGAATTCGAGTTGTATTTAGTTTAGTTGATGACCTTTAATAATTAGATTTTTGGTAGCTCAATAGAGCTAGGGTTGGCTCGCAGAAGTTGAAGATAGAGATTCAAGTGGAAGAGGGCTCGGAATTATCAATTCCTTGGAGGAAAATAGACACAATTTCTCTC
Source organism: Larix kaempferi (assembly GCA_027924585.1). Taxonomy (NCBI): domain Eukaryota; kingdom Viridiplantae; phylum Streptophyta; class Pinopsida; order Pinales; family Pinaceae; genus Larix; species Larix kaempferi. The sequence goes on along the minus strand of BSBM01000915.1, from coordinate 482,004 downwards.
TACAAAATTGATCTCTACATTGTATGGCAAGCTCAAAAAATTAAATAAGAAACAAAGTGATTTTCTATATGAAGTCTTTGAGTTGAATCGACGGTCCCTAAGCGTTGAGTAGATTGATCGAGGGTGTGGATAGGGCAGGTCCGAGAGGCACTTTGTTAATGTGTTTTGGCATTTAGTTAAGGGTGCTTAACTAAGAGGAAATGTATAGCTACATACATTTGTGATGAAATTTTGATTATGTTCATGGACAAATGATTGTGATTAAATTTTGAGAAACCAAGTTACTAATTTTTTTATGCATTTTTTCTCTTCACGCTTGTGCATGCATTTCATCTTGTTATGGCCATTTCCGACGAAACTTATTCAATTAGTATCATGGAGAAATGGCCTTTGAGGGTTGGAAATTTGGGTTTCATGTGGATGGATACATTGTCGAAAGGGAGGAGTTCTATTTTTTTTCGATTTTCGGTTGCATTAGGAATTTTTGAGTTCTTGAAAAGGGATTCATTGTAATTATTCACTCATCTTGGTTGAGGGAGGTGTGAATTTAATTAGAGATTGGGTTATTACTAGTTTGATAAATATTACAAAATTAGGTTGTTTTAAACTATAAAAAAACGGTAATTTAGGTTTAGAATTGAAAAAAAATGGTATGGGTGAATGAATTACCTGATTAGATGACAATTCACTGGTGAATTTTCCTCCCTTCCAATGAAATTCGGCTCCTTCAATACTCTAGGGAACAAAATCTGTCATCGTCCAAGCTCGAATTCGTGTTTCTGATGCTTGAAATGCACTGCGGGTGATCGAGACTGTGTATTTAAATTGCTTTTTAGATTTACAAAACGCGTACGAGTTATCTAACTACATAACGCGTATGTGCTTTGTAGTTCTATAACATGTACGCTTTATTTTTACCTATTCTACCTGTCTAATGACATGTTAGGCTCGGGTTTTACCATACCAAGTGCTATGTAGCAGAAAAGCGTTATATTTTTATGTAATATGAATGTGTTTTCAAAAACTAGGATTGGATATAAAAGCTCCCTCATCTTCTTGCACACCCATGGCCTAGTGTAAGCTAATCCATTTTTTTTTCTCTGGAAAAGATATGGGGGAACGAACGAAAATCTATGCTATTAGTGTGAAATTGTTGAGGGCCAAAGTCTGGGAGATATCCTGGTGAGGAATTACTTTGTGCACATATCCATTTTCCTTTTCCCATCAACCTAGATATTTATACTGGTGAATTGCAATTCTTAGCTTGGGGGTGGAACCTTGTTGAGAGATTGATTAACAATCCATCCTATGGTTGGGTGGAGTGTGCCTCACACATATCCAATTGCTTAAGCTGCTAATTACTCAAATAAGTGTTCCTACTCTATTTAAACCATTTTATTTACCGCGAATATGTTGTATATAATGAATAAGATGATTCATGAAGGAATTGGAATTAATTGTTCCCTTGACTTTACCTAGTTAATTGTAATCTCTCTTCTAAAATGGTTCTAGTATTATTAGGAAGTTTGGAATTGGTTTCCTATTACAAATGAATGTTTTGTGATTACTTTTCTTTTTTTTGAAAGAGTTGGGTGAATAATATGCGTATTTGTGTGATGTTTGATATTTAAGGTTTGCATATATTGTTGAAGAATAAGAATTATTTATAAATATTTTTCCCATCATTGGAATACATCTTATGAGAGCTGGTAATGCTCTTTGTTTCCAATACCATACTTAACTCATACTTAACTCCGAAATGCATTGACAGAGCAAGAATGCTCTACGTGTACTTGGAATTGTGTTGGTAAACATTTAAATAACATGTATTCTAGAAATGCTTTGATATTGTCTTAAATTCGTCCAAATGCATTGCATTTGGAAAGAACGTCCATCATTATGTTTTGAATATATATATATATATATATATATATATATATATATATATATATATATAGGTTATCCGTTATTCTAAAATGTATTTGGCAAAAATATGAAAATATTGTGAGTGGAGTTTCCATGGTTGTGGGTACGTCGAGTTAGTAAATTATTTATGGAATAATGTTAAATGGTTATTCCTATTTCCTAACATGGAATGTTGGATGTTTTTCTATTCAACCAAAAGCATTTTCCATGCTATTTTTTGAAGCTAAACTTGGTCTATGAACCTTAAGTTTTATGTAAAAATCTTGAAACCAAATGGTTGATGGCTTAATGCCTTTATAAATGGTTTAAGTTAAAATTGTAATCTTGAAGAGAGGTGTTTGTATGATTTGTTATTCAGTATAGATTTGATGTCTTACCCTAATTCTCTTTTATGAATTAGGCCAATTTTCAAAGCGAGGTTGGAAGATGCCTTCCATTTTTATGTAAAATTTAGGAGCACAAGTTAGTGCTATCACCTTGCATATGAAAATGGTTGTGTGTGTTTTAATGTCATAACTAGTTACTTTATAACTTTCAAGCTTTTCATGCTGCACTTCATAAGGTCAAAGAGAGTTATGAAATTCTAGAGGTGAATAGTATAGCTCATCAATTTTCAAAGGAATCTTTGTTGATGTAGGAGGAAAGTAGTGAAAATTATTAGTTTAAATTTAAGGAGAAATTGAAGCTAGGATGTTAAAGAATAAGATAATTAACATAATACTATAAAGCTGTGAAGATAATTAAGATTAGTTAATCTTGAATAATTCTTAAAATGTAGGTGGATGAAATAATTTGTTGTCTTTATGATATTAAGAGAATTGAAAATGAAAATCACTTTCTCATTAAATGTAGTGCACATTCCCAATACAATGCAAATTCAAAATATTTCTTATAATATATTGGGTGCTTGTCTTATCCATGCATTGGCTACCAGGTATTCTTCTTCTTCTTCTTCTTATTACTAAAGTGTACTCTAGAGATTTATTTCCAATTTTGAACGAAGACCATAAAATCAATCTCAACAGTACACTTGTCACATCCTCCTTCAATCTAGGAAAATCATAGATGGCAGTCCACCCCAAATCTTTTAACTCATGATAACTAGCACAGACACTTAACTTGCGGCTGGTGACAACTAAGTATGATTTAGTTAAATGGATTGTCTTATCCATGCATCAAGTATTAGTTATATATATATATATATATATATATATATAATAATTGTTTATTTCAAATTTTGAACAACGACTATAAAATTAATATGGACAATACACTTGTCCCATCCTCCTTCAATCTAGGAAAAGCATAGATTGTAGTCCACCCCAAATCTTTTAACTCATAATAACTAGTTAAATGGGTTGTCTTATCCATGCATGAGCTACACTTATTATATATATAATAATAATAATTGTTTATTTCCAATTTTGAACGAAGACCATAAAATTAAAGTCCACCCCAAATTTTAGGATATAAACACCTATCGGTGTAATTATGCCATCAATTTTCAAGATTACAAATAAAATTCCCAAAAAAACTAAATAATTTCATTTTTTTAATTTTAAAAATTTGATAGAAACAAATTTATAAGTTCACTAAATAATTCCGTTTTTTAATTTTTTAAAATGTGATAAAACAAAGTTATAAGTTCAATATGACGTGGAGAGATGAGCAACCAAATGGTCAGGTCAACGTTGGTAGTTTCCAGGAGATGTGGTATATGGGCAGTCACCGCGGGCCTCAATCACACTAACGTATTCCGACCAGTTCGCTACGTCTTTAGTTTTCAAATTACAATTTCGGACCCATCACTTGGTTAGGGCTTTTTTTTCACTTATAAATATGATTTTGGCCGAGGACAGAAATCCGTAACTCAGAAAGGGAGAGAAAGGAAGGAGAAGGTGGTGAAGTTGATTTTGTTGCCCGCAGAAGATTAAGCCCCAGCAGAAGAAAAACCTGCATCGCGTTATGGCCTCGCTGCTTCCACCAACATCTGAGGCAGACGCCTCTAAGAGGTTCGACAAGCAAGCGCTTCTTCAATTTCACGACTTAGTTCGTCATCGAGTGGAGAACATACCCGCAGACATTTTTCAACCACGTGACCGCTATTTCACAGACTCCAGTGCCAGCAGCCGCCCAGCTTCTTCCTTGCTTCCGGTGGAAACACTGGACCCCATTTCCTTAACCCAGTTGCAGGTTTGGCAAGTTCACCGCGGCCGGGTGCTCTACGGTACTCTCTGCGCGGAGGCCTTCCTGACGAGCGGTGTTATCATGACTATGCTTGAGGACGATAATGGCGATGCCGTCAGGGTGGCAATCTATAATGCGGCTGATTCGCAGACGAACATGAAGAGCCTTTACCCCAGCGGAGCCAAGTTGGCCATCAGGGATCCCTATCTTAAGCAAGACGGAGACGGATGCCTCGGCATTCGTATCGACAATCCTGCCAACATCGAGATGCATGTTACTCAGAAGGAGGAGTATGATATAGATGTATTAATAGAGGCAATTTCGTCGTTACCATAATTTAGCCAATCTCGATAACATCTTCGTATGGCAGAATTGTTCCTTATTCGCTGTTATTTCATGTGTATTCAAGAAATATTGAAATTGAATTAGATGTGGTTGGAGTGTACCATCCTTACTGGTCAAGAATCCCTATAGCATCAGTATTAATTTTGGAATCCTTGTTAGTGAATTCTATGACTAAATGTATATAAAATATGTAGGGTTTAATAACAAGGATAAGTATAAGTGGAAGTTGATTTGATATTATCTTAGATTTAGATCTTAAGTTTTATTTATTTTGGAGAGATCAAATCTTTTGAGGTGCAAGTCTCTTTTCACGTATTTTATTCAATGAGTTAATCGAGGAGATGTTTGCACCTAGAGAGATATGGGTGCTTGATAGAGAGCTTAGGATTTGGATATTTTATTATTAATTATAGCATCACATATAATATTTATTATTTTTTTATTACTTTATTAGATAGGAATGTGACAACATCTTCCCCATACTAGACTTAGACCTTTTCTCGGTTTAATTAAAAAAAGTTGGATAAAACAACTTAAATTTAATAAACAAAGTAGTGTTAATTTAAGATAAACCAACTTAAATTTTGATAAACATATATTATTTTAAAATTGATTTTTGGTAACCAACTTAAATTTTAATAAATAAAGTAAATATATATTTTAACCTAGGTTATTTAAAATGTTCTATATGTATTTTTTTAATTAATTAAAATATAAATTATTTTTATTAAATTCTATTAAGATGTCATTTTTTAAATTTGTGATATAAAGGATAAATTGTCTATATTTATTTGGACGTTGGAATCTCATCCAGGTATGGGATGATTTTTGTGTGTAATATAAAGGATAAATTGCCTATATTTATTTGGAAGTTGGAATCTCATCAAGGTATGACATGATTTTTGTGTAAACTTTTGGAATCTCATGAGTGTATAGGGATGATTTTGAAGTAAATTTTAAAAAATTGTTATCATTAGTAATTATGAAGTAAATTTTTTCGAGATGTTTAATTTTTAGTTTTTAATTTAAAAAAAATTATGTTGATATTTATATTTATATATTTTTAATATTTCAATAATGTTGATTTTTTTATTAAAAATTTTAATATTTTAGTGATACTGATATGAATATTTATATATTTTTGAATATTTTACTATTAAAAATATAAAGGTAATATTAAAAATTATGGAAAAATAGTGCCATGCAATAACATCCTATTATCTACAACTCTACAAAAAAAAAAACATTTTTTACATACCAAACCTTACAACTCTACCAAAAAAAAAAGTATTCTTTACATACCAAACCTGGGGCTAATGGGAACATATGCATTATGTTTTAGAAAGAAAAGTAACATACCAATCTTATAAGAACACAATTTTAATGGGAACATATGCATTATGTTACTTTTAGAAACAAAAGTAACATACCTCATTACATTGGCTTCGTCGACGGATCATGGCATTCTTCCCATATCCTGGGAACTTCAATATCTTCAATAGATAATTTTGTTGCTTGAACAAATGTTGTAGTCCTTCTTTTGTAGGTGAAGGTATATGGTCTTTCCTACAAAACAAGTTAAATTGCATGATTAGAAACATCTCATAATTTTCAGACAAATTCTTACACATAAAGAAATATGTCATATAGTCATGCAATTATCTTAGCCAATGCTTCAATACAACATTCATCCATGTTCCACAACTTTCTAGATGCCTTCTAGTCTCTACTAGAACATTTTTAAGAGTTTGCACTACTCCCAACATGTGAGCAAAGAGGTTTCATTCTAGATAAGTAGCACTGGAATGTTGTACAGTGCCATAGGCCACTTACCCATCACATGCATATTAGTAGTATTCTGTTCATTAATGCAATCATTCTAATATGCACAATACATATTCTAAGTCTAGGAACATGAGCATATACATCATTGAGCAATTTTATTTAAACAAACAAATATGCAAGAAATGATAATAAAAATACTTATATTTGTTTGATTGTTGGGTTGACTCCCTCTCAGTCTTTGCTTCTTTTTCTGCAACTCCATTCTGATGTGGATTGTGAGAAGTGGTCAACTCCCTCTGAATATTTGCATCCTTGTAGAAACTACTGGAGTGTGCTCCCTCTTGATCTTTGCTTCCTGGATTACGTATTCTTGAACTTATATTCATTCTCGATCCCTATGCATGCTTGTTAGTATCATCATTGTGTTATCCTTGAGGACTCATACATAATCACACATTTATTAGTATAATCTTAATACTATCAAAACACAATAATCTTAAGCATGTATAGTCATGATCATTTCAAACATAAATAATAAGCATTAGTATTCAAGGTTTCAGGGAAGTCTTCTTTTACTCATGCATATTCTTATTTGATCATAGAACTCTTCTAGTTAGTTAAATCATCAATCAAGATAAGAGATATAATATGCATAAAACCCGTGATTACTCAAACCTATACCTTCATGATTCTTCTGGTTAGTCATATCATCAATTATGGTAAGAAACATAATATGCATGCAACCATGACTATTCAAACCTATGACTTCATGAATAATAATTATCAACAACGAAACAGTATAAGATCCTAACACAAGGTAGGATTCTAGCTTGATATAGGAAAAACATACCTGGATTAGCATGCTAGCTAGTTATGTCTTACATACCCGCATAATGTCTACTGGTTCTCTTCAGTGACTTGTGCTAGTAACCTGCATGTCTCATAAGTTAACCATTATAGAACCAAGTTATACATACCTCGTAAGTAGATCTTCTATGTGATCCATGACAATGGATGAGTCTTTGTCTTCATGTCACCATGATCATATGTTCTTGAAGTAGAACATGATTTTTCTTTCTTGGTGTACCTTTTATGTTAGCAAACAACATAAACCTCATACAACATCACAATGCATTAGTATATTCATAACTGTCAAAACCTTAATCAATGAACATCTTCTATTAAGGTGATACGACAAGTCTAGTAATTAATCAAGATTGTACTGTAATGATAAAAATATGATAAAATTAACCATGAAACATACCTGTAAGCCATACCTGTCAAGATTGCTTGTAATCTTCTTATGGAAGGCCTTAGCCTCATCTCCCTCTGAGACATGAACTTCTTCACTTATGCAGGTGACCAATCCATCCTCTTCTAGGATTAACCAAATCCACTTGATTTGCAGGAACTGGATCTGGAGCTGTAATAGGGTTTGTCAGAGAAACCCCAAAAATTCAAACTTCGGAAAGGAAATAAATATGCGCCTTGATGAGCTGATCAAGCTGGTATATTCAGAATTTGAAAACTGCAAAGTTTCACTCCTCAATTCTTCCTTTGAAACTTTCGAATTCACTAGACGTGACCTCGAACTAGGGTTTGATGAAGCCCACTCTTCTGCCCAATCAAAAGATTTGATCCAAAGCTCTAAGCTTCTATTTTTATGAGGAGCTTCCAGCCATGGTCATAGATTTCAAAAATTCCCATTTTTGCAGAAGCCCTAATTTTTTCGCTTTTCTGATCAAAGTCCCGAACTAGGGTCTGATCAAACCTGGCCTTCTGCCCAACCAAAAATTCTGATCTTGGTCTCTAAATTTCGATTTTGATGAGTAGCATTCAGCCGTGGTCTCTGATTACAAAAATTCCAACTTTCTCCGAAGCCCTAAATTCCAGAAGCCATGAATGAAGGTGCTCAAAAATAATTCTGATTTGATAGAAATATGTACCTGATTGTTTCTAGTGTAAATCCGAACTTTTCAATCCACAGGGTCTGAAATTTTTTCTTGCGATAGCCCAACCTGTCATCTTTCAATCCCGATAGTTCTGACCTCAATTGGATTCTCTGAGAGAGAGTTATGCCAAGTGTCGCAACATGACCTGTTTATGGGATAATACAGGAGAGAAAACTTGTACGGCCTACCACATGTCACTGGTTAAACTTCGGCCTCTGAAAAATTTTCTTGAGATATCCTGACCTGTCATCTTTCTATCCCGATAGGTCTGACCTCAATTGGATTCCCTGAGAGAGAGTTATGCCAAGTGTCGCAACATGACCTGTTTATGGGATAATACAGGAGAGCGACATTATATAGCGTTCCACGTGTCACTGGTTCAACTTCAGCCTCTGAACAATTTTCTTGAGATAGTAAAGTCTGTGCACTACCTGTCACTTTTTATGAAATTTCATTTGGAGCTTCCTATCCCAAGTTATGAACTTTTTCCCAAGGTCACCTGATTTTGACTCATATCTGGAAGAGGCAAAAACCCTATATTGTATAGATCATAAATCACAAAGTACAAAGAATTAGAGGTTTTCCTTTGGACACAAGGTACATGGGGATCTGATATTCGACCTGTAAACGTTTCAGAACCAAAAACTTCGCCAAAATGGATTTATAGCGAAAGTGCTACGATGACTAGTTTTTGCTATATCAAGCCCTAACATCGTAAGTGCAACAAGTGTCATACATGCCATATCATGCCTTCTTTTAGGCTAACTCTGACACCATGTTAAATTTTCAGAATTTAATTCAATCTGATCTAGGATCTTAACTAAGAGAACAACATGTATAGCAAATATATAGCATATCAATCATGGACACAATAATGCAAGCACACAAGAGACACAGAGTTTACTTGGGAAAAACCATAAAGGTGAAAAACCCCAATAACTTCCTCAGAGATAGATAGAGCAATGATACAACTAGAATACAAGATATAGTCTTCTCCTAGCAGCAGTGCCTCCTCCTACACAAGTGCGCCACTCTCCCAAGTGTGAGTGAGAGAATAGAATGTGTAAAATGAGAGAGACACACTCTCTATTTATACACTAACTTGACTTGACCTTTACTCAACTAGGTCGGCCTCAACTTAACTACTTAACATAATGCTGACTGGGCCGACCCCCACTAGGGTGGTCTAATAACCCTTTGGCCCACATGGATGACCCCCAATAGGGTGGTCTAATAACCCTTTGACCCACATGACTTATACAGGGCCAACCCCAACAAGGTGGTCTAATAACCCATCAAGTATAAGTTACGACACTTACAATATAAATGACGACGCATCCGTATAGAGGAATAATAACATCTCTATAGGAATACAAACACTTCCGTATAGAGGAATAATACCATCTCTATAGGAGTACAAAATACATATATGAAATACATGGGTGAAATACATTCTGAAGTTACATATACATCAACATTTTCCATCTTTGTCTCAAGTATGAGAAGGCATGGCCATATTAGACTCTTTAGGAATTGAAACATAGTATGATACAATCCTTAGGTATGGAATTCAATTAAAATTTTATCCCCGTTTTGCTTTCTTAATGTGAAAAGTTCCCCCCACATTAAGAGTATTCTCAAGAAAAAAATCCTTTCCAATCCTATCCTAGTTTTATTATGCAGTGTGTAGTTCATGAAACCCTATTTGGTTTGTAATTTGTAAGTCTAGCTTAGGCATATGGTCGTTGGCTTATACTTTAGTACAAGAATAATATAGCCCGTGATCTATAGAAACATAGTGTTTTCTTAATGCTGCAACATGTTCAAATGTAGCATATGTAGAGTTTGATATACAACGAATGATTAAGTCACTTGAAGTAGGCCCATGTGCAATTGTTGAAACAACCAATGCAATAGTTGCATTGAAGGAAACTGAGCAAAAACCTAGTTTACGAAATGAATGCACAAAGAAGTCATTGGGCCATGAGAACACGAGGGAGAGGGCCCCCTAGAGGTAATCACACGCCAGGATACCAACGGAGTCGACGGTTCATCGATCCGACCTTCGGTTTCCGAGTTATGTCGAGTTGCAAGTCGCATGAAAATGTCGTCTAGGGACACTTAATGACTTTCGATCTGGGAGCAAAAACGAAAATGGAGTAGCAAGATTGAGTGCTATTCGCTTCTGCAAGTGTGTATGGGTAATTCCGACGTGGGAACACTACCAACACTGTCTTGGTGGAAGGTTTTGCAGAGTTGACCCACCAATGCAAGAGTTGCAGTGAAGGAAACTAATCAAAACCCTAGTTTACGAAATGAATGCACAATGAAGTCACTAGGCCATGATAACACGAGGGAGAGGGCCCCCTAGAGGTAATCACATGCTAGGAGACCAACGGATTCAGCGGTTCATCGATCCAACCTCTGGTTTCTGAGTTATGTTGAGTTGCAAGTCTCATGAAAATGTTGTTGAGGGACACTTGGTGACTTTCGGTCCGAAAGCGAAAAAGAAAACGGAGCAGCAAGATTGCATGTCATTGGCTCCTACAAGTGTGTATGGAAAATTTCGATGTGGGAACACTGCCAACACTGGCTCGATGGAGGTTTTTTGTAGAGTTGACCCACCAATGCGAGAGTTGCATTGAAGGAAACTCAGCAAAACCCTATTCTATGAAATGAATGCACAATGAAGTCACTGGGCCATGAGAACATGATAGAGAGGCCCCCCTAGAGGTAATTTCACGCCAGGATACCAACGGAGTTGACGGTTCATCGATCCAACCTCCGATTTTCGAGTTATGTCGAGTTGCAAGTCGCATGAAAATGTCATTCAAGGACATTTGGTGACTTTCGGTTTGAGACACTTGGTGACTTTCGGTCCTCCTAGGGTTTCTGCTTTTTAAGGCTTGTATAATTTCCTTCTTGACAACTCACCTCTTATACCATGTTAAATTTTTTATACTTGATCTAGATAAATGCTTTATAACAATTATAACCATTAGTTCAATTCATAAATTTAACCATAAAACATTTAGATAAAGAATTTAACATGTAGGATCTAGTTAAGAATAACAATGCACAAGAGACACAACATTTTATCCCGGGAAACCCTCATTTGGAAGAAAACCTAGCAACCTTTCTTAGAATAATTATGTTTAGAAAACAAGTACAATGAAACCATGAACAAACCCTAACCCTCAATGGTTTTATCACATGAAAAAACCTTAACGACACATGGCAACAAGAGTACTTATCTCCATGAAGATGACCTCCAATCCATAAGGATATCCAAGCATATCCTTCCCAACCAACAATACAGGGAACTTTATTTCTCGAATCCCAAGGTAACGTTTGTTCCTTTCACCAATGTTTCTTTGAGCACTTGTATGTAGTTACTCATATGTAGTGTTGAATCTAATTGTACAATCAAATATTGGGCGTTGATGAAATCTGTAGCATGTATTGCACTTAGTTTTATTAAATTACACTTGACATTGGCTTAACTTGTAATTTAATCATCTAAACTCACAAATATTAATTAAACCTATCCAATTAGTGTGCATGAGTGAGTTCATTGAAACCTTGAAATACATTGTATTGCACTTAGTTTTATTAAATGACACGAGCAAGAACTTTGAATTAACTTTTAATGATCATCCAAAATCACAATTTTTAATTAGATATCCAATTAGTGTGCATGTAGTGAGTTCGTTTGTGGAGAACCTACAACAATTAATTAATAAGAATATGCGAAATAACATAAATGATAGAACTCAGAATCACTTTTATATTGATCGCATGCCACTTCGAGGGGGCAATCTCCTTTGAGCAAGCTCAATACAAATAAATTCACGGTGCCTTCATAGGCCTCAACACACACTTATATACTAATTCTAGACGCCAATACTATGGGTCAAAACCATGGGCCAATACAAACTATGGATCAACAATACTATGGGCGACTTACAAAGCATATGCGCCAAACAACAATAACACAACTATGGATTAACAAATATTAAGGGACAACTTACAAAGCATATGCGTCCAACAACAATATACTAACAAGGTAAATAGAAGGGTTGACATGGGTTCCTAACATCCCCTCTCCCTTAGAAAAAGCTTTGTCCTCAAAGCTTTAGATGTGCACATTGATGCAGAATTGGATGGAGTGGTTCCCCTATAGCATCTTCGGGTTGCATTCCGGGCCACTGACGCCTTTTGAGTTTCAGGAGGATTGCTTGGAATGTTGAAGAAGAACCATATCAGCTGCATGAAAAGTGTGCTCTGAACAGTGCTTAGTGGCTTGTTATTTCAGTCGAATTCTTTTCATGTGAAGATTGTCCTGTAGAATGAGAAGAATCTGATCGCGGTTTCGAAGAACTGAGTCAATTTCTTGAACTGGGGAGCTGCTAAGGGTGTATGGAAGAAGAACTGGTAGTGCCTATCCATAGACTACTTCATATGGTGTCCTTGTAGACGTGGTATTGTACCACTGGAGCGCTTCTAGGAAATCCATAGAAATAGTTTTCCAAATTTGTGTAGGGAAGGGAAAGGGTTCGAGCAGTCCCGAAAGGAGTGTCGTTTCACCCTTGTTGACCTGGCAAGTATTACAGTCAACCACCATCTGTTGAATTGGCAGTTTCAGTCCCTGCCAAAAGAAGTTACATTGTTCCTGGTCATACTTTTGGAGGAACCCAGAGTGCCCTTCTGATGAAGAAGCATGGAGTTCATAGAAGAGATAGCCCTGTTGAACATATTGCAACCAGTTTGGAACAAACAGAGAAATAGATGTAAGAGAAACTGGGTCATCAAATGTGCGAGAAGGAGCATCTGACACCATATTGTTCTTACCCTTCTTGTAAGTGATTGCATAGTCATAACCCATGAGGTGGATAACCCATTTCAGGTGTGCTGGGGAGGAGACCCATTGTTCCAGGAAATTTTTCAGACTCTAGAGATCAGTCTTGATGCAGAAATAATTCCCTAATAGGGATGGCTACCACGTCGATACTGCATGCAAAATAGCCATCATTTCTTGCTGAGATGTAGAAACAGCTAAATGCTTACTGGAAAGGTCTCTTGAAGGCGGAAATCCCACTGGTGCAGCAAATACACCCGCATATCTATCCAAGGAAGTAGTGGAGAGTGTTGATGGGTGCATCTGAATGGAATGGAGCTGAGAGATGACACCATGTGTATTCTTCTTAAGGATCTTTTCCAGGCAATGTGAACTGATGATGTAGAGAGACCCTGGTTGTAAGCCTATAAATTTGTGTTGTGTCCCATTGACTAAAAACTGCATCCAAAGTTCAGCAAAATCCCATAAGATGGGGCCAAGTGTGTGTAACCATTGAATGCCCAAAACCACATCACATCCGCCTAAGGACAAGGCAAACATGTCAAAGCGCAGGTTATAATCTTCCAGAGAGATACACACATTGTGACACTTTCCCTTGCAAGGTAAGGTGCCTCCATTAGCAACCATGACTTCAAAGTTGGAGCACGGATGGACAAAACAATCAGCCTATTTGGCAATCCGAGGGTCAATGAACTTATGAGTGCTACCATAATCAATGAGTATTGTAAGAGGAAGCTTCTTGAAATAACCCCTGGCCCGCATTGTTTGGGGGGGTGGTGACGCCAGATAAAGTATGGAGAGACATCTTTGGTTGTTCATCCTAAGATGGGGGGTCAATAGGAGGCTTCTGAATGTCGACCTAAGCATCCATTGGATCTGGAGCTTCTTCACCAATTTTAGAGGTAGGTGGAGAACCCATATCCAAGAGATAGAGATTTTGTTGAACACATCTATGTCCTCGAGTGAATTTCTCATCACAATTATAAGAAATCCCTTTTTCTCTGCGTGCCTGCATCTTTGTTTCAGACAAATGTTTGATAGGAGTTGGTTGAGTTGCTTGCAGAATGGGAGGTCGTTGAGAACCCATATTTTGGAAGGGAACAAAAGTGGGTTTGGAGTGTTGTTGGGATGCACTCTTGTCTTCTTCCAACTTAGCTAACCCTAGGACTTCCATCATTGTGTTGGGACAGAACATTTTAACCTTTGACCGGATTTCATCCTTAAGACCACTGATAAAACAACTCCTGTAGAATTCATCAGACAAGCCTTCTGTGTGATTGGCTAGTTTCTCAAATTCGGTCTAACACTCTCTCATAGTGCCACTTTGATGGAGTTTAGTGAGTGCTCCGGTGAAGTCATCAAAATCACTGGGACCAAATCGTTGCAAAAGGAGTTGGCAAAAATATGTCCATTTTGGCTCGTCATGAGCCTTGATGTACAAACGGTACCATTGAAGGGCTTCCTATTCCAAATGAAAGGATGCAAGGGAAACTTTTTGGACATCAAAAGTATTATGTAGACTAAAATACTGTTCTGCACGATAGACCCATCCAGTCGGATCAGTACCATTGAAGCGAGGAAATTCAAGCTTCGGACCACGAAAATGGCTGGAAGAAGAGAACCTAGTGGCTGTAGAAGATTCGTGCTGTCAGTTATTGTTCATGGCTGAATGCTGAAGATGGAGGCTGAGAAATTTTTCATCCAGATCTTGGATTTTTGTTTGGATGGCTGCAAGTGTTTCCTCCATGGTTTTTTCTCCAGCGCGGGTGACAGCCATAACCAGGATTTTTTTGCTTTTTATTTTTTTGGGAATGGATAGAAAAACACAAACAAAAGCTTATTTAGTAAAGGGAAATTTGGATTTGGGAAAAACTTGGAGGGGTAATTGGGGTTTGACTAGGTTTTGGACACTTTCTGATGGATAGGGAAGCAAACAATGGGGATTTTAGAAGCGGGGTGAAAGAATGAGAAAATTTAGCAGAGAGGGACAAAGAAGCAGAATTAAGAAATGAACTCGGTGGAAAAATTTGAAGGCAATTGGGTAAAATCTGAAGAAGTTATGGAAAACACTAAAAATAGACAAATGTGGGATTTCGGGCTTTGGGAAGTAGAATTTGGGATAGGGTCCTTAGGAATGAAATATGCAGAATGGGATTGTAGGGGTGCCAGTGAAGTTTCAGGGAAAATGGAGAGAAAGCAAGGGAGATATGGCCAAAAAACAGATTTTTTTTCTTCTTTTTTTCAGGAATGGATCTGCAATGGTGCGAAAGGGATCTCAAACAGATAGATCTGCAATAGCACGAAAGGGATCTCAAACAGATAGATATGCAACGGCGCGGAAGTGATCGGAAACACAAGGATCTGAAATGGCGCCGACTGGATCGAAAATGGTTGGATTTGAAATAGATCATAAACGGCTGGATCGGGAACGACTTTCAGAATGGATCTAAAACAACACGGCAACAATTCAGCTGAAAATAGATATGGACCCCAGGTATGTGTGGCTTCCTAATAGTTCATGGGTTTCACTTGGCCACCAA
This sequence comes from Larix kaempferi, assembly GCA_027924585.1. NCBI lineage: Eukaryota > Viridiplantae > Streptophyta > Pinopsida > Pinales > Pinaceae > Larix > Larix kaempferi. The sequence continues at coordinate 466,411 of BSBM01000915.1, read as the reverse complement.
TGCTGTCTGACGACTTGCGTATTGGGGCAGTGCCCCTCACTCCATGGCTAAGGTAAAACTGATAACCACTTTGCCACAAACGACAGCTCTTGGTTTATCTCACGGGTGGGAACTAGTCAATCAGGCAGGGGTCGTTGCCCTTTTCGCTGGTAGGTACTCTCAATGGGCCAGCTACTTTGCGGTTCCTGTGGTACTCCTCATAATGAGTTTTAGGGCTTATGCCTAAGTACTTCCCACAGTTAAGCGGATAGGGATTATTCCCAGATCCGAAGCTCCAATAGATGCGAAAAAAATTTGGCAGAAATTTCACCCAGCGAGCCCAAGAAAGTGTTGTGATATCAGATGTGGAGAACCTTCAACAATTAATTAATAAGAATATGCGAAAAACAGAAATGACAGAACTCGAAATCACTTTTATATTGATTGCAGGCCACTTTGAGGGGGCAACCTCCTTTGAGCAAGCTCAATACAAATAACTTCACGGTGCCTTCATTGGCCTCAACACACACTTATATACTAATTCTAGGCACCAATACTATGGGTCAAAACCATGGGCCAATACAAACTATGGATCAACAATACTATGGGCGACTTATAAAGCATATGCGTCGAACAACAATAACACAACTATGGATCAACAAATACTACAGGACGACTTACAAAGCATATGCGTCCAACAAGAATTTACTAACAAAGTAAATAGAAGGGTTGACATGGGTTCCTAACATCGTTGAAACCATTAAATACAATAGTTTGTTCTTTTGACATAGCGCATTCATGAGTAATAGATAATCCACACAAATCAACACAATAGATTGACACAAGAACATGTGGAAACCGAAGAACAAATACAAAGTGAAATGTATCATTCATTTATAAGTGAAATCTCAATGTACATGTCTCCAAAAGTACATGTATCCAAAAGTACATATATATCCAAAAGTATTCAAAAGTACATGTATCCAAAGAAGTCAATGTACATGTCTCCAAAAGTACATGTATCCAAAAGTACATATATATCCAAAACTATTCAAAAGTACATGTATCCAAAACTATCCAAGCCACATGTACTACATGTATCCAAATGTACATATATCCCATAAGACACATCAAAACTCAAGCTTCCTCTTGTTCTTTCCTGATGTTGATCCTCTAGGCACATCTCTAGGATCAGTTTGCATCTCTGGATCCTGAAAATTAAATATCAATTGTTAAATTCAACTATGTACTAATACATTAGCTCAACAATTAACTCAACAATTAACTCAACAATTATCAACATGTGCATGGAAACTGCATGAAACACTGGAGTCTTTCTAGGAGTAGGCCGACTCACATACACACGAACCTTGTTCACGAATGGCCTAGGAGGATATACAAATCCAGGAAATGGTCTAGATGTTTTGGTTGGTTCCTACAATCAGCAAGTGTTCATGTAGTTAGACATGCATGATTCAAGGAACATACATGTATTTAAAAAGTGACATTTTTAATTGTTTACATGGAGCCCAGATGTTTCCTCGGATGATACGACCATGGATGCTACCTACATATTAGCTTGCCCCATTGAAGTATCTGCCATCTGTAAGTTTAATAATTGTAAATATTAGACCATATATAGCATTAGTGAACTAACATGTAAAGTATGTGGAATTAACAAATTAACAAGTATTAAAAAACTGAAATTTTAAAATGTTTACCTCGGTGTAAGATACGGCAATGGGTTTTATATAAGACGTGCCTACCAATTTGGTAGCATCATGAATCCCTCCACCAAAGAAGGGATCAATGGATGGAATGTCATTCCCCCCTATAGAGTCTGGAACATCTGACTCTAGGGCGTCGCTGCCGGCATAAAGCATCAACTACAAGTTCACAAAATTAATATATTATCTCAAACTATATATATGCGTACAGAGAGGAAAATAAATGAAGAATTTATTACAATTAACCATCTACATACCTCACTCAAAAACCCACTGAAGGAAACATCTGAGGAAAGACCATAGGAGGGACGACCACATGATGTGCACTCGTGAGGCTCAATACTAGGCTGGAGATGTGCCAATGGTCCTGCACTAGTGGATGGTCCTGCACTAGACGATGGTCCTACATGGTGACGACCTAGTGTATGTACCACAATAGGGACAAATGTCCCTTCCTCACCCATATGCTGAACCATAGTGCCATGGTGAACAACCACCTGTGCCAAACTCAAAAACACATCACATTCTTGTGGAATAACATGGTGTGCAGGTGGGACATCTGGCCGAGGCAACTACCTGTGAGGTGCAGGGATAGGCTGATCAGGGTCTTGAAGCCTCGCATTGGGTCGGTTTTTGGGCATACCCCCACCGATCCCCTGAAATTGCAAGATATCAAAATATTTTACGTGTTTATATAACACAAACTCTGCATACATCTTTCAAAGGAAATACAGGGGAATTTTCCTACTGTTATGTGGTGGCATATCAAAAGCCATATACCATCTGTCCATCCAGTTATCAACAAATGGTTGAAATGTGCACCACTCAATAGAGATATGAGGCCTGTTTTCATTTGGGATTTCCGCCAACAGAGGGTCCCTAAACAATGCAAATATGAGCTCTTTGGATATTTTAAACTTTTTTATTGCAGTGTAGTCTAGCCCATCAGCATATTCTTGTATTTTTCTTTCTCTATATGATGTAATATCATATAGTACATTGTTTGACTCTGAAATAGTATCAACAATTGCATCCAGAGTTTATGCAAGTGAGCGGTGAACCCTGTCACCACCACTAAAAGCTACACTAATGCCCCTCAAGCGGGCAGGCTCATTCAGTATCTCAACATTTGTGTCCATAGCCGCAATTGCAATAAAAACATCAATATGAAAATCATTAGAAACATATACATGGTATATAATGACGTCTCTTCAAAATTGAAAATGTATTAAATCAAACTCAAGTAAGCAATTTAATGGCATTCACTTACATACATTTAAAACATAAAATTAAACATTTAACAATTAAAAAGTAAGTTTCGCTCAGCTTCTTTCTAAAAGTAAGTTTCGCTCATCATCGTCACCATCATGATCATGATCATCAACATCTCCACCATCATCATCATCTTATATCCTCCTCTTCATCATCATTGTCATCTCCCCCTTCCCCATCAACATCTCCATCATAATCATCTTCTTTATCACCACCATCATCATCCTCATCACCCTCATCATCATATTCAACATCTTCATCACCATCACCATCACCATCATCCTCATCTTCATCAACATCATCATCTTTATCATCTTTATCTGCATCATGATCATCTTCATTGTCATCACCCTCCTCCTCATCATCATCTTGTGCACTTATGCACGTAGGGATTAATGTTTAGAAGAGGGTCTAAAGGCCTTTATGGGGGAGGGGCTCTAGAAACAAGGGAAGAGAGAGAGGGGAGGGGGGAGGGGCTAAAGGCATAGAGGGTTAGTGATTAAGGCAAAATAAGGGAGAGAGTTCTATAGGGAGGGATAGTGGCGAAGATAAAGAGAAGGTGGAGAGATGGAGAGTGGGGTGGTAGGGACATGGATGGAGCAAGGGAGAGAAAGAAACATACAGGGAGGGATGTAGAGAGAATGAGGGACATATATTTAGAAAGAGATAGGGGGTATCAAGGGATTATTGGGAGAGAGTTAGGGGGGTATAGAACCATACAAAACATTTGTCCCACACTAAAAACATTTGTTTTGTATGTAACCATACAAAACATTTGTTTTCTTTTGATTTTATTCGTTTCGCTAGCCCTGCACCTAACCTATTTATTGTGCTTAACTATATCGTGTGCGCGTTTTTCTTCTCCATATCGCGTGTGCATTTTGGAACTGTATAAATAGTGGACTGTCCCTATCCAACAACAACTTTACTCTATCTAAGCGAAAACAGGTTATCCCGCGATTTTTCAAACAGAGCACGAGCTCGCCATTGGAAATATTCACAATACACCATCTCCATCATTATTTTTGTTATGCAGGTGCAGCATTGAGGACATCTTTCATGGTTGGTCAATGTGGTGTTGGGTTATATGGTCATATTTGAAGAAGATAATCAACAAGCTTGAAGAATCTCCAATTGAATAACACCAAAGATAAGGTGTTTGAAAGATTCATTTTTCCTATATTTGAGGAGCACACAAGATAAGATATCAAGCTTCAAGACCATTTCATGGTGATGGTGGATATACACAATTGTACAAGAGAATCAACTTGAGGAACAATTTATAATTTAACTTTCATTTGCTTATTATTGAATAGCACCAAATGTAAATTTTCTCATTCATCATTGTTTTGATGGGAAATACAAACAATTGAGAAGGAAGATTGAAGCACCTTGAAGGATCTATAGTTCTAAAGCACTAAATGTTTGAAAGCTTGTAATTGAGGAGAAACAAAAACAAACTATATTGAATTGATCATTGTGGTGATGGGGAATGCATGTAACCGAGGAAGAAAATCAGCGAGGAAGAGACCTCAAGAAGTCATTGGGGAAGAGAAAGAAAAGAAAAGAATAGACATGATGAATCAGAGGCTTTGTTTGGAAACTAATCCAAATCCAATTATAGAGGATACCACGGTTCATCCTATTAATCCACGACAAGAAAAAAGGAAGCATTCACTAGAGGGACCTTCAATTTCAACAATAGTTGTTTAACAAGCACCCCATGGAAGTAATCAAGAAGAAAAATGTAGGTGTTCATTAGGGGATGTTTCAATTCCCACTTCAAGTCAAAGTGATAAGTTACCATCTCAAGATGAAACTCATGAAGAAACACAAAAATTTGTTCACCGCTTGTGGTTATAGAAGTGATGAAGTCAAAGAGGCATTGGACATGGAGCCTACTATTGAAGAAGAAAATGATATCCAGACCATCAATGAGGATGTTGGACTTCCACCATCCAACTACCAGGAAGAGAATGAAGTACAACAAGCTACTACTGAAATGTGAGAGCATCTTGGTGATGCGCCACATGGTAGAATTCCAACCCCCTTACCTCCATTAGCAAGCACACATTGAATAACTCCAAAGCGTATACAAGTTGATGAAATTCTCCTCAAATTCCATTGAAGGCATGCTATCTAAACATAGTATTGCTTATCAAACTCAACAGATACTTGATAAATATTTTGTTTCTAAATGTGATGGAGATAAATGTAGATTATTTTTATCATTGTTAAAATCTAGGGGCATGAACAGTGTTGGGAAAACGTTAGGGATAAAGATGATAAAGAATTTTGAACCAAGTTTTCATATAGTTAAAATCTTAGTAGATGCATTTGGTAAAATTGGTCAGAACACACGTTCAAAGGACAGCAATGCGGCTCGTCGTGTGTTGTCACAAGAAATTGTAAATAAGAACACCAGGGTCCTTCGTTTTGTCAAGCCTACATCCAAACTAGTTAATTTTAATGTAAAAACCCTCCATAGGTATTCTATTAGAAGAGAACATCTTGACACAACTGATCAGATAGATTTTTGGGCCTTTATTGGTCTGTTGCCACGTTGTGACATGAAGCTAGTTGATGTAGTAAAGGGACTAGTGCATATTTTTTGGCATGATCACACAAGGCCTTCTTCAAACCGGAAGGATGTACTAAAACTGAGAAGGGGTTCAAAGGATTGTGAACCAGATATTAAGCAACTTCTTGATATAACACAGACAGAACTATACGAGAAATTTAGGAATGAACATAGACAATTGAACTTGGGGCAAAGATCTTTTGAAAAATGTGAGCCATGGTATGTTAGAATAAATACTCTTCGTAACACTTGTTGCTGTAGATACCACATAGAATATGAATATTACTATGAAACATTTTTGTACATTCGGCGTGTGTTGCATACTAAACATGTGCAGGATGTTAAATTTTGAGCATTAATTCACAATACTCTAGGATCTTCACTGACAGAATAACATATACAGTATATCAATGCATAACAATCACAATAAGGATCACAAGCATCACAAGAATCAAAAGCATGAGAGACAAGAGACACAAAGTTTCCGTGGGGAAAACCCTAAGGTGAAAAAACCCACAACTTCCTCATAGATAGAGAGAGCAATGGCTCAACCAAAGTACAACCAAAATACACTGAGATAGTCTCCTAGTAGTAGATGATCCTCCTCCTCACTAGTGCGCCACTTTCTGAGTGAGAGAGATATGACTTTCCGAATGATCTAAATAGAGATCACCTGATCTCTATTTATACTAACGTGTTTTCCTAGTGACCTTATGGGGCCAACTTGTCTAGCTAGGTATATCCACATTATAATATATATATTTCAGGGCCGACCCCACACATGGTGGTCTAATAACCCATCGACAAGTACACACACTTGCGACACTTATCAATCCTCATGATGACACTTCCTTATAGAGGAATAACACATCTCTAATAAGGGTACAATAAATATATATGAAATACATAGATGAAATACATTCCAAAGTTACATATACATCAACACTCTGTTAACACCCAAAAAGTGTTCACTACCTCATTACCACATTATATGGCTCATTTGTCCATTTTCCTACCATATTTCCCTTAAAATCCCAAAAAATCCCATTAAAAAGCCTCCAAAAGGCCTAAAATGCCTCCAAAAGGCCACAAAACCCTCAAAATAGCCTAAAAAAGTCTAAAAAACCCCCTTTTCCTCCAAAAATAGCAAAAATCCCCTAAAAAGGGAATAAAAAATATAAAATAATGAGGAAAAGGAGGAAAAAACCCTATACAACTGCCCAAAACCATGGGTCAGCACTCCACCACCAAAAAACTATAAATAGGTGATGGAGATCCCTTATTCCATATCCACAATCACAAGCACCCTTACTCTGCCAAAATCTCTCTCGAAACCCTAGTTCACCATTGAACTACTTTCACCTTGAGAGCCACCTTTGGCCCATCCACACCATTGGAGAAGAAGGAGCATATTGAAGCTTGGAGCATCCTCTTGGACACTACAAAGGGCTTCATCAAACCTTTACATTGAAGGTAACATCAATACAGAAAGCCATTCTTTGAATTTGTTGTTTATGTTTCATGCTTGTTTTAGAAGTAATTTAATTTCTGTTTTAGCTTAATTAGTTTAATTTACTGAACTGCTACTAAGGAGTCCATTCTCCTTAGTAGGTGCTCATTTGCACAAGCTAGGGGTAAAACCCTAGCTACAGTTTTGGCGACTCCCCTAGATTTTGAATTTCTGGTTTTCGTTTTGAATTTTTTCCTTTCGGCTGTCCCTTTCGGCCGCCGCATACCGCGTCTTTTCCCTCTGCAGTCGCGTCCCGACCGCGCCTTTCAGGCCTTTACCTGCGATCCGACCGCGGCTCTCAGACTGCTTCCGATGCCCCGCCGGCGGATTCAAGTCTGTTACCTGCGATCCGACCGTGGCTAATCAGCCTGTTTGCCGCGATCTGACTGCGCCTGTCGACCTTTTTCCCGCGTCTCGACTGCGGCTTTCTGCCTCTTTCGTGCGTCCCGACTGCGCCTGTTGGCCCTTCTACTGCGACCCAACTGCGTCTTTTTCCCTATTTCCCGCATCCCGACTGCGTCTGTTGGCCCGAAAGCCGCGACCTGACCGCGTCTGTTTTCCTCAAACCCGTGGTCCACCTGTTCCGATTCGCCACAGACCCGCGGTCTGATTTCTGCTCTTTTCCTGTCTTGAGCCCAGCCCCTTTTGCTGCAATATTTTCTGCATTTGAACAGCCCTCTGTCCCACCTGCAGCCTCACTACCTTACAGCCTTTCTGCAACATAATTTCTGTTCCTTTTACAGATTTATTTTTACAAATTTCAGTATTTTTAAAATCAGAAAATTTTGCAAGTTAAACTTTCAATTTCAGTATTATTGATAGTTGGAAGTTGCCCCCCTTGTCGCACTTCTATTTTTGGGTTCATCACCTCACGAGCACACACTCTGTCACATAAATCAAGTGAGCCTTAAAAAGTACCTAACTAAACCAACATTCTAACCCCACTTGGGAACACAAAAGAATCATTGTAGTTAGGTAGGATCAGGGTGATAGGCTTCCAATAACACCCCTTGGTTATTTCACTTGAGACATAGTTGTTGTCCAAATAGGGAACCAAAATCCCCTAGTACTTTTTGGCACGGTCACGACCAGTTTATCAGAGGGCCTCTCCCTTAGGAGGGTTGAAGTTGGGAGACTGGTTCCGGAGGCCTGAGTGGAATACCGCACTCCATTCAGTAACCGAAGGGCTACCTTTCGCGGTTCGCGGGATATCCCTGTATAGGGGTATTGCGGTCAACGAACTAAACGGCAGATTCACCTTTCTGGACGTGTCATGAATGGGGTATCTTAGTTGCCACTCTTCTAGGATTGACTACCCGGTGTCCCTCCCGGTAGGGGGATATCATAGCCACTTGGCTTTCCTACTCATATTGTCTGACTTGGATTTCATCACCTTGCAGAGGATATGTTTAGTTGAGTCAGAATACTTTTAGTTAGGTGTTTGCATGCTCCTTTACCTCCCTTTGGTCTAGTGAGTCCACCATTTTTTCTTTTTAGGAAACCTGCTGCTTGTTGGTATTCTGGCCATCTTTGTTGTTACTCCACCTATTATAGCACAACTGCTGCAGTGGGTGTTTTGAGTTGGTTGTTGGCCTGAGTGCCTTGTTTTTTAGCTCTCCTTCTGCACGCACGATTGCATTAGGATTTTTGAGCTATTTTTATACTCACCTCAACCCACCGAGATTTGACACCATCTGTCACCATTGAGTCCCCGAGACATTCTCGGCGCCTCAGGGGCGAGCCCCCACAGCACGGTTCTCTTGACACCACCCGTCATAGATTCCGATCATTATCCGTTGATACCACTCATCACAGATCTAGAGCCTTGTCACTTGAATCCACTCGTCAACAACGTAGGACTCCGTCACCAGATAGTGACGCCCCTTACTTTACCTCTGATTCTGACGAAGAGTCTGAGAACCCTATTTACACTGCCCCTACTAGCCCCATGGCTGGCACGACTTCCACTCCATTTTTCATAGGGACCATTGGTGGCACATCCACCACTACACCAGTTACTACACCTGTTTTTGGTATGCCCTCCATGGGGCACCCATCTACCGTTCCCCTCACGGTACCTATTCCCACAGCAGGAATACCTATCCCCACTACATCAGTGGCTCACACTACCCATGGTGGTGCTGGACCATCCTCCACTACCTCAGTTCCCCCACTTGGGGGCACCACCTTCCATCTTGTCCCTCCACTTGGGGGCACTGGCCCCAACTTGGTCCAAAGCACTACTGTGTCACAGCCTTCTTCCAGTTTGCCGTTCATGCCTAGCCTCAACCTTCCTGACCTGGACAGATTGACCAACGATCCTATTCGACACAACCCTACGTGGCCTCATATGCCTACCAAAATACCCTCTGACATCCCTAAGTTCGAGGGCAAGGCTGGTGAGGACCCACAAAACCATATCATGTCTTTTCACCTATGGTGTTCCTCTAACTCCATCGTGGATGACTCTGTTCGCCTCCGTCTCTTACAACGCACCTTCACTGGCTCTGCAGCCAAGTGGTATATCGAGCAACCTCATGGGACCCATGCCACCTTTGCTTCCCTGGCCTCGACCTTCCTGCAGTTCTTCCAGTTGCATGTCCGCTATGACGCGGGCGTTGAGATCCTTCTATCTTGTAGACAAAACACGGCTACCCATATCACGGACCACATCCATGAGTGGGGTCGACGCCATAGCTTATGCAAGATCAAACTTGACGACCGTATCTTCCTAGATTGGTTCCTCAAATCCCTTCTCCCTGTTATTGCTAAGGATGTAGCCTCAGAAAGACCCCAGTCTGAAGAAGAAGCCATCCTTAAGGCCCAACAGTTCGACCTCATTTACGCCCAATCGGGTTACCTTTATACCATTAGACCTGATGCCCCTCGCGGCGAGTCCTCCCAGCATGATGCGCCGGGGGCATCCCACGCTGCAGATGGTATCATTGGCCGTGTTTCTTCGCATCCCCAACCATTCTATATAGCACGTCCTACCCATGGCCCCGACCTGTCGCGGGCTACCTCCCAGTCTGGAGCAACCAACTCGTATGCTCACATGACACATCACCATTCCCATGGACCCTCATGTCCACCTCAGTGCTTCAGGTATGCGACTCCTGCTTATGCTCCTCCAGTCGCCCCTCAGCCTTACTACCATCAGCAGGCTACCCCAGCTCCTGCGCCTTCACAAGCCCCACCCTCTTATTATCCGCCACAGGCAGCCCCTGCGGCACATCCACAACCGACTCCGCAGTCCTATCAGCAACCCCCTCAAGTTGCTGCACCTGCTCAGCCTCAACCTACATATCATCCTCCACAGCCTGCTCCAGCACCTGCGCAACCTCAAAATCCACCTGCTGCCCAAGGGCAAGTTTACGCCCAACAGAACCCGCAGCAAAACCAGAATAACCAACGAAACCAGGGCCAATAGAACCACGGCAAGGGCCGTAATCGGGGGAACAACCAACCTGCCGACCAAGCTGGTCAACCGGCTAATCCCCCCGACAACAACAATGCGGCCCCCGCTAACCAGAACCCTGATCGCCCGCCCAAGCAGGCTAAAAACCCCAATTTGCGAATGAACCACCCTTGTTCTATTTGCGGGGTCTATGGACACTACACACATGCTTTCCCACACTTGGAGCGAGCTCGGCAACTCTGGGTTGACGAGGCCCATCGCCAAGGGCATGCGGCTCCCCAAGCGCCACCCAACCCCCCCCAACCTCAACAACCCCCTTTGGTGCTGCAAAACCCCTTACAGACCCAAGGCATAGTGAACACTCAGTTGTTGGCTCCCCATCAAGCCAACGTACCACAACAACAACAGATCACTTACGCTGCTCCTGATCAACCCATGTTTGATTCAGGTACCCACCACTTGCTGATGATGTCATCTGCTGACGTCAATCTCCAGACCCGTCGGAATCAATATGGCTCCACCTCTGAAGCCCCTCCCACGGATAAACCTACTAACGCTCATCCCACCGATCAGGCATTACGTATACCTCCGCCTCCCATAGATGGCGCTGCAAAAGCCCCTCGTTTCCCACTTCGCCGTCTCAACAACAACCCTAATGCGCGCGCTGCGTCAAACTACAACATTGTAGACAACCTAGCCCAATCTCCCGCAGCCATGTCTGCGTTAGAAGTCTTGAATAATTGCCCCTCTCAGCGCAAGACTTTACTTTCTGCCATTGGGGGGATTGACCCAAATGATTCGCATTTGATGGCATTTGATTTAGACCAGTCTGAACCACGCCTACCTTCCAGCTTAGCATTCCAAGTTACTGTCTCCGTTAGGAACCTTGTCATCCATCGTTGCATCATCGATGAGGGTTCCTCCACATGCATTATGTCTACATTCGTATGGCAGAAGCTAGGATCCCCTCCTCTCCAGCAGTCCACCACTGTGTTACGTGCCTACGACGGTCGTTTGGCCCAGCCCCAAGGCCTCCTACCCAACGTTCCTGTCCAGTTAGGTGGTAAAACAGTCCTTATTGACATAGAGGTAATCAATGCCCAATTGGATTACAACCTTTTACTTGGCCGCAGCTACATGTATGCCATGCGGGCGGTTGCCTCTTCTGTCTTTCGCACCATGATGTTCCCCCATGAGGGACGCGTGGTTAAGATTGATCAGCTCACCTACTATGATCCCAGTGCTCCCGCGGCACCTGAAAATGTTCTCCCCATGGTTGAACAACCTGTTTCTCCTGCCACCACCTTGTTTGTTTCCTCTACGGGGCCTGGAGTCTACTCAGACGCATCGATGACCTCCACCTTTCAATCCATTCCTCCCCCGTCATCTTCGCCCGAAGTGTCTGACTTATGTACCTTATCCCACGATAACCTACCACCTAATAATCAACCACCCTTGTTGCCGAAACCACCATTGGTACCTAGCCACATTGGTGTTACACCGATCCATACGATCCCCTTCCTCGTCCCTCCATCGGGAGTAGTAAGCGCCCCGGTCATGGCTACCCTTAGCCTCCCTGGGTTAACCTTGGGATTACCTGTATGGTATCTTTCGCCTCCCATTCGCCCGCCGACACCAGACGTCGTCCTCCAACCGGTGCAACCCATGGCTACTACCTCTCAGCCACCTCCTGGTGTCTCTACCCCTTCGTCCTCCACGAATCCCCCTCCTCCTCCCAAACCCACTGGGGGCAGAGGTCCACAACCTTACACTGCTGTACCACCTCCCAAGACAGTAAAAAACCCTCCAGTATTTCGTGCTCCTCCCAAATGCTCATGGTGTGACGAGTTGGGCCATGCGACTCACCAATGCCCACAGTTACCAGCATTGCAGAAGCACATGCAAATGCTCGACGATGACCCCAACATCCCAACTGTCGAACTAAACCCCACTCCCAAGCCTAAAGATAAGTCCCTACGTACCAACCACTCCTGCGCCATATGCGGTATTTACGGGCATTATTCACATCATTGTCCCGATCTCCCGGATTACAGAGCGGCTCTCTATGAGAGGAACAATCTGGATCTTGAGACGGCACCACCTACCATTGAGGAGATCTACCCCCCAGACTCTTCACCTTCCGGAGAGGTTAATACCATCTATATGATCTCTTCCACCACTACCCCCTCGTCAACCGATTTGATGACGCAAACTTTCCGTACCGATGAGGAGATTCTTGAGGCCCTTACCGCCCCGGATTATCCCTGGGATGATATGCATCATCGTTCCTACTTCATCCCAGAAGCGTCTTCCTCAAGCACCGCTACCCAATACACGGTTGAATCCAAAGACTTCCTCCCCACCAAGGTCGACTGGTTCAAGGACCCTATTCCTGCTCCTGATGCCTTCGAGGAAGGTAACATGGCCAACATCTCACCTGTCATCCAAGTTGATATCGCTGCCCCAGGACGTGCCCCTGAACTCATCACTTTAGGAGCATTCTGCAGTAAACAGGAGATCGAGGACTACATAAACCTTTTCAAAGAATTCCGTGAGGTCTTTGCCTGGTCCTTCACCGACATGCCTGGTCTTGCCCGTGCTATCATAGAGCACCGCATTGCCACCTCTGAGTCAAGGGGCATAGTAGATTACCTCGACCCTGGGATAGGGGGCATGGTCAATCCTTTTGAACCTTCCCCATCACATCTATCTCAACACATCAATGAACCCATCGTTCAGACCAACACATATGTGATCCATAAGCACAGACCCCATGCACAAAGCATGGGGGCAGGTCATTAACCCTACTCACTTTTTCACATTTGTGATCTCAACCATTTTTGAGGTCACATATCACTTGTATATTTGATGTTATACACCTAGTTATTTCCTTTGACCATTCCGGAGTCCTTATGACCTCCGTTTTTCACACCATTTGCACTATCGGATACATTTTTCCGAGCCGGTGATGATGCTTGAGATCATTTCTCGCTCTCACCCCCCGATCTTTCGGGTATTTTTCCCAAATGCCCTAGTCGCCTCGGTTTGCGTGCCACATCGGTCGTTCTCCGTTTTTCACATGTTTTATATCATCGGATACATTTTTCCGAGCCGGTGATGATGCTTGAGATCATTTCTCGCTCTCACCCCCCGATCTTTCGGGTATTTTTCCCAAACACCCTCGTCATCTCGGTATGCGTGCCACATCGGCCGTTACCCATTTTTGACATCTTTTATATCGCCGAATTCATTTTTCCAAGCTCGTGATGATGCTTGAGATCATTTCTCGCTCTCACTTGGTACAATTTCAACATTGTGTCCCAACACCTTGCTGCCTCGGTTTGCGCACCACGTCGGCCGCTGTCGGATTGTTCCACATTTTTACATGAGCCATTCACTCCTGTCATACTGCAAATGTTTCGTTATTTTGCCACCATTTCATCTTCCCCGCAAGGAGGCCCACCAGTGTTCCCTACTACCCTCGCTCTTGGTCATCATTACTGTTCCTTGATTGAACACTTCCTCCTTGCCTGGCCATTTCTTTTGTTCGGTATAATTTTATCCCTTTTTCGGGCCAGACAAGTCCTTTACGAAAAAGGCACTTAGGGAGTTTCCGTTAAGCTCTTTTCTGACTCCTAAAAGAATGAAAAGATCGCCGAGCAATCTTGCTTCCTTTCATGCTCGTTAAAGTACCTGAAAGGGCGTCTATCTGGTATAAGTTTAACCCTTTTCCGGACCTGGTAGACTAATTACGAAAAAGGAATACTCTAGTCACACCGGCTAGAAGAGTTCTTCATTGCATCCTTTTATGCTTCTTTGGGCCTTGGAGACTAAATCTACGAAAAAGCAACCCCATGGAGTCTTCTTACTTGCTTTCAGACTCTCTAAAATTGAAAGCAACCTCGAGCATGAACTGTCCTGGGCTCGCAAAATCCACACGACAGTACCATTCCATTACTTCAGAGTCTTCTTATCGCTTTCAGACTCCTTAAAATTGAAAGCAACCACGAGCATCAACTGTCCTGGGCTCGTAAAAACCCACACGACAGTATCATTTTACATGAACTTCTTCTAGTTCCTTAGCCCATGAAGAAGTACCCTCCCGTGCCTCCTGGCACTATGATCGATCATCTCGGCAGCACCCCCAATCAGGTCGCCTTTGTTCAGAGTATTCTGCAGTCTCCTGCCATTTTATACCAGCTTGAGTCTCCCTCCGACCAGTTATCCTCCCAGATCCATTACAGCTATGATCCCTTTCCCTTCAGTCAGTTTCATATGCTGCCAGATCATTCCCATTATCATACTCTGAACAAAGGAAGTTTGAGTCCACCCACTCTACTTGCCCAGTTGTCCCTCCACAGTTTGTCAGTCCTACCATCAGTACTATCACATTTCGGTTGTTTACCTCGCGCTCCTGTCAAGGAAACATCATTGCCTTGATAGTTGCAGGTCTCCCTCTGTCGACGACAGCTCCTCTATTCCAGAGGATAGGCCCAGAGGTCCCTACGCCTTGGACTTATCACCATCTGTGGTAGGTGCCTACGGATCATTCTGAGAGGAGTCATCATTGCCTCTCCGAGTGGTTGTTCCTCACATGCTCGACTTCAGCACCTTGATCGCATCGTTGAGGATCGCGTAGGATTATATCCCATCAGTTTTTAGTCGAAGAACCCGGATTTCCCCCGACTCTAGCACATTGGTGAGTCCCTTCGGAACGCCCAGTTGTATGTTCCCGTGGATGTCCGGGCTGCGTTGGCGATTGTATTCGGAAGCCATCCAGTTACATGCTTCCTTGAGTACCCAGTTTCAGTCCCCGATCAGTTCCAGTTCAGTGTACCATTGTGAGTGTACCTCTTGTCACTCTGATCCAGCAGCTCATCAGCCCCTATGGTACCACACTCAGTAGCACTGTTGATTGTTCCAGTGCACCAGTTCTTCAGTTTACACATGGTCCGCCCAGCAGTATGTCCCAGATTTTGTGTCCCCTCTGGACACCTATGATGTACACAGTGGTTATCTATGTATCTTACAGGTCCCCCTTTCCGGGCCTCACAGTTCTATTTATGTATCTTGATACGAGCATGGGTATGCCCGCCTCGTCCATATATTGAGATTATTCCTTAGTCAGTATTTGAGGTCATGTATATTTCAGGTCCCCATTTTTTGGACCCCATTGTTATTGTTATGTTATATCCTGATACGAGCATGGGAATGCCCGCCTCGTCCATATGATCAGATGATTCCTCATCCATTATTGAGGTTATGTACTTTTAGCTCTTACAGTTGTTCGGGATCGTTGTTCCGGGCTTCAGTTTGTTTCTTCTCTTCTCTCCACATCCCAGGAAAACCATTCATGACTTATGATGTCCATCGGCCATACGATGAGCTCCTGACCTCGCACATCAGGGGGCAATCTGTTAACACCCAAAAAGTGTTCACTACCTCATTACCACATTATATGGCTCATTTGTCCATTTTCCTACCATATTTCCCTTAAAATCCCAAAAAATCCCATTAAAAAGCCTCCAAAAGGCCTAAAATGCCTCCAAAAGGCCACAAAACCCTCAAAATAGCCTAAAAAAGGCTAAAAAACCCCCTTTTCCTCCAAAAATAGCAAAAATCCCCTAAAAAGGGAATAAAAAATATAAAATAATGAGGAAAAGGAGGAAAAAACCCTATACAGCTGCCCAAAACCATGCGTCAGCACTCCACCACCAAAAAACTATAAATAGGTGATGGAGATCCCTTATTCCATATCCACAATCACAAGCACCCTTACTCTGCCAAAATCTCTCTCGAAACCCTAGTTCACCATTGAACTACTTTCACCTTGAGAGCCACCTTTGGCCCATCCACACCATTGGAGAAGGAGAAGGAGCATATTGAAGCTTGGAGCATCCTCTTGGACACTACAAAGGGCTTCATCAAACCTTTACATTGAAGGTAACATCAATACAGAAAGCCATTCTTTGAATTTGTTGTTTATGTTTCATGCTTGTTTTAGAAGTAATTTAATTTCCGTTTTAGCTTAATTAGTTTAATTTACTGAACTGCTACTAAGGAGTCCATTCTCCTTAGTAGGTGCTCATTTGCACAAGCTAGGGGTAAAACCCTAGCTACACACTCCCTCTTAACTAGGAAGGTATTTCTCGACACAGATCTACTAGACAAGTCTTCTTCTCGGGATCATCGTCATCAATGCATCGTTGTCATCATCATCACTACTGCTGCTATCTCAACCAATCTCTGACTCTACTCGTCAAAGGAAGTTCTATAGAGCCAGTACTTTTTCATACTTGATGTAGGCCCACCACCTGCAGGTCTTTGTCATCACTGGCCATATTGTGGAATCCTCAGGACTTATTACGTGCGTCACAAAACCTCGAAAGAGAATCCTAGGCTGTTACGAGCACACAGCTCTACCTATAGGATCTCCCAGGGCCATATTATATGTGACCTCACCACAAAAACTCGCAAGAGCATCCCAGGATGTTACGAGCACACAGTTCTACCTATAGGATCTCCCAGGGACAAATTATATGTGGTCACCACAAAACCTCGCAAGAGCATCCCAGGCTGTTACGAGCGCACAACTCTACCTATAGGATCTCCCAGGGACAGATTATATGTGGTCATGGAAAAACCTCGCAAGAGCATCCCAGGACTTATTACGGGCATACAGCCCAACCTATCTGATCTCCTAGGGACATAATATATGCCATAGGAAAAAACCTCGAAAGAGCATCTGCCAGATATCCCAGGGCCAGATTATATGCCATAGGAAAAACCTCGAAAGACTATCTACAGATCTCCTAGGGCCAAATTATATGTCCTCCCAGATAAAAACCTCGAAAGAGCATTTGCCAGATATCCCGGGGCCAAATTATATGCCATAGGCAAAACCTCGAAAGACTATCTGCAAATCTCCCAGGGCCAAATTATATGCTCATATGCACAACCTGATCCACGGCCATAGAGTATCAACCTGATACTCACCATACATCATCCTGATGTACACATGATCATCCTGATCATCATCACTGCAACATCCTGTTGCATGTCATCTGGAGCAACATCCTGAAGCTCGTCATCCATGATCATCCTGATCATATAATGCATCTACCTGATGCATACCAAGTATATACCTGATACATATCATCATACATTATCCACCTGATAATACAATGTATCCACCTGATACAAATACAAATACATGATACATATCACCATACATGATCCACCTGATCATACAATGTATCCACCTGATACATATACAGATACATGGTCCAAGCATCCAACATGATGCATATACATAAATACATACACATGATCCAACTAATCATATCTAACATCCAACATGACGCATACATACATATAAATGATCCAACTGATCATATCCAGCATCCAACATGATGCGTACATACATATAAATGATCCAACTGATCATATCCAGTAGAAACCAGAACATCATCCTGATGCTCATCATCCAGTGCTTACATCCATAGCCATGTGAAGGATCCTCCTTCCAACATGCTTGGAATGGCTTCAACAAATGTGTCCATCACTTCTTCCTCGAAGTGTCATCAATCCGAAGAACACCAAGCCTCTCTCTGAAGTACTCGAACTTCACCCTGGCTAGTGGCTTCGTCAGCACATATGCAATCTGCTCGTCCATCGCAACATACAGGAGCTTCACAACTCCTCTCTGCACCATATCCCTGATATAGTGATATTTGATCTCTATGTGTTTCGACCTGTCATGAAACACTCGGTTCTCAGATAGCTTCACACAACTCTGGTTATCACAGAAGATACCAGTAGCATCCAACGGGAGATCAAATAACTCAAACAGTAGCTTTCATAGCCATACTACCTCACAACTAGCTGAACAGGCTGCAACATACTCTACCTCAGTTGTACTCAATGCTACGCAGGACTGCTTCCTGCTAAAACAAGAGATCACACCTGATCCCATACTGAAGCAGCACCCAAATGTGCTCTTCCTATCTGCAACACTGCCAGCCCAATCTGAATCAACATAACCCTGTAGGTTAAACTTTTGATTTGCTTCATACTTGAGCCCATAATCCACTGTACCCTTTAGGTACCTTAGAACATGCTTTACAACAACCAGGTGAACACTCCTCGGATCCGTTAGGAATTGGCTCAATGTGTTCACAGCAAAGAAAATATCTGGTCTCGTGTTTGTCAGGTACATCAAGGACCCAATCATCTGATGATACATAGAGACATCAACCGGCTCAGATGAAGCATCACATAGAAGCTTCATATTCGATGCCATAGGTGTGGCCATGGCCTTGCAATCCATCATCCCGAATCTCTTCAGGATATCTACTGTGTACTTCCCTTGACCAAGGAAGATCCCACCTGCACTCTACGACACCTCCATACCTAGGAAATAATGCATCATTCCCAAATCTTTCATATCGAACTTGGCAGCAAGCTTCCTCTTCGCATCACACCAAGTTCTGGGAGCTTGCTACAAGCCATACAAGGATTTCTTCAATCTTCACACATGTGACTCCCTGTCAGGTCTTGGGACTGCATCCCAAACATCATCTTCATGATCAACGGATCATGGCATTCCATTTCTTCATCCCATATCCTGGGAACTTCAATATCTTCAATAGATATCTTTGTTGCTGGAACAAATGTTGTAGTCCTTTTGTAGGTGAAGATATACAGTCTTTCCTACAAAACAAGTTAAATTGCATGATTAGAAATATCTCATAATTTTCAGAAAAAATTCTTTACATATAAATAAATATGTCATGCAGTCATGCAGTTATCTTAGCCAATGCTTCAATACAACATTTATCCATGTTCCACAACTTTCTAGATGCCTTCCAGTCTCTACCAGAACATTGTTAAGAGTTTGCACTACTCCCAACATGTCAGCAAAGAGGTTTCATTCTAGATAAGTAGCACTGGAATGTTGTACAGTGCCATAGGCCACTTACCCATCACATGCATATTAGTAGTATACTGTTCATTAATGCAATCATTCTAATATGCACAATACATCTCCTAAGTCTAGGAACATAAGCATAATATTATTTAAACAAACAAAATAGACAAGAAATGATAATTGAAATACTTATCTTTGTTTGTTTGTTGGGTGGACTCCCTTTGAGTCTTTGCTTCCTGGCAGGAGCTGCTGAAGTAGCTTCTTCTACACCTTCCTGTTGTGGAATGTAGGAAGATGGTCAACTCCCTCTGAAAATATGCATCCTTGCAAGAGCTACTGGAGTGTGATCCCTCTTGATCTTTGCTTCCTGGATTACCTGTCCTAGAACTTATATTCATTCTTGCTGACATCAATCTTATTGAACCATGGAAAGTATATTCTGTAAGCCTTCTAGCTTTCACTGTAACCCACAAAGATACCCTTCTTTCCTGAAGGATCTAGTTTAGTCCTATTTTCCTTTGGGACATGAGTGTATACTGGACAACCAAATATTCTGAGATGGCTGACTTCAGGTTTCTTACCAGAAAAGACCTCTTCTGGTGTCTTGTTGTCCAATACCTTGTGGGGTGTTCTGTTCTGCACATATACAACTGTTCTAGATGCTTCTGCCCATAGATGCATAGGTAGATCCTGGTCATGCAGCATTGCCCTTGCTGCTTCCATGATAGTTCTGTTCTTCCTTTCTGCAACTCCATTTTGTTGAGGACTATAAGGAGCAGTCAACTCCCTCTTAATCCCTGAATCACTACAAAGCTTCTTGAAGTCATCTGAGGTGAATTCTCCACCATTGTTGGATCTGAATGTTTTGATCTTCTTGTCAGTTTGATTCTCTATCAAGGTTTTGAACTCCTTGAACTTATCAAACACCTCATCTTTGTTCTTCAAGAAGTATACCCAAGTCTTCCTGGATAAGTCATCAATAAATGAGACATACTAAACATACCCACTAAGAGAACTGGATGACATAGGAACACATACATCTAAGTGGATGATTTCCAGGATATATTTGGCTTTGCTTTCACTGCTTGGGAAAGCCTTCTTAATGTTCTTACCTTTTGCACATCCTTTGCAAACACCTTCATGTTTGGTCTTGATTTCAGGAAGACCTTCTACAGCCTTGCTTGCAATTGGAAGTGCCCTATAGTGCATATGAGCAAGTCTTCTATGCCAAAGTTCACTTGGCTCCATGGATTCATGTACCATGGCATGTTCAGGTTGTCCCTTCAATTTATACAATCCCCCCTCTTGCTCTCTAATCACTACTGCATCATCTATGGTCTTTCCCTTTGGCCACATTAGGACTTGTCCATCCACAAATGCAACCCTCATACCTTTTGCATCCAATGCAGATATGGAGAGTAAGTTCTTCTTGAGCCCAGGTACATAAAGGACTTCTTTCATCTTCAAATATTTTCCAGAATCTAGGTTGTAGGAGGCTTCACCACTTCCTTTGATTGGGTATTGATAATCATCCCCAAGTTTCACTTTATGGGGTGATTCATGTTCATATAGATTCACAAAAGATTCCTTAAACCCAGTCATGTGTTTGGAAGCCCCACTATCAATCAACCAATCATTACAACCATGGGAGATAGTACCTGTGAGAGCAGAGATTAGAACATACTCTTCTTCACTTGATGAGTCATCATCACTTTCTGCCCTAGCCTTCTTATTTGGAGGTTCATCATCTTCGGCAGCATGAGCATGGAACTTTCTTTTGCTGCCCTTCTTCTTCTTGTTGAAGTTGTTGTTATTATCCCTTTTGTTCTTGGGACAATCTGAAGCAAAGTGACCCTTCTCATTGCATGTGAAGCATCTTAGATCCTTCTTATTCTTTTGATAGGATCTTTTGTAGCGAGAGTGCTCCTTCTTGGGCTTGCTTCTTTTGGTGTGAGTTGCGAGAGCTTGATCTTCACCTCCCATCTTTTACTCATGAACTACAAGTCTAGCTTATTCTTGAGAGCATTCCTCCCATAGTTTACTGAAAGAGATCAATTTATTTCTTGCACAGATTCCTTGAATAAAGGAATCCCATGACCTAGGTAGGCCATTCAGGGTGGTCATAACAACTTCACAATTGTCCACTACTTCATCCACAGCTTCAGGTTGCTCCTTGATCTGAGAGATCTTGGAGAAGTAATATTGAATGGTTTCTCCATTCAACATCTTGACCCCTTTCAATTGATTCCACAGAGTCATCTTCCGATTTATGTTCTTCCCTTCAAATAGCTTGGTCAAAGAGTCAAACATCTCCTTGGGTGTCTTTAGAGAAGACACATGGGGTATGAAATGGTCTTTGATAGAATCAACAATGATTCTCTTGGCCCTGACCAAGTTCTTCTTATGCAATACTTTGGCCTCGTCATCCTCTGGGACAGGGATGTCTTCTTTTATATATGAGTCCAACTCATTCTCTTCGAGGATTAACCCAATCCTATACTTCCAAGCTCGGAATTTATTAGCCCCTTGAAGCTTATCCTCAAGCTTGGTGTGGTGAGACATCTTAAAGAGTACTTCAAATGGAAATAGAAAAGATTTAGGTCTTACCACTTGAAATGCTAAAAACTGGATCTGGTCCCGGATTAGGGTTTGTCGGAAAAAAACCCTAAAAATTCAAAATGTGAATTTCATTTTTCTGAAAGGATAGAAAGATGCGCTTTGATGAGCTGATCAGCCCGGTGCATTCAGAATTTGAGATCAACAAAGTTTTACCCTTCAGATTTGCCTTTTTTTCCTCCCGGGTTCACTAGGGAGAGCCCTGAATTAGGATTTGAGTTTCCCAGAGATATACCCAGCCAAAAATCTCGATCCAAAGCTCTAAACTTCGATTTTTGCAAGGATCTTCCAGCTATGTCTTCAGATTTCAGAAATTCCTATTTTTGTGGAAACCCTAATTTTTAGGGCCAAATCTAAAAATGCTCAGAATTAAATTCTGATTGGACAGATAGATGTGCCTTGATGAGTAGAGTCAATCTACTATACTGCGTTTCCAAAATCTATGGAGATAAACCCAATAAACAAGAAACTCAAGTTTTCGTCACTGCAAAATGTCTTCTTCTCAGGTTAGCTTTGATACCATGTTAAATTTTGAGCATTAATTCACAATACTCTAGGATCTTCACTGAGAGAATAACATATACAATATATCAATGCATAACAATCACAATAAGCATCACAAGAATCAAAAGCATGAGAGACAAGAGACATAGAGTTTCCATGGGGAAAACCCTAAGGTGAAAAACCCCACAACTTCCTCAGAGATAGAGAGAGCAATGGCTCAACCAAAGTAAAACCAAAATACACTGAGATAGTCTCCTAGTAGAAGATGATCCTCCTCCTCACTAGTGTGCCACTTTCTGAGTGAGAGAGATATGACTTTCCGAATGATCTAAATAGAGATCACCTGATCTCTATTTATACTAACCTGTTTTCCCAGTGACCTTATGGGGCCGACTTGTCTAGCTAGGTACATCCACATTATAATATATATATTTCAGGGCCGACCCCACACATGGTGGTCTAATAACCCATCGGCAAGTACACACACTTGCGACACTTGTCAATCCTCATGACGACACTTCCTTATAGTGGAATAACACATCTCTAATAAGGGTACACTAAATATATATGAAATACATTCCGAAGTTACATATACAACAACACAGGATTGCTCCCTGACAATACCACCGACTTCATCAAGGAGAATTAATTCATAGCATCATGTGCAATAGGCCTGAGGGTCAAACATACTATGCAAAATCTTGTTTGGATGGAACATGCTCCAACTGTGCTGTAATGGAATTATTGAGCCAATGTATGCATGAGAGTGGAGACAATGAATTTGGGAATATGGTTATAGACATGAAAAGTTTCAAATATATTAGCTATGAAATAGTCCCAGGGAAAGAAAGCAAAAAAATACAATTGGTGACATCTTAGGTATGCATTTATATCTATAAATTTATGTTTGAACGGTTACATTTCAATCCTTACTTACAAAAAAAACTGATATTGAGATCATTTTGTGTCACTAGGTACAAGTTAGTGACTTCGTCAAGGAGTTTATTGAAAAGACACGTCAATATGTTCAGCATGTCCACTTGGCACGATGGCAAGATGAGAAGCTTAGAATATGCAGAGATACATTTCCCCATGGTACTATACTTTCAGTTGTTGATTTTTTCGAGAACTACACTCTGCAACCTCAAAATGAGATCCAAAGTCAGTATTATCACTATGAGTAGGTTTCCGTGATGGTCCATATCACATATAGGCATGGCCCAAATAGCAGTGAAGAGAAAAGAGAAATTATGAAGGAATATTATTTCTACATAAGTGATGATAGGTGCCATGAATTCCACTATGTATGTCATTGCTTCATCATGTTCTATGATCACTTGAAGGGAAGGAACATATAGATGGATTGACACTGGATTTGGTCTGATGGATGTCCTAGTCAGTTAAAAAATGCACACATATTTCAATGGTTGTGTTCATTGCATAAAAAATACAAAGTGCCACATATGTGGAACTATTTTGAGACTGGGCATGGTAAAGGAGAGCATGATGGAGCTAGAGCATGTGTCAAAATAGCCCTACGAAGAGAGGAATTTAAATTATCTACAGAATCTACTATTCGAAATGCTCAATCTATAGTCAGGTGGTGCACATCAGTAATGGGAGAGGAATCAACTATGCGAGTAGAATCCACAAGAAAGAGACACGTGGAGAGATTTTTTTGGGAGGTTGTAGACATAGATCGTTCACATGCATGGGAATGCAATACTGTGCATGGGACTCATTGCTTTCATTCGGTTCGAAGCTCTGACAACCCAGTATTTGAAATTTGGACTAGAAAACTTGCTTGTTTTTTCCCTCCTTATTGTGATGGTGACTGGTATGGGTGTGAATCATTGGATTGGGTTGATGGATGGGATCGCATATCACTTCCACTTGATCAGCGTGCAATTGTTGAGTTAAATCCATTGGAATAAGACCAATAATTTATTTCTATATATTTTGATCATGTCTCAGACCTTGTACAACCTGGTATGATGCATTTCCTTAACATTTTTTGTTTATTTACGTATTCTTCAAATGCACATTAATGGCGCTGTATCACATGAAAAATATTTTGATCATATACCTACAATCATATTATGCAGGGAACATATACGCAGTGGCTGCCTCAAAATATAGTGAATGGGGTAGTGATTACTGGTTGGCACACTGTATAGAGGGAAAGAAAACCCTCAATATGTTCATGATTGACGATGAAAACAAGCACTTCCCAATCGGGTCTATGGTTGTTAAAGGTGAATACTTGACACAGGACAACAATGTAAGAAAGAAGGGTGGATATGTTTACAAGGATTACAAACCAGGTGCAAGTGTGTATCACTTTACCAACTTAATCATTGGTACAAACCTCCAGGTACGAACAATGCCTACCAAAATTCATCGAAGTTACTCTACTTCTTACTGGATACAAAGCATGAGAGACTAATGGAGGCCATCATTATAGGAGATGATCCAGAGGGCTTGGTTGAATGATAATAGGTGGGATTTAGCATGATGAGGTATGTTACATACTTTTAATACTATACTATTTATACTATTTGTAATTGAATATTGATATATGCTCAATTTTCTCATGTATGTTTTTTATGAATATGTCAATTTTGTGTTCTTGATATGCCAAATTTACGTTTATGTTGTTTATAAATATGCCAAAAGTTCTATTGTATGTAAAGTTTATGAATATGCCAGTAAAAGAAACTTGGTTTTTCCTCCATAGCTTGTTTGCCTCACAACTCCACACAATATGTTTCGATAGAGTTAATGCTCAGTCCTTCAAGTTGCATACTTAGAAAGGGTATGCGTTTCATTTGCCTCTCAATTTGTTTGGTTGAATACACATGCGTTTTGTAATGGGATCATTACATAGCTAATCTGGATTGTTTATGTGGATGGAGACACCCATCAACCATTGATGCCTAGAGCTCTACAAATAAGTTAAAGAAAAAAAATGAAAAACTCCCAACATTGGGGACAAATAGCCAAAACCAACAATGCAACTAGAACACAATGACCAAGGGAACTTCAAAATGAAACACCACTCCACAAAAGAAGTTGCTTTAGACCTAACTCATTTGGTATGAAAGAAGCTTATTTAGAGACCTAGAGACCTACCTACCACTTCTCTCATTCAGTATGAGAGAAGTTGCTTTAGACCTACCTCACTCATGTCAATGCTTGAGTTTTTGGATGCCAACCTCCCACCCCACATGTACTCTTCAACATTTTTTGTTCTCTTTGTTTTGTGCCCACCCAAACTTTTTTCATGCTTTGGGTACCTTGAGGTATATCCCCAACCCAAAAAACTCTTATATTATGTTGATTATGTTGGTTATTGGTTTCACCCAACAAAATTATATTTAAGAATACACATATTCATACATTTGGTTCCCCATGCTCAATGCTCACTATATTTAACAATACACTTATCTTAAATTTAATTCATGTCTTGTAAAATATTTCATAATGAAATAGCTATTTGAGAGCACCACCTTAGACCAAGCCATACCATTAATATAAAAGGTACATTATAGAAATGACCTAATTCAATTTCCTTCTATAACTCTAACCCTAACCCTCACCCAAAACCTAGCACTAAACCCTGTGTACCCTTTAGGTACTTCCTCCAATATGTCATAATCTCCCTACAAGTAACACTACCTCTTCACCCTCTCCACAATGGTGCCACTATCATGAAACTCAAAAGCTTGATAAATTTACTAAGCAAAACCCTTCATCATCATTGTCATATATAGGTTCATCATCAACATCTCCATCATCATCATCATCTTCTTCTTCTTCATCATCATCATCTTCATCACCATCACCACCATCATTAACATTTTCATCATCATCACCATCATCATGATCATCAACATCTTCATCATCATTGTCATCTCTAGGTTCCTCATCCATATCTCCATCATCATCATCTTCTTCACCATCACCATCACCATCACCATCACCATCACCATCATCATCAACATCTTCATCATCATTTTCATCTCTAGGTTCCTCATCAACATCTCCATCATCTTCATCACCTTCACCATCACCATCAATGTATTCATCATCATCACCATCACTATCAACATCTTCATCATCATTGTCATCTCAAGGTTCCTCATCAACATATCCATCATCATCATCTTCATCATCATCATCATCATCATCATCATCTTCATCACCATCACCATCATCATCAATGTCTTCATCATCATCACCATCTTCATCATCATCACCATAAGTGCCCGATCGATGATTTTGCAAATTTGACCCCAATGTGAAAAAATTGCACTCCCTTACTGAGCAAAACCCTAGTTTCCAAAAAGGACCTACAAGATGACACCTGGGCCATGGGGCCGAAGGAGAGGGGCACCCCTAGCACTATCCCAATGTCCTGAATCCAACAGATTCAACGGTTTGTCGATCCGAGCCACGGTCATCATTCTATGGCTTGTTCCATCTCGCATCCAAAAGGCCTTCGAGGACACCTACTGGATACCTATCGGGGGCATAGAATTCCAACCATGCAATAAAACTGGGTTCCGAGGAGTCCTGCAAGTGTGTCTAGGAATTTTCTATCTGGGACCGCTAGCCATAAGTGCTTGGTGGATGATTTTGCAAAGTTGACCCCCGTGTGAAAAAATTGCACACTCCCTTATTGAGAAAAACCCTAGTTTAAAAAATGGACCTACAAGATGACACATGGGCCATGGGATTGGAGGAAAGGGTCACCCCTAGCACTATCCCAATGTCCTGAATCCAACGGAGTTGACGGTTTTTCTATCAAGCCACGGTCATCATTCTATGGCTCGTTCCATCTCGCATCCAAAAGGCCTTCAGGGACACCTACTAGATACCTACCGGGGGCATAGAATTCCAACCGTGCAACAGAACCGGGTTCCGGGGAGTCCTTCAATTGTGTCTAGGAAGGTTCCAGCTGGGAACACTAGCCATAAGTCCCCAGTGGATGATTTTTTAAATTTGAGCCCCGTGAGAAAAAATTGCACACTCCCCTACTGATCAAAACCCTATTTTCGAAAATGGACCTACAAGATGACACTTGGGCCATGGGACCAGAGGAGAGGAGCACCCCTAGTACTATCTCGATGTCTTGAATCCAACGGATCTGACGGTCTGTTGATACGAGCTATGGTCTTCATTCTATGCTCGTTCCGTCTCGCATCCAAAAGGCCTTCAGGGACACCTGTTGGATACCTACCGGGGGCATAGAATGACGACCGTGCATCAAAAATGGCTTCCAGGGAGTCCTGCAAGTGTGCCTAGGAAGGTTTCAGATGGGAACACTAGCCATAAGTGCCCGGTGGATGATTTTACAAAGTTGACCCCCATGTGCAAAAATTGCACACTCCTTTATTGAGCAAAACCCTAGTTTCGAAAATGGACCTACAAGATGACACCTGGGCCATGGGAAACTTTTAAAAGGAGAAAATAAAAACAATATGTAATGAATGAGACTTGCCTTGAACTTTTGGGATGAACACACAAACAAGGTGGGTAATGGAAAGATCCCATCTACCTAAGAAAAGCCTCCATTCTAACCTACCATGAACTCCTCCATTCTAGCCTACACCCTCCATAGTTGGAATAATAGTAAAAACTACATAACTCATATGATCTTTTAAGAGTAATATACATGTTTTGCAATAAATCCACATCTACTATCCCAAACAATGAACCAAAAAATGAAAAATACCAAAGTTATTAAATACAACCATGAATGTCTTAAAATAAAATAAAAGTATTAAAAGTAATTATAAGTTATTTGACATCATTTAGTGAAAGTAACTGTAATTTCATTGATATCAGTGATAATGTACATGTTCCACTTTTTGCTCTTCCCAATTAAGTTGAAATTACAGATTTTTTTTAACATAAAATAGTAAAATATAAGGCGATTCTAAATGTCAACTCAACCTGATATTTAAAAGACACAAAATTTATTAAAAACAAGGCCAAAGTACAAACTATAAATGGACAATGTACAAGACGCTCACAAGGATTTGGCAAGCATTTGATTCCAAGACGAGCTAATCCATTCATTTCCGAAGCGTTTGAGGCCAAAAAGGATCTGGTAAGCATTCGTTTTTCAAAAGTGGTTCAGAGGCTCTTGCATCTTGGAAGTGACCAAGAGTATATTGCAGTGTGATAAGTGTGCATTTTATGTTTCAGCGGATTCAAATATGACTCAGAGTCTCTTCCTTTGTGCGTCATTTATTGAGGTTTTTCGTTTTACATTGCATTTCTATTGGCTACGTACTTCAACAGAGTGGTTCCAAATAGATGCATGGATGTGGAAGCTGTGTTTGCCATCATTGTCTCAAGTATGAGAAGACATGGCCATATCAGGCTCTTTAGGAATTGAAACATAGTATGATGCAATCCTGAGGTATGGAATTCAATTAAAATTTTATCCCCGTTTTGCTTTCTTAATGTGAAAAGTTCCCCCCATTAAGAGTATTCTCAAGCAAAAATATCCTTTCCAAGCCTATCCTAGTTTTATTATGTGGTTTGTAGTTCATGAAACCCTAGTTGGTTTGTAATTTGTAAGTGTATCTTAGGCATATGGTTGTTGGCTTATAATTTAGTACAAGAATAATATAGCCCGTGATCTCTAGAAACATAATGTATTCTTAATGCTGCAACAAGTTCAAATGTAGCATATGTAGAGTTTGATATACAACGAACGATTAAGTCACTTGAAGTAGACCCATGTGTAGTTGTTGAAACAACCAATGCAATAGTTGCATTAAAGGAAACTGAGCAAAACTCTAGTTTACGAAATGAATGCACAAAGAAGTTATTGGGCCATGAGAACATGAGGGAGAGGGCCCCCTAGAGATAGTCGCACGCCAGGATACAAATGGAGTCGATGGTTTGTCGATCCGACCTCTGGTTTCCAAGTTATGTTGAGTTGCAAGTCGCATGAAAATGTCGTTCAGAGACACTTGGTGACTTTCGGTCTGGGAGTGAAAAAACAAACAAAGAAGGAAGATTGCGTACCATTGGCTCCTGCAAGTGTGTATGGGCAATGCCGAAGTGGTAAAACGGACAACACTGGCTCGGTGGAGGGTTTTGCAAAGTAGATCCACCAATGCGAAAGTTGCATTGAAGGAAACTAAGAAAAACCCTAGTTTACGAAATGAATGCACAATGAAGTCACTGGGCCATGAGAACACGAGGGAGAGCGCCCCCTAGAGGTAATCGCATGCCAGGATACCAACAAAGTCAAAGGTTCGTCGATCTGACCTCCTATTTCTGAGTTATGTCGAGTTGTAAGTCGCATGAAAATGTCGTTTAGGGACACTTGGTGACTTTCGGTCGGGGAGTGAAAAAGAAAAAAGAGCAGCAAGATTCCATGTCATTCGCTCCTACAAGTGTGTATGGGCAATGCCGACATGGGAACACTACCAACACTGGCTCAGTGGAGGGTTTTGCAGAGTTGACCCACCAATGGGAGAGTTGCATTGAAGGAAACTAAGAAAAAACCTAGTTTACAAAATGAATGCACAATGAAGTCACTGGGCCATGATAACATGAGGGAGAGGCCCCCCTAGAGGTAATCACATGCCATGAGACCAACGGATTCGACGTTTCGTCGATCCAACCTATGGTTTTCGAGTTATGTCGAGTTGCAAGTCTCATGAAAATGTCGTTCAGGGACACTTGGTGACTTTCAGTCCAGGAGTGAAAAAGCAAACGGAGCAACAAGATTGCGTGTTGTTGGCTCCTACAAGTGTGTATGGGAAATGCCGATGTGGGAACACTGCCAACATTGGCTCGGTGGAGGTTTTTCCAAAGTTGACCCACCAATGCGAGAGTTGCATTGAAGGAAACTGAGCAAAACCCTAGTTTCTGAAATGAATGCACAATGAAGTCACTGGGCCATGAATACATGAGGGAGAGGCCCCCTAGAGGTAATTTCACTCCAGGATACCAACGGAGTAGACGGTTTGTCGATCTGACCTCCGGTTTTCGAGCTATGTGGAGTTGCAAGTCGCATGAAAATGTCGTTCAAGGACACTTGGTGACTTTCAGTCCAGGACACATGGTGACTTTTCGTCCTCCTAGGGTTTCTATTTTTTAAGGCTTGTATAATTTACTTCTTGACAGCTCACCTCTTATACCATGTTAAATTTTTTATACTTGATCTAGATAAATGCTTTATACCAATTATAACCATTAGTTCAATGCATAAATTTAACCATAAAACATTTACATAAAGAATTTAACATGTAGGATCTAGTTAAGAACAACAATGCATAAGAGACACAACATTTTATCCCGGGAAACCCTCATGGGGAAGAAAACCTAGCAACCTTTCTTAGAATAATTATGTTTAGAAAACAAGTACAATGAAACCATGAACAAACCCTAACCCTCAAGGGTTTTACCACATGAAAAAACCTTAATGACACATGACAACAAGAGTACTTATCTCCATGAAGATGACCTCCAAGCCATAAGGATATCCAAGCATATCCTTCCCAACCAACAATAGAAGGAACTTTATTTCTCGAATCCTGAGGTAACGTTTGTTCCTTTCACCAATGTTGCTTTGAGCACTAGTATTTAGTTACTCATATGTAGTGTTGAATCTAATTGTACAATCAAATATTGGGCGTTGATGAAATGTGTAGCATGTATTTCACTTAGTTTTATTAAATTACACTTGAACATTGACTTAACTTGTAATTTAATCATCCAAACTCACAAATATTAATTAGACCTATCCAGTTAGTGTGCATGAGTGAGTTCATTGAAACCTTGAAATACATTGTATTGCAGTTAGTTTTATTAAATTACATGAGCAAGAACTCTGACTTAACCTGTAATGATCATCCAAAATCACAATTTTTAATTAGATATCCAATTAGTGTGCATGTAGTGAGTTCGTTGAAACCTTTAAATATAATATTTTGTTCTTTTGACATAGTGCATTCATGAGTAATAGATAGTCCACACAAATCAACACAATAGATTGACACAAGAACATGTGGAAACCGAAGAACAAATACAAAGTGGAATGTATCATTCATTTATAAGTGAAATGTCAATGTACATGTCTCCAAATGTACATGTATCCAAAAGTACATATATATCCAAAAGTATCCAAAAGTACATGTATCCAATGAATTCAATGTACATGTCTCCAAAAGTACATGCACAATGAAGTCAATGTACATTTCTCCAAAAGTACATGTATCCAAAAGTACATATATATCCAAAAGTATCCAAAAGTACATGTATCCAAAACTATCCAAGCCATGTGTACATGTATCCAAATGTACATATATCCCATAAGACACATCAAAACTCAACCTTCCTCTTGTTCTTTCCCGACGTTGATCCTCTAGGCACATCTCTAGGATCAGTGTGCATCTCTGGATCATGAAAATTAAATATCAATTGTTAAATTCAACTAATTATGTACTAATACATTAGCTCAACAATTAACTCAACAATGATCAACATGTGCATGGAAATTGCATGAAACACTGGAGTCTTGCTAGGAGTAGGCCGACTCACATACACATGACCCTTGTTCACGAATGGCCTAGGAGGAGATACAAATCTAGGCAATGGTCCAGATGTTTTGGTTGGTGCCTACAATCGGCAAGTGTTCATGTAGTTAGACATGCATGCTTCAAGGAACAGACATGTATTTAAAAAATGACATTTTTAATTGTAAACCTGGAGCCCAGATGTTTCCTCGGACGATACGACCATGGATTCTACATCCATATTAGCTTTCCCCAATGAAGGATCTGCCATCTGTAAGTTTAATAATTGTAAATATTAGACCATAGATAGCATTAGTGAACTAACATGTAAAGTATGTGGAAATTAACAAATTAACAAGTATTAAAAGACTAAAATTCTAAAATGTTTACCTCAGTGTAAGATATGGAAATGGGTGCTATATAAGACAGGCCTGCCAACTAGGTAGCATCATGAATCCCTCCACCAACAATGAGATCAGTGGATGGAATGTCATGCCCCAGTGTAGAGTCTGGAACATCTGACTCTGGGGCGTCGCTGCTGGCATAAAGCATCAACTGCAAGTTCACAAAATTAATATATTAGCTCAAACTATATATATGTGTACAAAGAGAAAAATAAATGAAGAATTTATTACAATTAACCATCTACATCCCTCACTCAAAAACCCACTAAAGAAAACATCTGAGGCAAGACCATAGCAGGGACGACCACACAATGTGCACTCGTGAGGCTCAATACTAGGATCGGGCTGTGCCGATGGTCCTACACTAGTGGATGGTCCTGGACTAGACGATGGTCCTCCATGGTGACGACCTGGTGTATTTACCACACTAGGGACATATGTCCCTTCCTCACCCATATGCTAAACCATAGTGCCATGGCGAACAACCACCTGTGCCAAACTCAAAAACACATCACGTGCTTGTGGAATAACACGGTGTGCAGGTGGGACATCTGGCCCAGGTAATTGCCTTCGAGGTGCAGGGATAGGGTGATCAAGGTCTCAGATCCTTGCATTGGGTTGGTTTTAGGGCATCCCCCCACTGATCCCCTGAAACTGCAAGATATCAAAATAGTTTACTTGTTTGTGTAACACAAACTCTGCATACATATTTCAGGGGAATTTCCATGTTGTTATGTGGTGGCATATCAAAAGACATATACCATCTATCCATCCATTTATCAACAAATGGTTGAAATGTGCACCACTCAATAGATATGTGAGGCCTGTTTGCATTTGGGATTTCCCCCAACCGAGAGTCCCTAAACAATGCAAATATGATCTCTTTGGATATTTTAAACTTTTTTATTGCAGTGTAGTCTAGCCCATCAGCATATTCTTTTCTTTTTCTTTCTCTATATGATGTAATATCATATAGTACATTCTTTGACTCTGAAATAGTATCAACAATTGCATCTAGAGTTTATGCAAGTGGGCGGTGAACCCTGTCACCACCACTAAAAGATGCACTAATGCCCCTCAAATGGGAAAGCTCAATCAGTATCTGGGCATTTGTGTCCATAGCCGCAACTGCAATAAAAACATCAATACGAAAATCATTAGAAACATATACATGGTATATAATGATGCCTCTTCAAAATTGAAAATGCATTAAATCAAACTCAAGTAAGCAATTTAATGGCATTCACTTACATACATTTAAAACTTAAAATTAAACATTGAACAATTAAAAAGTAAGTTTCGTTCGACTTCTTTCTAGAAGTTAAGGCACTTCTTAACACTCATTGGTAAGTTTTCCATGCAAACTTGGGTTTAAACTTCTTAGAATTTAGGAGTGTTATTTTGACATGTTTTGGCCTTTACGTCTCTTGCAGAAAACAATATTTCCATCAACTTCATAAGCTAACATTAAATTTATGGATTTCAACATATTACGCCTTGTGGTTGGAGGGGAGGACAAAGTGGCATGGAATGAAATGGATATGTATGAGTTTGTCTTGCCAATATTATTACATATATTTGAGATGACTATCAATGATTAAGATGTTGAATAATCAACTAGAGATTGTGACTAGAATCACAATAACAACAATGTCAACTTAATAAGATATCAAAAGTGGAATATGACATTGTTATCTTAGAATTATCAGATATATTTATTAATGATCCAAGTCTTATGATACTGTGATTGATATGACAAGATGGGTGATTAAGAGGATGAAGATTAAGTTGAGATAGAACAACTAAATTTAAATGTCACAGTCCTAGGACTGTGACTACATTCAGTTAATGAAAAAGTAAGAATAGGATATGGCTTGTTAGGCTTAGAAAGATGGTTAAGGTAACATGCTCGAGGGCATGTCAGGTGCTAAAACTCAGACCCATGTCTTAAACACAGTCTTTAAGAGGGATGGAATTTTAGGATAGATGTAGGGTTAGGACAACATCCAAGGGAAGAAGGGCCGAGATAGGTAAGAATTTTAGAAGGGTTTTAGGATAGGTTTCTAGGAGTAGTTATTAAGTGAGGGCCGCAGGTCTTTCTGAGTGTAGATTAGGATTGTTGGATATGTAAACGATAGGTGCGAGGGACTATTAGGATATGTGAGGCAAGAAAAGGGGTGATACAGGGCTGCCACCAATCCTCTAAATATCATTGACTCGATCATGGTTGGGAACACTCTCACGACACACTCTAGGTAGTTCATGGGTGTTCACCATTTCCATTGTTCTATAAACATGGAAACCAACCAAAAGTGACATGGGAAAATGGGGAAATTGTGGACGGGAATACAATTGGTTGTAGATGAGATTAGAAGCTCGACATTGTTAACACCTAAAAAGAGTTCACTACCTCATTACCACATTATATGGCTCATTTGTCCATTTTCCTACCATATTTCCATTAAAAATCCCAAAAAATCCCATTAGAAAGCCTCCAAAAGGCCATAAAACCCTCAAAATAGCCTAAAAAAGGCTAAAAAACCCCCTTTTCCTCCAAAAATAGCAAAAATCCCCTAAAAAGGGAATAAAAATATAAAATAATGAGGAAAAGGAGGAAAAAACCCTATACAGCTGCACAAAACTATGTGTTTCCTAAAACCATGGGTCAGCACTCCACCACCAAAAAACTATAAATAGGTGATGGAGATCCCTTATTCCATATCCACAATCACAAGCACCCTTACTCTGCCAAAATCTCTCTCGAAACCCTAGTTCACCTTTGAACTATTTTCACCTTGAGAGCCACCTTTGGCCCATCCCCAACATTGGAGAAGGAGAAAGGAGCATTCTGAAGCTTGGAGCATCCTCTTGGACACTGCAAAGGGCTTCATCAACCTTGACACTCAAGGTAACATTAATATAAAACCATTTTTTACATCTTTTGTTTATGTCTCATGCAATGCTTAAAGTAGTTTGTTAATTGTTGTTTTAGCTTAATCATTTAATCATTATTGAACTGCTACTAAGGAGTCCATTCTCCTTAGTAGGTGCTCATTGGCACAAGCTAGGGGTAAAACCCTAGCTACAGTTTTGGCGACTCCCCTAGTTTTCGAATTTCTGGTTTCCGTTTTTAAATTTTTTCCTTTCGGTTGTCCCTTTCGGCCGCCGCATACCGCGTCTTTTTCCCTCTACAGTCGCGTCCCGGCCGCGCCTTTCAGGCCTTTACCCGCGATCCGACCGTGGCTCTCAGACTGCTTCCGACGCTCTGCCGACGGATTCAAGTCTGTTACCTGCGATCCGACCGTGGCTAATCAGCCTGTTTGCCGCGATCTGACTGCGCCTGTCGGCCTTTTTCACGCGTCCCGACTGCGGCTTTCTGCCTCTTTCGGGCGTCCCGACTGCGCTTGTTAGCCTTTTTGCCGCGACCCGACTGTGTCTTTTTCATTTTTTTCCTGCGTCCCGACTGCCACTGTTGGCTCGATAGCCGCGACCCGACTGTGTCTTTTCCCCTATTTCCTGCGTCCCGACTGCTTCTGGTGGCCCGATAGTCGCGACCTGACCGCCGCTGTTTCCCTCAAACCCGCGGTCGGCCTGTACTGATCCGCCACAGACCCGCGGTCTGATTTCTGCTCTTTTCCTGTTTTGAGCCCAGCCCCTCTTGCTGCAATATTTTCTGCATTTGAACAGCCCTCTGTCCCACCTGCAGCCTACTTCGTTATAGCCTTTCTGCAACATAATTTCTGTTCCTTTTACAGAATCTTTTTAAAATTTCAGTATTTTTATTTCAGAAAATTTTGCAAGTTAAAAGAATCAATTCCAGCATTATTGATAGATTAGAAGTTGCCCTCCCTTGTGGCACTTCTGTTTTTGGGTTCAACACCTCACGAGCACACACTCTGTCACATAAAATCAAGTGAGCCTTAAAAAGTACCTAACTAAACCAACATTCTAACCCCACTTGGGGAACACAAAAGAATCATTGTAGTTAGGTAGGATCATGGGGATAGGCTTCCAATAACACCCCTTGGTTATTTCACTTGAGACATAGTTGTTGTCCAAATAGGGAACCAAAATCCCCTAGTACTTTTTGGCACGGTCACGACCAGTTTATCAGAGGGCCTCTCCCTTAGGAGGGTTGAAGTCGGGAGACTGGTTCCGGAGGCCTGAGTGGAATACCGCACTCCATTCAGTAACCGAAGGGCTACCTTTCGCGGTTCACGGGATATCCCTGTATAGGGGTATTGCGGTCAACGAACTAAACGGCAGATTCACCTTTCTGGACGTGTCATGAACGGGGTATCTTAGTTGCCATTCTTCTAGGATTGACTACCCGGTATCCCTCCCGGTAGGGGGATATCATAGCCACTTGGCTTTCCTACTCATATTGTCTGACTTGGATTTCATCACCTTGCAGAGGATATGTTTAGTTGAGTCATAATACTTTTAGTTAGGTGCTTGCATGCTCCTTTACCTCCCTTTGGTCTAGTGAGTCCACCATTTTTCTTTTCTAGGAAACCTGCTGCTTGTTGGTATTCTGACCATCTTTGTTGTTACTCCACCCATTGTAGCACAGCTGTTGCAGTGGGTGTTTTGAGTTGGTTGTTGGCCTGAGTGCCTTGTTTTTTAGCTCTCCTTCTGCACACTCGGTTACATTAGGATTTTTGAGCTGTTTTTATACTCACCTCAACCCACAGAGATTTGACACCATCCGTCACCATTGAGTCCCCGAGACATTCTCGGCGCCTCAGGGGCGAGCCCCCACAGCACGGTTCTCTTGACACCACTCGTCATAGATTCCGATCATTATCCGTTGATACCACTCATCACAGATCTAGAGCCTTGTCACTTGACTCCTCTCGTCAGCGACGTAGGTCTCCGTCACCAGATAGTGACGCCCCTTACTTCACCTCTGATTCTGACGAAGAGTCTGAGAACCCTATCTATACTGCCCCTACTAGCCCCATGGCTGGCACGACTTCCACTCCATTTGTCATAGGGACCATTGGTGGCACATCCACCACTACACCAGTTACTACACCTGTTTTGGGTATACCCTCCATGGGACCCCCATCTACCATTCCCCTCACGGTACCTATTCCCACAGCGGGAATCCCTATCCCCACTACATCATTGGCTCACATTACCTATGGTGGTGCTGGACCATCCTCCACTACCTCAGTTCCCCCACTTGGGGGCACCACCTCACATCTTGTCCCTCCACTTGGGGGCACTGGCCCCAACTTGGTCCACAGCACTACTGTGTCACAGCCTTCTTCCAGTTTGCCGTTCATGGCTAGCCTCAACCTACCTGACCTGGCCAGATTAACCAACGATCCTATTCGACACGACCCTATGTGGCCTCATATGCCTACCAAACTACCCTCTGACATCCCTAAGTTCGAGGGTAAGGCCGGTGAGGACCCACAAAACCATATCATGTCTTTCCACCTATGGTGTTCCTCTAACTCCATCGTGGATGACTCTGTTCGCCTCCGTCTCTTACAGCGCACCTTTACTGGCTCTGCAGCC
Source organism: Larix kaempferi (assembly GCA_027924585.1). Classification (NCBI taxonomy): domain Eukaryota; kingdom Viridiplantae; phylum Streptophyta; class Pinopsida; order Pinales; family Pinaceae; genus Larix; species Larix kaempferi. The sequence continues at coordinate 428,397 of BSBM01000915.1, read as the reverse complement.
AAGTGGTATATTGAGCAGCCTCATGGGACCCACGCCACCTTTTCTTCCCTGGCCTCGACCTTCCTGCAGTTCTTCCAGTTGCCAGTCCGCTATGACGCGGGCATTGAAATCCGTCTATCTTGTAGACAAAACACGGCTACCCATATCACGGACCACATCCATGAGTGGCGTAGACGCCGTAGCTTATGCAAGATCAAACTAGACGACCGTATCTTCCTCGATTGGTTCCTCAAGTCACTGCTTCCTGTTATCGCTAAGGATGTAGCTTCAGAAAGACCCCAGTCTGAAGAAGAGGCCATCCTTCAGGCACAGCAGTTCGACCTCATTTACGCCCAGTCGGGTTACCTTTATACCATTATACCTGACGCCCCCCGCGGCGAGTCCTCCCATCATGATGCGCCGGGGGCATCCCACGCTGCTGATGGTATCATTGGCCGTGTTTCTTCGCATCCCCAACCATTTTCTATAGCACGACCTACCCCTGGCCCCGACCTGTCGAGGGCTACCTCCCAGTCTGGAGCAACCAACTCATATGCTCCCATGACACATCACCATGCCCATGGACCCTCATGTCCACCTCAGTGCTTTGGGTATGCGACTCCTGCTTATGCTCCTCCAGTCGCCCCTCAGCCTTACTACCATCAGCAGACTGCCCCGGCTCCTGCGCCTTCACAAGCCCCACCAGCTTATTATCCGCCACAGGCAGCCCCTGCGGCACATCCACAACCTGCTCCGCAGTCCTATCAGCAACCCCCTCAAGTTGCTGCACCTGCTCAACCTCAACCTACATATCATCCTCCGCAGCCGGCTCCTGCACCTGCGCAACCTCAAAATCCACCTGCTGCCCAAGGGCAAGTTTACGCCCAACAAAACCCGCAGCAAAACCAGAATAACCAACGCAACCAGGGCCAACAGAACCGCGGCAAGGGCCGTAATCGGGGAAACAACCAACCTGCAGACCAAGCTGGTCAACCGGCTAATCCCCCTGACAACAACAATGCGGCCCCCGCTAATCACAACCCTGATCGCCCGCCCAAGCAGGCCAAAAACCCCAATCTGCGAACAAACCACCCTTGTTCTATTTGTGGAGTCTATGGACATTACACCCATGCTTGCCCACACTTGGAGCGAGCTCGGCAGATTTGGGTTGACAAGGCCCATCGCCAAGGGCATGCAGCTCCCCAAGCACCGCCCAACCCCCCCCAACCTCAGCAACCCCCTTTGGTGCTGCAAAACCCCTTACCGACCCAAGGCGTGGTGAACACTCAGCCGTTGGCCCCTCAAGCTAACATGCAACCCCAACAACAACAGATCACCTACGCTGCTCCTGATCAACCCATGTTCGACTCAGGTACCCACCACTTACTGATGATGTCATCCGCTGACGTCAACCTACAGACCCGTCGGAACCAATATGGCTCCACCTCTGAAGCCAATCCCACGGACAAACCTACTAACGCTCATCCCACCGATCAGGCGTTACGTATACCTCCGCCTCCCATAGACGGCGCTGCGAAAGCACCTCGTTTCCCACTTCGCCGAATCAACAATAACCCTAATGCGCGCGCTGCGTCAAAATACAACATCGTAGACGACCTAGCCCAATCTCCCGCAGCCATGTCTGCGTTAGAAGTCTTGAAGAACTGCCCTTCCCAGCGCAAGACTTTACTCTCCGCCATTGGGGGGATTGACCCAACCGATTCGCATTTGATGGCCTTTGATTTAGACCAGTCTGAACCACGCCTACCTTCCAGCTTAGCCTTCCAAGTTACTGTCTCCGTTAGGAACCTTGTTATCCATCGGTGCCTCATCGATGAGGGTGCCTCCACATGCGTTATGTCTACATTTGTATGGCAGAAGTTAGGATCCCCCCCTCTCCAGCAGTCCACCACTGCGTTACGTGCCTACGACGGTCGTTCGGCCCAGCCCCAAGGCCTTCTACCCAACGTTCCAGTCCAGTTAGGTGGTAAAACAGTTCTTATTGACATAGAGGTAATCAATGCCCAATTGGATTACAACCTTCTACTTGGCCGCAGCTACATGTATGCCATGCGGGCGGTTGCCTCTTCTGTCTTTCGCACCATGATGTTCCCCCATGAAGGACGCGTGGTTAAGATTGACCAGCTCACCTACTATGATCCCAGTGCTCCGGCGGCACCGGAAAATGTTCTCCCCATGGTTGAACAACCTGTTTCTCCTGCCACCACTTCGTTTGTTTCCTCTTCGGGGCCTGGAGTCTACTCAGACGCGCCGATGACCTCCACCTTTCAATCCATTCCTCCGCCGTCATCTACGCCCGAAGTGTCTGATTTATGTACCTTGTCCCACGACAACCTACCACCTAACACTCAACCACCCTTGTTGCCTAAACCACCATTGGTACCTAGCCACATTGGTGTTACACCGATCCATACGATCCCCTTCCTAGTCCCTCCATCGGGAGTAGTAAGTGCCCCGGTCATGGCTACCCTTAGCCTCCCTGGGTTAACCTTGGGATTACCTGTATGGTATCTTTCGCCTCCCGTTCACCCGCCGACACCTGATGTCGTCCTCCAGCCGGTGCAACCCATGGCTACTACCACTCAGCCACCTCCCGGTGTCTCTACCCCTTCGTCCTCCACGACACCTCCTCCTACTCCCAAACCCACTGGGGGCAGAGGTCCACAACCTTACACTGCTGTCCCACCTCCCAAGACAGTGAAGAACCCTCCAGTGTTTCGTGCTCCTCCCAAATGCTCGCTGTGTGACGAGTTGGGCCATGCGACCCACCAATGCCCACAGTTACCCGCATTGCAGAAGCACATGCAAATGCTCGATGACGATCCTAACATCCCAACAGTCGAACTAAACCCTACTCCTAAGACTAAAGATAAGTCCCTACGTACCAACCACTCCTGCGCCATATGCGGTATTTACGGGCATTATTCACATCATTGTCCCGATCTCCCGGATTACAGAGCAGCTCTTTATGAGATGAACAATCTGGACCTTGAGACGGCACCACCTACCATTGAGGAGATCTACCCCCCGGTCTCTCCCCCTTCTGAAGAGGTTAACATCATCTACATGATCTCTTCAACCAACACTTCCACTACCCCCTCGTCAACCGATTTGACGACGCAGACTTTCCGTACTGATGAGGAGATTCTTGAGGCCCTAACTGCCCCGGATTATCCTTGGGATGATATGCACCACCGTTCCTATTTCATCCCAGAAGCGTCTTCCTCTAGCACCGCTACCCAATACGCGGTCGAATCCAAAGACTTCCTCCCCACCAAGGTTGACTGGTTCAAGGACCCTATTCCTGCTCCTGATGCCTTCGAGGAGGGCAACATGGCCAACATCTCACCTGTCATCCAAGTTGATATTGCTGCTCCAGGTCGTGCCCTTGAACTCATTACTTTAGGAGCATTCTGCAGTAAACAAGAGATTGAGGACTACACACACCTTTTCAAAGAATTCCGTGATGTCTTTGCCTGGTCCTATACCGAAATGCCTGGTCTTGATCCCGCCATTATCGAACACCACATTGACACATGGCCTGATGTAACCCCCGTTCGTCAAAAACAACATCCTCTTCCTCCCTCAAAGTTCCCCGGATATGCCCTTGAACTCATCACTTTAGGAGCCTCCTGCAGCGAGCGGGAGATTGAGGATTATATACAACTCTTCCAAGAGTTCCGTGATGTCTTTGCTTGGCCCTCTAACAGAATGTCTGGGTTCCACCCCGCCATTCTCAAACATCACATAGACGCACAGCCAGAGGAACTCCATGTTCATACCGAAACCAACTCTGAAGGCCTCCCTTTACGCAACCCCCATGATGGGTTGCATCCTACGGAATCTCTATCCACAGAATAATTCGCGGCCCCATTTTGGTCCGCATTGTACAGTTTGCTCTCTTTTTGTTTTTCACTTTTTTACCATCATCTTACATTCATCCTTTCTGCATGATTACAGATGGACCATCTTCCACCTAGTTACACTGGCTTCGCTGATGGCGCAAGCCGCTGGTCTCCCAACCTGGCTTCTGCAGCATGGGTCTTGTACTCCCCTTCCAACGAGATGATTCACCTTGATGGGATATGTATAGGCGCTGCCACCAATAACCAGGTGGAGTATGATGCTGTGACCGGTCTCCTAACTGCTGCCCTCCAAATGGGCATAAGTCACCTTCATGTGTTCCTTGACTCCCAGCTACTTGTTTCCCAGCTCAACAACTGCTACCAGGTGCGTGATCCCTTCCTTTTTAGAAAATTCCTGCGCACAAAACAACTCAGTCGACAATTTGAATCCATCACATTCACACATGTCCCTAGAGCTCAAAATCGTGTCGCAGACCAAATGGCCAACAACATCCTAGACTGGCATATCAATCACACCATGTAACATCATGCATCATAATCCCATAGCATCTCATAACAATACATATAAAAACCCAAAAAGATTGCATCGCATCTACATTTGCATCCATGTACATACACCACATGCATATCTATCGGGGCATCCACGTGCCTAAACAAACAAATATCATGTCACATCACATAAAATACACAAGGGGCATCCATGTGCCTAACATCCTAACCTACTTGCATCCACGTGCAATGTAAACATATCATAACACATAAAGCGCATCCACGTGCGTACAAATAAAACAACATCATATAAAAAGGTGCATCCACGTGCATATATATATCTCTCAAAAAATATACATGTTCAGTGCTATACATGTCCTGAGTACCCCTGTACTCAGCTATACAAAAAAAATGGCTATACATGCCTACAACCTCATCTACATACATGCCGAAGCTACAAAACTCGGGGGGAGTCCCCTGCACTCCCTAATGAGAGTGGTATCCTGCATCACTGCCAGCATCGGCTGCCTCTGAATCCTCCCCTCGCTCCTCCTCCGGCAAATCCTCCTCGCCTCCGGCCTCCTGTGCCCGAGCCCGGTCCACCAAAATCGCCACCCGAATCGCGATGGACCTGAACTCACGGGGTGCCCCCATGCAATCCCGTACCACATCAGGATCGACATCTCGCCACCCCTCGTCGGTCACCCCTATCAATAACCAATCTAGTAGCTCCCGTACAGACTCTAGGGTCACCTCTGGATCCCGGCGTCGCACCTCCCCTCGCCCAGGCAGAGCTGGCACGGCCACAATACCCCGACGGGCCACATGCCCTGGAGGTGGCCTCGGGCCCACATCTGCACAAACCAACCATATGTCAGTCATAGTATATCCATCTACTATCATATACATAAAATATGACATACATAACATGCAATAAAAACACACACGTACCGTCGGGACCCCATGCCTGTCCTGGTGCTCGTGGCGCCTCCGGATCTCCTGTGAAGTCCATATCCCGATACGGGAAGTCATCCAGCGTCAGTGGTATCTGAAGCCACTGCAGGTACAACTCCTGCGTAAAATATCTGCCCACATCGCCGCCACCACGGCGGCGCATCATCTCACCCCAACGGACCATCCTCGGCTCCCTCATCCCTCCTGCCCTAATCGGCACCCGTGGCCGCAATGTGGGTACCCTCTCCATAAAGAAGGCACATAGGAAGGACCCAAAGCAAAAGCCCTTGCCATCTTCCTTCGCTGCCGTCAGCTGTCGCTGAATGCAGGTCAGGAACATCTGGCCCCAGGCGTAGTACGTCCCATCTAAGACGCGCTCTACCATCTGCATCTGCCCCCCAGACACCTTCTCCGGTGACTGGGAACCCAATACCCGCACCACACACGCCGCCATGGCCTGCACTGCCGGCTCCTGTAGGTCCCTCACCAGGAGTGCATTCCTATGCACCCTCGCATCCTGACCGCAGTACCTCTCCAACATGTCCTCCATGTCGACGTCCGCGGCAACCCGCGGCTGTGTGTCTGCCACCCTGCCCAAGCAGGGTAACCCCGTCAGAAAGTAAACATCGGTCAGGGTAAGGCCCACCCTCTCACCCTGTACCCGGAAAGCCTGTATATCCGGCTCCCAGAAACTGATCAGACGGTTCAGCAACAATGTTGCTGTCCGTATCATAGGTATCTGTGCGAACTTCAAAAGTCCGCACAACCCCAGCACTGTCCGCACATGGCGGTTCTCTCGGATGAAACCCATGGTCTCATCCGGGATCTCCCGCTCTCTCCAGAGAACCTGGGGCATCCTGCCAATCGCACAAAGTGAACTCATCAGACTCATGTCAACCAAAGTAAAATACTTTTCCCTCTCCCAGAAGCCCTACTAGCTCGGCCCAAAACCGCGGCTTTCGGGCTTCCTGCCGCGGTTTCCAACCGCGGCTGTCAGGCATATGGCTGCGGTTCCCAACCGCGCCTGTCAGCCCACAACCCGCGGTTGGGAACCGCGTGTTCCTCCTTGGAACTCGCGGTACTCGACCGCGGTTCCATCCAAGAATCACGCGGTCTCCAACCGCCTGGTTCGGCCCGAAACTCGCGGTCTTCAACCGCGGTTTCGACCCCCTAACCCGCGGTCCACCCCACGTGGACCGTACAAGTCAACCCTGGAACCCACTACCCAACCCCCCCTCCCGAAAAAATATGCAGGTATGAGTTTAATGAAATACCTGTATCTCGCGGATCTGCAAACAGCCAGACGGATCGTCCAGAAATGCCACCTAAGCTCTGGTCCACTCAACTCACAAGTCAAAGTCAACACAGTACAAATGACACATGTCATGTTGGACCCACCACTATTTATAGTCAGTTGACTTTTTCTTGTTTTGGTCATTCTGGTCCCATACGGAGTCCGTTTTACAAACCGTTTCCACCACTGGAATCAGCGCGACGTGACCGTCATGATGGTCACCTCGTTGCATTATTTTTGTCCTGTCATTTTTTACCCATTTTTTCAGACGCCACTAGTCGCCTCGGTTTGCGTGCCACATCGGCCGTTCTCCGATTTTCACATGTTTTATATCATCGGATTCAGTTTTCCGAGCTGGTGATGATGCTTGAGATCATTTCTCGCTCTCAACTTCAATTTTTCCGGGCATTTTTCAAAATGCCCCCGTCACCTCGGTTTGCGTGCCACATCGGCCGTCACCCGTTTTTGACATCCTTTATATCGCCGGATTCATTTTTCCGAGCTCGTGATGATGCTTGAGATCATTTCTCGCTCTCACTTGGTACAATTTCAACATTGTGTCCCAACACCTTGTTGCCTCGGTTTGCGTGCCACATCGGCCGCCATCGGATTGTTCCACATTTTTACATGAGCCATTCACTCCTGTCATACTGCAAATGTCTCGTTATTTTGCCACCATTTCATCTACCCCGCAAGGAGGTCCATCAGTGTTCCCACCTAACCTCGTTCTTGGTCATCATTACTAAACCTTGATTGAACACTTCCTCCTTGCCTGGCCATTCCTTTTGTTCGGTATAATTTTATCCCTTTTTCGGGCCGGACAAGTCCTTTACGAAAAAGGCACTTAGGGAGCTTCCGTTAAGCTCTTTTCTGACTCCTAAAAGAATGAAAAGATCGTCGAGCAATCTTGCTTCCTTTCATGCTCGTTAAAGTACCTGAAAGGGCGTCTATCTGGTATAAGTTTAACCCTTTTCCGGACCTGGTAGACTAATTACGAAAAAGGAATACTCTAGTCACACCAGCTAGAAGAGTTCTTCATTGCATCCTTTTATGCTTCTTTGGGCCTTGGAGACTAAATCTACGAAAAAGCAACCCCCTGGAGTCTTCTTACTTGCTTTCAGACTCTCTAAAATTGAAAGCAACCACGAGCATGAACTGTCCTGGGCTCGTAAAATCCACACGACAGTACCATTCCATCATCTCAGAGTCTTCTTATCGCTTTCAGACTCCTTAAAATTGAAAGCAACCACGAGCATGCGCTGTCCTGGGCTCGGTAAATCCACACGACAGTACCATTCCTTTACTTCAGAGTCTTCTTATCGCTTTCAGACTCCTTAAAATTGAAAGCAACCACGAGCATGAACTGTCCTGGGCTCGTAAAATCCACACGACAGTACCATTTTATCCACTTACTTCTTCTAGTTCCTTAACCATGAAGAAGTTTTCCCCCGTGCCTCTTGGCACTTTGATCTATCATCTCGGCAGCACCCCCAATCAGGTCGCCTTTGTTCAGAGTATTCTGCAGTCTCCTGCCATTGTACCCCAGCTTGAGTCTCCCTCAGCCCAGTAACCTTCCCAGATCCCATACAGCTATGATCCCTCTCCCCTTAGTCAGTTTCATATGCTGCCAGATCATTCCCATTATCATACTCTGAACAAAGGAAGTTTGAGTCCACCCGCTCTACTTGCCCAGTTATCCACCCACTGTTTATCAGTCCTGCCATCAGCACTATCACATTTCGGTCTTGTACCTCGCGCTCCTGTCAAGGAAACATCATTGCCTTGATAGTTGCAGGTCTCCCTCTGTCGACGACAGCTCCTCTATTCCAGAGGATAGGCCCAGAGGTCCCTACGCCTTGGACTTATCACCATCTGTGGTAAGTGCCTACGGATCATTCTGAGAGGAGACATCATTGCCTCTCTGAGTGGTTGTTCCTCACATGCTCGACTTCAGCACCTTGATCGCATCGTTGAGGATCGCGTAGGATTATATTCCATCAGTTTTTTGTCGAAGACCCCGGATTTCCCCCGACTCTAGCACATTGGTGAGTCACTTCGGAACGCCCAGTTGTATGTTCCCGTGGATGTCCGGGCTGCGTTGGCGATTCTATTCGGAAGCCATCCAGTTCTATGCTTCCTTGAGTACCTAGTTTCAGTCCCAGATCAGTTCCAGTTCAGTGTACCATGGAGAGTTTGACCCCAGTCATTATGATCCAGCAGCTCATCAGTTCCTTTGGTACCACACTCAGTAGCACTGTCGATTGTTCCAGTGCACCAGTTCTGCAGTTCACACATGATCCGCTCAGCAGTATGTCCCAGATTTGTGTCTCCTCTGGACCCTTATGATGTACACAGTGGCTATGTATCTTACAGGTCCCCCTTATTGGGCCTCACAGTTATGTTTATGTATCTTGATACGAGCATGGGTATGCCCGCCTCGTCCATATATTGAGATTATTCCTCAGTCAGTATTTGAGGTCATGTATATTTCAGGTCCCCATTTTTTGGACCCCGTTGTTGTTATTATGTTATATCCTGATACGAGCATGGGAATGCCCGCCTCGTCCATATGATCAGATGATTCCTCATCCTTTATTGAGGTTATGTACTTTTAGTTCTTGCAGTTGTTCGGGATAGTTGTTCCGGACTCCAGTTTGTTTCTTCTCTTCTCTCCACATCCCAGGAAAACCATTCATGACTTATGATGTCCATCGGCCATACGATTAGCTCCTGACCTTGCACATCAGGGGGCAATCTGTTAACACCTAAAAAGAGTTCACTACCTCATTACCACATTATATGGCTCATTTGTCCATTTTCCTACCATATTTCCATTAAAAATCCCAAAAAATCCCATTAGAAAGCCTCCAAAAGGCCATAAAACCCTCAAAATAGCCTAAAAAAGGCTAAAAAACCCCCTTTTCCTCCAAAAATAGCAAAAATCCCCTAAAAAGGGAATAAAAATATAAAATAATGAGGAAAAGGAGGAAAAAACCCTATACAGCTGCACAAAACTATGTGTTTCCTAAAACCATGGGTCAGCACTCCACCACCAAAAAACTATAAATAGGTGATGGAGATCCCTTATTCCATATCCACAATCACAAGCACCCTTACTCTGCCAAAATCTCTCTCGAAACCCTAGTTCACCTTTGAACTATTTTCACCTTGAGAGCCACCTTTGGCCCATCCCCAACATTGGAGAAGGAGAAAGGAGCATTCTGAAGCTTGGAGCATCCTCTTGGACACTGCAAAGGGCTTCATCAACCTTGACACTCAAGGTAACATTAATATAAAACCATTTTTTACATCTTTTGTTTATGTCTCATGCAATGCTTAAAGTAGTTTGTTAATTGTTGTTTTAGCTTAATCATTTAATCATTATTGAACTGCTACTAAGGAGTCCATTCTCCTTAGTAGGTGCTCATTGGCACAAGCTAGGGGTAAAACCCTAGCTACAGACATGTAGAAATATATTACCCAATGTTTTTACTATTTTAAAAAACGGTTGATAGACCTAGTGATGTAGGGGCATAGACTGTTTGAATAAAGGCATTTATGACTTTGCTAGGTCAAGTGAACTTAAGGAGACCTAGGTACTCACATGTTTCTAATTTTCTTTATTTTGTTGAGAGGTTGAATAAAGAGGATAAGGATACTAGATCCTTTTCCCGATGTAATCGATAGGGTTAGTTGAGCATTTCTAGAATTGCAGCATCTAGTTAGTGATTTGTCAAGTGAGTCACCAGTTAGTTGAGTTAATCATGGATTATGTTCCTTATTTATAGGATCAAAGAAGCAGAATTCGAGTTATATTTAGTTTAGTTGATGACCTTTAATAATTAGATTTTTGGTAGCTCAATAGAGCTAGGGTTGGCTCGCAGAAGTTGAAGATAGAGATTCAAGTGGAAGAGGGCTCGGAATTATCAATTCCTTGGAGGAAAATAGACACAATTTCTCTCTACAAAATTGATCTCTACATTGTATGGCAAGCTCAGAAAATTAAATAAGAAACAAAGTGATTTTCTATATGAAGTCTTTGAGTTGAATCGACGGTCCCTAAGCATTGAGTAGATTGATCGAGGGTGTGGATAGGGCAGGTCCGAGAGGCACTTTGTTAATGTGTTTTGGCATTTAGTTAAGGGTGCTTAAATAAGAGGAAATGTATAGCTACATACATTTGTGATGAAATTTTGATTATGTTCATGGACAAATGATTGTGATTAAATTTTGAGAAACCAAGTTACTAATTTTTTATGCACTTTTTCTCTTCACGCTTGTGCATGCATTTCATCTTGTTATGGCCATTTCCGACGAAAATTATTCAATTAGTATCATGGGGAAATGGCCTTTGAGGGTTGGAAATTTGGGTTTCATGTGGATGGATACATTGTCGAAAGGGAGGAGTTCTATTTTTTTTCGATTTTTGGTTGCATTAGGAATTTTTGAGTTCTTGAAAAGGGATTCATTGTAATTATTCACTCATCTTGGTTGAGGGAGGTGTGAATTTAATTAGATATTGGGTTATTACTAGTTTGATAAATATTACAAAATTAGGTTGTTTTAAACTATAAAAAAAATGGTAATTTAGGTTTAGAATTGAAAAAAAATGGTATGGGTGAATGAATTACCTAATTAGATGACAATTCACTGGTGAATTTTCCTCCCCTCCAATGAAATTCGGCTCCTCCAATACTCTAGGGCACAAAATCCGTCATCGTCCAAGCTCGAATTCGTGTTTCTGATGCTTGAAATGCACTGCGGGTGATCGAGACTGTGTATTTAAATTGGTTTTTCGATTTACAAAACGCGTACGAGTTATCTAACTACATAATGCGTATGCGCTTTGTAGTTCTATAACATGTACGCTTTATTTTTACCTATTCTACCTGTCTAGTGACATGTCAGGCTCGGGTTTTACCATACCAAGTGCTATGTAGCAGAAATGCGTTATATTTTTATGTAATATGAATGTGTTTTCAAAAACTAGGATTGGATATAAAAGCTCCCTCATCTTCTTGCACACCCATGGCCTAGTGTAAGCTAATCCATTTTTTTTTTCTCTGGAAAAGATATGGGGGAACGAACGAAAATCTATGCTATTAGAGTGAAATTGTTGAGGGCCAAAGTCTGGGAGATATCCTGGTGAGGAATTACTTTGTGCACATATCCATTTTCCTTTTCCCATCAACCTAGATATTTATACTAGTGAATTGCAATTCTCATCTTGGGGGTGGAACCTTGTTGAGAGATTGATTAACAATCCATCCTAGGGTTGGGTGGAGTGTGCCTCACACATAGCCAATTGCTTAAGCTGCTAATTATTCAAATAAGAGTTCCTACTCTATTTAAACCATTTTATTTACTGTGAATATGTTGTATATAATGAATAAAATGATTCATGAAGGAATTGGAATTAATTGTTCCCTTGACTTTACCTAGTTAATTGTAATCTCTCTTCTAAAATGGTTCTAGTATTATTAGGAAGTTTGGAATTGGTTTCCTATTACAAATGAATGTTTTGTGATTACTTTTATTTTTTTTGAAAGAGTTGGGTGAATAATATGCGTATTTGTGTGATGTTTGATATTTAAGGTTTGCATATATTGTTGAAGAATAAGAATTATTTATAAATATTTTTCCCATCATTGAAATGCATCTTATGAGAGCTGGTAATGCTCTATGTTTCCAATACCATACTTAACTCCGAAATGCATTGACAGAGCAAGAATGCTCTATGTGTACTTGGAATTGTGTTGGTAAACATTTAAATAACATGTATTCTAGAAATGCTTTGATATTGTCTTAAATTCGTCCAAATGCATTGCATTTGGAAAGAACGTCCATCATTATGTTTTGAATATATATATATATAGGTTATCCGTTATTCTAAAATGTATTTGGCAAAAATATGAAAATATTATGAGTGGAGTTTCCATGGTTGTGGGTACGTCGAGTTAGTAAATTATTTATGGAATAATGTTAAATGGTTATTCCTATTTCCTAACATGGAATGTTGGATGTTTTTCTATTCAACCAAAAGCATTTTCCATGCTATTTTTTGAAGCTAAGCTTGGTCTATGAACCTTAAGTTTTATGTAAAAATCTTGAAACCAAATGGTTGATGGCTTAATGCCTTTATAAATGGTTTAAGTTAAAATTGTAATCTTGAAGAGAGGTGTTTGTATGATTTGTTATTCAGTATAGATTTGATGTCTTATATCCTAATTCTCTTTTATGAATTAGGCCAATTTTCAAAGCGAGGTCGGAAGATGCCTTCCATTTTTATGTAAAATTTAGGAGCACAAGTTAGTGCTATCACCTTGCATATGAAAATGGTTGTGTGTGTTTTAATGTCATAACCAGTTACTTTATAACTTTCAAGCTTTTCATGTTGCACTTCATAAGGTCAAAGAGAGTTATGAAATTCTAGAGGTGAATAGTATAGCTCATCAATTTTCAAAGAAATCTTTGTTGATGTAAGAGGAAAGTAGTGAAAATTATTAGTTTAAATTTAAGGAGAAATTGAAGCTAGGATGTTAAAGAATAAGATAATTAACATAATACTATAAAGATGTGAAGATAATTAAGATTAGTTAATCTTGAATAATTCTTAAAATGTAGGTGGATGAAATAATTTGTTGTCTTTATGATATTAAGAGAATTGAAAATGAAAATCACTTTCTCATTAAATGTAGTGCACATTCCCAATACAATGCAAATTCAAAATATTTCTTATAATATATTGGGTGCTTGTCTTATCCATGCATTGGCTACCAGGTATTCTTCTTCTTCTTCTTATTATTACTAAAGTGTACTCTAGAGATTTATTTCCAATTTTGAACGAAGACCATAAAATCAATCTCAACAGTACACTTGTCACATCCTCCTTCAATCTAGGAAAATCATAGATGGCAGTCCACCCCAAATCTTTTAACTCATGATAACTAGCACAGACACTTAACTTGCGGCGGGTGACAACTAAGTATGATTTAGTTAAATGGATTGTCTTATCCATGCATCAACTATTAGTTATTATATATATATATATATATATATAATAATTGTTTATTTCAAATTTTGAACAACGACTATAAAATCAATATGGACAATACACTTGTCCCATCCTCCTTCAATCTAGGAAAAACATAGATTGTAGTCCACCCCAAATCTTTTAACTCATAATAACTAGTTAAATGGGTTGTCTTATCCATGTATGAGCTACACTTATTATATATATAATAATAATAATTGTTTATTTCCAATTTTGAACGAAGACCATAAAATTAAAGTCCATCCCAAATTCTAGGATATTAACACCTATCGGTGTAATTATGCCATCAAATTTTCAAGATTACAAATAAAATTTCCAAAAAAACTAAATCATTTCATTTTTTAATTTTAAAAATTTGATGAAACAAAGTTATAAGTTCACTAAATAATTCCGTTTTTTAATTTTTTAAAATGTGATAAAACAAAGTTATAAGTTCAATATGACGTGGAGAGATGAGCGACCAAATGGTCAGGTCAGCTTTGGTAGTTTCCAGTAGATGTGGTATATGGGCAGTCCCCGCGGGCCTCAATCACACTAACGTATTCCGACCCGTTTGGTACGTCTTTAGTTTTCAAATTACAATTTCGGACCCATCACTTGGTTAGGGCTTTTTTTTCACTTATAAATACGATTTTGGCGGAGGACAGAAATCCGTAACTCAGAAAGGGAGAGAAAGGAAGGAGAAGGTGGTGAAGTTGATTTTGTTGCCCGCAGAAGATTAAGCCCCAGCAGAAGAAAAACCTGCATCGCGTTATGGCCTCGCTGATTCCACCAACATCTGAGGCAGACGCCTCTAAGAGGTTCGACAAGCAAGCGCTTCTTCAATTTCACGACTTAGTCCGTCATCGAGTGGAGAACATACCCGCAGACATTTTTCAACCACATGACTGCTATTTCACAGACTCCAGTACCAGCAGCCGCTCAGCTTCTTCCTTGCTTCCGGTGGAAACACTGGACCCCATTTCCTTAACCCAGTTGCAGGTTTGGCAAGTTCACCGCGGCCGGGTGCTCTACGGTACTCTCTGCGCGGAGGCCTTCCTGACGAGCGGTGTTATCATGACTATGCTTGAGGACGATAATGGCGATGCCGTCAGGGTGGCAATCTACAATGCGGCTGATTCGCAGACGAACATGAAGAGCCTTTACCCCAGCGGAGCCAAGTTGGCCATCAGGGATCCCTATCTTAAGCAAGACGGAGACGGATGCCTCGGCATTCGTATCGACAATCCTGCCAACATCGAGATGCATGTTACTCAGAAGGAGTATGATATAGATGTATTAATAGAGGCAATTTCGTCGTTACCATAATTAAGCCAATCTCGATAATATCTTCGTATGGCAGAATTGTTCCTTATTCGCTGTTATTTCATGTGTATTCAAGAAATATTGAAATTGAATTAGATGTGGTTGGAGTGTACCCTCCTTACTGGTCAAGAATCCCTATAGCATCAGTATTAATTTTGGAATCCTTGTTAGTGAATTCTATGACTAAATGTATATAAAATATGTAGGGTTTAATAACAAGGATAAGCATAAGTGGAAGTTGATTTGATACTATCCTAGATTTAGATCCTAAGCTTTATTTATTTTGGAGAGATCAAATCTTTGGAGGTGCAAGCCTCTTTTCATGTATTCTATTCAATGAGTTAATCGAGGAGATGTTTGCACCTAGAGAGATATGGGTGCTTGATAGAAAGCTTAGGATTTGGATCTAGGTTGGTAATAATTTTATTATTAATTATGACATCACATATAATATTTATTATTTTTTTATTACTTTATTAGATAGGAATGTGATAACATCTTCCCCATACTAGACTTAGACCTTCTCTCGGTTTAATTAAAAAAAATTGGATAGAACAACTTAAATTTAATAAACAAAGTAGTGTTGATTTAAGATAAACCAACTTAGATTTTGATAAACATATATTATTTTAAAATTGATTTTTGGTAACCAACTTAAATTTTAATAAATAAAGTAGATATATATTTTAACCTAGGTTATTTAAAATGTTCCATATGTATTTTTTTAATTAATTAAAATATAAATTATTTTTATTAAATTCTATTAAGATGTATTTTTTAAATTTGTGATATAAAGGATAAATTGTCTATATTTATTTGGACGTTGGAATCTCATCCATGTATGGGATGATTTTTGTGTGTAATATAAAGGATAAATTGTCTATATTTATTTGGAGGTTGGAATCTCATCAAGGTATAACATGATTTTTGTGTAAACTTTTGGAATCTCATCAGTCTATAGGGATGATTTTGAAGTAAATTTAAAAAAATTGTTATCATTAATAATTATGAAGTAAACTTTTTCAAGATGTTTAATTTTTACTTTTTAATTTAAAAAAAATTATGTTGATATTTATATTTATATATTTTTAAGATTTCAATAATGTTGATTTTTTTATTAAAAATTTTAATATTTTAGTGATATTGATATGGATATTTATATATTTTTGAATATTTTACTATTAAAAATATAAAGGTAATATTAAAAATTATGGAAAAATAGTGCCATGCAATAACATCCTATTATCTACAACTCTACCCAAAAAAAAGTATTCTTTACATACCAAACCTTACAACTCTACCAAAAAAAAAGTATTCTTTACATACCAAACCTGGGGCTAATGGGAACATATGCATTATGTTTTAGAAAGAAAAGTAACATACCAATCTTATAAGAACACAATTTTATGGAGTTATACTAATTTTGCATAGATAAAAGTTATATATTCTAGAAGGTACCTTGATTGTCTACATTTCATGCTTTTACACCATGTTCTAAAAAGTTGTGTAGGTACCTATAATATGTAACATATCCTATTAATGTTTTTATATTAACATAATTAATTTGATTCCTCTCTATCAAGCATGTTTGGAATCAAATTTGAGTTTAAGATTAAAAAAGAATTACACCTCAAGAAATTGGAACCCACTCATACGGGTTTAAGATGGATCTATGCTCGTGACTTAATTTTGTCTATCTCTCCTAATAGTAATAAACTGGCATAGATCCATCTTAAACTCGTATCTATCAAGCACCGAGAGGGATCTAATTTCTTGAGGTGTATCTCTTTTTTTAAATTTAAACTCGAGAAATTTGATCTCTCTTGATTGATAGATCCGAGTTTAAGTTTTAGGTTTTTATTTTATACATGAACATCTATTTGTTAATTGTTTTTCATAATATTTTATTTTGTGAACCAACATGGATTTTTTTAAAATACTTTCCATAATTTTTTATTTTATGAGTCGACATGAATTTGTTTAATTATTTTGTTACATCACAAACGTTACAATATCTCCCCCATATTGAGCTGTAGAGCACCTCGTTTCACTCGGTGCAATTATACTAACTTTTTTATATCAACATAACTAATGGATTATTCTTCATTAACTTATTACAATAATGGAAATTATTCCATCGAATTTATTATTCTTCATTAGCTTATTACAATAATTATTCCACGAAATTATTCCATCAAACTTATTACAGTTGTTTCTTGTCACAATAATCGCACCAATTAGATGAATATGCTTCACTTGTGGCATTGAATTAGAGATTACTGTGTCATCCAGTGTGCAAGGATTCAAGGGGGTGACTAGTGGATGCCTAAATTTTTCCATACTAAACCTTGCCTTCTCTCTTAGTTTGTTTACTTTTTTCAAGGGGAAACTTCATCCTTGTAGATTTTTTTCTCCATTTCTTTTGTTATCCGTTTCCATAAGGTTATAATGCAAAAATAAAAATCTCCAAGAGGTTCTAATAGAACCAAAATATGTCAAAAGTATTGAATCCAATCAGTTTAAGCAATAAATATCACATATAATATAATATTCCTCATCAGATTTGCATGCTTGAAGAACAACCTTCCTAATGTGAGGAGACAAAACGATGGCTGAAGAAAGATTTTTTTATCTTATGCAGAAATAACATGCACCTGTTCCTTAATCAATTTTAGTAAGGGTTTGCTGAGGAGGGGAGAGAGAGTGTGAGAAACGGTGTTAATAAGGGCTATGTGGAGGAGGGGATAGATAGAGAGAGAGAGGGGAGGTAGTGGTTAAGGGGACTGGGAGTGGTATTAGGAGAGAGAGGGGGGGCGTTAGGTGTAGAGGGAGAGGGAGAGAGAGAGAGAGAGAGAGAGAGAGAGAGAGATGGGGTGGATGGTTGCTGGTAGGGTGGAGGAGGATCAATAGAGACAGAGAGAGAGGGGGGTTAGGGGTAGAGAGCGAGAGGGGTAGAGGTTAGGGGTAGGTGGAAGATTAGGTGAGAGAGAGAGTGGGAGAGGGGTTTATTAATAGTTATGGAGGGAAGGGATACCAAGAGAGAATAGGGGGCTTAGTGGTAAGGGGAGGAGTAGGTGGGAGAGAGAGAGAGGGGGGTGGGGTCAGTGGTAGGCAGGAGGGGCATTAGGAGAGTCATAGAGAGAGGGGAGTTAAGGGGAGAGAGAGAGAGAGAGAGAGAGAGTATGGAGTGGTTAATGGCAGGAGTAAGAGAGAGTGGGGGAGAGAGAGGGGGGTTTGGTTAGGGTTAGGGGGAGTAGGGGGTAGTTAAGGGTAAAGAGAGTGGAGAGTAAGGGGTAGAAAGAGAAATATATGTTAGGGGGTTGGTGGAGAGAGAGAGGGGGCAAGGGTTAGGGGTGAGTGCAGGAGTAGGGGGGAGTGGGAGAAGGTGTTAGTAAAGGTGAGAGAGAGAGAGAGAGAGAGAGAGAGAGAGAGAGAGAGAGAGAGAAAAGGTGGGTTAAAGGTAGAGGGAGGAGAAACAATGTGTGTCTATAGACCCAAGGAAATTATTCAAATGGGTCTATAGACCCAAGAGCTCTATTGGTATGGTCATGGAATTGGCATTCATCAAAATAGTTGTATCGCATAACTTAATGGGAAGATTAGGAAATATCCCTAAGAGAAGACAAAGTCTACCATCAAAGTACATCCATTAATCTCTTGAGGATAGATGGATTTGTTAATTTGACTCACCCATTAGAAAATTAAATGATGCAATCCAAGAGAGAAATCGCATAGGGTGTGAAGAGAAAAAACATTTCAAGCTAGGGTGCCTAGACATCCAAAATTAACTTGGAAGAGAATTGGGAAATATAGAATGCATGTGTTTAGTAACGTGTGTGCATTATTAACATGTGCACCTTAATAAGATGTGTGCCTTTTATTTGAATAATAACACACAAGCATGAGTAATGCATGTGTGTTTTTAATTTCAAAAAATAATGACGTGATTTAATTTTTCTATCTATGTGTTGGATGAGTTATCCACTTTGGTTTTAGGTTCAAATTGTCAAGATTGTAGGTTCAACTTGCAAATAACAAAACATGTCCATTTTTTCAACTCCCTATTTTTCAACCTTGAGTCTACATATATGCTCTACATGTTTGTTGGTAATGAAATTGCACACATGTATAGATATATTTGTGTAGATTCCAAATATATATATATTTTTAGGAAGACAATATTTTTTTATATTTTATATTTTTATTTATTTTGTCATATGTAAAATTTCTAAAATAACCTAGGTCTCTTATTTTCTTTGTAAATTTTGATTGGTTCTCTTATTTTGAAAACAAAAAAGAACTTGCACAAGTACAGATGAGAAGCTACACACTAAAAAAAGGTTCATTGATTGTGTTAAGACCCTCATAGTAGGGTGTAATGATCCACCTTTTCATTCTATGGATTCATTCACTTTCTTATTTTAAAAAAAATATTAAAAATTATGGAAAAATAGTGCCATGCAATAACATCCTATTATCTACAACTCTACAAAAAAAAATCATTGTTTACATACCAAACCTTGGGCCTAATGCGAACATATGCATTATGTTTTAGCAAGAAAAGTAGCATACCAATCTTATAAGAACACAATTTTCTTGGAGTTATACTAATTTTCATAAATAAAAGTTATATATTCTAGAAGGTACCTTGATTGTCTACATTTCATAATTTTACACCATATTCTAAAAGTTGTGTAGATACCTGTAATATGTAACATCTCCTATTACTCACTAGAGACCTTTTATTCCATAAGGTGCTATCGTATACATGTGTGCTTCAATATTTTTTTTATTATAGACATTTACATGTCTACATTTTAGTTTGCAAGACTATTCATAGTTTCTTTAAAATCCATTAACATCTTTCATTTAAATCAGCACTTAGAGGAACCCAATGCTGAGCTAGCTTATCTTGCTGATCCAAACACAAAATCGACACCTAATACCCATTTTCACAGTTCGGTATTGGTCCTTAACGTTGCTTCCATTGCGATACATTTATCGGGCTGTACCTACAAGATTCTCATGCTGCCAACCTAATGTCCCCAACCTCAATGCTGCTTTTCCTACTTGTCGTACACAAGAATTCTATATCATGAGTCAACAATGTATCTCTTACTCAGCCATCCTGATGCTACCATTCCAATATTCCCATCTCGATATGCATTTTCCAATGTTTTACTGGAACTCCGACGTAAAGATGATGCCAAGCCTTATATTCTATTCAATTTCAGCGTTTCCTTCTAGATGTATCCATTTAGATGTTTTATCAGAACCTTAGGACATCAGAACCTCAGGCATTGGAACGAATCTGCAACTCCTTCTTAGTTCCGTTATGATGTTTCCTTCCCCACGTATTCATTATGATGTTTTATTAGAATCACGGACATCAGAACCTCATACATCAAAATTACTTTGCAACTCCTTCTCGCCTCCCTTTTGATGTTTTCTTCACAACATGGGTCCTGCCACCTTGGGATTGGAACGCCGGGATGCTCTGACTTGATAATCCAATAGTTCTCTGAATGTCACCCTTCTGATGTCAATTCTCCAATATTTAGACTTACTTTGTTAATCAAAATGTGACTAATGCATGGATCTAGGATTCCCTTAACAAAGAGACTTTTCCCTTCGGTGGCTTAATCAATCTTCCTAAAGAATAATCCAAGGAATGAATTTGAATTTCCATTAACATATGACTTTGGACTCTGAATAAATTAGCTATTTTGTATACCTTTTCTAAGGTTTATAAGCTACTATGGTATTATGGCCCTTGAGTTTCTTTCACTCGAGAACATTAAATTTCATACTTAACTCATGAGGAAGAACCTCATACGGCTTCTGAACACAAAATTGATTTCCTACATTCTTCGGCAAGGAAATGAATAATAACTAAACAATTAACTCCGAAGACCTCCATTTCATGAGATGAATATCCAAGGAATTAAGTAAATGGCGAACACTTATTCTCAATTTCTGGATAACCCAACGCAGCAGGATAAAAAAGACATCCCATGGGAAGTATATGGTCACAGCAATGTAGTTTTCCCAAATTAATGCATTTGGAAATGTGAGCATTATCTTTATCAATCATCAACCAAAACCATCGAATTACACTAGCTTTTTTCATTGTTCAACAGTCATGGATAGAATTAGGGACATTATTCCACCTCTCTAATTGTTCAACATTCATGAACTTATAACTATTACTAATCATTTTAACCTTAAGCATTAAACTACCCTTTTGGTTCACACCATGTAACTCATTAAACATAAGTTTCCATCAACTAACACTGCGAAGCTTTTAAGCACTCCATGAACGTCATAATTAGAGCTCAATTATGCTAATATTCACTTAAAATCAATCACAAACCAACTATTATAGGATTCAAGCCTTGAAGAATATTTTCTTAAGCTATTTAAACATTTTTATATCCATGCAGAAATGCAGAAATATAGATACAACACATAGAACAGTTGAACCGTAGACAAGTTCTCAACCATTTTAAACAAATAAACAATAGGAATAGGAAATGTTCCATTTCTCAATTTATATGTTCATAAAACTAATCATAGGAATATAAATACCAAGTAGAGGAATGCAAATTCAATCTATACATAACCATGCATAGTATATAACTCAAATACCTAGAAAAATCATTATATTCATAATCTGTATAATGGATACAATTCCTTCTTATTATAGAACATACTACTTATCCGGATGAGTAGAGAATACTTGTGCAACTGGATACGGGTGAGGTGTGCACCTCCCAACCATAGGATTCCTTGCTCATAAATATATGAGCAAGTTGCCACCCTTAATATGAGACTATGAATCCACAAGGAGAAATATGGCACCATCCTAAAATAACAATTCTATATACAGTGTAAAACCTGCAACAATAGTAACCCTTCACTACTCCCTCTCTACTATTCTCCGAATGATAGAATATTAGGAAAAATAAGAGAAATGTTCCTTTTTGCAAGCATGCACTCATCTGCATGGATATCTTCAACCACATGGGCTTCCCCAAAATACTCATGTCCCATCCTATGCAATAATTCCCCATTGGCACAAAATTAAGGATTAAGGCCAATCAAAAAGTATTTAAGGATTAAACATTGTAAAGGTACTTTTTTTTGTATTCAAGGTTAGGCTAAGCTCATGTTATAATCCCCACATAATTTCTACAACCACCTTTCTTTCTCTCTCCATATATTTCTCTCTCATGGTTTCGTAGTCCCCCATTCTATTTCAGCATTCACCTTAGCCACAACTAGCTGAAATTATATATTATTAATAATGTTCATTTACATATTACAATTGTTCGGCCCTTGCCCTTATCAAGACTTGTACTACACAATAAAACATGGGCCTCAAAATGGGGTTTCTACAATTCCATCTCCCTTAGATTAACACCATCCTCATTATTCTAACTCTTATGGACTCCATACAACATTTATATATAATCAATTTTTTTTTTTTAAATGTAGGTTCTTCTACTAGATTATATCTTCCAATTGGTCTTCTTAGGGTTGTACCAGGTCCATTGGACCTTGGCCTTCCCCATTTCTTTGCTCCTGATAACCTTGACCTTCCAACTCAACTTGTAAATTGGGTTATGTAGGAATTATTTCTTTTGTTACACCTTCCAACTCAATCATGGAATTTGGAATATTGTATAGGATAGATTTTTGGTTACCCTTTTTTGGGAATTTCTTATAGTAATGATTACCTCCATGGCCCCAACAATTAATGGTTGGATTTTCTTTCTTTCCAGTGATTTCATCTATTTTCTTTCCACTCTCTGATTTGTTTATCTTTGGGCGTTTCTCAGTTGTTCAACTAGATGGATGATTTCTCAAAGGATCTTTGTCTTCTCCCTTGGTGATGGCCACCATGACATCCTTTAACTTATTTCGTATATGGATCAAGTCTTGTAAGACATAAATATTCACTTCATTTTGTTTTTCCTAAGACTTCAGAATTTCTCCAAGGATTTCTTGAAAATTTATCATGATTCAAAGCATTTCTTTAGCAAGGAAGAAAAGTGTTCGCTCATCCACTATCCTATATTTATTTGTCCTTTACAGCCTCATAGCTCTTTATGTCTATAAAAACTCCCCTCAATGAGTCATGTTCTATTGAGGTTCGACAAGAGCTCGTTCAATTTTTATTTAACCACTAAGAGATAGTAACATCTACTTCTGAGATTGAAGCTTTATGTGTGTAATCAATAACCACAAAATTCATTAGGCCAGCAGGTTATATATATATATATTTGTGTGTGTGTGTGTGTATACATACATACATACATACATACATACATGCATATATATGCATGTATGTATGTATTTATGTATGTATGTATGTATGTATGTACATATATACATACATACACACACACACACACAAATATATATATATATATAAGTTGCTGGCCTAATGAATTTTTTGGTTATTGATTACACATAGAAAGCTTTAGTCTCAGAAGTATGTATATATATAAGGGCATCCTAAGAACAGAATGATATAGTTGATCATTAACAAATATGATAGCTTGATAATATATGTATATGTATATATATATATATACATATATTATCAAGCTATCATATTTGTTAAATGACAAAATGTATCATTCTTGGCTCAAGATGCCCTTATACATATAAATATTGGTTGGGCCTATTAGTGCAGATGAATCCAATCATCTTATTTCTTTAGAGAAAAAAATAGCATTCCCTGGTTATTTTAAGAAAAACAAACACAACATTTGTATGCTCCAAATATGCATTCCAAACAACTTACTCTTTCTAAAAAAATGCAACATTATAATAAAAAAATAGGAGTATGGATTCCCCCCCCTTAATCTTTGTCTCAGTATAGAATTCCACGGTTGTAGCTCTTTGATCCATAGTCTCTTACTATTTGTATTCATCATTAGTCAATAGAATCTTAGTCGTATCGATTCCTCTTTGATACACTAGGATTCAACTAATCTTTTTTCATTTGTTTATTTGGTACCCCCTTTTAAACTAAGGAATTCCCTCATGAATAATCTACCTTAGCCCGTTTAAACAAAGGAATTCTCTAGGGAACAATCTACCTTGGCCTAGGGTTTCACAACAAGGGAGTGTACCTTATGGAAATCAATTTATGAATCAAACGTCATAGTAAGGTTTTCTTCCCTCTTTACTTTTCATCATTTATCATCAGATTTTACAGGCATTAATTCTTCCTTCCTTCACTTTGCTTCTTTTTATAGCACTCCCTGTGGTCATGAGCACTTGATTATTTTATTTGTACTCCCTCCTACTGAATACACAACAATTCGTAAAGTTATATCAATATCATGATCACTAGGTAGTTAAAATAAAACATATCAATACTTGTATGCATCTTAATACAATATCATGAAACTTAAAATTATTACCATCAACACCTTCCTCTTTCCAACCTAATTTTTGGTATTTGGTCGACTACCTAATTGGCTTCCTTTCACCTAGATATAACACCAAGAATGTGTCCATTCGTTCTTAGTTTTATTCAATGTCGGCAGAAAGGTTGTAGCTGGAGTGTCCTTCCAAGGAAGAGGTCTAGCAATAATATATATTTTCTAAGTATAAATAGTCCTATTAATTTCTTCACTATTAATTGTGGTTAGGGTAAAGATACTCCCTTCTTTTCCTCAGGCCCAAAACATATCTCGATATCTACTTGACTTGAGATGATACACCTATTTAGTCTTTCATAAATAATTTCCATAGGGAAAACACTGTGAACAAGAACCAAATCATCTAGACCTGCACTAAAACATATGAGTGCAAAATTCAATAGGGAAACATTCAACTAAATTCAAGAACTTCACTGATGTTCCTAGACCTTTGTATATTAATATTTGCATTAAAAATTCCATTTAGAAAACTCTTCAATTACACTTATTTGGCATTGAATAACAATATTTAACTATTGCTTAAGATAATCTCATTTCCTTCTTAGTTTGATTTTCGAAATAAAGCTTATCCGAAGAACTAGCTAATTGTCCAATTCAGCCTTCTATCAGGGACTTTAATGGATGCTAATTTAGGCAAGGTTCCAACAATCCATACTATTAGTCGATTCCAATGTGTTTTTATTTAGAAGGGACTTGCTAAATAAAACTTGGTGGAAAGAATAGTTTCAACACTCAATACTATGTTTGCTTCTCCACAATGAGAACTAAACATTTGTTGGTCCACACTTCGGAACAAGAAAAACTCAGTTTGAGATTCTAAAGGTACAAAAGGATTGCTCTAACTGAAATTGCATCATAAACACAATTCTTGACTAGAGACATGTAGATTCCGAGCACTAGATAGCAAATGCTTTTCCAACAACTATATTTTGTTGTAGGAGATAGTGTTGATGGATCATTTAGCTAAAGCCCCTTATAAAGATTGATTTTCTTGAATGTGGATTGTACCTAGTCTTCCAACATGAACATCAACCAATAAAATGGATACCATTTTGAACTATACCGATTGTCCTAATATTCATCTCATGTAGTTATTTTAAACTTGACAATATTTGCAGCAACATAACAACTACAACCAACATATTTGCATGTCATATACCCCTTCAAGGAATCATTTAATGACCATCCAAGTTCCACAAACTCGGGTTTTCTTTACCTTCAAAGAAGAAACATTTTCTTTTAAAAACTTGGTTTACACACAATGTTTTACACTGACAAAGTTCCCAATAAGAGGCAGCAATCTTTCCTGTAAGGGTCAATGGTATCTCCTCTAAGAATTCGACTTGCTTTCCTAAGTTAAACTCCAGACATGATTCCCATGAGGAAAATAATTTCAACTCTGCAAAATCTATTTGCATAGATAAAATGAATACATAATCAATGTCGATAAGGGAAACACATTCTCACTTGATAAATCAATTTGCTTTCTTTCTAGGAGAGATTGAGATAAACAATTTGGCAATTTGTAAATAAGTTTTTTCAAATAGTTGCATGCACAATCCTACCATGATTTTGGAGGAGCCTAGTCAACTAGCCAACTAGGTCTTCCACCCGACTATGGTCGAGTCAGTGCACTCGGTGGGGTAGTCGTTCGAACTGTCAGTTATAACTGAATAACTAACTGTAATCAATATACATATAGGTTATTGAGCCATGATATATAGAGAATTTGACATTGACCACTGTACAATATTCTATATATCTTATACAAAGGCTTGTTACTTTTGTCCCACTTACTCTCTTTTCTTATGTGTGTATGATATATTTTCATGTAACTTATATGTATGTTTATATTTGTTAACACCCAAAAAGTGCTCACTACCTCATCTCCATCATTAGATGACTCATTTGTCTATATTTCTTACCATATTTTCCTCCAAAACCTTAAAAAACCATTAAAAAGCCTCCAAAAGGCTAAAAAACCCCATTTTTCCCCCAAAATAATTTAAATTTCCTCCAAAATAGCAAAAACCTTCTAAAAAGGGAATAAAAAATACAAAAAAGAGAAAAAAGAAGGAAAAAAGGAAGCAAAAACCCTATATAGTTGACCTAAACCATATGGTGCCAAAACCCATGGGTCCACACTCCACCAATAAAAACCTATAAATAGGTGATGGAGGCTCCCCATTTCATATCCACAATTTCTCCCATCCTTATGCTGCCAAAATTCTCTTGAAACCCTAGCTCTCCACTTGGAGCTGATTTCCCACATGAGAACCCCTTTGGCCCATATCCAAAACACCTTGGAAGAAGGAGAAGGAACAACACTGGAGCATTGTAGCAACCCCTGGACTACTACAAAGCCTCCACCAACCTCACATTTGAGGTATACTTAATACAAAAAAAAAATTCATTATCTTGTCATTTCTTTTTTATGCACATGCTAGGTTAAATTTACTTTGCTTTACCGTCTTGTTTTTACCATTTTTATTGAACTACTACTAAGGAGTCCCTTCTCCTTAGTAGGTGCTCATTTGCACAAGCTAGGGTGAAAACCCTACCTACAGTTTTGGCGACTCCTCTAGTGTTCCTTTGAGTTTTTGGTTATAATTTTTAAGACATTTTTAATTTTTGGGAAATATTTTTCTGTTTTCCCCTTTCGGCAGTTGGGTTTGCTGCCATAAATCGCATATTTTTTCCCCAAAGCTGCAATCCGACCGCGGCTTTCAGTCTATTTCCTGTGATCTCCCCGCGGCTTTCAGCCTGTTTCCTACGATCTCCCCGCGGCTTTCAGCCTATTTCCTGCGATCTCTCCACTGCTTTCAGCCTGTTTCCTACGATCTCCCCACGGCTTTCAGCTTGTTTCCTACGATCTCCCCGCGGCTTTCAGCCTGTTTCCTACGATCTCCCCGCGGCTTTCAGCATGTTTCCCGCGATTCGGCCGCGCATTTTCGCCACAGACCCGCGATCTGTTTTTTGCACTTTTTTACCCTGTTTTGAACCCTGAACTTTGCTACAATATTTTTTGCACCTACATAGCTACCTATTCTATCTACATCCATACTTACCTACAACCTTTTTCTGTAGTTTGCTTTCTGTTCCATTTACAGAGTTTTTTAAAGTTTAAGCATTTCAATTGAAAAAGAGAAAATTTTGCATTTCAAGTTTAATTTTTGCATTGTTATTATTAGTTAGAAATTTTCCCACCCCGTGGCACTTTTGATTGGGTTCATTACCTCACACACACACACTCTATCATCTAATTCAAGTGAGCCCTAAAATACTACTTAACACAACCAACATTCTAGCCCCACTTCGGAAACACATAAGAATATTGTAGTTAGGTAGGACAGGGGGGATAGGCATCCAAATAACACCCCTCGGTCGCTTACACTTGAGACATAGTTGTTGTCCATTAGAGAACCAAAATACCCTAGTATTTTTTGGCACGGTCACAACCAATTTATCAAAGGGCCTCTCCCTTAGGAGGGTTGAAGTAGCCAGACTGGTTCCGGAGGCCTAAGTGGAATACCGCAATCCATTCAGTAACCAAAGGCTACCTACTCATTGGTCTGCATGTAGTGTTATCTTTAGGCCCAAACAGTGATAAGACCAGAGCTGCAGATTCACCTTTTCTGGACGTGTCATGAATGGGGTATCTTAGTTGCCTTTCTTCTAGGATTGTCTTACCTGGTGTCCCTCCCGGTAGGGGGATCGTTAGCCACTTGGCTCTACTAACCATATTGTCTGACTTGGATTTCATCACCTTGCAGAGGATATGTCTGGTTGAGTCAGAATACTATTTAGCTAGGTGTTTGCATGCTCCCTTACCTCCCTTTGGTCTAGAGAATCCACTATTTTTATTTTTTAGGAAACTTGCTGCTTGTTGGTATTCTGAACATTGTTGTTGACGCCCCGCTTATTGTAGCACAGCTGTTACAGTGAGTGTTTTGAGCTGATTGTTGGCCTGAGTGGTGTATTTTTTGCGCTCTCCTTTTGTACACTCGACCTCATTAGGGTTTTTGAGCTATTTTTCACTCGACACAACCCCAGATACTTGACACCATCTGTCAGCATTGAGTCCCCGAGACATTCTCGGCACCTTCAGGGCGAGCCCCCGCAGCATGGTTCACTTGACATCACCCATCATAGACATAGATCTTCATCACTTGATACCACTCGTCACAGACCTTGAGCTTCATCACTTGACTCTACTCGTAGATGACATAGAGCTCCATCACCCGACCCGGATGACCCTTATTTCACATCTGATTCTGAGGCAGAATTCGAGAACCCCACTTATACTGCACCAACCAGCCCCATGGTTGGCACAACATCCAACCCTTTCTTTGTCGGGACCATTGGTGGACCATCCACCACCACCCCAGCTACCACACCCACTTTGGGTATGCCCTCGATGGGGCCCACACCCACCATTTCTATCACTGTGCCTATTCCAGTGGCTAGCATACCCATCCCAACTCCACCAATGACTCACACTACCCTTGGCGGTGCAAGAATGTCCCATACCACCTTCGTTCCTCCCCCTTGGGGCAACATCCCCAACCCGAACCTTGCCCCTCCACTTGGGAGCATTGGCCCCAACGTGGTCACGACCACCAATATGTCACATCCTTCTACTAGTTTTCCATTCATGGCTAGTCTCTGCCTTCCTGACCTGGCCAGACTGATTCACGATCCCATCAGACACGACCCTGCATGGCCTCACATGCCCACCAATCTCCCATTAGACATCCCTAAGTTTGAGGGCAAGGCAGGTGAATACCCCCAGAACCATATTATGTCTTTCCATCTATGGTGTTCCTCCAAATCCATAGTGGATGACTCTGTTCGACTCCATCTGTTACAACGCACCCTCACTGGCTCTGCAGCTAAGTGGTACATCGAGTAGCCCCATGGGACCCATGCCACCTTTACCTCCCTCGCCTCGACCTTCCTGCAGCTCTTTCAGTTACTTGTCTGCTATGACACAGGAGTTGAGATCCTACTGTCTTGCAGACGGAACACAGCCACCCACATCACTGACCACATTCATGAGTGGTGTCGACGCCGAAGGCTATGCAAAATCAAGTTAGATGACTGTATCTTCTTAGATTGGTTTCTAAAATTTATCCTTCCTGTCATTGCCAATGATGTGGCATCCGAGCGACCCCAGTCCGAGGAAGAGGCCAACCTCAAAGCCCAGCAATTTAACCTTATTTACGCCCAGTCTAGTTATCTCTATACCATCATACCTGACGCCCCCTGCGGTGATTCCTCCCGTCATGATGCACCGGGGGCATGCCATGCCACAGATGGCCCCGACCTTTCACGGGCTACATCTTACTCTGGAGTAACCAATTCGTATGCTCCCATGGCACATCACCACCATTCCCACGGAACCTCATGTCCACCTCAGTGCTTCAGCCATGCATCCCCCGTTTACGCCCCACCCGGTCACACCTCAGCCATATTACCACCCGCAGGCCGCACAAGCTCCTGTATCCTCTCAAGACCCCCCACTGCTTATTATCCACCACAGGTAGCCCCTTCGGCAAACCCACAACCCGTCACATAGACATATCAGCAACCCCCACAAGGTTCAGCACCTGCACCGCCTCCACCCACTTATTATCCATCGCAGCCTGATCCCGCACCTACACAACCCCAAAACCCACCTGCTTCCCAAGGGAAAGTGTATGCCCAACAAAATCCGCGCAGCCCATCCAAAATAACCAACGCCAATAGGGCCAGCAAAACCGGGGCAAAGGACGTAACCGTGGGAATAACCCCCCTCCAGACCAAGGCGGCAAACCTCCTAATTCCCCAAACAATAATAATGCGACACTTGCCAACCAAAACCCTGACAGGCTGCCCAAGCAAGCCAAAAATCCTAATTTGCGAACAAACCATCCTTGTTCTATTTGCGGGATCTATGGCCATTACATACACGCTTGCCCACATTTGGAGTGGGCCCGACAACTTTGGACTGATGATGCCCACCACCAAGGGCATGCGGCTCCTCAGGCGCCACCCAAACCCCCACCACCTCCGACTCAACCCTTGGTGTTACAAAACCCTTTACCAACCCAAGGCGTAGTGAACACTCAATCATTGGCTCCCCCTCAAGGAAATGCGCCACCACAATAGCAAATCACTTTTCTCCTGATCAGCCCATGCTAGAATCAGGTACCCATCACTTGTTAATGATGTCATCCGTCGATGTCAACCTTCAAACCCGTTGGAACCAATATGGTTCCACCCCTGACACCCCTGTCGTCGACAAAAACACAAACGCTCTTCCCACCAATCAGTCGTTACGAATACCTCCGGCTCCACCAGATGGCGCCTCCAAAGCCCCTCACTTCCCACTTCGCTGCATCAACAATAACCCCAATGCTTGCGCTGCATCTAATTACAACATTGTAGATGATTTAGCTCAATCCCCCGCAACCATGTCTACATTAGAGGTCTTAAAAAACTGTCCTACATATCACAAGACTTTGCTCTCAGCCATTGGTGCTATTGACCCAAATGATTCACGAATGATGGCCTTCGATTTGGACCAATCCGAACCACGCCTGCCTTCCACTTTAGCGTTCCAAGTTTCTGTATCCATTCAGAAGCTTGTCATCCATCGATGCATCACCGATGAAGGTGCCTCTACATGCGTTATGTCCACATTCATTTGGCAGAAGTTTGGATCTCCCACTCTCCAACAGTCCACCACTGCGTTGCAAGCCTACAACAGTCGTTTGGCTCAACCTCAAGGTCTCTTAGCTAATGTCCCCGTCCAGTTGGCTGGTAAAACAGTGCTCATTGACATAAAGGTCATCAACACCCAACTTGATTATAACCTCTTACTTGGACACAGTTACATGTACGCCATGCGGGCAGTTGCCTCATCAGTTTTTCGTACCATGATGTTCCCCGATGACGGACGCGTGGTTAAGGTTGATCAACTCACCTATTACGATCCCAATGCCCCTGCTGCACCTGAAAATGTTCTCCCCATGGTTGAACAACCTGTTTGCGGTGCATCTACCTCGTTGATTTCCTCAGTGGGACCTGGAGTTTACTCAGATACGCCGATGACCTCAACATTCCAATCCATTCCACCCCCGTCACCAGCGAACGAAATATCTGACTTATGTACCCTTTCCTACAATACACCAACACCCAACCATCAACCGCCCTTGCTACCTCAGCCACCATTGGTACCTAGTCATGTTGGTGTTACACCCATCCATACAATCCCCTTCCTATTCCCCCCTTCGGGAGTAGTAAGCGCCCCGGTTATGGCTACTCTCAGCCTCCCCGGTTTAACTTTAGGATTACCTATATGGTACATCACGCCTCTCATTTCCCCTCCGACACCAAATTTCATCCTACAACCAGTGCAACCCATCACCACTACTAGTCAACCACCTCCCGGTGTCACTACTCCTTCCTCATCCACTAATCCATCCCCTCTTATCAAGCGCACTGGGGGTAGAGGCCCACAACCATACACTGCTTTAACCCTACCCAAAACGGTTAAAAATACCCCCGTGTTTCATGCTCCTCCCAAATGCTCATTGTGTGATGAATTGGGACATCCTACCCATCAATGTCCACAATTACTCACATTACAAGAGCACATGCAAATGCTTGATGACGATCCAAACAACCTAGTTGTCCAACTCGACCCTACCCCTAAGCCTCGTGATAAATCACTTCGTACCAACCACCCTTGTGCAATATGCGGTATTTACGGCCATTACTCACATCACTATCCAAATCTCCTAGATTATAGAGCAGCTCTTTACGAGATGAATAACTTGGACCTCGAGATGGCTCCCCCCACCATTGAACAGATTCACCCCCCAGCTTCCCCGCCAACTAGAGAGATTAATACCATTTATATGATCTCTTCTACTAGCACTCCCTCATCAACCGATTTGACAACCCAAAGTTTCCACAATGATGAGGAGATTCTTGAGGCTCTTACTGCACCTGATTATCCCTGGAAAGATATGCACCATCGTTCCTATTTCCTCCCCGAAGAGTCCTCCCCCACCACAACCACCCAATTTTCGGTTGAGTCCAAAGATTTCCTCCCCACCAAATTCGACCAGTTTAAAGAGCCCATTCTCTCTCCCAATGCCTTCGAGGAAGGTAACATGGCCAATATCTCACCCATAATTCACATTGATATCTCTGCCCCAGCCAGTGCTCTTGAACTCATTTCATTAGGAGCCTCCTGCACTGAGTACGAGATCGGAGAGTACAAATTTTTTTTCCAAGAGTTCCACGATGTCTTTTCCAGGTCCTATACCGAAATGCCTGGTCTTGACCCCACTATCATAGAGCACCACATTGACACATGTCCAGATGTACCCCCCCATTCGCTAGAAACAGCGCCCCATTCATCCATCAAAGCTCCCCGCCGTTAAAGCAGAGATTGAGAAACTTCGCACAATAGGATTCATTTATCCTATTGCATATACCACTTGGGTTTCTAACCCCGTCCCTATTAACAAGAAATAAGGCACCATCAGAGTATGTACTGACTTCCACAATTTAAACCGAGCATGTCCCAAAGACAACTTCCCCATGCCATTTATTGACCAGCTCATCGATGCGTGTGCAGGGCATGAAGTCCTATCCTTCATGGATGGTTTCTCTAGATACAACCAGATTCAGATCCGCAAGGAAGATCAATACAAGACTGCCTTTACCACCCCATGGGGCACCTTTTCCTATCATGTCATGCCTTTCGGCCTTAAAAATGCTAGTGCCACCTTCCAGTGGGCCATGACCTATTGTTTTCATGACTTGGTCCATATCCTTCTAGTCTATCTTGACGATCTTACAGCTCATTCTAGGAAACGATCAGACCACCTTAACATCCTCCAGCAAGTCTTTCTGCATTGTCGCAAGTATCAAATCCGCTTGAACCCACTCAAGTGTGCCATTTGTGTTTCGGTAGGCAGGTTGTTGGGTTTCATTGTTTCCCATAAAGGAATCGTTGTTGATCCCCTCAAAGTCCAAGCCATCATAGACCTTCCCGCACCACGCACGGTCCGGCAGCTCCAGAGTCTACAAGGGAAATCTAAATTCCTCCATCACTTCGTTCCTGATTATGCCACCATAGTTCATGGTTTCTTACATCTGCTTCGTATTCACATACCCTTTGTTTGGGATGACCAGGCGCAAGATGCATTCGAAGCCCTTAAAAAATCTCTCATGCAAGTCCCTTTGATCACCCCTCTAGATTTCTCTTAGGACTCCATGTGGCAAGGCCCTTACATAGTACATGCCTACCTTGGGCATGGGGCATATATTTTAACTAACTCAGAAGGCCACCCCTTGTGCAACCCCCGTAATGGGTTGTATCTTAAATGCTTCTATCCTTGAACAAACCCACGGCCTCATTGGTCTGTATTGTACAGTTTGCTTTCTTTTTGTTTTTCACTTTTTACCGCAACCTTACACTTGTCCTTTTTTGCATGATCACAGATGGACCATATTCCACCTCATTACATTGGCTTCGTCGATGGAGCAAGCCGCTGGTCTCCAAACCTGGACTCTACAACCTGGGTCTTCTATTCCCCTTCACATGATTTGATCTACCTTGACGGAATGTGCATAGGCACTACTACCAATAACCAGGAAAAGTATGATGTTGTAACCGGTCTCCTGACTGCTGCCCTTTAGATGGGAATATGTCACCTTCATGTGTTCCTTGACTCCCAACTACTTGTCTCCCATCTCAACAACTGCTACCAGGTGAGTGATCCTTGCCTCTTTAGAAAGTTCCTACGCACAAAACAACTAAGCCGACAGTTTGAATCCATAACATTCACCCATGTCCCAAGAGCTCATAATAGTGTCGCTGATCAAATGGCTAACAACATCCTAGATTGGCATATAAATCACACCATGTAAACCATCCATCATGCATCATCATACCATATCATCACATCAAAAAACATATAAAAATCCTAAAAAGACTGCATTTACAACAAGGGGCATCCACATGCCCATCATCAAATAATATTTGCATCCATGTGCAATAACATAAACACACAACTACATAGGGGAATCCACATGCCTATCCTAAACACATACTGTTGCATCCATGTGCAATACATCATACAAAATAAACAAGGGGCATCCACATGCCTATCACCATACACCACTTGCATCCATATGCAATACACATATACAAGAGACCACAAGCGCATCCACGTGCGTACAATAATCATAACCGCAAAAGATGCATCCATGTGCATATCTATATAATAAACATCAATGTTATACACATGTCTTGAGTACCTCAGTACTCAGCTATACAAAAAATATATATACATAACAAAGCCTCATAAAATACATGCCGTAGCTACAAAAAACCCCGAGTGTCCATACACATCGGGGGGGAGTCCTCTGTACTCCCTAATGAGAGTTCATACCCTCAATCACTGCCTGTATCGGCCGCCTCTGACTCCTCACCCCGCTCCTCCTCTGGAAGATCCTCATCCCCTGAGGGATCCTGCTCCCTACTCCTCTCCGCCAGTACGGCCACCCAAATCGCAATCGATCAGAATTCCTGTGGAGCCCTGAGGCAATCCTCGATCACCTCCCAATCCAGGTCCCGCCACCCCTCATCAGTCACCCCAACTAGTAGATGATCTAGGAGAACCCGTAGGGACTCCAAATTCCCCTCAACGTCTCGTCTACGCACCTCCCCTCGATCCGACAGGGCTGGTATAGCCACATGTCCCCTGCGGTCTACATATCCCTGTGGCGGCCTCGGTCCAACATCTGCATCACATCCAAGAATATACATAGTCAGTATTAGCATATGCATCTATCAACCCTAAACATACACAAAATATGACATAAAACAATCACACAGATAGATACATACCATCTAGCCCCCATGCCTGCCCTGGAGGTTGTGGCACCTCTGGATCTAGTGTGTAATCCATATCCCTGTATGGATAGTCGTCCAACGTCAGCGACATCTGTAACCACTGAAGGTAGAGCTCCCCGGTGAAGTATCTGTCGATCTCTTTGCCACCCCGCTGGCACATCATCTGTCCCCACCGCACCATGCGTGGCTCCCTCAGCCCTCCTGCCCTAATCGACACCCATGGCCACAGTGTAGGTACCCGCTCCATAAAGAAGGCACACAAGAAGGATCCATAGTAGAATCCCTTGCCAGATTCCTTCACCGCAGTCAGCTACCGCTGAACGCAGGTCAAGAACATCTAGCTCCAGGCGAAGTATGTTCCATGCAGCACTCACTCCACTAACTGCATCTGACCCCCTGACACCCGTTCGGGCGCCTGAGACCCCAACACCCAAACCACACACGCCGTAATCGCTCGCACTGCTGGCTCCTGCAGGTCCACATTACAAAGTGCATTCCTATGCACTTCAGCCTCTGGAACACATTAATGCTCTAGCATCTCCTCTACGTCTACATCCGCTGACACCCATTGATGTGTATCCACCACCTGACCCAAACAGTGCAGTCCCGTCAAGAAGTAGACATCCGCCAGGGTGAGATCCACCCTCTCCCCCTATACCATGAACACCTATATATCCGACTCCCA
The DNA here is from genome assembly GCA_027924585.1 of Larix kaempferi. Classification (NCBI taxonomy): domain Eukaryota; kingdom Viridiplantae; phylum Streptophyta; class Pinopsida; order Pinales; family Pinaceae; genus Larix; species Larix kaempferi. Next base: position 392,374 of record BSBM01000915.1, on the reverse strand, counting down.
AAACCCTACCAACTTGTTCAGCAATAGCTTTGTTGAATGCATCATAGGTACCTGTGCGAACTTCAGAAGCCCGCACAACCCCAAGGTCGACCGAACATGTCGATCCTCCCGGATGAACTCCATCTGGTCATCGGGGATCTCTTGCTCCTGCCATAACACGATCGACATCCTATCAATCAAACAATGAACACTCATTAGACCCACGCCAAACAAATAACCATTCCCCCCCCCTCGGGGGATGACCCTAGAGCACAATCCAGATTGCGGATTTAGGGACCCTTGCCGTGATCTCAGATCGCGGCTCTCAGGATTTGAGTCACGATCGTAGGTCGCGGCTGTCAAGACTACAGTTGCAGTTGCGAATCAAATATTTTTCGATCCAAGTCACGATCTCGGACCGCAACTGTAGGAGCTAAACTCGCGATCCAGGATCGCGTGTAGCGTCCGAACTCGCGATCCAGGATCACGTATTCAACCCCGAAACTCGCGATCCCAGACCGCGATTCCACCCCAGAAACCCACGATCCATGCCTTTGTGGACCGTACAGACCCCCCTGGGGACCCACCACCCCCCCAAACCCAGCAAAAAACTACAGGTATGAGTTTAACGGAATACTTGCAACTCACGGATCTGAAATCGGCCAGTCGGATTGCCCAGAAACACCACCTAAGCTCTTATCCACTATGATCTCCTGTCATAGTCAATAGTCCAACTGACCTTTGTCATGATTGGGTCCAATTACTATTTATAACCCGTTGACTTTTTCTTGTTTTGGCCATTCTGCATCCATACGGAGTCCATTCTCCTAACCGTTTCCACCACTGGAATCAACACGATGAAACTGTCATGATGGTCAATTTGTTTCCTTATTTTTTTGCACTGTTTTTTGAGCATTTTTTCTAGACACCCCTCGTCACCTCGGTTTGCGTGCCACATCGACCGTAGCCCATTTTTTATATACTTTATGTTGTCGGATTCAGTTTTTCGACCCCGCGATGATGCTTGAGATCATTTCTCGCTCTCACCCCCATATTTTTCGGGTATTTTTTCCAAAATGCCCCCCGTCGCCTCGGTTTACATGCCACCTCGACCGTTATCCGTTTTGACACTTTTTATATCACCGGATTCAGTTTTCCAAGCTCGTGATGATGCTTGAGATCACTTCTCACTCTCACCAGGACCAATATCAAAATTGTGTCCCGACACCTTACTGCCTCGGTTCGTACGCCACATCGGCCGCCATCAAATTATTACACATTTTTACATGAGCCCTTCACTCCATCCATACTGCAGTTATAGCGTTATTTTGCCACCGTTCATCATCCCACAAGGAGGCCCATTAGTGTTCCCCCCCACCCTCATTCTTGGTTCTCATTGATGTCCCTTGATTGAACACTTTCTCCTTGCTTGGCCATTCCTTTTGTTCGGTATAATTTTATCCCTTTTTCAAGCCGGACAAGTCCTTTACGAAAAAGGCACTTAGGGAGTTTCTGTTTAGCTCTTTTCTGACTCCTAAAAAAATGAAAAGATTGCCGAGCAATCTTGCTTCCTTTCATGCTCGTTAAATTACCTGAAAGGGCGTCTATCTGGTATAAGTTTAACCCTTTTCCGAACCTGGTAAACTAATTACGAAAAATGAATACTCTAGTCACATCAGCTAGAAGAGTTCTTCATTGCATCCTTTTATGCTTTTCCGGGCCTTGGAGACTAACACACGAAAAAGAACTCCCCTGGAGTCTTCCTTTTGCTTTCAAACTCTATAAAATTGAAAGCAACCATGAGCATACACCGTCCTGGGCTCGTATAAATCCACACGACGGTACCATTCCATTATTTCGGAGTCTTCTTATCACTTTCAGACTCCTTAAAATTGAAAGCAATCACGAGCATGAACTGTCCTGGGCTCGTATAAATTCACACGACAGTACCATTTCGAGCACACTTTTTCCAGCACCTTACAAACCATAAAGAAGTCCCCCCTGTGCCTCTTGGCACTATGATCAATCATCTCGGAAGCACCCCCATAAGGTCGCCTTTGTTCAGAGTATTCTGCAGTCTCATGCCATCTTACACCAAATTGAGTATCACTCATCCTAGTCACCATCCTTGATCCATTATAGCTATGATCCCTTTCCCACCAGTCAGATTCATATGTTGCCCGATCACTTCCGCCATCATAATCTGAACAAAGGAAGTTTGATTCCACCCACTCTATTTTCCCAGTTATTCCCTACCCCTACAGTATGTCAGTCTTACTATCAGTACTCGCACACTTCGATTCTCCACCTCGTGCTCCTATCAAGGAAACATCATTTCCTTGGTAGTTGTAGGTCTCCCTCTGTCGATGCCAACCCCTCTATTCCAGAGGATAGACCTAGAGGTCCCTGCACCTTGGACTCATCACCATTTATGGTGAGTGCCTACAGACCATTTTGAGAGGAGACATCAGTGCCTTTCTGAATGGTTGTTTCTCACATGCTTGACTTCAACACCTTGATCGCATCATTGAGAATCGTGCAAGGTATATATCCCTTCAATTATTGGTCGAAGACCCCAGATTTTCCCCGACTCAAGCACATTGGTGAGTCACTTCGGAACACCCAGTTATATTTTCCCATGGATATCTGGGTTGCATTGGAAATTGTATTCAGAAGCCATCCACTTATATGCTTCCTTGAGTACCCCGTTCAGCTCCAGTCCAGTGTACCATTGAGGGTATGACTCTCTGTTCCTGTGATCCCGCAGCTCATCAGTTCCTCTGGTACCACACTTAGAAGCACTATTGATTATTCCAGTGTATCAGTTCTTCAGCTCAGACATGGTCAGCCCAGCAGTATGTCCCAGATTTTGTGTCCCCTTTGGACCCTTATGATGTACAGAGTGGTTCTCCATGTATCTTTTAGGTCCCCATTTTTGGGTCTCATTGTTATTTTTATATATATCTTGATACGAGCATGGGTATGCCCGCCTCGTCCATATATTGAGATTCCTCCTCATTCATTATTTGAGGCCATGTATCTTTTTGGTCCCCATTTTTTGGACCTCATTGTTATTATTATAGATCTTGATATGAGCATGGGAATGCCCACCTCATCCATATGTTGAGATTATTCCTCATTCACTATTGATGTCATGTATTTTTCAATTTTTGCAGTTTGTATGGGACTGGTGTTCCAGGCTCTAGTTCGTTTCTTCTCCTCTCCACATCCCAAGAAAACCATAAAAAGACCTATGATGTCTATCGACCATACGATGAGCTCCTGCCCTCACACATCGGGGGGCAATCTGTTAACACCCAAAAAGTGATCACTACCTCATCTCCATCATTACATGACTCATTTGTCGATATTTCCTACCATATTTGCCTCCAAAACCTTAAAAAGCCTCCAAAAGGCCAAAAACCCCCCTTTTTTCCCCAAAATAATTTAAATTTCCTCCAAAATAGCAAAAACCCTCTAAAAAGGGAATAAAAAATACAAAAAAGAGGAAAAAGAAGGAAAAAAGGAAGCAAAAACCCTATACAGTTGACCTAAACCATATGGTGCCAAAAACGATGGGTCAACACTCCACCACTAAAAACTTATAAATAGGTGATGGAGGCTCCCCATTTCATATCCACAATTTCTCCCATCCTTATGCTGCCAAAATTCTCTTGAAACCCTAGCTCTCCACTTGGAGCTGATTTCCCACTTGAGAACCCCTTTGGCCCATATCCAAAACACCTTGGAAGAAGGAGAAGGAACAACACTGGAGCATTGTAGCAGCCCCTGGACTACTGAAAAGGCTCCACCAACCTCACATTTGAGGTATACTTAATACAAAACATATTTTCATTATCTTGTCATTTCTTTTTTATGCACATGCTAGGTTAAATTTACTTTGTTTTACTGTCTTTTTTTTACCACTTTTATTGAACTGCTACTAAGGAGTCCCTTCTCCTTAGTAAGTTCTCATTTGCACAAGCTAGGGTGAAAAACCTAGCTACAATATTATGTAATACTAATAACTCATATGATTCCCTAGACTACAACATTGGGTATGTTGCTGGTAGTACACAATCATTAAAAAATGCAGAATATGATCAAATGATAATTGAGAGAGAGATTCGAGAGTGGTGGGACAAGAAAGTAGAAAATTATATTCAAAATTATGCAAAGCAAAACAAGCTAACAATAGCACAGGAAAGGCATAAATTCTTCACTAAGTCCCATGAAAAGTTTTTAAATACTATTCCCTATGAGATAAAGAAATTTCTGAATTCCACTCATGACCAAATTGGATGCTCAGAATGAGAAACTACTGATGCGCACGATCTACAATGGAGGAAAAACAAATTTGTGCAAGTGGCTTGACAAAATTTGCCAAGACTTATGTGAGGAACAAGCTGTAGAAGAAAGATCATCCATTGACGAAGCCTGAATTAAGTTATATATTGAACTTCATGAAGGTTTCTTCTGTGCCTTGCCATGTTTACTATATTAATTCCTGATAAAAAACAGGGCCAAGAACATAGTCAAGCCACGACCACCCGTAGAAGAACCTGCTATATTGAACTAGAAAAAGTAGTATAAAGATTGAGAGTGCTTTGTCAGTGAATGACATTGGGAACATTTATTAAACAAATAGCAACCATTTCCAAATTCACTTCCATCGATCAGTAGGAGTCAGGTTGGAAATGGGGGGGATCACTGAAAATATTTTCTGAATAAAGGAATGAGGCTAGTCGATGAAATAAAAAAAGAATGAAGGCCTGCAAAAATTCGAGTCCACTTGGTCGAAATAATTGCCAGGTCGCTCATAAGAAAACAGTAAAAATGACATGTCCCAAAATTTTTCATTAGGTCACAATGGCCTAAGCCCCTTGGCCATACTCATGATAGTTTATAAAATTGATGCTAAGGGTGGAATAATTTCCAAGAATGATGTCCAACTTAGTAATAATGTGAAATTAGATCCAAATGGACAAGGTAGGTCACATTAAGATAAATTCTCAATTCAAAGTTTGTAATATACCCATCCAAATGAACTACCATGGGGGGAAATTACTAGTTCCCTAGGTTGGGGGTGGAAGCATTAAAAATTGGGATAAGGGAGCTACAAGGCCCAAAGTGACCTTATACTTACAAATCTACATTAAATGGGTCAAATAAATAATAATGAAAATAAAATAAGGTGGCATTGGATCATGAGGGCACATAAGAGGTTGTGGGACCCCCATGTGGCAAGATTCCCCACTACACTTGGCATGATTCTCTCCCCAATTCGAATTCAAGATGAAGGGTAACATACTTGGGGGAGTTTAAGAGGTATTATTCATGGCATGAGTCATGTAAGGTCGAATTGGAGTGGAATAATAACTCCCATGGAAGAGGAAGAGGCAATTTGGAGCTAGTGGGACACTTGGGCTAGATTGCCTAGTTCTATGACAACAATGATGAATATGCTATGACACCTATGACAAAAATCAGACCTGAATGCTGAAATATTGAAAATATATGACATGTTAGGGCTAAAAATAGCGTCCAAGAGGGCGCTCAAGGGAGTTAGGGAAGCTAAAGAGACACCTGTTCGAAATTGGTGGAGGAGGAGGCTAGAATTGGAGGGACAAGTGGAATACATTGGAATCTCTTACCAAATTGAGTTGGCATGAATATATTGGAAGGAATTCGACCCATGGAGGAACTTAGAAGTTTATAAAAGTCATGAGCAAAGAATAATAACATATTTTGATCATTTTGCATTTTGCATTTGGAGAGGAGAGCTAGTGGAGTGTTACTCTACTTTCCTTAGAACCAATTTCGAGGGTGAAAGATTCCCATCCTAATTGGAAATTTGAGAGGCAATTCAAAAATTTCATTTGGAGCTAAAATGGAGTCTTTTGTTACAAGTTGAAGCTACAAGGAATCTCATGGTCATCTCTTTCAGCTTTCTTCTACAACCATTCTTCTATTTCTTGACATATTCTTGCTCCTTGAGGAGAGGCACACTTGTTGCGGTGATGAACTCTTTGGGATATCCCTTGGGGAACCATATATTTTTAATCTAATATACATACTCTATTTCTACTGCTCAGAATACTTTCAAGTCGAAACTCAAAGATATTTTATGTAAAAATTCTAAACTATGAACAAATGGTGTCATTTCCCCAATACCTTGTTATTTGCACTTGAAGTGGTATCAAATTCGAATGGTTCATTCAATGTATGTTGTATTAATGTTGTATGGAGTGCCATTAATATGTTGAATAAGTTTCATGTTCATTATACAAGAATTTGTAGCAATATTCTTGAGTTTCATAACCATTTGTGAAGATCTACTATCATTTCCCCCTATGTCGAAACTAGTCTTTTGTATTTGATTTAAGAGGGTTGTAGAAGACTTAATAAACTGAAGGGGAATGCGGTCCCTGTCAAGCAGAGGAGACCTAAGCTAGCTAGGGTCTAGGCTAGGCACCTAGATTCAAAATTTTTATATTATTTATATATTATCCTTTTGTGTTTGGAAATATTATAAAAGTGTAAAGTTTAAATATTGTAAGTTTTGAAAATAAACCTTCAAACATTGGGTCTCCCTCTAAAGTAAATTGAATTTTAGGAATACATTTTTAAATGATTAAATATATAATTAGTGTCTAATCAGATTCTAAATTTCAGGTTCATATAATATGGAATGTTAAGACTCGATAATACCTTTAAATTTAAAGAATAATTTTAGTGATAGAATGTCAATACTTAAATTAAGTTAAATTAAGCAAGTTATGTTAAGTAATGCTTAACCATGATCTTAAGTAATAAAACAAAATAATACATATATATATATATATATAAAAGTTAACCACAATCTTAAGTAATAAAACACAATAATACATATATATATATATAAGTTAACCATGATCTTAAGTAATGATCTTGAGTAATAAGACACAAAATACCCTTCTGTCGAAACTTCGACATATAGTCGAAGGGGTGAAACTGAAATAGAAATTCGAAAAAAAAGCACCACGGCAGCCAACACGACAAGCTAAATGCTAAAGTGCCAAACTTAATACATGACAAATCGTTTAATGAAAACGTTAATAGAGTTCAACACGCTAATCGTTTAATAAGCGTATGTATATTGTGATATACAATCGTAAAGTAACTTTACGATTTTGAGAGTGTAGAATGGAAACTGGTGAGCTATCATGGGATATTTTGTGAGAATGATGATATGTTTTCAAATACCTAGTAGTGTTGAGTTTAGGGATAGAATCTAGTAACAAGTTGTACCCATTTTGTTGGAGAAGTGTTGAGATCATAAGTTACCATCAATTATCATAGGAAAATACTTAGTCAATAGAGCAGGATTGATCGATGATGAAGCACTATTCTCTAGTGACACACAACCAAGATTATGGGATTTTGGTTTGATGTGTCATTTACTTTGAGCTTGTTGGGAAGAGTAGCTAAGCGTTTGAGCTACCTTATACTTAGGTATGGGCATAGGTATGAGCCTCGACCTAATAGGGGTATAATGTTGATCATTATGATTTGTAAGGAAGCATATGAAGATGAGACTCCACTACAAGGGAAATGGTGGAGCCTAATAAACTTAGAGCAAGCTAAGACTTAGAAGACACATTATATATTCTTTGGATGAGTTAATGGATAGAAGTTAATTTACTTGATAGAAGGATGGGGTATTCTTTTGATCACATTATAGGAGACAAACAAGAAGATTGTATGAAGAGCTTATTAAAAGGTTATTTACTAAGGGAAACTGGGATTTAATGAACTAGAGAAATGAGGCGCTAGGACTTTTGAGAAAATTTCGTTTAGTTATACCTAATGGAGTGTTGAACTTGGGTAATAATAAGAGAGTCATAAGAATCTTAACACAATCATCATCCTAACCCGAGGAAAGCGATTGTTATGAATTGAGATATATATATAAATATCGTTAGGATACAATAGGGATTCAATAATAAAACAATGAACTAGCGATAAAATGAAAAGTGTGAAATTGTAGAGGAAATAATGAGTTAGCATGAGTGATAGTCTATGAAATTTCAATGAGGTTAAGTGGAATAAGAATACATAATAAATGGGAAAACAGTGAATGCAAAACGGGAACCAATGTGTGTTGCAAATAATAAAGTTATGATGTTCAAACTCCTATTATATGATGGTATAGTCCACTTATGTTTAATAATGCGATGAATTGTTGAATAAATTTACATTTGTGTTCAAATATTAAGGGATGATGGTTACCACTATTAGTGACTAGGATAATTGTGTTCCTTCCCATTATGTACAGGATCTACAGGTTTATATATATATATATATATATATATATATATATATAAGGGGAGGATCATGGATAGAAATAGGGGATGTATTAACCAAAGCCAATAAGGTAGTAAATGGAGTAAGGACATGGTAAGAAAGTAATAAACATGGGAGATAATTGAAAGTCAATAACACTTGACCAATAGTCTAACAACTGTTATAAATCAAGTACTCTGGAATTTGTAATAAGAGTATGTTTTAGGAGCAATAATGCATTTTTAAGTTGAGAAATGATGAAATTATTTATTGATGAGAATAGGCGTCTTTACAAAACTGGAAAGAAAGGGAGTAAGATCATATGTGTATCTCATGTCTAGTCATAATGTATAGTTGTATGAGGCACCTAGATAGAGGTGGTAGGTCAATATTTAAGGTATGTGTTAATGGATTTCTCTATTGGAAAGTTAATTAGTATTAAAAGATGGGAGATACCTATGTATTAAAATCAACACCGTAAATTTTCTATGTGTAATGTGCAATTCTTGGGGTAAGAGTTACCTTTAACGAGTATTGACTAAAAAATTAATAAACCCGGTGTTATTCAAACTATTATATATGGGAGACCATTCAAGAAACTGTCATGGTGGACCCTAATTAAATTTATTAATGAGAAGGTAAGTGATATACATTTGAGAAAGATTCAATAAAGCTAGAAATTTCCAAACAAGTCATAACAATACCCCAAGAACCCAAAATAAATGTTATATGAGAGATGTCATCTTATTACGAATCACAATTCAAAAAGAACTATAATTTCTTTTGTAAAAAGCGTAAATTTTAGTAGACATCGGTATGTCTAATCAATTGAAATTCAAGTGGGGAATGTATAGTCCAAGTCCTACTACCTATGAGGACGTAGAGACGATGCATCGAGATTTTCCCTCACTATGTTGACCATAACTTCGGGACAAAGTTTCGTGAAGGGTGGGTGTATGTAATGCCCCATATTTCGACCAGACAGGTTTATCCGTGAGACATATTACAACTAATTTTATTATTATATGTTGGACTCAGCTAGAATGAGTAAACTATACTTATGAGATGATAGACCTAATTATATGTTGCTACCATGTTTATGTTGTTACTATGTTATGTTATCACTATGCCTATGATGTTACGATATTATGATGTTACTATGTTCATGTAGTTACTAGGTTATGATTATCATGAGATTCATTGCTTTTATGATTACAATATATGTTTTAATGTTTTCATTGATGGAATGTGAAATATATGATGTTGTACGTGGATGCCATCCTATGATGAAATTGATTGAATTGTTATATGCCATGCATACATGTGATGAGCTAAAATTGTGACGTGAAATAAAATGATGATAATGATATGGATCAATTGGTGATCAAATGGAAATGCTTGTTATAAAATGTGTATTTTGCAAAATAATAACCTACAGGACATAAGGGCTATGGGATAGCTAGATACTTGATCTGATATATGGGATAAGAACTTATCGATGTAGTACACCTTAGCAATTGAAATTGATGATACGATGACATGGTCCGATAATCTTGATAGCAGCAAAGTATGATTTGATAAGGGTGTAGTCCTAGTATGTTGAGAGGGATGGATGTATTGCCCACCCTACGTTTCTATGATACCCGGGGTCATGGGAGGGCCATGCTAATACACGCTCCCCAAGTTGTTGTGATGATGATGGTCAGATGCCTGGTAGGAGAGGCTAGGTCTGCTACTTAACCGACGCTACCGCTCTCAGGTTCTATGTGGTCAAGTCAGTATAGTTGGAACCCACTTTTGTACTAGCAGAGGAAGGATAGGGAGGATGTGGACGTAGGTTAGGATGGGAGGATATGTTAGTTAGTACTGTTGAGGGTTGGGTATTACTTGATCTTGAGTTAGTGGTAGTAGGTAACTTTCCTTGTACTTGATTGATTGAACTGATGTAATCATAAAAATAATGAAATGAAATCTTAAGGGTTAACTGATAAAATAACCGATGATATTTTAGTAATGTTATAATAAATGTATACTTGTTCTGTTTGCATGAAGTATTAAATTAGTATTAGTTAGCTGTTAAGCATGGAAAATATGATGTATGTTTATAGTACCTGTCAGACCTGTGCAGACGCTGGCCATGCATGCCCATTTTGTACATGTGCGATAGTATAAGCTTACAACATACTTATCAGGATTTAACAATGTTATAAGTTGTCATAGGTAACTCAATTAAGGTTTGAGTAAACGACATAAATAAAGGTGATCAATTTGCTTATGTATAAAATAACTTAATTAGTCTTATATGTAAACATTGTAATGAACAATTAAAATAATTGCCACCAACTGTAAGTCTCATCAAGTGGAGGTATCGGAAATATGAAGTATAGCAGATAAACATTAATGATGGAAATGTGTACTATATAATTGTTAATATTGATTAATTAAACCCTTAAGAGTACTTTGTTTATTAATGTAAGTATGTTAGGTTAGTGCTAAGGTACTTAAATCACCATTAAGATTTGTTAATATTATTATTTTATTATTATTATTTTTATTATTATTAATATTATTATTATTATTTAACTAATGTTAATAATGATAATTTGTCCTTATTGGAATGAAAGAAATCATAAGTGGGTAAGTGAACATGTTTGAATTATTAAATTAATTAATTTCCCGAACCATTGTTATGAAACAAGAAAGGAGTATTATTAAATTATTAAATGAGCTAGGAAGGTTAAGGCAAAACTCAATTAAATTTATATTCATAAATTACTGCCATTTCAGACAACCGATCTAAGATTGACTTTTTAGATATATTTATAATTAAAACAAACTACCACTTCAAATTTGAAAGGGTCAACATGATAGTATTTAATTATTGTTTTATTCAACATATTAAATGGAGGATTAGACTAATATTTAATTCACCGCCTCATGAAGGTCCTAAATTAAACATTTCAAGAATCATTAAATGATGTACATTCAACCCATCGAATCTGTTGTCTTCCTGAGGTTCATGTGGTTACCGTGGATACATTATATGTTATAAGCAAGCGTACACAATGATACAGATACAAGAGACGAGAGAAATAGAGAGAAGTATAATCTTTTTTTTTAACCAACAAGAGCAGAATACAACACAGAACCAATCTAACTAGTACATCAGCTCAACATGTTAGGATATCTCATCATTCAGTATGTACTTTGCATGCATGCATTCATCCGCATGCTACTCAGTCACCAATTTGATGCCTCCAGCACCTAGTCCCTAGTCTGCCAGCACCCTGGAGCTTCTTTCCACTCAGTTTTAGCCCTCCTACTGCTTAATGCGCCCATCATGCACCTACCACCTGAGAGGGGCACCTTTTCTCACCTACCAGTCCAGTTCACTTCAGTTATCTAGTTGTCTTTCCTTGATTTGAGGGTAGACAAACTCCTAACTACTGTTATCACTCTGATTGACCTCCGATGAGACTTGAATACCTATTATGAGTGCAGTTAACTCCTCATGCACCCTACATTGAGCCTCCTTCCCTACATTAGTGCCATTACCATCAGTTACACTTATTACACTCAGTTAGACTCAATTAGAATCAGTTTGACACCTAGCTGACAGTTACTTGTGCATTGATGACTACCACTGATTGATGATGAGAACTCCTAGTTGGAGCCAAGATATGCCATGCAGTATATTCAAATGACCTCTTTGGCTAATTCGAATTGCTCACTCATTGTGACAGTATTGTATTGTAATTCTGCCATTCTGGATTATAGAGCACTGATGCATCTCTCTTGCACAATTTTTACTCCAATTTTTTTTGCATCATTGTGATTGATATTCTTGTTCAATAGATCTGCTGTGAATAATTTTACATGGTATCAGATCCATGGCATGGACAAGATCTCTCTTCTACAGGTGTTCGGCATGAAGAATTGAGTGAATCTGCTCAAAATTACAAAAGTTTGTCATGCAAAATATCATGTGCATGCAAAGCTAAAATAACTCTCCAATCCAATCCAACAGCTTGATTTTTCCACAGAATTCCTGGATTTGATACATTGGATCATTCAAGCTTGCTTGATCTCCAATCCTAGGTGTGATGCAACTCTAAAAGGGTGGATTGTTCGACCTTACTGTTCTTGTTTTTATTGTGATTTGCAGTTTAATCATCTCCATCAAGTGCATTCGCTATCATTGAGATGGATTCTTCTTCTTCAAAGCTACTCACTCCCTTCAATTATTTTGAATGGAGTAATGACATGGAGACTATGTTGCACTCAAGAGGGTACTACAGAGTCACCATGGGCCTCGAAGTTGAGCCCAATACACTCATTGAAAAATCGAAGCACTTCAACAAGTTGGATGAAGCATATGGTCTTCTTTGGCTCAATATTTCGAAGGATCTTCAGTTTCACCACAGTGGATTGACAACTCCAAAGGAAATATGGGAGCAACTTGAGAAGCTTTTTGGAAAGCAAGATGACATGTGGTCTTTTCAATTGGAAAATGAATTGATTGCCTTGAATCCTTAGAATTTCGATACCATCAATGACTTTTTCACAAGATTCAAGCATTTGTCTTTGCAATTGAAGAACAGTGGAGTTATCAAAGAGGATAAGTAATTGATCCTCTCCATTCTTTCAAAACGTGGTAATATTTCTCAATATTTTTCTCTACTTTCAGTTTTGGTTGGATAACTACACCGAATTGGAAGATGCTTACCTTGAATGCCTTTATTGAGTCTGTTACCAAAGAGCATGATAAGCTAATTCAAATGGGATCCATAAGCTCTAAAGATTCATCCCTCTTTGTTCAAGGATCCAAGAATTCGAATGGCAAAGGGAAGCAAAAGAAAGAGAAGCCCAAATTCGAACTTACCAAGCAAAGAGAGAAAATCAAACCATCGGATGCACCATCCAGTTCAAGGAACAAGCAAAAGGGTAAAGAGGGAAAAGAAAAATCTAAATGTTCATAATGCAATCGTGGCTTTCATCCTGAAAGTTTATGCATGAAGAAAACAATAGATCAAATGGCCCTCCTTTTGGAAAATAATAACATAACTCTTCCTGATGGTGCATGGAAGAAGGATAGAAATGATGATCATGAAAGAGGTAAAGCACTCATGGCAACTGTTTCGAAACCCACCACTCTACTGATAGATTCCAGTGCCTCAAATCATATGGCTGCAAATATTGACTCCTTTTCTTCATTTGATCCAAACAGCTCCATTACCATCCATTTGGGAGATGACTCAAAAATTTCATCAAAGGGTAAAGGTACCATCCATTTAGAGCATGGAAGTTTTCAGAATGTTCTTTATGTGTCTTCCTTGGCTTCAAATATACTTTTTGTGTATCAAATGACACACATTGGTGCACTGAATAAAGTTACATTCATCCCTAACAAAGTTGAAATTTCTGATATTGAAAGTGGAAGACTTATTGCAGTCGGAAAGGCAAGCCATACTGCAAAATATTATGAGTTTTCACACTTTGTGCCGCTTGAAAAGCCCACTGCTCTTCTCACTAATGGAAATGAGGTTAGTAGGATTTGGCATGAAAGGTTTGGACACCTTAATTACAAGTATTTGATGCTGTTACAAAACAAATCCATGGTTGATGGTATTCCACACCTCCGTTCCTCGAAGGGAATTTGCCCAGGTTGCATCATTGGGAAGCACCCCGAGCACAAGTTTGACCACAGCAAAGCTAGAAAAGCTTCTACTATTATGGGTCTCATACATTCTGATATTAGTGGTCTGCTGCCAAATATTTCCATGAATGGTTCAAGGTATTTTTTGACATTCATCAATGACTTCTCCCGCTTTACTTGGGTATTTTTTCTCAAAAACAAGTCAGAAGTGCTTGGAAAATTCAAGGATTTTAAGGCTTCTGTTGAGACCACCACTGAGAGAAAGATAAAAGCTCTTAGATATGATAATATCGGAGAATATATCAAGACTGAGTTGCTGCAACTTTGTGCTGAAAGAGGAATTCAGATCCAACATATAATTCCCTACACACCCCAGCAGAACGGTGTAGCGGAAAGGAAGAATCAGTCACTGAAAGAGATGGCTACCTGTATGCTTGATTCAAAAGGTTTGGATGCAAATGTTTGGGTTGAAGCCATGAATGTTGCTTCATACATTCAGAACTGATTTCAACAATCATCCATGAAAGGTAAAACTCCTTTTGAAGCATTCACTGGTCACAAACCGAATGTGTCCAAATTGAGGGTTTTTGGCTCCACTGCATGGGCTAGAATTCCTTCTGATAAGAGAAAAGCTTTGGATCCACAAAGTATTGAATGCATCCTAATAAGACATGGAGAATAATCAAAAGAATATAAAATCATGAATATAAAATCCAAAAAGATATTCATAGAGCGAAGTGTGAAGTTTGAAGAACCGCTTCTAGATCTGAAACTAGTCGAGGAAAACATTGTCGATCTGTAGTCTCTACAAGAAGAAGTTTCGAGAGAAGATGAAGAAATCATTGGATCTGATATTTCTGATATTTTATCATACTTTGATGGCCATGACATATCAGGTTCAAAATCCGACCATAATGATCCTCCCCAATTACCAAAGTGGGCCCAAAACACTCTACAGTCTGCTGCTCCAAACATTGGAAATCCTGATGATCCAAGGAGAACAAGAGTAGACTTTCAAAGAGAAGGTACGGCTCTTTCTTTTTCTGATCCATTATTATCTGAGAAATGTTATTTGATGATTGGTTCATATCCCAAATCATACTTTCATGCCCACTGAGATCCACGATGGAAAACCGCCATGGATGAAGAGTACAGTTCTCTTCAAAAGAAGAATACATGGGAGCTAGTTTCTCTTCCACTTGAAAGAAAATTGGTCCAATGTAAGTGTGTCTACTGCACGAAGGTTGCTGCTGATGGTTCTATGAGAAAATAAAAATCTAGGCTGGTGGAAAAAGGTTTCTCCCAAGTCCAAGGATTGGACTACACTGAGACCTTTGCACCGGTTGCAAAGATGGATTCCATCCGCCTAGTTTTGGCCATTTCCACATCCAAGCACTGCGAAGTGCACAATATGGATGTGAAGAGTGATTTTCTACATGGATACCTTGATGAAGAAGTATATATGAAGCAGCCAGAATGATACATATCAGATCCATCATTAGTTTTCACATTGAAGAAACCTTTGTATGGATTGAAACAAGCTCCAAGAGCTTGGTACGCAAAGATGGACTCCTTCCTTCTTTCTCAGAATTTTAAAAGATGAAATATGATCCGAATGTGTACTACAGCAAGTTAAAGGTAATTTGATGATTTTTGTTCTTTATGTTGATGATCTTCTCCTTACTAGTAACACTCTCCTTACAATCAACAAGATAAAAACCGCTTTAAATCTAGCTTTTGACATGAGCGATTTGGGCTTGGAGATAGCTAAAATTTTTGATGGGATCACATTATCTTAGAAAAAGTATGCTTCAGAAATGCTATTAAAGTTTAATATGGCAGAATGTAAGGCTTCTCCGTTTCCATTCCTCTCAGGAATTAGTCTTGAGGAAGGAAATTCTACACCGCTTGCAGATTGCACTATGTATCGACAGTTGATTGGTTCACTACTCTACTTGACACACTCAAGGCCTAATATTCCATATGTCGTGAGTGATGTATCAAGGTATATGCAGACTCCCTATGAGATTCATTGGCGGGAAGCCAAGCGGATCTTGCAGTATGTGCAAGGTACGAGACATTTTGGCATACATTATGCTGTAGATTCTGAGCTAGATTTCATTGGTTTTACTGATTCAGATTGGGCGGGTGATAGCATTGATCGGAATTCCACTTCCGGTTATGTTTTCATGATTGGACATGGCCCTATTTTTTGGTCAAGCAAAAGGCAGGAAGCCATTGCACTTTCTTCAGCAGAGGCAGAGTATCGAGGGGCAGTCAATGCCTGCATGAGGCAGTTTGGTTGCAGGGTATTCTTTCCGAGTTTGATTTTGGTAGCACTACTTCAACTGTCATATTTTGTGACAATCAAATTTCTATTAATATCTCCATAGATCTAGTTCAGCGGCAGAGGACCAAGCACATTGAGATTCATATGCACTACATCCGAGAGTTGGTGCATGATCCTACCATCATTATGCAATATTTCCCTACTGATGAGCAAATTGTAGACATCTTCACCAAGAGCTTCACTGAGAAGAAGTTCTCTTACCTCCGTTCACTGTTGGGGGTGAGTTCCATCATGGTGGAGACAAATTAGATCCATTTTATGTTTAGCTTGAGGGGGGGATTTCTTCCCTCTGGGTTTTCCCTCTTTCCTCACTTAGCTTATTTTCAACATTTTTTGGATTATTGTATTGGGATGACCTTTGGCCTCAGTACGTAGGGCCCTACATTTTATTTTTTACATCATAGTATAGCTTGAGGGGGGGTGTTAGGATATCTCATCATTCAGTATGTACTTTTCATGCACTTTGCATGCATGCATGCATTGCATGCATCTGCATGCTGCCCAGTCACCAGTTTGATGCCTCTAGCACCTATTCCCTAGTCTTCCTGCACCCGGGAGCTTCTTTCCACTCAGTTTTATCCCTGCTACTGCTTAATGTGCCCAACATGCACCTAACAACTGAAAGGGGATCCTTTTCTCACCTACCAGTGCAGTTCACTTCAGTTAGCTAGTTGTCTTTCCTTGATTTGAGGCTAGACTGACTCCTAATTGTTGTTATCACTCTGATTGACCTCCGATGAGACTTGACTACCTATTTTGAGTGCAATTAACTCCTCATTCGCCCTCGAATGAGCCTCCTTCCCTACATTAGTGCCATTACCATTAGTTACACTTATTATACTCAGTTATACTTAGTTTGACACCTGGCTAACAGTTACTTATGCATTGATGACCACCACTGATTGATGATGAGGACTCCTAGTGGAGCCAAGCTATGCCATGTAGTATATTCGAATGACCTCCTTGGATAATTCGAATTGCTCACTCATTGTGACATTATTGTATTGTAATTCTACCATTCTGGATTATAGAGTGTTGATGCATCTCTCTTGCACAATTTTTACTCCAATTTGTTTTACATCATTGTGATTGATATTCTTGTTCAATAGATCTGTTGTGACTAATTTTACACAACAGCCTATATATATATATATATATATATATATATATATATATATATATATATATATATATATATATATATATATATATATATGCCTATGATACAGTTACATAACTGTCTGTCGGCTAACCAACCAACCCGACCTATACTAGTCGATGAGACCTGTCGACATATGCTTCAAGTGGTCAGATGGAGGGCCTAGTAGACATGCCGACCTAGGCTCCTCCAACATCTCCCCCACCTCAAAATATTTCTTTTTCTCGAAGAAATGGAGAGATCAAAACAAAAAAATAATTTCTAAGATGGTTATGCCGATGGTAGGCTAGAGATGGTAGTATCTGGCATTTGTATGCGGGCTCTGACGATGGCTTCAGCAGAGATAGTGAGATGGTGCTAGAATTCTTCCCATGTGTGCAACAAATTTGGAATGTCGATAGTCA
Organism: Larix kaempferi; assembly: GCA_027924585.1. NCBI lineage: Eukaryota > Viridiplantae > Streptophyta > Pinopsida > Pinales > Pinaceae > Larix > Larix kaempferi. The sequence continues at coordinate 374,501 of BSBM01000915.1, read as the reverse complement.
GTGTCGTGAGCTTCGACAAGTTTTCCATCTTTTCGTGGGTGGATGTATTCTGTAAACTAATCATGTCGAGATCAAAGATAGTAATTGTCTCTTGGGAAGAAGCAAGTAACTATGGGAATCGGGGCTGAATTTAATTAAGTTTTAAGAGGCTGCAACATGCTTGAGATATCCATTGTGCTTCCTATTTTTCTAACTTTTCCAGCTTTCTATTTTCCAAGGTGATCTGATTGTCCATATTTTCAACAAGTGGTTCTTCTGCAGTTAGACGCTGTTGGGGCATCTTGGTCACCACTGTTCATATTTTTTGAAGTTCTTTGTACACCTCTCCGTAATGTACATACCAATTGTTCAAAACTTCAGAGAGTTTAACTGCTTGATTGTCATATTTCTTAAGTAACCCGAGAGCTTCTGTAAAGGCTGTAAACTGATTTTCCAAAAGAGATGATACTTCGACAGCCTGGTCCCGTTGTTTCTTTAGAAGCTCCGATTGAAGGTTCGACACAACAGATTCGAAAATGACTAATATACTCTGTCAAGGGGTGCTGTCGTGTCGATATTAGGAGGAAGTGGCATGAATTGGAGGTCTAAGGCCTCACACTTAGTTAAAAATGCATTTCTTTCTTCCTGTAGCTACTTGATCTGGTCTTCTGTCTGCCATCGGCGATGACGTTGTTCTCTGAAAAGTGCATCACATAGTAAATCAAGTTCTAATTGAGGAGCCAAGTGAGGATGATAAGTATATATAGACCCAAATTGGTCTAAATAGACTGAAAGACGGCTTTCTGCTTGGATTTTTTGTGCTTGTTGTTGTTGTACCTACTGCTGATGTTCTCTTTTTTTGCGCTTCTTTTCATTGCATTTCTTCTTGCTGTCTTTCTCTTTTTCTTTTTGTTTACTTATGATTGGCTTCTCTGGATCCTTTTCTTTGTCGTTTGTAGTTGTATGATTTTCTGCAGGTGCTTGTATTGTAGCAACAACTTGTTTTGTCTGAATTGGTATGATTTTCTATGCCCCTTTGATAACTGGAATTTCAGGTTCAAGATTTTTGGCACTTATGCCAGTATCTACTAGAATACTAAATGTATCATCATTGAGTGTACTAGTGTCTTGCATGCTAGTTTGTTCTGGAGCTTCTATCATAGCAGCGTCAATTTCTTGAACTGCAGCTATTTCACTGGCTTGAGTTGTATTGTCTTCAGCTGCTTCTGTCACTAATGATTCTATGCTTTGCTATTGTATCAATGGACTGGAATTAGATCCGTCAGCAGGGGGACTCAATGGACTTGTTGAAATAGATGGAAGGTCGACTATTATCGTATTTGAACTCGACGAAGTGGTACTGCCAAACAGACCCGAACCGACTAGACTTGAATCAATTTGTTGAACTGTAGACTCGACTTGTGGACTAACGATTTGCGGGGAGTTTTGAATCAGGTCGACTGCTGGGTGGGATTGACTCAACTGTTGTTGTAGTGGTTGGACTGGGAGAGGTGTGTAAATAGGTGTTACATGTGAATAAATCAGACATGATGGATCGGGGTTTTTGACAAAATGGGTCTTTTTCTAACCAACAACTTTTGCTGTTGTAGATGGTAAAGGTAAAGTGTTGGTTGTAATAGTGTCAGGGGGATCCAAATTGCATGGAATGGATGGTAAGGTTGCGTAGACTGGTTGCTGAGTGACCATCACATGCCAATTGGGATATAAAGTTGGTAGGTTGGCGATGAAATGACTCAGGGAAGCATCTGCTGGGTTAATAGGAGTGGGTAATGCTAAAGGGTTATTTTATTTTTCTACTAAGGTCAGGGAAGAAGGGGGATTCAGAATGGTTAGGTCGACATGAGGTTCAACCGGAATTTTTGACTTCTTGATAAGAGTTATAGGTGTCTTACGCTTGTATGTCTCCATGAATTTCTTGAACTGTTCCTCCACTGGTAAATTATGCTTAGCTGCATCTTCTAAAATCTGAGTGGCGCTGTCGTATAATTCAATTTCATCTTCTTCCATTGGTTCCTGGAAAGTTACTTTTCTTTTCCCTTTTCCTTTTGTCGGTACTACCTTGTTTTGTCCTGCTTCCGGGTAGTTCAGCCGCTACCCTTTGAATATTTTTATTCTTCAAAAGATGCTCTGGGCTGTCGAACTCTGTGCTACTATTAGGATGCTCTACAGGTTCAACTGGATCGTTATGAGGAGTGTTTGTCAGAATCAAGACATTGGTAGCGGGAACTGGTTCAGGCTGATAGATGAAAGTATTCATATCGATTCGACTTTCATATTCTTCTTCCTTCTCTCTGTCCTGTAGCGGCTCAACAATGGTGAAGTTGACCTTTCTAGCTTGGGTCAGAATGGCCAATACTTCATTAGATTGTCGACTCAGCTCTATGAAAATTTCATTTATTGTAGGATAGTAGTCGAGGCGCTTTGCCTGCCCTGCTGCTCCTTGCATATACTAGCCCATTGTGTCATCCAAAGGGAGTTGGATGTGTGTTGTCAGAGGTATAATACATCGAATGTTCGGTGATACTCTCCATCTTGTCGCTTTTGTTTTGAAGTCGAGGAACCAAGATTCCAACCATATCTTGACTATTGTAGGTCCATGACGACTTCCTCCTGGTGAAAAGCATCGAAAATTCTCCATAAGAACAAGTTGCTCTTGACTGAAGTCCTTATTTCCTCACAGTCGAATATGGGTTAAGGAAATCCATATGATTATAGGTGGGTACCGAATGGCGACCCCCTCATCTTGGCATTTACTGGAGGTGTGCTTGATTATGTCGGCCAAGAACTCAGCCCATTTGTACACTTTACCCCGTGTTGCCATGTTTTTAACTACTTCGGTCATATCAAGTTTTAGGTCGGACCCCCTTCCGGCTCGTGAAAGTGCATATTACACAATCTTAGCTACGGTTTTGTAAGTGCTATATTTGATGTTATTCACGACCAATCCTCATGATTTCTTCCCTGCAACATTATCTACAAATTCATCGACCATAGCTATGCTTGAATTGGTCAGTACAACATCCCCCTTATTCAACAGACTAGTGATTTTGTTGATGATTTCACCGTTAATTTTGACTGGGATGTCAAAATAGATCTTGCCATTATGATAACGGCTAATGATGAACTGTGCCATCATTTCCTTCAAACCTCCAAATATTTCTAGAAGTGGTGTCTTCATATAGTGCAATATTGTAGCAGTTTCCAGTTTTTGTGCTTCATCCCTCCAATGTCCGTTTGGTTCTTTTCCCCAATATTCTATTTCCCTCCATGCTCTCTTCTAGATTGGCTCTAGAACCTTAGCATTCTGGATCATTTGCAATCTTGTTTCGAGAAGAGTTTGTACTTTTTCTGGCTCTCTAACCTTTTTCGCCGCGGCCCTAGCCGACACTTGATTTTTTCTAGGAGCCATAAAGGATTCAGGGTTCAGCTAGGCATAATTTGTTTGCGCAAGGTTGGAGGGCTCTGTATCTTGGAGTTCAAGTTCTTCGAAAAAGAGTGCCCAAGAATCCTCGAGCTCAGGATTTATAGTAGAGCTACTCAACTCGGGGGAACGTGACGTTGAAGCCTGTATTAATGACTGATTTGATGAAGGCATTAATTTGAACTGACAAGCTAACGACGCTCTGTCGGGCACATTTCCTATTGAGCCATGTCTACTTTTTTCCTTCGCGTCTTTATCATCATGATATTGCGACACTTCTCTAGGCGTGTCATGTTGGTGGACTTCTCTAGGTGAGTTGTGTCGGTCTGAGTTTCTTTGCTTTTGTCGTGTTTGTTCTTCCTCCACAATTCGCCGACGTTCTTGTTGATTCTTATAGTATCGATGACTATGTGTAGGGCTGTTTTATTTTCTTTGTCCAGCCTTACTCTTCCAATCTCTCGTCATTCTTCTTTTTACTTGCCTTGATGTTTGCTTGATTTCTTATAGTACTTTCTCTCTCGGTTGGTTATAACCATTTTTTTTCCAAGATTCATGACTTGTACCTTTTTAAGTGGGCGCCATTTACAGCTTTCTTAAAGACACTTCGATTTTCCTTTCACACGACTATTATAAAGTAGTGCTAAGTCCCCAACTGACAAATTTTTCTATTTAATGTTTCTGTCGTGCCAAGTTTTCTGTTGCTATTTTTGGACTTGTTGATGTTCTATCACCATCTGTCGACTTTCATCCAGCTTCAACAGTTGTAATAGCATTTCTTGTCGAGCATCTTCGACATCAATGTGCAAGACTACTGCAATAGTCGGTGCTTGACATCGAAAATGTAATGGGATGGCTGCTTCTTGTCCATAGACAAGAGAGAACAGTGTCTGTCCTGTCGTTCTTTTGTATGATGTTCTATATTCCCAGAGAACAACAGGTACTTTGTCATCCCAATCGTCCTTCTCTATATTGCATACTTTTTTTAATCCTCTTGTAAGTGTTTTATTGACTGATTCCACAGTGACATTGGATTGAGGGTGATAAGCTATGCTTATTCTATGATCTACTGCAAATTACTTAGTCAATGCTTCAATGGTTCTGCATACAAAGTGCGTACCTTGGTCACTTATTAATGTTAACGGGCATCCAAAATGTGTTATGATATTTCGTAGATAAACTTGGCGGCAAATTTGCTTGAACATGTTGTTAGCACCTATTTTTCAAAACATGGGTATGGAGGTGAAGTGAAAGGATAGCCCTAAATTTTTTGATAAAAACCAGGGATTACCCTTGCTTTCCATAGCTAGGTGCTAAAGACGTAAGAAAATGGAGATGGGGGTGCTAAAGGTGCTAGGAAAAAGCAAAATGGGAAAGAATCGCATTAAAACGTGACAAAATTAACCCAAATAAGCCAAAGTCTATAGTGTGAAGGAAATAGAGATAAAGGTAGCAACCGCAGCAGTTTCCACCATTGGATGGCGTAGGAGTGAGATCAACGACCGACATTGATGGTCACGTAACTAAGGCGTGCGGGGACTAGTCATAGGAGTGGTTGCGATGATGGATACTTCCAGCCAGATGGCAGCAGGAGGAGATGTCACGAGGATGATAGGTGGTAAGCAGTATCGTTTTAATAAACATGTGATACAACTAGAGCATAAAAGTAGATCTCTGGCCACGTGGATGACTCGGGGAAGCAGAGTAGTAGCCTACGATCTAGATTAATGGAACGCAAAGGTAAGTGCAATGTGACGAGGTAAACGGTATAGATCGGCCTTGGGAAGATCGATGATCCACAGTGATCCTATATTTGAAAAGATGCTCATCGGATAGAAAAGAAGGTGGTAGTGAGGCACAAACCCATTTGCCAGATGTCACCACCAGAGCCGGTCACGAGGAGATGAACGGTAAAGCAAAAATCGGTTTAGGGGCATGCGATCCCACACTGTCAGGGTACGATGCTTAGCGACCAATGATGGAGAATGGGACATGTGGAATGATCCAATGGCAGAGATGGAAAGGCATTCAAATCAATGGTTAAAGAGAAGGTTGGATCTAACGGTAGAGATCAACACGTAAAAGACCAACGGCCGAGATTGGCAGGTGGCTGACAAAGAAGCCCGGAGGATAAGTGAGTAGGCTTACATATATAACTGTTGATAGGTAAAGTTGACATTTTTATTTTTTCTAAGACTTGTTGAGGGTTGAGGCCTCCAGGCATGGGAGAGATGTAGAAAGCGACAAGTGATGCCATTCCCATGGCCCCTCAGGCTATCTCAGTAAGACAGGGAAGGTCACGTCGTGAAGCTTAGTCTGTTCGTGGCAAGGAGGCAGGTCGAAGGCCGGTTTCCAGGGAGGTTAAGGTTAAATGGGCCCGAGTCTTAGGGTTTGAAGATGCTTGGTTCAGAGAGTCAGCATTCTATACCCATGAGGTTTTTCAGTAGCATCTCTCCCTTTGTCACATCTGTCAAAGATATGTTTGTCTTGGAACCAGAGGGTTTTTCGGGGGGATTCATCGTCACTACTTAGAGATAGGTTTTTCCCGCAGGAGCTGCCATGGCATTAGTGGGTTAAAAGACTGGCTTTCAAAATTGGGGAAGGGAATAGAATGGCAAGGTTGGAAGCTCTACTAGCGCAGGAAGACAAGGAAGCTTACGATCTTGGTCGACAATGGAGAAGAAAAGGCCAGAGCCGTAGGTGATAAAAGGGTGCAGGCAGGAGGAACGTTACTTGTGCGGATTGACAGGTGGCACAAGTGGTTTCGAGGATGAGGTGACTCACATCTTTCGGCATGTGGGGGAGACGTGAGGTTAAGGGTTGTGACGTAGACAAGGATGTTGATGTATTTTTAACTTCAGAATATATTCACTTGTATGTTGTATGTATTACATTTGTATTTTATTGTATCCCCAACGGAGATGTATTATTCCACCGATTGGAAGTGGCGTCATGTGTACTTGCAACTATTGCAAGTTATATTGTAAGTGTCATAACTTATACTTGATGGGTTATTAGACCAAATTATTGGGGTCGGCCCTATATGATTCATGTGGGTCAAAGGGTTATTAGACCACCCTATTGGGGGTTGGTCCAATCAGCATTATGTTATGTGGTTAAGTTAGGGCCCACCTAGTTGAGTAAAGGTCAAGTGATGTAGTGTATAAATAGAGAGTGTGTCTCTCTCATTTTACACATTCTATTGTTCACTCACATCGCATTAGTGAGAGAAGAGGAGGATGCACACAAGTGGAGGAGGAGCATGCTGCTGAAGATATCTATCTCTTGGGTTTGATCATGGTGATCCTTGTATTGATGCTTATTCTATCTCTGAGGAAGTTGCGGGGTTTTTCACCTTCTTGGTTTTCCCCGGTGAAATGTTTTGTGTCTCTTGTCTCTTGTCTCTTATGCTTGATATGTTGTACATGTTGTTCCTTCAGTTAATATCCTAGATCAGAATGTATTACATTTTGTAAAATTAACATGGAATCAGAGCTATCCTAAAAGAAGGCATGGTATGGAATTTATGACACTTGTTGCACTTGCAAAGCAAGGGCTTGATATAGCAAAAACTAGTCATCATAGAACTTTCACTGCAAATTCATTTTGGCGAAGTTTAAGGATCTCAAAATATGACAGGTCGAAGATACGATCCCCATGTACCTTGTGTCTGAATGAGAGCCTCTAATTCGTTGTACTTTTAGATTTATGATCTCTACAATATAGGGTTTTTGCCTCTTCCAGATATCAGTCATAAACAGGTGACCTAGGAAAAAAGGTCACAACTTGGGCTAGGAAGATCCAAATGAAATTTCATAAAATGTGGTAGGTAGGACATGAACTGTACTTTCACAGGACCGATTTTCAGAGGCGAAAATTGAACCAGTGACATGTGGCACTCCGTACAAGTTCACTCTCCTGTTTTAACCCATAAAAAGGTCACGTTGCAACACTTACCATAAATATCCCTCCGAGAATCCATTCGAGGACAAAACTATGGGGTTGGAAATTTAATAGGCCAAGCTACCATAAGAAGAATTTTTAGACCCTGTAGATCCAAAATTCCGAGTTACACCAAAAACAATCAAGTGCATATTTTTGTCAAAACAAAATTGGATTTTGAGCACCTTCATTCATGGCTACGGGAATTTAGGGTTTCAAAGAAAAATGAAATTTTTGTAATAAGAGACCACGGTTGGATGCTCCTCATCAAAATTAAAATTTAGAGACCAATATCAAATTTTTTGGTTGGCGAGAAGGCCGGGCTTGATCAAACCCTAGTTCGGGACTTTGATCGGAAAAGTGAAAAATTAGGGCTTCTGCAAAAATGGAAATTTTTGAAATCTGTGACCATAGCTAGAAGCTCCTTGGAAAAATCAAATTTTAGAGCTTTGGATAAAACTATTTGGTTGGGTGAAGCTCTGGGAACCTCAAACCCTAATTCAGGGTCCTCCCGAGTGAATCCGGAAGATTGAAAAGCAAATTTGAGGGGTGAAACTTTGCACTTTTCAAATCTGAGTATACCAGGTTGATCAGCTCATCAAGGTGCCTCTTTCTATCCCTTTAGAATTTTGAAATTTAAAGTTTGAATTTTTAGGGTTTCTCTGACAAACCCTAATCCAGCTCGAGATCCAGTTTCTGCAATTCAAGTGGATTGGGTTAATCCTAGAAGAGAATGTATTGGTCACCTGCTTAAGTGAAGAAGTTCCTATTTTAAAGGGAGATGAGGCTAAGGCCTTACATAAGAAGATTACAAGCAATCTCGACAAGTATGACTTACAGGTATGTTTCGAAATCTGTTCATGATTAGTTTATGGTATGTTTGTCTTCATTAGGGTTAGTACAATCTTGATTAACTTTAGACTTGTCGTATCACCTTAATAAAATTATGAATGCAGATATTCATTGATTAGGGTTTTGACACTTATGATTGTACTAATGCATTGTGGTGTTGTATGAGGTTGATGTTGTCCGCTAACATGAAAGGTACATCAAGAAAGACAAATCATGTTCTAGTTCAAGAACATATTGTTGGCAGGCGGTTTGGTAAGGAAGAATCGCAGCATCGCCAATGTTGCGACACGTCAAACAAGGTCGCAGAAGGAGGAAGGCTCTATTATTTTATGTATTTTTTAGTCATTTGTACCGGAATAGGCGGGTTTTTGGGTCATTTGTCCAGGATTCAGTTAGGAAGTTGTTAGTAAGTTGACAAGCATTGTAAAGGTGGAAGCATATATATTGACAGAAAGTTGTAGGTTGTAGGGGGGAGATATAGAAGAAGTAGAGAAACATCAAGCATAGAGATTTTGGTATGTTTTGGTGCGGATGTTTTGAGAACAAGAGATATTGCCGAAGTCTGCGATCTGCAGAGGCATTGTATTGGATTTTTTGCAGTAATAATATGATGTGATGAAACTGTTCCTGTGCAATCCTAATGTGTCTTTTGTCTAATGATGGTAATGCAATGTTTCTTTGATGCAATAGTCCCTTTATTGTTATAATCTTCCCTAACGATGAATGTTTCCATTAAATAATGCTCTGAATAAAATAATGTCGAAGTGAATGCATAGATTTATCATTGAATGTTGCAATAATATTAACTAGTTGATGCCGCAACATCCTCCTTCATTTGGCAGAAACATGGTTCTGTCCACTCTCCCTTGATCGCCATGGGTGAGACCTCATCTGCTTTGTAGGTGTTGCTGGGTAGGGTAAAACCTTTCTGGGCCGACGCTCAGGGAGATCGCAGTGGGATGGTGTTGACAATGATGGGAACCCCTGTCGACTAGCTTTGAGTCAACACATATGACCATGGTGACATGAAGACAAAGATTCATCCATTGTCATGGATCACATATAGGATCTACTTACGAGGTAAGCATAATTTGGTTCTACAATGCTTAACCTATGATATATGCAAGTTACTAGCACAAGTCATTGAAGAGAACAAGAAGACATTGCTAGACATAACTAGCAAATATGATAACCAAGTATGTTTTTCCTATATCAAGTTAGAATCCTACCTTGTGTTGGGATCTTATACTGTTGTATGGTTGATAATGATTATTCATGAAGTTAGAAATGTAAGTGATCAAGGATTTATGCATATTATGTCTCTTACCTTGATTGATGATATGACTAACCAGAAGAGTCCTATAAGAATTTGCATGAGTAAAGGAAGTACTCCTTGAAACCTTGAATACTAATGCTTTTGTTTATTATCTGTGTTTGAAATGATCATGACTATACATGTTTAAGATTATGTTGTTTTAGTATTTATACTAATGAATGTATGATTATGTATGAGATCTTGAGGATGGCACAATCATGACACTAGTGCACACTTAAGCATTCATAGTGGTCTAGGATGAATATGAGTTCAAATACAGGTAAACTAGGAAGCAAAGACCAAGAGGGAGCAGACTTCATTAGTTCCTGCAAGGAAGCAAAGATTGAGAGGGAGTCCACCCAACAAACAAACAAACAAACAAAGATAGTATTTGAATTGTCATTTCTTGTATATTTGATTGTTTAAATAATACTATTCAAATATGTATATACTTATATTTCTAAACTTAGGTTGTGTATTATGCATATTAGAATAATTGCTTTAACGAACAATATACTACTAATACACATGTAATGGGTAAGTGGCCTATGGCACTGTACAACATTCCATTGCTACTTATCTAGAATGAAACCTCTTTGCTGACATGTTGGGAGTTGTGCACACTCTTAACAATGTTATGGTAGATATTGGAAGGCATCTAGAAAGTTACGGGATATGGATAAATGTTGTATTGAAGCATTGGCTAAAATAATTGCATGACTGAATGACACATTTCTTTATGTGTAAGAATTTGTTCTAAAAACTATGATATGTTTCTAATCATGCAATTTAACTTCTTTTGTAGGAAAGATCGTATACCATCACCTACAAAAGAAGGACTACAACATTTGTTCCAGCAATGAAGTTCAAACTATCTATTGAAGATATTGAAGAATCTGAAGTTCCCAGTATACGGGATACAGTAAAAAGATGCCATGGTCGAGAAGTACCAATCGATCATGTTTGGGATATGGTCCCAAGGCCTGAAGGAAAGTTTGTTCATGGGGGGTTCACTTAGTGAATTTGTTACATAGCACGATCGTTCGCATTATATTAAAGAATATCCCTAATTTCACTAAATATTGGAAAATTCCTCCTAAAATTTTATTGTTGAACCCCCATCCCAATATGCCTTTCCAATTAAGAAAACCCCTAATTTCACCATATATTATATGTATCCATTTTTATCAACCCGTTTTTAATACCCCCTTTATATCATATTATCAAGTTGTAACAAATAGGATCCCTAACACATATTAGTATAAGCAAACATGATGCTAAATAAAATAATAGTATAATGCTAATAATGATCCAACCAGGATTACAGGGGTGACCGATCAATTTGTAGCGTTGGATAGTGGAAGACCAAATGAAATAGTATTGGGAAGGAAAATGCGTAAAAGGAAACCTAGTCAAGAGATCAACATAACAAAGAATTTAAAAGGTTGATAGTTTAATAGTTAGTGCAATGCTTAGAAAAGAGTAGAATTAAAAATGTTTCACACCACAGTCTGCCAATATACAAATTTTATATCAAGTAAATATAAGTATAGACACAAAGAGCTCATGTTTTCTATAATCTTAATAAATTAAACTCTATAAAAATTCAAAATTGAAACCCTTTTGTGGATGGACTGCCCTACCTTCCTATCAAAACAAACATCCTTGATGTTTGAATCCAAATGAACATAACAAAATTCCTCTTACTTTCCAATAACACCATATGATCATGTGCATAGCTTGGATTTGGATCATTCACAAGATGTAATGAATTTCCTCCACTTCCTCTACATTTATTCTTGCCATCAAGGAAATTAACCTTTAGTTACCTTTTTCTGGGTTATATCTAGTCTTCTTTTTTTTACGGGAGAGGGAAAAATCTCCATTGTTAGGTTTCAATCATGCAATAGTTATAAAGATACACAGATGGAGAAACCTATATGATACCATTTCATCGTAACGATAAAACATAGGGTATGTAAATAAGGATTTATATTTACACCTATGTTCATGTTAGTTCCAATACAATATTAAAACAAATTCCTTGCATATTAGAAGAATTGAAATTACACTTACGAATGTTCCAAATATAACTCAATCTAACAACTATTCATAACTGACAATGTGAAAACGTTAAAGAAGAATACAAAAAGTTGAAAGAAATAATTGGTCAAGAAAGATTGATCTAACTTTTCCTAGTTCGAGTGAGCCAAGACAGATTGATCTCACTTTTCTTGGTTGTCATGGAGCAAGGTTTCATTAAATCTCAATACCCACCTAAACCCCAACCTAGAAAATGAAGAGTTAGATATTTTACTCGAATGCCTACAAAAAATAAAATACGTTTTTTCAACTATGAAAATCCCAATTAGATACATCTCTTAACTTAAAGATGAAAAACAATATAATGTATCAATTCAAACCAATCATAAATAAGTTATTAAATGAGTATGGATCAGGGCCAATAATCTGAAGAGACTTCCATCGATATTATCATTGGTACAATATTATCAGATTTATGCAAAACTTAGGATCATAAGCAATATCAAATAAAAATGGAGGGTCCTTAAGTCTCAGGTGGGTATGAATTGAGCCCATGATTTGGAGGTATGAATCCATCCCATGATTTGGAGGTTATTCCTCGGCCCACCCAAATAAAATAACCCCTAATATTTATATTACTATGTCAAATTAAAAAAAACCCTTGACCCCTTAATACGGGGCAATATATTTTTGAGGTTTTTAAGAGTATTCAAGAACCCAATATGAATGGACGTGATATGATATTGCCTCACTAGTGAACCCCACATGAGTTTGTTGTGACTTCCAAGTGGATCTATAAGAACAAGCATGCTGCAGATGGTAGCATGGAGAAATACAAATCAAGGTTTGTAACTCCTGGCTTCTCCCAGAAAGAGGGATTGACTATGAAGAGACTTTTGCTCCTGTAGCTAGATACACTTCCATCAGAACAGTACTTTCTCTAGCTGCAATGATGAAGTGGAAGATATGTTAAGTTTATACTAAATTGACTAGCAAGATCATTGAAAGAAACACAATCACAAGATAGACAGAGATTTTACCCTGGGAAACTCTCATTGGGTAGAAAACCTAGCAAAGCTTTCCTCAATAAGATGATCAACCACAATACAAGATGTAGTCCAAGACTAGAGCTCCTTCTCTACCTCCTATCCAGACCTCTCTCTCACTTGTGTGCTACTTTCCGAGTGATGGAAGTGTGAGATAAGTGAGGAACAACCTCCTCTACTTATACTTGTTTTCCAATTGAATTTTTACCCTATGGGGACGACCTCTCCAAGAGAGTCTAATAACCCCCAATAAATTAACTCAGGGCCGACCCCCACATGGGAGATCTAATAACCCTAGTTACCACAATCCATCGGAGGAATAAACATCTCTGGATACATAATAAAGTCCCATCGGAGGAATGAAACATCTCTGGAATAATACAAATATAATATTTTTAGAAGTTACAATATTTCAACACTCCCCCTTAACGAGAACGATATTATAACAACATCTGCAGGAGAAAGGAATCATCGACTACATGATACATGATACATCTATAAATCATCGGAATCTTTCTTTATATATTTTTATCAGTAAATCAGACAGTTACTAGAACATAATCAATACTGGAACATCAACACCATCACTATTGAGTCTTCATCTTCTGCAGCACTTGACCAGCTACAACAACATCTCACGATCATTAACATTGTCATCTAAATCATTATGAGCAGTAGCATCGTCATCTAAATCATCATGAGTAGCAGCATCGTCATCTAGATTATCACGATTAGCAGCATCATCATCTAGACCATCACGATCAGCAGCATCGTCATCTAGACTATCACGATCAACAGCATACCCTACAATACACATGATCCAATTACGGGATGGTCAATCCCTCTCATTTTAGGACATAGGTCCAAGTATGATACAATCCTGATCTGCTTACGGGATGATCAATACCTCTCAATTTAAGACATCTCTCATGTCTATGGACGATACAATCCAGATCAACTTAAAGGATGATCAGTCCTTATCCTTTTAAGACACCTCATCATGTCTAGGGACAATGCAATCCTGAATCAAGTTACAGGATGATTAGTCCTTATCACTTTAAGACACCTCACCATGTATAGGGATGATGCAATCCCAATTAGCTTCAAGATGATTAGTCCTTATCACTTTAAGACACCTCACCATGTCTAGGGACAATGCAATCCCAATCAACTTATAGGATGATTATTCCTTATCACTTTAAGACATAAGTCCAAGGATGATGCAATCCTGATCTACTTACAGGATGATCAATCCCTATCACTTTAGGACATAAGTCCAAGGACAATACAATCCTGATCCACTTACGGGATGATCAATCCCTATCACTTTAGGACATAAGTCCAAGGACGATGCAATCCTGATCCACTTACAGGATGATCAATCCTGATCACTTTAGGACATAAGTCCAAGGATGATGCAATCCTGATCCACTTACGGGATGATCAATCCCTATCACTTTAGGACATAAGTCCAAGGATGATGCAATCCTGATCACCACTTTATCGACCTCATCATCGGAATAGACAACCTCATCATCAAACTCATCGTTGGAACAGGTAGTCACATCATTGATACAGTATCCTCATCAATACAAGTATACATATCATCAATACAAATACAAGTATCCATAGCATCAATACAAGTATCCTAATATACATATCATCAATACAAGTAACCATACAAGTATACTAAGTATACATATCATCAATACAAGTAACCATACAAGTATCCTAATCATTAATACGGGTATCCTCATCGATACCAGTATCCAAATATCATCATTGACCATGTCACTCGTCCTTTTGAGGAGGGTCCTTCTGAAATACACCAAGCTTATCTCGGAAAAAATCAAACTTTACTCGAGACAGAGGTTTGGTCAATATATCAACAATTTGTTCATCAATGCTTACATACTCGAGTTTGATAGCTCCTTTCTGCACCATATCTTGTATATAGAAATATTGGATCTCTATGTTCTTTGACTTATCATGGAATATTGGATTTTCTGTCATCTTGATACAACTCTGGTTGTCACACAAAATCACAGTGAGTTCCATCTCTAAGTCAAACAAACCTGATAGCAGCTTTCGAATCCATACTGCTTCAATACTGGCAGAGCATGCAGCTATATATTCTACTTCAGCTGTACTGAGAGCCACACTTGACTGCTTCCTATTGAACCATGAGATCATGGAAGATCCCATACAATAACATCCACTCGATGTACTCTTTCTATCTGATCTGCTACCTGCCCAATCAGCATCAGTGTATCCATACAATCTGAAGTCATGATCTCCACGATAGTATAGACCAAAATCTATCGTACCCTTTAGGTACCTCATCACATGCTTTGTAGCAATCAGATGAACTCGTCTAGGTTCCACTAGATACTGACTTAGGTTGTTCACTGTAAAGCATATATGTAGTCTGGTATTGTTAGATACATTAATGATCCAATAATCTGTCTGTACAGAGTCATATCCACTAACTCTAAAGAGTCATTAACTAACAGCTTCAAGTTGGAATCCATGGGAGTGGCCATGGATTTGCATTCCAACATATCAAATCTTTTTAGGATTCTCACAGCATACTTACCTTGGTTGAGAAAGATTCCCTTTGGTCCTTGCCATACTTCTAGACCTAAGAAGTAGTGCATCAATCCGAGATCTTTCATCTCAAATTCTGAAGAGAGCTTCTTCTTGCACTCGATAATCTGTTTCTCATTTCCAGTTAGAAATAGATCATCCACATATAGCAGCAATATGACAAGTTCATCATTCATGATCTTGAGATAAAGATTGGGATCAACTTTACTTTTGGTAAAGCCTAAGTTTGTCAAGAAACTATCAATTCTTCCATACCAAGCTCTGGGAGCTTGCTTCAACCCATATAAGGCCTTCTTCAGTTTGCATACATGGGTTCTTCCATTTTCCACCTCAAATCCTTGTGGTTGTTCTATGTACACTTCTTCCTCAATCACACCATTTAGGAAGGCTGTCTTTACATCCATCTAGTGTAGATTCCATTTCATCATGGATGCAAGAGCCATGATGGTTCTAATAGAAGTGTACCTTTCAACTGGGGCAAATGTTTCTTCATAGTCAATTCCCTCTTTCTGAGAGAATCCTCTGGCTACAAATCTTACCTTATATTTTTCAATGCTACCATCTGCAGCATGTTTTATCTTGGATATCCATTTGGAAGATACCACACTTTTATATTTTGGTTTGGGAACTATATCCCAAACATCATTCTTCATTATTGACTGGTATTCTTCTGTCATTGCTTCTACCCACTCTTTCTTCTGAACTGCCTCTTCATAGCTAGTGGGTTCTTGATCCACAAGATCACACATCAAATCCACATAGTTGGATACTAGATTTGGTTTCTTCCTTTGTTTAGTGGAGCCTTCAGGAGCTCCATACTTTTCAGCTCCTTGAATAATGTCTCTGGCCCATGCTGGCCTTCTTTTTCTTGATAAGTTTGTAATAGGGGGTTCTTGTGGTTCTAACATGTCATGGTCTTCTAGTGTAGTATCTTCAGAGATGGGTGTGATTCTGGGAGGTGCATCTTCTTCATAGGATTCTTCATGTTGACACTTCCTAGATCTCTTGAGAGCTGCTTCTTCATCGAATGTCACATCCCTACTTATTTCCATATGATGAAAACATGGCATGTAAATTCTGAATGCTTTGGATGATTCACAATATCCAACAAATATTCCCTTCTTACCAGAAGGATCCAACTTGGTTCTCTTTTCTTTTAGAATGTGAATATACACTGGACATCCAAATATTTTGAGATGACTTACCTTAGGCTTCTTTCCTGTGAACACTTCTTCTGGAGTCTTAAAATCAAGAGCACTGTGGGATAGTCTATTTTGCACATAGACTGTTATCCTAGCTGCTTCAGCCCACAGATACATAGGTAGGTCTTGATCATGTAACATTGTCTTTACAGCTTCCATGATGGTTCTATTCTTTCTTTCCGCAACATTATTTTGTTGAGGATTGTAGGGAGTGGTTAGCTCCCTCTTGATTCCAGCTTCCTTACAAAAAGCTTCAAAGTCTTTTGAAGTATATTCTCTGCCATTATCTGTCTTGAGAATCTTGATTTTCTTTTCTGAATGATTCTCTATCAGGGCTTTGAACTCCTTGAACTTTCCAAAGACTTCATTCTTTCCTTTTAGAAAGTATATCCAAGTCTTCCTTGAATAGTCATCAATAAATGTGACATAGTATTCATATCTATTCAAAGATGTGGAGGGCATTGGTCCACATACATCAGAGTGAATTAACTCCAAGGTACTTTTAGTCTTTGTTTCACTCTTTGGAAATGGGTTCTTGATATTCTTCCCTTTTGCACATCCTTTGCATGTGCTATCATGATCAATATTTAATTCTAGCATACCTATAACTACCTTGCTTACATGAGGTAGTTCCTTGTAGTTAATGTGAGCAAGTCTCGTATGCCATAGCTCATTTGGGCTAATGGATTCATGTACAAGGGCATCTTCTGGATGGCCCTTGAACTTCTACAGACCTCCTTCCTCTTCACCAATGATAATTGCATCCTTGATATATTTACCTTTGGACCAAATTAATACTTGTCCATCAATGAATGCAACCCTATAACCTTTCTTATCCAATGCTGAGATGGATAACAAGTTCTTCTTCAATCCTCGTACATACAATATTTCTTTCATCTTCATGGGGGTACCTGAATCAAGCTTGTAGCTTGCTTCACCAATTCCCCTGATGGGATATTGATAGTCATCTCCTAGAGATACCTTTTGTGGAGAGGTCTTTTCTTCAAGTCTTGAGAGAGTCTTCTTCTGACCTGTCATGTGCTTTGAAGCACCACTGTCAATAAGCCATGTATCTTCTCCAGGTGTTATAGATCCAGAGAGTGCGAAGAATACAACATATTCTTCTACATCTTCTTCTTCATTTCTCGTAGATCTTCTCTTGAAGAAGGTCCTTTCTTCTTCTTCTCTTCTAGGTCTTTTCTTGTGAGGCCTTTCTTCCTCTTCTACTTCTTCTTCACTATCATCTTCTGCAAGATGTCCTTGATGTCTTTTGTAATGAGAACCCTTTTTCTTCTTTAGAGGACAATCTTTAGCAATGTGTCCTATTTTATGACAAGAAAAACATTGGAATGAGGATTAATCTTTTCTTTGATTAGTTCCTCTTTTCTTTTGAAATCTTTGTGGAGGATGAGACTCCTTGTGACTATCCTTCTTGAAGTAGGATTGATTCCTTCTTCTCTTGGTGTGGGTGGCAAAGGCTTGGTCATCTTCTTTGAGCAAGGATTCTCCGTTTACAACCCTAGCCACTTCTTGAATTCAATCCTCCCAAACCACATCAAATTTCATGCTTTCTTTTCTGGCACAAATGGTTTGGATGAATGACTCCCAAGGTCTGGTGAGACCATTTAGAGCAGTCATGACTAGTTCATCTTCATCAAGAGTATCTCCAATAGCATCTAGTTGTTCCTTGAACTGGGAGATCCTTGAGAAATAGTCTTGAAAAGATTCTCCTTTATTCATCCTTGTGCTCTTCAATCGAGCTCTCAGATTCATCTTCCTATTGATGTTCTTTCCCTCATACATTCTGGAAAGGGCCTCATACATTTCCTTTGGAGTCTTCTTGGATGCCACTTGGGGAATCGAGTGGTCTTTAATAGAATCAACAATGATTCTCTTTGCCCTAATCAAATCCTTCCTATGCTTCTCTTTGGCTTCACCTTCTTCAGGTTCTACAATCTCATCCTTGATATACTGGGCAAGATCATTCTCTTCAAGAAAGAGGCCAATTCTGTATTTCCATGCCTGGAAATTTTCTATACCCTCTAGCTTGTCTTCAAGCTTAGTGCTTGGAGCCATCTTCTTCAGGGATCAAAGAAATTGAAGTTTCTTAAGGGATAGAATAACACTTACCAGGAGATGTGTTTGATTGAAAGTTCTGGTGTGTTCTACTTCTGGAAACTTCAACTTTTCACCTTCTGGATCTGCAACAGAATTTTTGGTTTACCGCACTTTTGGTCAAACTAGGGTTTGACTTTCCCAAAGTTCTACCCAACCAAAAACCTCGATCCAGGGCTCAAAAATTTGATTTTGAGAAGGGCTATACATCCATGCAATCAGAATTCAAAAATACCAACTTTTGCAGAAACCCCAATTTTCACTGGAGGAGAGAGAGAGAGATATTCACCTTGTGAAATATGTCCTATTCAAGATAACTCTGATACCATGTTAAGTTTATACTAATTTGACTAGCAAGATCACTGAAAGAAACAGAACCACAAGATAGACAAATATTTTACCCTGGGAAACCCTCATGGGGTAGAAAACCCAGCAAAGCTTTCCTCAATAAGATGATCAACCAGAATACAAGATGTAGTCCAAGAATAGAGCTCCTTCTCTACCTCCTATGCAGACCTCTCTCTCACTTGTGCGCTAATTTTCGAGTGATGGAAGTGTGAGATAAGTTAGGAACAACCTCCTCTACTTATACTTGTTTTTCGACTGAATTTTTACCCTATGGGGCTGACCTCTCCAAAAGAGTCTAATAACCCCCAATAAATTAACCCAGGGATGACCCTCACATGGGAGATCTAATAACCCTAGTTACCACAATCCATCGTAGGAATAAACATCTCTGGATACATAATAAAGTCCCATCGGAGGAATGAAACATCTCTGGAATAATACAAATGTAATATTCTTAGAAGTTACAATATTTCAACAAGATACACCAGATGGATGTCAAGACAACTTTCTTGAATGGTGTATTCAAAGAGGAAGCGTATGTGGAGCAGCCACTCGGTTTTGAGACACATAACAGGGAGTCATATGTGTGTAGATTGAAGAAAGCCTTGTATGTTTTGAAGCAAGTTCCCAAGACTTGGTATGGTAGGATGGATAGCTTCCTATCCAGTTTGGGCTTTACCAAGAGTAAAGTGGATTCCAACCTTTACTACAAGGTTGAGGAGAGCAATCGAGTGATACTACTATTGTATGTGGATGACCTTTTTGTTACAGGTAAGGATAGATTGATTGCCGATATGAAAAGGAAGCTTGATTCCGCGTTCAAGATGAAGGACTTGGGTATGATGCACTACTTTATAGGCATGGAGGTGTGGCAGAGTGTGGATGGAATCTTCCTTGGACAAGGGAAGTTTGCAGTAGAGATCCTGGAGAGGTTTGGGATGATGGACTACAAGGCCATGGACACACCTATGGCATCAAACCTGAAGCTTCTATGTGATGCTTCATCCGATCTGGTTGATGCCACGATGTATTGTTAGATGATTGGGTCCTTGATGTACTTGATGAATATGAGACCAGATATCTGATTTACGGTGAACACCTTGAGCCAGTACTTGACAGATCCTAGAGGTGTTCACCTAGTTGTTGTAAAGAATACTCTGAGGTACCTAAAGGGTACGGTTGATTATGGACTCAAGTATGATGCGAATCAACAGTTTAACCTAGAGGGTTATGTTGATTGAGATTGGGCAAGCAGTACTGCAGATAGGAAGAGCACTTCGGGGTGTTGCTTCAGTATGGGATTAGGTGTGATCTCTTGGTTTAGCAGGAAGCAGTCCTGTGTAGCACTAAGTACAGCCGAAGTAGAGTATGTTGCAGCTTGTCCGGCTAGTTGTGAGGCAGTATGGCTGAGGAAGCTACTGGTATCTATTGTGACAACCAGAGTTTTGTGAAGCTGTATAAGAACCCAGTGTTCCATGACAGGTTGAAGCACATTGAGATCAAATATCACTATATCAGGGATATGGTGCAGAGAGGAGCAGTGAAGCTCCTGTATGTTGCGATAGATGAGCAAGTTGCATATGTGTTGATGAAACCACTAGCTAGAGTGAAGTTTGAGTACTTCAGAGGGAGGCTTGGTGTTCTTCAGATTGAAGATACTTCAAGGAATAAGTGATGGGACACATTTGCATAATCCATTCCAAGCATGGTGAGAGGAGGATTATTCCCATGGCTGTCGATGTAAGCGCTATGTGATGAGCATCAAGATGATGCACCAGTTGTTGCTCAGTATGATCAGTTCAATCATGTATATGTATATGCATCGGTTGGATGCTTGGTATGATTAGTTGGATCTTGTATATGTATATGTATATGCATCGGTTGGATGCTTGGTATGATCAGTTGGATCATGTATATGTATATGCATTAGTTGGACGCTTGGTATTATCAGTTGGATCATGTATATGTATATGCATCGGTTGGATGCTTGGTATGATCAGTTGGATCATGCATATGTATATGTATCAAGTAGATACTTGGTATGCATCAGGTGGATGCATTGTATGATCAGGATGATCATGGATGACGAGCTTCAGGATGTTGCTCCAAATGATGTGCATCAGGATGATCATGTGTGATGATCATCAGGACAATACTCTGGATGATATGCATCAGGACGATGCTATGATGATGATAAGGATGATCATATGAGATGATATGTATCAGATGGATACATTACATAATCAATTGGATTATGTGTGATGAGTTCCGAAGACACAGATGCACATGAGCTTTTCGGACATGGTTGTAGATGTGTTCTCCTATAGTCGTGATGTAATTGTTGGGATTTTCCGACATGGTGGCAGATGTGTTCTCCCATGGTTTTGATGTAATTTTCGGAGCCATTCTCACATGGTGGTAGATGTGTTCTCCCATGGTGCATATCTAAGGGCTGGAGCCATTCTCACATGGTGGTAGATGTGTTCTCCCATGGTGGTAGATGTGTTTTCCCATGGTGTAGATGTAAGGGCTAGGGCCATTCGAGCATGGTTGTATATGTGTTCTCCCATGGCTGCGATATAAGTGTTGGGCCATTTGAGCATGGTTATAGATGTGTTCTCCCATGGCTGCGATATAAATGTTATGCCATTCTCGCATGGTTGAAGTGTGTCTTCCCATGGTGTAGATATAAGTGCTGATCCTTTCACGGATGGTTGAAGTGTGTCTTCCCATGCCGGTGAATGTAAGTGTTGTGTGATGTGCATCTGGTCTGTGCTTCATGAATAATATTATGATTAGTATGATCATGAGTATTAGGATAATACTATGTGGCCATGGACAGGTTGTGTAGTGGCATGTAAAAGATCCTAGGAGATTGGATAGGTTGAGTTGTGTGCTCGTAGTCAGTCCTGGGATGCTCTTTTGAGGTTCTGTTGACCCACGTAATAAGTCTTGAGGATTCCACAGTATGGCTAGTGATGATGAAGACCTACATGTGGTGGGACTACATATAGCATGAAAAAGGGATGGCTCTGTAGAAATTCCTACGACGAGAAGAATTATGAGATAGCATCAGTGATCGAGATGACAAGTACAGTAGTTGTGACGATGATGCTCTGTGATCCAGTGATGATGATCCAGCTCCAATATTGAAGACTTGTGCCTATATGCATTGATGACTTGTGTCAAGAGAATACCTTCCTAGTTAAGAGGGAGTGTTGATGTATTTGTAACTTCGGAAGATATTCACTTGTATATTGTATGTATTACATTTCTACTTTATTGTATCCCCAATGGAGATGTATTATTCCTCCGATTGGAAGTGTCGTCATGTGTACTTGAATGTGTCGCAAGTTATATTGTAAGTGTCGTAACTTATACTTGAAGGGTTATTAGACCACCTTGTTGGGGTCGGACCTGTATGAGTCATGTGGGTCAAAGGGTTATTAGACCACCCTATTGGGGGTCGGCCCAGTTAGCATTATGTTATGTGGTTAAGTTAGGGCCTACCTAGTTGAGTAAAGGTCAAGTGATGTAGTGTAGAAATAGAGAGTATGTCTCTCTCATTTTACACATTCTATTGTTCACTCACTTCGCATTAGTGAGAGAAGAGGAGGATGCGCACAAGTGGAGGAGGAGCATGCTGCTGAAGATATCTATCTCTTGGGTTTGATCATGGTGATCCTTGTATTGATGCTTATTCTATCTCTGAGGAAGTTGCAGGGTTTTTCAACTTCTTGGTTTTCCCCAGTGAAATATTTTGTGTCTCTTGTATCATGTCTCTTATTCTTGATATGCTATACATGTTGTTCTTTCAGTTAAGATCCTAGATCAGCATGTATTAAATTCTGAAAAATTAACAAAGGCTAGAGGGATGAACCACTTAAAGGCATCTTTCTGCCACCCCGAATGATTATTGATGCGATGGAGGCCACCTCAGCATCACCACTCGTTGCGCTGTATGTCTGGAGATCTTTGTCGAGTGCGTTTTAGGTCAACTCAGACCTAGGGCATCATTATTACTTGTGTTAGAAAAATAGGATCGTAGAGCAATAACAATAAACATAAATGCAAATATAATCACACATACTCATTACAAGAGAGACACAGATATATTGTGGTTCACCCAACTTGGGATACGTCCACACTGAAGTTGCCAGTCCTTATTATTATTCCGTCTAGCAAAGTGAAGGGATACAACCTGCAGCACAACCGCTGCACTTCCTCTTCACTGTCTCACAGTCTCTCTTCATTGATCTCAGAGATCTTTACAATGCATAAAACCTAATACATCAACCCTAGCCATATTACAATGGATTTATTTTATAAGAGAAATACAATGGGAATATACCACAAGATACCCAAAACCATAAGCCCAAAAACTGATGGCGAAAATAGCCCCAAAAATTTTCCTTGGGGGTGTTTCCCCCGAACCCCTTTAACTTGGGGGCATTTCCCCCAAACCCCATTTCTCGGGGGCCCGCTGGCCCCCGCACCCCCTAGCCGAGGGAGTGGACACTCCCCCAGACCCCCCTAGGGTTGTGCCGGGATCATAACCAAACCTAGGGTATGGACATGGCTGAATAATAATATCTATGAATTTGGAGATCAGGCTCCACAACAAACAATCTCCCACTTGGAGACTGATCACAACAACTCCACCGTTGTTAGACTTGGACTTGGAAACTTTCTCCTCTTCACCTTCATGCTAGAAGGCCAACTGAAACCGAGCAGGAACTCAGTTTCTCTCTGGTCACTACCTTTGTGAACATGTCTATAGGATTCTGGCTAGTATCTATATTTTTCAGCTTCAACAATTCATCTTCTAGAATAGAGCGTATGAAATGGTACTTGAGCTGTATATGTTTAGTCCTGGAATGGAATGCTGAGTTCTTTGCAAGATGAATGGAACTATGGCTGTCACTATACAACCTGCTATCCTTCTTCTTCTTACCCAATTCCTCCATAAACCTCTGCAACCAAATCATCTCTTTACTAGCCTCTATAACAACAACATATTCTGCTTCCGTTGTTGAAAGTGCAACAAATTTTTGCAGTTTAAAAATCCAACTTACTCCTGTTCCACCTACAGTAAACACATACCCTATGGTTCTCCTCCTTCTATCCTTATCGCCTGCCATATCTGCATCAACATATCCCTGTAGAGTAGTGTCTGAACCTACAAAACATAATTCCTGAGTGGTAGTACCTCTCAAATACCTGAGAATCCACGGTACTGCCTTCCAATGTTCTTTACCTAGATTGTTCATATATTTACTCACAACTCCCACTGCTTGTGCAATATATGGTCTTGTGCACACCATGGCATACATCAAGCTGCCAACTGCTGATTGATAGGGAATTTTGGACATGTAATCTATCTTTTCCTATGTCTTGGGACACATTTCCTTACTTAGACTGAAATGGTTGGCCAAAGGTGTACTAATTGGTTTTGCATTCTGCATTCTGAACCTTTCCAACACCTTTTATATGTACTCACTCTGATACAATGTCAATTTGTGATTTTTCCTATCTCTCGTTATTCTCATACCAAGGATTTTCTTTGCAGTACCCAAATCCTTCATCGCAAATGAATTATCTAGCTTCCTTATCAGTACATTTATATCCTACATGTTAGAACCTGCAACAAGCATGTCATCCACATACAATAAAAAGATAATATATCTTTCATTGTCTAGCTTCTTGAAATAAACATAGTGGTCAGAATGACATCCACTATAACCTTGCTCTGTCATAAACCTGTCAAATTTTATATACCACTGCCTTGGAGCTTGCTTCAAGCCATACAAGCTCATTTTCAACCTACGCACCAAATTCTCCTTCCCTTTAACCTCATACCCTTGTGGCTACTGTATATATATCTTTTCCTCCAAATCCCCATGGAGAAAGGTTTACATCTAACTATTCAAGATGCAAATCTTCTACCACCCCAAGACTTAAGATAGTCCTAATTGAAGTCATCTTAACAACAAGAGAAAATATTTCATCAAAATCTATACCTTTCTTCTGTGCAAACCCCTTTACAACAAGTCTCGCCTTGTACTGCTTCTTACCTCCTTCTTCTTCCTTCAACCTGTAAATCCATTTGTTCTACAATGCTCTTTTACTAGCAAGCAAGTGAACCAGATTTCATGTCTGGTTTCCTACCAATGAGTCCATCTCCTCATTCATGCCTTGCTCCCACTTCTTTCTTGTTTCCACCTGCATCGCTTCTTCATAACACTCTGGTTCACCAGCATCAGTCATCAATAAATAATACATTGAAGGAGAGTATCGTTCAGGGAGTCTACTTAACCTGGTAGATCTTCTTGCAGTTGCAGGAGTTTCAGGTACTTGCTGCTGTTCTTGATTTTCTGGCACCTTTGGAACTTCATTTTCTTGAATTTCATCAAGTACTGTGTACTCTGTGTTTCTCTTTTCCTATTTATTTCCTTGCAACTGATCTTTGTACATGACCTTTTCATTGAATATGACATCTCTACTTCTAATGATTTTGTGATTTTCATAATCCCATAAGCGATAACCAAAATCATCAACCCCATATCCAATAAAGGTACATTTCTTGGATTTAGCTTCAAGCTTTGTTCTATTTTCTTTATCAATATGGACAAATGCTTCACAACCAAATGTTCTCATAAATGAGTAGTTTACCTTTTTACCTGTCCATCTCTCCTCTGGAATACCACCATCCAAAGCACTTGAAGGTCCTTTGTTTATTAAATAAACAATAGTATTTACAACATCTTCCCAAAACTGTAAGGGCAACCCTGCATGCAATCTCATACACCTTGCATGCTCCATGATTGTTCTGTTCATCCTTTCAGACACACCATTTTCTTTTGGTGTTCCTGTGACTGTCTTCTCTCCATGAATACCATGGTATGAACAGTAACTATCAAAATCCTTGCCGCATTACTCACCTCCATTATAAGATCCGAGACACTTCAACCTTTTGTCAGGATATTTAGACACTTAGGGGTTAGTTAAGATCAACTTGTGTAATATATCCGTTAGGGATAGTGTGTTTCTTTAGTATGCATTAGTATGCATTTGTAAATACTTAATTCGACGGTCACGATATGTTTCCGACATAGAGTGATCCGACGGCTCAACTTCTCTTAGATCAAACCTAACCTTGATCCATGGATTAACACCCGATTGGTCCATGATCTCTATTTAAAGAGCATGGAGGGTCATTGTTTAGTTGATCGATTATGAGAAGCTCATTTGTAACTTTCTTTCTTTGCATAATAAATTGTCCCGTAGAAGCTATTTGGCCGGAGCCGTGGAGTGTTTCCCTCAAGAGGGTTTAAACCACGTCAAAACATCGGTGTGTTGATCTGTGATCTATTTGTGTGAAGTGGTTGCTCTTGGTGTTCGTTCCTTTGGTAGTACCCTGTGTATCCGAACATGGTATCAGAGCTTTTATGAAGTGCCGCTTCCGGTTATGATCTAGATCTTGAATTGTTGTTGCCGAAACTCGAAAGGGTTTCTAGTTTTGGTATTTTTGTGCATTTCTGGGCTATAGGAGGTGTTCCATTGCGTCCGGAGCGTCGTTTCCATTGGGAAATAGTTTTCGTTTGATCGAAAACGGTTTTCGGTTGTTCCAGAAATGCGTATTTCATCAAATCTGAAGGTATAATGTTACAGTGACGCATTTTTTTTATTTCGTTTTTTGAAAAGAAAAAAAATCTCATATTTCATCTTTTTTTTACTGTTAGATTTTTTTTGGTTCAGATTGTTGCTTTCCCGTCTGCGTATGCTGTTTGCCGTGCAGCTTGAGCGATCTCGACAAATCAGAAACAGAAAGGGAAAGGGTTTTTCTCGGCTGCGTATGCTCTTTGCCGTGCACCTTGAGCGATCTCGGCAAATCAGAAGCAGAGAGAAAACGTATACTTTCCGGGCAAGCTAACAAGATCTAACTCCACAAGTGTGGAAAAGTTTTTTTTGTTTCGATTTGCAGGAAAAAGGGCAAGCATGCAAACCGAGCAAGAAGAGTAAAAAAAAAAAAAAAAAAAAAGCCCCCTTCCTCATTCCCATATTTTACATACCTTTTAATCTAGCTCACTTGGTTCAAAGTTGCTTTATTCCTTAATAGGTCTTGAGTTCAAGTCTTAGGAAGTTGCTTTTAAAAGAAAAAGTGTATGCAATTTCTATTTTCAAGTTACTTTATTGTAAAAGTGCATCTCACTTAAATAATAAAAAATAAAAATACAAGTGAGTCACTTAAGTTTTTTATTGTTGCACTATTTAAAAGCAATATCATTGTAAAAGTGAAATCACTTATTTTACAAAAGTGGTTCACTTAAAGCAACTTTTTTGTAAAGTGATTGTCAAAAGGTTCATTTTGGGAAGAGAGGGGTTCTTTTTTAGCTGGACATTCTCTAGCTGCCACGTCACTATTGGGGACATCTTCAACAGTTTCTTTGTTCAAGCATAACTTCATCATACAGAGTCAGTTTTCAGTGCCGTTTTTTTTTAAACCGCCTATTTTTTCGAGCTCTTCACATCCAGACTATTGGTTTCTGCTTTTACAGCCATTAATTTACAAATATGGCCACCCCTTGTGATATTCTACTTAATAGTTCCAACTATTTCTCATGGAAATCTCGTATGGAGGATGTTCTACGAAGTAGGGGACTTTTCAGAATTACAACAGGGAAAGAAAAAGAACCCACTGATGATGATAAGAAAATAAAATGGGAAAATAGATGTGATGAAGCTCGTGGATTGATTGGGATGTCAATCTCTACTGATCTGCGATTCCACATATCTGGAATTGATGAACCTAATGCTGCTTGGGACAAGTTGGAAACTGTGTTTGGTAAACACAATGAAATTCGAGGTCACCAACTCGAAAATGAGTTGATTTCTTTAAATCCAAGTGACTTTTCATGCATTCAAGATTATTTATCTAAGTACAAAACTCTTAAACTCTTATGTGCAGAATGTAAGATTGAGAGGGAAGACAAACAGTGCATTTATCATATTCTTTCCAAAATTGGACCTGCATATTTTGTTTTTGTATCTACATTTTACTCCATGAAAGCATCCTTGAATGCAGCTAGCTATCAAGAGCCTAGTCTTGAATCCTTTTGTGATTCCCTGATTAGAGAACAAGATAAACTCATTCATCTTGGAATAATCAACAATGCAGATACATCTGGGAAAGCCTTATTGTCCCAACAGAAAGAAAAGTCCAAGCCTCCCAAGAAACAAAATTTTCGCAATAATAAGTCAAACAAGGGTCCCAAACCTTCTCAGTCAGCTCCTTCTTTAAAAAATGACAAAGGATCAAAGCAAAAAGGCAAGAAGACTGAGCGTCATTGCAACTATTGCAGGAAAGATAATCATGATGAATCTAAGTGTTTCAAGAAGATGGCATCATTGGAAGCAGCAATGAAGAAGCACCACATCATCCTAGATTCGCCTTCAGAATCTACCTCTCATGGACATGCACTTTGTGCTTCTGGTTATTCTTATAATGCATCTTCTTCTTCTACTTCAAATGAATGGCTCATTGATTCTGGAGCATCTTATCATATGGCTAAGGATCAAGCCATCTTTTCTACTATGCATGAATGTAACACCAAACAAATATTTGTTGGTGATGATAGATCTCTAAGTGTTGTAGGAGCTAGAACAGTTCCAATAGATAAGGGTCATTTTAGTGATGTACTATGTGTTCCAAGAATTTCCTGCAATTTGTTATCAGTCTATCAGATCACTCATTCTGGTGAAGGTAAAACTGTGACCTTTACACCTCACCAAGTTGTAATCAAGAATTTTAAAGATCCTCAACAGGTCCTAGCTACCGGAATTGTTGATGATATTACCAGGTTGTACAAGTTTAACAACTTTGGGTCATCACCTTTCCCTTCAGTTTTTGTTGCTCATAGTGATAACTTGAGCAAACTTTGGCATGAGCGATTTGGTCACTTAAATTATCGCTCATTGCAACAACTATGTAAAGAAAATATGGTGACAGGTCCTCCGATGGTATCTTGCAGAGATGGTGTTTGTTCCGGTTGTGTACTCGGAAAACATCATTGGGACAGTTTTGACAAACGTCCCTCTTGGCACGCCTCAGTTCCCTTGGAGCTTGTGCATAGTGACTTGTGTGGTCCTCTTCCATCTGCTTCCTTTTCTAGTTTCAAGTATTTCCTAACTTTCATTGATGATTACACTAGACGCACTTGGGTTTATTTCCTAAAACTTAAGAGCGAAGTATTTAACATGTTCTTGGCCTACAAGGCCCTTGTTGAAAAACAATCTGGTCATCAAATTATTAAGTTAAGATCTGACAATGGAGGAGAATATGTTAACAAACAGTTCACTACTTTCTGCACTGAACAAGGCATCCAACAACATCACACTGTTCCATATACACCACAACAAAATGGTGTAGCTGAGTGGAAGAACCGCACTTTAAAAGAAATGGCTAATTGTATGATCCAATCTAAGGGACTAAGTCTTCAATTTTGGGCTGAAGCCATAAATTGTGCAAATTACATAGTTAATCGCACCCCCACAAAAGCATTACAAGGTATAACACCGGAAGAAGCATGGAGTAAAATTAAACCTGATGTAAGTCACTTTCGTGTGTTTGGTAGTGAAGCATGGTCTCACATTCCAGATGAAAAATGGAAAGCATTGCAGCCTAAAAGTGAAAAGTGCATATTTGTTGGATATTCTGAAGATGTAAAAGGTTATAGACTTCTTCAACCACATTCTCATGCTATAATCATTAGAAGAGATGTTAAATTTGATGAAAATATCTTAGCCTGCGAGCCTAACTCGGCGAGTGTGCCATCTTTAGCCTGCGATCCTGATTCGGCGTTTGTGCCTTCTTCTTCTTCTTCCAACTTCCTTGACAGGTTTCCAACTCCAGTTTCTGATGATGACAGTGAGGATGAAAATCCACCTCCGCCTGCTCATGTTCCTCCAGTTGCACCAGCACAAGTATTTCCTCAATGGGTCCGTTCAACATGTGAAGCAGCTGGTGATCTTGCCGGTGATCCTAGAGATCAACGTCGAACATGTTCTCAGTTTCAGCGAGCCTCTTCTCTTTTGGCTCAAGTTTCCGAGAATCATGATCCAGAAACTTTTGCAGAAGCTTCAGGGAATCTAGATTGGGATGCAGCCATGGATGAAGAATATCGTTCCTTAATGGCGAACAATACTTGGGATCTTATACCTCTTCCAAAAGGAAGAAAACTTGTCAAATGTAAATGGGTCTACAGAACTAAGTATGCATCAGATGGAAGTGTTGAAAGACTTAAGGCAAGGTTAGTTGCCAAAGGTTTTTCCCAAGTTGAAGGGATTGACTACATGAACTCCATCCGCCTTGTTCTTTCCCTTGCAGCCTTACACAACTGGGAAGTCCATCAAATGGAAGTCAAGTCTGCCTTCTTACATGGTGATTTACAGGAGGAAATTTACATGGAACAACCTCCTGGCTATGTTCAGAATAACTCTAGCCTTGTCTGCCGCCTTAAGAAATCCTTATATGGCCTTAAGCAAGATCCTAGAGCTTGGTATGCCAAAATGGATAACTTTCTCCTTGACACTGGTTTTTCTAGATGCCATTCTGACCCCAATGTCTATACGAAGAAAGTAGGAAACCATCTCATCATACTTGTTCTATATGTTGATGACCTTATTCTTACTGGTAGTGACCCTAAGCTTATAACCCATGTGAAATCCAGTCTTAAACAAACTTTTGAAATGTCAGACTTAGGACATTTGCATTATTTTCTTGGTCTTCAAGTTCTGCAAACCAAAGAAGGAATCTTTCTTTCTCAGTCTAAGTATGCTTGTGACCTTCTTCGTCGCTTTCACATGGAATATTGTACACCAGCCCCTTCTCCCTTCCAGTCTGGAGTCAAACTTTTTGCCACTTGTACTTCACCTGAAGTAGATGCCACCTTGTATCGTCAGCTTGTTGGTAGTCTTTTATACTTGACTCATTCCCGTCCTGACCTTTCCTTTGCCGTTGGTCGAGTTGCCCGTTATATGCAGACACCTCATGAAAGTCACTGGAAAGAAGCTAAAAGAATACTTCGATATATTCGAGGTACAGTTCAGTTTGGGATTCATTAGAGTACAGGGGGGAAACCTTTGTTGGTTGGTTTCACTGATTCAGATTGGGCCGGCGATCCTGATGATCGAAAGTCTACTGCAGGTTATGTTTTCAGTCTGGGATCTGTACCTATTACTTGGGCTTGTAAGAAACAACAAGCTCTTTCTCTTTCTTCAGTAGAGGCAGAATATCGAGCAGCAGTTAATGCCAGTCAGGAATCTTTATGGCTTCGACAGATCCTTTCAGAGTTTGGATTCGAGCAGCAACAACCTACTCCAATTTGGTGCGACAATCAAAGTGCCATCAAGCGTGCCAAATATCCAGTTCTACATCAACGCAGCAAACACATTGAGCTACATATGCACTTCATCAGAAATCTTGTTCATGATCGTGTTCTTGAAGTGCTCTTTTGCCCTATAGATGATCAAGTTGCAGACATCTTCACCAAGTCTCTTACAGAAGCGAAGTTTTCTAAACTTTGATCTATGTTAGGAGTTCAGGAACTTGTCATTAAGGGGGGATAGGCTCTAATGCCTCCTTCCTTCTCCTAATAGTGTCACTTTTGTAAATCCTTCAATCCTATCCCAAGTTGTTCTTAAAGGGGGATGTTAGGATATTTAGACACTTAGGAGTTAGTTAAGATCAACTTGTGTAATATATTCGTTAGGGATGGTGTGTTTCTTTAGTATGCATTAGTATGCATTTGTAAATACTTAATCCGACGGTCACGATATGTTTCCGACATAGAGTGATCCCACGGCTCAACTTCTCTTAGATCAAACCTAACCTTGATCCGTGGCTTAACACCCGATTGGTCCATGATCTCTATTTAAAGAGCATGGAGGGTCATTGTTTAGTTGATCGATTATGAGAAGCTCATTTGTAACTTTCTTTCTTTGCATAATAAATTGTCCCGTAGAAGCTATTTGGCCGGGGCCATGGAGTGTTTCCCTCAAGAGGGTTTAAACCACGTCAAAACATCGGTGTGTTGATCTGTGATCTATTTGTATGAAGTGGTTGCTCTTGGTGTTCGTTCCTTTGGTAGTACCCTGTGTACCTGAACACCTTTTTCTTGTCTCATTCTCAACCAAAGCTTTCCACTTCTTAAAAGTAGAAAACACATCAGATTTCTATCTAATGCAATAAACCCAAGTTTTTCTAGTTGAATCATCAATAAATGTAACATAATAATGAGAGCCACCAAGATATTGTACCAAAGCTGGTCCCCATACATCTGTATGCACAAGCTCTAACTTTTCATTCTTCTTTTGTTTCCCAACCCTGAGAAATCTAACTCTCTTCTGTTTTCCATAAACATAGTTCTCACAGAATTCCAAACTTACCTGCTTCAAATATGGCAACAACTTCCTTGAGTGGAGAATCTGCATCCTCTTCTCACTCATGTGGCCAAGCCTATGATGCCACAATGTTGTATCTGTTCCTGTGAAAGCTAAAAAGATAGAATGGTCGGTATTATGAGGACATAAATACAACGTACCTACCCTGTCTCCTTTTGCTATCACCATTGATCCTTTAGTGATCTTCCACCACTTTTTTCCAAATGTAGATAGACAGCTGCCATCTCCCAACTGCCCTGTTGAGATCAGATTTCTTTTCATAGCAGGAATATGCCTAACATATTTCAATAACCACTCAGTTCCATTCTTAACTTTTATCCATACCTTACCCATTCCATCAATTTTACATGGCTCATCATAACCCAATAAAACATATCCAAAATCACCTAGAACATAATCATGAAAATATTTCCTATGGGGTGTAGCATGACATGAAGCCCTTGAATCTACTACCCAATAATCACTTGTATTATCTAATGCAAGAATCAAATCATCTTGTAACACATCACCTGCTACATTTGCTTCCTGGGTAGTTTCCTTCTGTGCATCTCCTTTCTTCTTTAGAGATTTCCACTCTTTCTTCAGATGTCCTTTCTTTCCATGGTTCCAACACTCTATCTTTCCCAGTATGGACTTGGATCTTCCCTTTTTAGAGTTGCTACGATTACCTTGGCTCTTTTCTCTCTCCTTTTGTCTTCCCCTTCTCTCCATGGTCAACGCATTACTTGATGTCTCACCTGTGATTTTTCTTCGCATTTCCTTGCTAAGAATAACACCAATAACATCATCAAATTTCAAGGTGTTTGAAACAAAGATAGAGTTACTTACAGCCATGACCAAGCTATTCCAGCTTTCTGGCAATGAACACAAGATTAGAAGAGCCCTAACCTCATCATCAAAGTTCACACTTACAGAACTTAGTTGATTTGTAACCGTATTAAACTCATTTAAATGATCAGTAATAGATCCACCTTCAGACATCTTCATATTAAATAATCACTTCATTAGAAATACCTTGTTGGAGGCTAGGGGTTTTTCATACAGCTTACCTAATGTGCTCATCAAACCCTTCGTTGTCATTTCTTTTGAGATATTGAAAGCCACTAACGAAGCTAGGCTCAGCCATATTGTTCCCAGAGCCTTTTTGTCAAGAACCTCCCATTCTTCGTCCTTCATAGCCACTGACTGCTTTGTTCTTCCTCCCAATGGTAGGAATAGATCCTTCTGGTACAAATAGTCCTCCATTTTCATTTTCCATAACTGGAAGTTTTGGCCATTAAAATTCTCGACCTTAAACTTTCCTTCTTCTGCCATTGCTCCCACTTGAACCAGAAACCCTACCTTCCTGCGGATTTAACTTCCAAATAGACCTTTGGATTTGATACCAATTGTTAGAAAAACAGGATCGCAGAGCAATAACAATAAATAGAAATGCAAATATAATCACACATACACATTACAAGAGAGACATAGATATATCATGGTTCACCCAACTTGGGCTACGTCCACACTGAAGTTTCCAGTTCTTATTATTATTTCGTCCAGCAAAGTGAAGGGATACAACCTGCAACACAACCACTGCACTTCCTCTTCACTGTCTCACAGTCTCTCTTCACCAATCTCAGAGATATTTACAATGCATAAAACCTAATACATCAACCCTATCCGTATTACAATGTCTTTCTTTTATAAGGGAAATACAATGGGAAAATACCATGGGCCTGAAAACTGATGGTGAAAACAACCCCAAAAATTTTTCTTGGGGGCTACACCCCCGAACCACCATTTTCTCGGGGGTGTTTCCCTCGAACCACCGTAACTTGTGTAAGTTTTAAACCTTAACAGTGAAGTACAAACTTATATCGATTATTAAGCATTAACAGAAAATACACAATGGCACACACATTACACAGAGATTTTCACCTGGAAACCCTTAACCGGGAAAAAACCAGCAAAACTTAGAGCCGGATAGCTCCTTTTTCATTATATGTTTTATTTAACCATGTACAATACAATAAATGGTATTCCGCAGCATCTAAAACCCTAATTCGTTTACCCTAATTTAGGTTACAACCCTAATCCCTTTTACAGGGATTAGATAGAGTACAATGGGTCAAAAATCGCGACCATGTGAAGAGATATAACATACCCAACATTCTCCCACTTGTTGTTCTCTTCACATACAGGAGAAATTTATGACTTCAACAATTCAGGGCAACAATGCCCATGTTCTCTTTACACCAAGAGAACTTCTGAGTACTCACAGACTTTGTCAAAGAGTCTGCAACATTTACCAAAGTGTCAACCTTCTCCAGTAACACTTTGTTTTGTTCAACCATGTCTCTGACGAAATGGTACTGCACATCAATGTGCTTTGTCCTCGAGTGATAAGCAAGGTTTTTTGCCAGAAATATTGCACTTGAGCTATCACAGCCAATTTTTACTGCATTCTGAACAAAACCAATACCTGAACACAATCTTTGCAACCATACAGCTTCCTTACTTGCATGGGTAGCTGCCATGTATTCAGCTTCTGTAGTTGAGAGTGCAACTACGGCTTGTCTTCTACTCATCCAACTGATTGCTCCTCCAAATAGATTAAAAACGTAGCCACTTGTAGATCTTCTGTGATCAAGATCTCCAGCCCACTCAGCATCAGCAAATCCTTGTATATCTATCTCTCTGTTTAGACCGGGTCTTCCTTGGTAGCAGATTGCAAAATCTGTAGTGCCACACAAATACCTGAAGACCCTTTTTACTGCAGTCCAATGTTCCTTTCCTGGTTTTGACATGTATCTACTCAAAACTCCCACTGCATGGGCTATATCTGGTCTAGTACAGACCATGGCATACATCAGACTGCCAACTGCACTAGCATAGGGAACATGAGACATGTCCTCTACCTCTTCTTGTGTAGTGGGACACTGTTCTGCAGATAACCTTACACCTACAGGAATGGGCACCTTCACTGGTTTGCTTTCCTGCATATTAAATCTCTTCAATATCGTTTCAACATATTTCCTCTAATTTAACCAGAGTTTCCTGTTTTCATGATCTCTTTTTATTTCTATGCCCAAAATGAAATTTGTAGCACCAAGATCTTTCATGTCAAATTCAGATGACAGCTGATTCTTGACATCCTTGATGATTTCCTTGTTGTTTCCAATTAGCAACATATCATCAACATACAATATTACATAAATAAAGTGATCACCAGTTAGCTTAAAATAAACACAGTGATCAGCTTTGCTTCTTGAGAAACCAAGTCCCAGTATATAAGTATCAAATTTTTGATACCACATTCTGGGAGATTGTTTCAATCCGTAGAGAGATTTTTTCAGCTTACAGACAAGCTCCTTTCTTCCTTTCACCACAAACCATTCTGGTTGCTTCATATAGATCTCTTCATTCAGATTTCCATGTAGGAAAGCCGTCTTTACATCCATCTGTTCTACTTCAAGGTCAAAAGCAGCAGAAATAGATAGAAGAAATCTAATAGAAGTCAATTTTGCAACAGGTGAAAAAATCTCACCAAAATCGATGCCCTCAATTTGGGAGTAACCTTTCGCTACTAGTTGAGCCTTGTACTTCTCCACTTTACCTGCTTCATTTAACTTCTTCTTGAATACCCATTTGCTTCCAATAGGCTTTCTTCCTTCTGGCAACTCAACCAGATCTCATGCCTCATTTTTGTCCAAGGCGTCCATTTCTTCTATCATGGCCTTCTTCCATAGTTTACTATCTTCTGAATCCATTGCCTCTTTAGCAGTTCTAGGATCATAATCAGTAATAGATAACACAAAATTAGAACGAAAATCAGGGGGACTGTACCTTTCAACTTTCCTTCTTTCTCGGTCAGATCTCCTCAATACCGGAGTCTGTGGATCCGCCTCTTCATCTGATTTAGACGATTCTGCCTCCTCATCTGATTCAGAGAATCTGGTTCCTCAAAAGAGTCACCTCTTTCATCCTTGATATCAAAGTGTAGCTTCTCTGAATACTTTTCCTTTGGTACATCCTCAATCTTGGAAGTTCTTTCAACTTCTCTGAAGATCACATCTCGACTGTAAACTGTTTGCCTTTTTACTGGGTTCCACAGCTTGTAACCTTTCACTCCATCCTTGTAACCAATGAAGATACATTTTTCCGCTTTATTATCCAACTTGCTCCTTTTCTCCTTTGGAACATGTACAAAAGCATCACACCCAAACACTCTGAGATGAGAGAGAGAGGGTTTCTTACCAGTCCAAACCTCATGAGGTGTCTTGTCAACCAACGCTGATGTGGGTGTCCTATTCACTAGGTAACACGCAGTGTCACCAGCTTCTGCCCAGAATTGTTGTGTTAGCCCTGCACCACTGAGCATACTCCTTGCCTTTTCCATCAATGTCCTGTTCATCCTTTCTGCAACCCCATTCTGTTGAGGTGTGTATGGAGTAGTCTTTTGCCTTGCTATTCCACACGTTTTACAGAACTCCTCAAATTCACTTTCACAGAATTCTCCACCGTTATCTGTTCTGAGTACTTTTATTTTCTTCTCAGTTTGATTCTCTACAAGAGCCTTAAATTCTTTGAATCTATTAAAAACCTCAGATTTCTTATGCAGGAAATAAATCCAAGTTTTCCTTGAGAAATCATCTATAAATGAAACATAATACACAGATTTACCAAGTGATGGAACAGGCACAGGTCCAAAAACATCACTATGTATTAACTCTAAGATTCCTTTATCTCTTACAACACCAGATGAGAATCTTACCCAATTCTGTTTACCATATAAGCAATGTTCACAGAAATCAAAATCTAATGTGAAATTAGACATGCCTTCAGCCATACTTTTACCTTGTAATAGTCAAAGACCCTTCTCTCCAATATGTCCCAGCCTTCGATGCCATAGCGATGTCTTCTCACTAGAGACAGTAAGGACTCTGTCTCCTTCATTTTTACCCTCAGGAACAATAGTAGTGTTACATTCATTTTTGAAGGTGCTTCCCAACAACTTGTATAGAGTTCCAATCCGAACTCCCCTCATCAGCACCAGTGATTCTCGAACCATCTTGCATGTGTTCTTTTCAAATAATGTTTTCACAGTTGCATCATCCATTTTACTTACAGATATAAGGTTTCTAGCCAGCTTTGGAATGTGCAAAACCCCGGGAAGAGTTTTAACCCTTCCATCTTTGAGCAGTAGCTTGATCTTTCCTCGACCTATGATTTTCGCCACCGAGTTGTCTCCCAGAAATACATCTCCTCCATCATACTTTTTGTATTCAGAAAACCACTCCCTATGAGGAGTCATATGATAAGACGCACCTGAGTCAATCAACCACGAATCATGCTCTGCATGTGTACTTGAAGATGCCAGATACACATCTCCTCCTTCCTCTGTAGATTCTTTCCCATCTGCGGATGGAGCATCATTAGGTCCTCTGCTTTTATCATTATTTTTGGATTTACAATCCTTCTTGTAATGCTCAGCTTTACCGCACTTCCAGCATTTTCTTACAGAAGGTCCTGGAGATTTAGATCTCCCTCTAGATTTAGATCTACCACCTGAAGACTTATTTTTAGATCTGTCTCCAGGGCGACCTCTTACAAATAAGGCATCCTTGGATGAACTATATATGGATCTCCGCCTCATTTCCTCCGATAGTAGGGATGCAACCACATCATCGAAGTTTAGCGTGGTTGCATTACTCCCAATAGCTATAACCAGATTATCCCATGAATCTGGCAAAGAGCACAACAGACTAATACATTTTTCATCATCAGTAATTGTAATACCAACAGATGTCAACTGACTTACCAGAGTATTGAAGGCGTTTAGATGCTCTGACACAGAGTCTCCATCAGTCATCCTCAGAAGGTACAATTTCTTTCGCAGAAATAACTTATTTACCAGGGACTTTGACTGATACAGACTTCCCAGTTTATCCCATAGCTTCTTTGCACTGTCTTCTCCAGATACGTTCACCAATACGGAATCTTCAAGGCAAAGACGAATGGTGCTCCTTGCTTTTCTTTCCATCTTTTCCCATTCTTCTTTTACCGCACCAGAGGGCATGGTACCTGGATCTACTGCGATCCATTGTTCTCTATCTACCAGAAGATCTTCCATCTTGAGCTTCCATAGATCAAAGCTCTGACCATTAAATTTCTCAATCTCGAATCTAGAACTGCTCGCCATTCTTTAAAGAAAAATAAATAGATCACCGCTGCAAAGCTCCCACTGAAACCATGTTTATCACAAATCCAAGATCGAGCCAAACCCTTGGAAACAAAGGCATCCCTCTGAACCCAAAAAAATGCTCTGATACCAAATGTAAGTTTTAAACCTTAACAGTGAAGTACAAACTTATATCGATTCTTAAGCATTAACAGAAAATACACAATGGCACACACATTACACAGAGATTTTCACCTGGAAACCCTTAACCGGGAAAAAACTAGCAAAACTTAGAGCCGCATAGCTCCTTTTTCATTATATGTTTTATTTAACCATGTACAATACAATAAATGGTATTCCGCAGCATCTAAAACCCTAATTCGTTTACCCGAAATTAGGTTACAACCCTAATCCCTTTTACCGGGATTAGATAGAGTACAATGGGTCAAAAATCACGACCATGTGAAGAGATATAGCATACCCAACAACTTGGGGGCATTCCCCCCAAACCCCCTTTCTCGGGGGCACTGCCCCGGACCCCCCTAGGTTCGTTCCTAGATCATAACCAAACCTGGGGTGTGGACATGACTGAATAATAATATCTTTGAATCTGGAGATCAGGATCCACAACCAACAACTTGATTCAGGAGTCCAATCAGGTTATCATGGCGACGATGTCCACACATAGTTGCTGTCATCATCACCGCAGTTATGGGTATGGTTTTTTTGTCCACTGTACGAGATCGGTACATAGAAAGGATGGTACACCTGGAAGCTTGGGGAATCTTTCAGTTAGGAGTGGATCATGGAGAAGGAGCAAGAATCCAAGGTAGTTTTCATGCTAGAGCAGGCGTGGTCTGAGGTGGAGGAAGAGCATGCTCCTTCGTCTCCTATGGCATTCGACCATGAGGAATCCAGATCTGGTAGTGACAATGAGAAGGAGAAAAAGCGGCAAGTGTCCAAAAGAGTTCGACGTCGGAGAAAAGAGAAAGTTCCTGAAGGAGAAGGGGGCATCCAGCGAGACACGGAGGTTGTCCATGATCTTGTGCTCTCCACTACGGAAGTGACACCTCCCCCTACTGTTGAGGAATCATCGATTGAAAGCTCTCTGAAGGTAGAGAACTTCTTTGATTCGCAGGGCTGATTAAAAATTATGAAGTAAGGTGGCACCCTGTCCATAATATTTCTTTTTCCCATCTTAGTCAATCTGTTTTGGACTTGACACGTATGTAATATTCCAAATTTGGGACTATTCTATTTGTGTCCCAAGAACTGATTCTAGGCCAAGAGCCTATAAAAGCTTTGTAATAGAATAATTAAGGGTTGAAAAATCATTTGGCTAAGGCCTGAGGAGTGAGCCTCGTTTTGAGAATTTCATAGTAATACAATGTGCAGTGCCTATGGTAGACTGTTTTGCAGAGATTCCTATGTCATTCTAACTTGTATTCATTTTTCTCCTTTTTCCCTATGCGTATGTGCTTCTTGTTATGCCTTTACATTATGTTTTTCATTTCATGTCTGATATTAGTGTATAATGGTTTGGAATTCTTGGAAACTTGCTCCAACTATTATCTCAGATGTTCACAAAATATTTCTACTAAAGTTCATATTGAATTCATCTTTGTTGGATGCTCATATCAATGGACTGTTCTTATTCTCTTCTTTTACCACAAGAAAATATATTTACGATGGAAAGTGAGTGGCTACCTTGCCTTTGTTAAATTAGTTCATACTGTGGCATTGTTATCTGATTTATGTGTAATATCTTGACTCCATCGCCCAATTGTTTTTTCCTTGTGATTATCCCTCCAACAATTTACACACACTTTGTCTCATCAGAAATCTGCCCTTCTGTTAATAATTTAATTGAATATTTTCAAGTGAGAGAGGCTGGTCTATGAGTTCACTGTTGACGCCTTTGAATGTTTCTAGTCTTTCATTGATTTGTAGAAAGAGCCCTCTTTGACTATGCTGGGTTAGTAGCATTAGTCCAAATTTGGTTAGTGGTTACCCCAACTTGCCCTCTCCTACAACTTAAGGGGTACGATTTGGGTGTTAACAAATTGACGCCACTGCCACGGAAGGGTTCTTTTACCGTCCTG
Organism: Larix kaempferi; assembly: GCA_027924585.1. Lineage (NCBI taxonomy): Eukaryota > Viridiplantae > Streptophyta > Pinopsida > Pinales > Pinaceae > Larix > Larix kaempferi. Next base: position 333,884 of record BSBM01000915.1, on the reverse strand, counting down.
GGTAAAACGACAATGTCCAGATTTGACTGTTGATGGTGGACAACAATTAGGCACTAGAAGAGTTGCATATCACCCACCTGGCGACTCCACTCATTTATTTAAGGCTTAATCTGCAGACTCCACTGGAGAACGAGCCTAGCCGTCTCCGACATGGAAGAATTAAATTCTAGGTATCAAAGTATCAATATCTTCAAAGAAACCCTATTCTTTTGTGTCAGCATCCTTTTACCTTTATGTATATATATCAAAAACTTCTTGTCTCACTAGAGTGCTCTTGATCATGAGAGATCCTCTTTTGTATATCCCTCACTAGAATCTGAAAGTGTACATTCTCCTTCTACTCCTAGATTTGATCTTGTCCTTTCATTTGAACCCTGTACAAACTATAACCGACTTCATGAATTCTCTGAGGGTGAGACCAATAATGCCCCTGCTGCGTCCACTCCTTTGTCTTCTAGAGCCCATCTAAGATACAACCCTCTAAAGCTACCCCATGCCCTTCATGATTTTCCTCCAGAATACCATAAACACCTCCCTGTTTTTTATGGAGAGTCCGAGTTTCTCACTGCGGAGAAACATATTCAAGGTTTTGAGCATTTTTTGGATCTCTTCGAAATAGAACACGATGACGTTTGTACGAGAGCTTTTGCAAAATCCCTCCAAGGAAATGTGAAGAGATGGTTTAGGAATCTGCAGCTTGAGTCTATTGATACCTGGGGAGCATTGTCTGAGGCGTTTCTAGGGTTCTGGGGAAAAAGAAGGTTGTGGGATCTCGTTCTTTCAGAGTTTTACTCCATGAGAAGGAAAGAGAGTGAAACTATGTCGCACTTTAATAGGAGGTTTGCGAACTTCTATTATGACATGCCCAAGGAAATTCAACCCCAAGAGAATGCTTCAAAATTATACTATGCATATGTTTTTCTTCCTGATTTTTCTTTTCATATTTTGGAGAGGAAGTCTTCTGATCTACAGCTTATGTTTAGGGATGTAGTGGAGGTTGAGGAGAACCTATGGATGTCCGGAAAGCTATCAAAACAAGGTGATGATGAGAGGATTGAAGAAGAAACGAGGTTCAAAAAGATACATGAGCCTAGGGAGCCTGCTTTACGTCCCAGTCCTCCCCATAAGGAGTCGAAAGATGATCAGCTCAGTGAAGTGCCAGGATAAGGTGAATATGGTCTGTTCTGTGAAGACTATAGCCAACCTGCGGAAATTTCTATTTCTGAAGGCCCTCGTGAGGTTCTCAGTCCACCTAAATCTATGAAGGGGACCATTTGGAAAACTTCGTAATCTTTTTTGAGATAATGGATGAAGAGGCCCTCAAGGCACTGAATGGAAGCCTACACTCCCATCCGCTGAGAGAAGAAGAAGATGATGATTAAGAGATCCTTGAAGACCCCCAACGGGAAGATTTTTCCTCGTGGACGGATGAAGAGGAAGAATATGTGATCCTGAAAGAGATTCTAGAATCTGGGACGTATTCGCAGCAAGTCAACCGGATAGCTGAGAGGATAAGGGATGACCCAGGTGGCTTGCATGATTCTTACACAGAATCCATCTCCTGGACTAAATATGATCATAGACTCTTCGAAGAAGTATTCAGGATTGGCCGATATCTCCGGCCAACAAATAAAATGATCGAGGCGTTCAAAGGAGACCAAGCTGAGCAGGTGGATGTTCGTGCAAGTGTTGCAAGATCGGAGTCCAGTATTAAGGAAAAATGGCCCTTCCTAGATCCTTTCAAGGGACAAGATGGACTTTCTCCTGGGGTTACAGAGCAGAACTGGGTTTTCAACCTAGGTATTATAGCTTAAAATGACACTTCTCTGTCCGTGACGACACTTGCATCGCTTGGTCGCATGACGACACTTCTTGAGATCAAGTTTAGTCACACAACAAGAAACTTGTGGATGGAAGGGTCATATGGGACACTTAAAATGGTTGAAATTACCTCACTCTTGGTCCATTTGATGGTCATAACCATTAAGAACACATCTCCAGACCAAACCACCTCCTGAAAACCATCAGAGAACCCCGTTTTTGGCCATATTTCCACATGAATGTTGGTATCCTATGCAGAGCGTAGCATCCACCTTGAAAAGTACGCTGGTTTGCAGTAGGAAGAGTAGGGTACTTTCCCGAATCAGTTAAAATCTCCAATTTTGGTCAAATAAGGTTGGTTTGGGAACCTCTTGATCGGTTATAACTGTTTTTCCTCTCCTTCATTGACTATATAAGGAAGGTAGAAGGGCCATGAGAGGGGACCAAGCCCATAACAATGTTATGCTGGAGGAATGGAGACCCTCATCCCCCTCTCTTGTGCCTTAGTTTCTGATAAACCATAGCATAGCTGATTAGAGGCTGGGATCCTTGGAGAACAGAAGCAGGAGACCTTGAATCTACGTTTCGTGCCTTAGTTTCTGATAAACCCTAGCATAGCTGATTAGAGGCTGGGATCCTTGGAGAACAGAAGCAGGAGACCTTGAATCTACGTTTCGTGCCTTAGTTTCTGATAAACCCTAGCATAGCTGATTAGAGGCTGGGATCCTTGGAGAACAGAAGCAGGAGACCTTGAATCTACGTTTCGTGAAGTGCCAAGCTTGAAGGAAGGTATAATTTTATGTACTTGCTTCATTCATTAATAAATATCAAATGTTCTTCCATTTCCAAATATGACCTATTCATGTGTGTCTCAGATTTGATTATAGTTTGCTTATAGTTTGATGTCTTCTTCTGTCATGAATATCAGTCTTATATATGTAGTCAAATGTATTTGAGAAAGGTATGAAGTTTTTTTGAAGGTGTGGGCCTTATGACACTGAATAGCATTGAAGAGCAAGGAAGAGAAAGGCTTGGATCAACCTTCTGAATAAGGTACGCATCCTCTTTAAACTTTACCTCTTTGCTTACTAGTTGTACTTGCAGAACATTTGTAGGTCTATCTTTCATCCTTGTAAGTTGGTAGTTTCTCCCCTGAACTATAGGTGTATTTTACTCACAATGGAATGGCAACTCTGTTGGGGATTAGCCTATCTGCTTAGGGGTATCCAAGGTCATTTCTTCAACATTTTTTGAAGGTATTTGATCAATTTCTTGATTAGAATCAATTATTAGGCTCCGTTTGACCCTCCTTGGCTCTTACAGACCCTTCCTAGCCCTTACAGACCCTTACTGGCTCAGGTGTGGGGGTTTTTTGCACTATTTTTTCAACTTTTCCCACATGGACGCTACTGTTGTAAAGAACAGTAGCGTATTCCCCTATTTGGACGCTGGTATGCCTCATAGACAGTAGAGTACAAATCCTAGAGCTGATTTTTTTGAGTTTTGACCTATTTGGGCGGGTTGTGGCTGTATTTTTTGGGGTCCCTGATTACCCTAGATCTAAGTTAAACCACTGTAAGTGGTCTCCTATCCTTATATGGATCCTGTGTTCATGATTTGGACCTTCTTTGATCAATTTGGGCTTGTTTGGAAAGTTTTGGGGTTTGTTGACCCAGGTTAGTGGGTTGTGGACCAGTTTGGTGTTTTGTACCCTGATTTGAGTCTGACTGAATCTGCTTGCTCCATTTCCACTGGATTTGAAACCTACTGAGTCTACTTGACCCTGTTTGTATCTATTTGAGTAAAATTTCTCTTTATATTGGTTTCTTATCCTCCCTTATGCTTTTAGTTTTCTTTTTGTAGTGAAAGCTCAAGTGTCTTTGCTGTTGTTCAGGAACTTGACTACACTGTTTATGCGCAAACTTGAATTTACCAAACCATACTTCTTTGGAGGCCATTTTCTTTGATTGGGTCTAAAATTAGGTTTCGTATGCTTTTCCCAATGGTTGGAATGCTTACATCGATAAGAATCTGAAAGTTGTTGATGTATATGTAACTTCGGAATGTATTTCATATATGTATATTGTACTCCTATAGAGATGGTATTATTCCTCTATACGGAAGTGTTTGTATTCCTATAGAGATGCTATTATTCCTCTATACAGAAGTGTCATCATTTATATTGTAAGTGTCGTAACTTATACTTGACGGGTTATTAGACCACCTTGTTGGGTTCGGCCCTGTATAAGTCATGTGGGTCGAAGGGTTATTAGACCACCCTATTGGGGGTCGGCCATGTGGGTCAAAGGGTTATTAGACCACCCTATTGGGTGTTAGTGTAGTCATCATTATGCTATGTGGTTAAGTTAAGGCTGACCTAGTAAAGGTTATTAGGCAAGTCAAGTCAAGTATAAATAGAGTGTGGGAGGCACTCTATTTCATCACTCTATTCTCTCTCACACTCTCAGGAGAGTGGTGCACTTGTGGAGGAGGAGAATCTGCTGCTAGGAGATGTCTATCTCTTATGCTTGGGTTGTATCATTGCTCTATCTATCTCTGAGGAAGTTATTGGGGTTTTTCACCTTTATGGTTTTCCCTAAGTAAACTCTGTGTCTCTTGTGTGCTTGCATTATTGTGTCCATGATTGATATGTTGTACATGTTGTTCTCTCAGTTAAGATCCTAGATCAGATTGAAGTAAATTCTAAAAAATTAACATGGTATCAGAGCTAGCCTAAAAGAAGGCATGGTATGGCATGTATGACACTTGTTGCACTTACGATGCTAGGGCTTGATATAGAAAAAACCAGTCATCGTAGCACTGTCACTATAAATAAATTTAGGCGAGGTTTCAAGGTCTGAAAATCGTATAGGGAGAAGATAAGATCCCCATGTACCTTATTTCCAAAGGAAAACCTCTAATTCGTTGTACTTTGTGATTTATGATCTGTATAATATAGGGTTTCTGCCTCTTCCAGATCTTAGTCATAAACAGGTGACCTTGGACAAAAGGTCATAACTTGGGCTAGGAATATCCAAATGAAATTTTGTAAAAAGTGACAGGGATTGCACGGACTTTACTTTCTCAGGTAACGTTTTTAGAGTCCGAAACTGAACTAGTGACACATGGCACGCTGTACAATTTCACTCTCCTATTTTATCCCATAAACAAGTCACGTTGAGACACTTGGCATAACTCTCTTTCAGAGAATCCATTTGAGGTAAGACCTATGGGGTTTGAAAGAGGACAGGTCGGGCTATCACAGGAAACATTTTCAGACCCTGTGGATTGAAAAGTTTGGAGTTACACCAGAAACAATCAGGTACATATTTCTTTCAAAACATAATTATTTTTGAGCACCTTCATTCATGTCCAGTGAATCCGGAAGTTTCAAAGGCAAATTTGAGGGGTGGAACTTTGCAGTTTTCAAATTTTGAGTATATCAGCTTGATCAGCTCATCAAGGTACATATTTCTATAATTTAGGAAGTTTGAAATTCAAAGTTTGAATTTTTAGGGTTTCTCTGACAAACCCTAATCCATCTCCAGATCCAATTCCTGCAAATCAAATGGATTAGGTTAATCCTAGAAGAGAATGGATTGGTCACCTGCATAAGTGAAGAAGTTCCTATTTCAGAGGGAGATGAGGCTAAGGCCTTACATAAGAAGATTACAAGCAATATCAACAGGTATGACTTATGCAGGTATGTTTCAATATTTGTTCATGATTAAGTTTATGGTATGTTTGTCTTCATGTTATTACAGTTAATACAATCTTGATTAAATTTAGACTTGTCGTATCACCTTAATAAAATTATGAATGCATGATAGAAGATATTCATTGATTATGGTGTTGACACTTATGATTGTACTAATGCATTATGGTGTTGTATGAGGTTTATGTTGTCCACTAACATGAAAGGTACACCAAGAAAGACAAATCATGTTCTAGTTCAAGAACATATGATCATGATGACATGAAGACAAAGATTCATCCATTGTCATGAATCACTTAGAAGATCTATTTGCGAGGTATGTATAACTTGGTTATATAATGGTTAACCTATGAGATATGCAGGTTACTAGCACAAGTCACTGAAGAGAACAAGAAGACATCATGTGGGTATGTTAGACATAACTAGCTAACATACCAATCCAGGTGTGTTTTTCCTATATCAAGTTAGAATCCTACCTTGTGTTAGGATCCCTTATATAAGTATACTTGGTATGATTGGTTATGTTTATTCATAAATTTAGAAATGTAAGTAATCAAGGGTTTATGCATTTTATGTCTCTTATCTTGATTCATGATTTAACTAACCAGAAGAGTCCTATGATCAAATCAAAATATGCATGAGTAAAAGAAGACTTCCCTAAAACCTTGAATACTAATGTTTATTATCTGTGTTTGAAATGATCATGACTATACATGTTGAAGATTAGTGTGTTTTGATAGTATTAAGATTATACTAATGAATTTGTGATTATGTATGAGACCTCGAGGATAACACAATGATGATACTAATAAGCATGCAGAATGATGGATATAACTTCAAGGACAGGTAATCCAGGAAGCAAAGATCAAGAGGGAGCACACTTCAGTAGTTTCTGCAAGTATGCAGATATTCAGAGGGAGTTGACCACTTCTCACAATCCACATCAGAATGGAGTTGCAGAAAAGAAGCAAAGACTGAGAGGGAGTCAACCCAACAAACAAACAAAGATAAGTATTTGAATTATCATTCCTTACATATTTTATTGCTTAAATAATATTGTTCAATAATGTATATACTCATGTTCCTAGAATTAGGTTGTGTATTATGCATATTAGAATAGTTGCATTGATGAACAATATACTACTAATATACATGGGTAAGTGGCCTATGGCACTGTACAACATTCCATTGCTACTTATCTAGAATGAAACCTCTTTGCTGACATGTTGGGAGTTGTGCACACTCTTAAGAATGTTCTGGTAGAGATTGGAAGGCATCTAGAAAGTTACGTGATATGGATAAATGTTGTATTGAAGCATTGGCTAAGATAATTACATGACTGTATGACATATTTCTTTATGTGTAAGAATTTGTTCTAAAAACTATGAGATGTTTTCTAATCATGCAATTTAACTTGTTGTGTAGGAAAGATCGTATACCATCGCCTACAAAAGAAGGACTACAACATTTGTTTAGCAACAAAGTTATCTATTTAAAATATTGAAGATATTGAAGTTCCCAGGATCTGGGAAGAATGCCATGATCGAGGAGTACCAATCGATCATGAAGATGTAAGGGATGCGGTCCCAAGACCTGAAGGGGAGTCTGTAGTGACTTCCAAGAGGATCTACAAGATCAAGCATGCTGCAGGTGGTAGCATAGAGACTTTTGCTCTTGTAGCTAGATACACTTCCATTAGATCCGTACTTGCTCTAGCTACAGTGATGAAATGGAAGACACATCAGATGGATTCCAAGACATCTTTCTTGAATGGTGTAGTTGAAGAAGACGTGTATGTGGAGCAGCCACTTGGTTCTGTGACACATGACAGGGAGTCATTTATGTGCAGAACTTGGTATGGTAGGATAGACAACTTTCTATCCAGTTTGGGCTTTACAAACAATATAGCGGATTCCAACCTTTACTACAACATTGAGGAAGGAAATCCAGTGATACTACTTCTGTATATGGATGACCTATTTATTACAGGAGAAGATAGATTGATTGCCGACATGCAGCGGAAGCTTGCTGCCGAGTTCAAGATGAAGAACTTGTGGATGAAGCACTATTTTCCAGGTATGGAGGTGTGGCAGAGTGCAGATGGAATCTTCCTTGGACAAGGGAATTATGCAGTAGAGATCCTGAAGAGGTTTGGGATGATGGACTACAAGGCCATGGCCACACCTATGGCATCAAACCTGAAGCTTCTGTGTGATGCTTCATCTGATCTGGTCGATATAGCTATGTATCATCAGATGATTGGGTCCTTGATGTACCTGATGAACACGAGACCAGATATTTTCTTTGCAGTGAACACATTGATCCAGTTCCTGACAGATCTGAGGAGTGTTCACCTGGCCGTTGTAAAGCATATTCTAAGGCACCTAAAGGGTACAGTTGATTATGGGCTCAAGTATGATGCGAATCAAAATTTTAACCTACAGGCTTATGTTGATTCAGATTGGGAAGGCAGTGCTACAGATAGGAAGAGCACTTCTAGGTGTTGCTTCAGTATGGGATCAGGTGTGATCTCCTAGTTTAGCAGAAAGCAGTCCTGCGTAGCACTGAGTACAGCCGAGGCAGAGTATGTTGTAGCGTGTTCGGCTAGTTATGAGGTAGTATGGCTTCGGAAGCTACTGTCTGAGTTATTTGATCTCCCGTTGGATGCTACTCGTATCTTCTATGATAACTAGAGTTGTGTGAAGTTGTCTGAGAACCCGGTGTTCCACGACAGGTCAAAACACATTGAGATAAAATATAACTATATCAGGGATATAGTGCAGAGAGGAGCAGTGAAGCTCCTGTATGTTACGACGGATGAGCAGATTGCAAATGTACTGACAAAGCCACTAGCCAGAGTGAAGTTCAAGTACTTCAGAGAAAGGCTTGGTGTTCTTCAGATCGACGACACTTCGAGGAAGAAGTGATGGAGACATTTGCTGTAGCCATTTGTTGTGGGGAAAATGCACCTATAGCTCAGGGGAGAAACTACCAACTTACGGTGATAAAGATAGACTTACAAGCATCCTGCAAGTATAACAAATAAGTGAAGAGATTAGGGTTTAGAGATGTAGGCACCTCATTCAGAAGGTTGATCCTAGCTTTGCTTCCCTCGCTCTTCAATGCTTGTCCAGTGTCGCAATGCCCAGACCTGCAAAACAACTTGATACCTTTCTCAAATACATTTGACTACACATATAAGACTGATATTCATAATAGAAGAAGACATCAGATTATAAACAAACTGTAAGCAAATCTAAGACACACAAGAATAGGTCATATTTGGAAAGGGAAGAACGTCTGATCTTTATTGATGAATGAAAGCAAGTACATAAAGTTATACCTTCTTTCAAGCTTGGCACTTCACGAAACCTAGATTCAAGGTCTCCTGCTTCTGTTCTCCAAGGATTCTAGCCTCTAATCAACTGTGCTAGGGTTTACCAAAACTGAAGCACAAGAGAGGGGGATGAGGGTCTCCATTCCTCCAGCATAACTTTGTAATTGGGATTTATCCCTTTCTACGTCCCTTCTACCCTCCTTATATAGTCAGTGAGGAAGAGGAAAAGAAGTTACAACTGCTCAAGAGGTTTCCCAACCAACTTAACTTACTCAAATTTCGAGATTTTAACCAAAACAGGGGTGTACGCTACTCTATAGTAGACAAAGTCGCATACACATGTCAATGGGAGCTACTATTATAACAGTGGAGTCACGTTCAAAAGGGTATACACGCTACTATCATGGCTGATCTGGAGTAGAACTGAACACATGATGAAACATACTGACACCAAGGAATGGCCAACACATGAGGTCAAGGAAATTGCAGAATGGCCGACACAGGTTATATCCTTGAACAGTGAGCACGACACAAGAGTGACTTAGGCAACTTTTAACACAAAGGGACCACGATGCAAGTCTGCAATGTAGGAGACATTAACAGATTCTCCAAATGATTGGAAGACTAACCAAACAGAGGAGTAGGAACTCTGAGATCAAGTTTACCCTAAGGCCAATGCTAGAACCCAACTTGTTTGATAGACTCAAAACAAGTGCTTTGTTCAAGGAGATAGTTGACTTGCTGCCATCATATTGAAAGATATTTTAACATTCTTCCCTTCCCTTTCCTTTTTCATTTTTTAACGAGCTTGACAAAGAACTAAAGCATGCTCGACAGTATTTTCATATTTAAGGAGTCTGAAAAACCTAGAAGAAAACTCCATACACCTATCCGTGGATTTTATATCGAGCCTGGATTGGGCTGTGCTCGGCGGTGTTTTCTTGCTTATAGAGTTGAAAAACTTAAACAGTCCTCTATACACCTATCCTTGGATTTTATATCGAGTCCAGATTTGTATGTGCTCAGCGGTGTTTTCTTGTTTATAGAGTTGAAAAACTTAAACAGTCCTCTATCAACCATCTCGTGGATTTCACATCGAGCTCGAGTAGGTGAATGCTCGCTTGGTGTTTTCACATTTCGAGAGTCTTAAAACCCTAAAGACGACTCCAAAGGTACTTTTTGGTACAATTAGTCTCCTTCCCCGAAAAAGTGTAAAATGATGGAAGAAGAACTCTTCTAGCACATACAAGAGTATACCTAGAGTATACATTTTCCGTAAATTATCCACCAAGGCCCGGAAAAGGGGTAATTCTATACCTAAGTGGATGTCGGTTCAGTTATTTTAACGAGCCCGAAAAGACAACTATGCTCGGCAAACTTTTCCTATTTAAGGAGTCTGAAAAGGGCTTAAAAGAACTCCATAGGGATCTTTTCTGTAAAGGTTTAACAAGTCCGAAAAAGTAAACTCATGACCTCCTTACTGTTTTTAACGAGCTCAAAGGAGATACAGAAAATGCTCACAACTTCCTTACTGTTTTTAATGAGCTCGAAGTGAAGATGAAAGAAATGCTCATATCCTCCTTACTGTTTTTAACGAGCTCGAAGGAAAGGTGGAAGAAATGCTCGTAACCTACTTACTGTTTTTAACGAGCTCGAAGTGAAGGCAGAAGAATGCTCGAAGCCTACTTACTATTTTTAACGAGCTCGAAGTGAAGGCAGAAGAATGCTCGAAACCTACTTACTGTTTTTAACAAGCTCGAAGTAAAAGAAGAATCCTCGAAGCCTCCTTACTGTTTTTAACGAGCTCGAAGTGAAGGCAGAAGAATACTCGCAATGGGAGGAGACGAGTGTCAGGGACATGTGAAACTAGCTCCAAGCGCATGGAACAAAGCTATGCCTAATGCAAGGAACATGAGCAAGATAAGTACACTCAGGGTGTGTCTCCTCCAGGTAAAAGGTGTCAAATCGCGAAGGCAAAATAATACAGGGCTTAGCGGAAATGAGATCATAGATGGAGGATTATACAATGAGCTAAAAGCGTGGAAGCCGGCTTTAGGCTCATTAGCGCAAGCGGGATCATAATAGATGCATATGCAATTTGAACACAAAGATGGGAGCCTTATCATGGATGGCCAGAAATATATGAGGAAGAAATATATGAGGCTTCTTCTCAAAGTCATGGTAAATCTAAAAACGCTCCCAAGCCTATGAGAAAAACTCAGCATGGGCACCAGAATGGCATAAGGGTGCTGACTAGGGTGACCCATGTTAGGTAGGATCTGATGTCGGACTGGTGTACGATGCATAAAGAGATGGCTAACACACCAATATCCAACAGGTTCGACCCTATGGCGAATTCAGATGGAAAAAGGTTCAAATGCAACATAACAGTGGGGAAGCCTAAACCTATATGCAAGGTTCCGAATATACCTAACAAGGTCGCACAAGGTGTTGAAAAGGACCAGTAAGCAAGTATACATCCAGCTAAGAATCCTGTCTCCAAGAAACATTAGTACCAGGATCATATCTAAAACATATGTAAGGAAAGACCCGATACAAGTCACTGTGGTAGAAATACTTTCAACTTCACTATCATCAACAACAGGCATAAACAAGGCAGAGTTTTCAAATGAAGACTCTATGGTACCCAAGCCCGAGGACTTACAATCAACAAGATCAACTTCTGGATGAAGATCAAAGTTAAAGGACATGATGGAATCTGCAGAAACAAATTCATCATCATGGGAGTTGAAAATTCTATAAGCAGAATCAAACTCAGCAGGAACACCGATTTGCGGATCTATAGGAGAGTCCAAAGACTCAAGAGTAGGAATATCATACTTTAAGGTCAAACCGGGGATGGACATAACTGCGATTGGATCAACATCCAAATGAATGGTAGGCTGTACTATAGACTCTAGGAAAACTTCATCGGAAGTAAGTATATCATCCCAGATAGAATACATATCTAAACATTCAGATGGAGGTGTCACTTGGTCAAAAGCTGGGACCAAGTCCCGAGAAGGTAAGCATGAATTCAGAGACTTCTCCTTAGTAGCAGTTGAACTCAAGGAACAATATGCCACAACATTCCCATGTGACATAGTAGTGCCTAATGACGAGGGATCCGACTGGTCTACAGTTGGGTAATAAGGAGGATCAACGAATGCAAGCTGGTCGATGGTGACAATGTTTTCGTTATGAGGGAAATGTATCACACGAAAAAGCGTAGACACCATAGCATGCATAGCATAAACGTAATCATGCCCGAGGATCATATCAAAGTCCATAGGGTCCTTTAAAACCATAAAATCAACTAAGACTGTTTTTCCACCCAAGGTAACAAGTGCCTGATGGAGGAATCCAAATGGTTCACTAGGTCTTTTATCGAAGGTCAACGGCCAATTAACAGCTGGAATAACATTAGGGAAACCCAAATCTCTCCAAGCATAAGCGGATAAGATACTAACAGAAGCACCTTCATCGACAATGCATCGATTAACCGTATGGTTCCCGATATCAACCTTTATCTGGAAAGGTGTCGAAGAAGAAAGACGAGGCTCGGCTAGACTATTCCAATCAAAGGAAACGATCCTAGGGCTTGGTAGGGGTTCACATGGCACAGATGAAGTGCCCCCTTTTTCAGGAACATCCAAACTGGTAATGCAGAAGACTTCAGCAGTAGGTGCATCAATCTTCGAAGGACTGATGGGATCGGTCGAAGATTGCATCGATTCGATCACTTCACTCTCCGAAGGAAGAGTGGGGTCGACCAAAGATTGCATTGGTTCAACCACTTTATCAACCAAAGGTTGATCTGACTGTAGGGAATCTATAGACAACTCAGGAACAGAGGTTCCTTCAGATATGGACCACACTCTTCGTGCCTCTGGAATGGCAGGGCATCGATGAGTAAGGTGATCTCCTTTACAAAGTATACAAGGGAACTTTGGTTTCCGTCCTATAGGTCGAGACAACTTTAGAACATCAATACTCTCAGCATGACTAGCATTGGCTGATAGCTTGCCCCCAGCATGACTCACAGAGGCTGGTTGCTCAGAAGCAGAAGACTTTTGAACTAAGGACCACACTTTTTGCACTTCTGGAAGTACAGGGAAAAAGTAAGTAAGGTGATCTCCCTCGCAAAACTTACAAGGGAACTTAAGCTTCTGTTTCTTTGGTTTGTCGATAATGTCAACTCCCCCAACATGACTTGCAGTGGCTGATCTGGTGTCTCCAGTATGACTCACAGGAACTGGTGACTTGTCATTAATATGACTAGCAGTGATCAATGACGTGTCCCCAACATGACTGACAATGATTGAAGACAAACTTTCAGTGTGATTTTCAGTGACTAAAATTTTTCTCCCAGCATGACCTCCAGAGGCTGGGTAGGTGCCCCCTGCATGACTTACAGAGGTAGGGTGCTTTCCCCCAACATGAATTGTAGAGGCTGGGTTGCTGCCCCCTTCTTTTGGCATCTTCTTCCTATTCTTCCCCCGTCTATTCCTTTTAGACTGTTGGTTTCTAGTATTGCTACTTTCGCCACATGAGGTAGAAGGAGGAGGAGAAGATGTTACTGGCAAAGAAGGCCCAGGGTTCTGATGCTCTTGATTTGAGGTGCTCACAAAAGAAGCGTCAGGAGCATGCAAGGCATTCGGAGTGGAAAACAACCAAACCGACAGCCCTATAGTGAATCCAGGAAGATTCAGAGTAGCCATTAAGGGAGTACCAATGTTTCCAATGAATGGAACAGCACAAGGATCCCCCAGAACAGGGGTACCTTGATTGGCACTCGCCGGAATGCTAGACATAGTTTCCTGCTCAAATGAACAGGAAGTTCTCTAAGGCAAACTAAATCAAGTAGCATAAAGAGCACACCACTAAGAAAAGGTCCTAGGTAAATCAAACCAGGCAAACAGATGCCTTCCGGAGAAGAGTCTGGGATGATGAGGGCCCAGAACAGATCAACGAAGGATGAAGGATAGTTACCCAGGGTCCACAATACAATGACTAAGGGTGCAAGCGCTGGAATCACCCAACCGCCCTCCCAAAGACCTACAAGGGATTTCCTCCCACGTCTGTCCTAGGTACAGCAGATATACCCTCTGCTGTCATCTGTGTATGAACCTAGAGTCAGATACTAAGGATACCACAACACCGAAAAATACTGGGGGAACAGTCACCGGTCGAATCAGAAAGTGTGGGCAGGGTAGCTAAGCCCAAAACTCGAAAGAGTCCCCAATACGCAATCCAATCCTAGCGTATGCTCGAACAGAAAGTAGGAGGAGTATTCCCAACAATCTGATCTTGCAATGACCTACTGCATAGATCCCAGGTAAGTTTTGAGTGAAATGGATTTACCTGTGATAGTCTCACTACGATTTTTGTGTAATGTGTGATCTTGGGTGGTTTAAGATGTTTTAAACCCAAGATCCTAACCAAAACTAGTTGGTGTAGTGTAACCTAGAAAAGAAAATGTTGCTAGTTCATTTTATTAGGGTTCATTTTAAAGGTTACTTGCTTACTCAAAAAGGTAGTGGGTGTGTGAGAGTGGTTATAATAGAGATAGAGTACTGAAAATGAAATATTTACCACCAAACAAATCTTTTTATTTTCAATGCAGGTCTTAAAATTCTGATCTAGAATGCATGTGCAAATGCAATTTTTTAATCTTTCGAATGCAAAAAAGGTAAAAATAAAGTCTAAATGTACAAAAATAAACTCAAAACCTAAAAATGCATCTACTCAAGCAAATAGGTATGCAAAAGAAAACATTTTATTTTTTATGCAAAGCACTCTAAAATATTTTAAGCCACTTGCAAGGTACTTTATTCAGAAGATAAATCAAAATTCGTTATGATTTCAAAGGTAAGAAACAAAACTGAAACTAACCTACTATCAAAGCAAAGCAAAGAAACTTTCAGGTTCTCTTTATGAAATAGTAAAAGCTACCAAATATGACTTTCAAATTCTTATTGATGTAAGCATGCCAACCATTGGGAAAAGAGTACAAAAACTAATTTTAGACCCAAACGAAGCAAATGAACTACGAAGAAGTATGGTTTGGTAAATTCAGGTCTGCACATAAACAATGCAAACAAGGTCTTGAACAATAGCCAAAACACTTGAGCTTTCACTACAAAAGAAAAACTAAAAGCATAAGGGAGGATAAGAAACCAAACTAAAAGAGAAATTTCACTCAAATAGATACAAACAGGGTCAAGAAGACTCAAGAGGTTTCAAATCCAGTGGAAATGGGGCAAGCAAGTTTAGTTAGACTCAAATTAGGGTACAAAACACCAAACGGGTCCACAACCCCCCAACTTGGGTCAACAAGCCCCAAAACTTTCCAGACAAGCCCAAAATGATCAAAAGAGGTTCAAATCATTAATGTAGGATCAGTACAAGGATGGGAGACCACTTACAGTGGTTTAACCCAGACCTAGGGTCATCAAGGACCCCAAAAAATGCAGCCACAGCCCCTAGATTTGGGTCCACAACCCCAAAAACTTGAAAAATCAAACCCAAATTTTGAGCGCTACTGTGTATGAAGGAAACTAGCGCCCATAGCAGGATGGGCGCTACTGTGTAGAGGAAAAGTAGCGTATGGGCGCTACTGTGTGGTACAAACAGTAGCATATAGGTGGAAAAAGTTGGAAAAATGGGGTTAAAACCACCACACCCGGGTCCACAAGGGTTTGCAAGGGTTGGGAAGGGTCTGTAAGAGCCAAGGAGGGTCAAATAGAGCCTACGAACTGATCCTATTCAATAAAATGAACAAAGACCATCAAACAAGACTGAAGAAATGACCTTGGATACCCCTAAGCAGTTAGGATTTCCCCAGCGGAGTCGCCATTCTGTTGTGGGGAAAATGCACCTATAGTTCAGGGGAGAAACTACCAACTTACGGTGATAAAGATAGACTTACAAGCATCCTGCAAGTATAACAAATAAGTGAAGAGATTAGGGTTTAGAGATGTAGGCACCTCATTCAGAAGGTTGATCCTAGCTTTGCTTCCCTTGCTCTTCAATGCTTGTCTAGTGTCGCAATGCCCAGACCTGCAAAACAACTTGATACCTTTCTCAAATACATTTGACTACACATATAAGACTGATATTCATAATAGAAGAAGACATCAGATTATAAACAAACTGTAATCAAATCTAAGACACACAAGAATAGGTCATATTTGGAAAGGGAAGAACGTCTGATCTTTATTGATGAATGAAAGCAAGTACATAAAGTTATACCTTCTTTCAAGCTTGGCACTTCACGAAACCTAGATTCAAGGTCTCCTGCTTCTGTTCTCCAAGAATTACATCCTCTAATCAACTGTGCTAGGGTTTACCAAAACTGAAGCACGAGAGAGGGAGATGAGGGTCTCCATTCCTCCAGCATAACTTTGTAATTGGGCTTTGTCCCTTTCTATGGCCCTTCTACCCTCCTTATATAGTTAGTGAGGAAGAGGAAAAGAAGTTACAACCGCTCAAGAGGTTTCCCAACCAACTTAACTTACTCAAATTTTGAGATTTTGACCAAAAGAGGGGTGTACACTACTCTATAGTAGACAAAGTCGCGTACACATGTCAATGGGCGCTACTATTATAACAGTGGAGTCACGCTCAAAAGGGTATACACGCTACTATCATGCCTGTGTATCAGCGCTCATATTGAAAAATGGCCAAAAACAGGCTTTTCTGCTCATTTTCAGGAGATGGTTTGGTCTAGAAAAATGTTCCTAAGGGTCATATACATCAAATGGGTCAAGAATGAGGTAATTTCAACCATTTTTAATGTCCCAAATGACTCCTCCATCCACAAATGTCCTGTTGTGTGACTGAACTTGATCTCAAGAAGTGTCGTCATGCGACCAAGGGAAGCAAGTGTTGTCACGGACGGAGAGGTGTCATTTCAAGCTATAACACCATTCCTAGCATGGTGGAAGGGGGATCCTTCACATGGCTGTGGATGTAAGCGCTGTATGATGAGCATCAGGATGATGTTCTAGTTTCTGCTCTATATGATCAGTTGGATCATTTACATTTATGTATGTACGCATCATGTTGGATATGATCAGTTGGATCATTTATGTATGTACGCATCATGTTGGATGCTGGATATGATCAGTTGGATCATTTATGTATGTACGCATCATGTTGGATGCTTGGACCATGTATCTGTATATGTATCGGTATGATCAGGTGGATCATGTATGTTTATGGATACATTGTGTGGATCATGTATCTATGTATGTATCAGGTAGATACTTGGTATGCATCAGGTGGATGCAGTGTATGATCAGGATGATCGTGGATGACGAGCTTCTCTAGATGAAATGCATCAGGACGATGCAGTGATGATGATTAGGATGATCATGTGTACATCAGGATGATGTATGGTGAGTATCAGGATGATACTTTGTGGCCGTGGAACAGGTTGTGTAGATGAGCATGTTTGGTCGATCCTGCAGGTCGGAGTTGTGTACCCGTAATAGCCTGGGATGCTCTTTCGAGACATTACTCTGGAAGGACATGTAATTTGTGCCCTGGGAGATCTTTAGGTCAGATTTGTGTACCCGTAACATCCTGAGATGCTCTTGCGATGTTTTGTCCTATGGCATGTAATTTGCTCCTGGGAGATCTGGACAGGATGAAAAAGGCCTCAGATGCTTTAGCCAGGTTTTTCCATGACCACATGTAATTTGCTTTTAGGAGATCTGGACAGGGTGAAAAAGGCCTCAAATGCTTCAGCCAGGTTTTGTGGTGGACCACATGTAATGTGCTCCTGGGAGATCCGATAAGTAGAGCTGTGTGCTCGTAATAGCCTAGGATGATTCAGCCAGGTTTTGTGGTGAGATCACATGTAATGTGCTCCTCGGAGATCTGATAGGTAGAGCTATGTGCTCATAACAGCCTAGGATGCTTCAGCCAAGTTTTGTGATGGGTCACATGTAATGTGCTCCTGGGAGATCCGACAGGTAGAGCTGTGTGCTCGTAACATCCTGGGATGCTACCGCCAGGTTTTGTGATGCACGTAATAAGTCCTAAGGATTCCACAGTATGGCCAATGATGATGAAGACCTGCAGGTGGTGGGCCTACATCCAGTATGAAAAAGGACTGGCTCTATAGAACTTCCTATGACAAGTAGATACAGAGATTGTTTGAGATAGCAGCAGCAATGATGATGATGATGCTTTGAGGGCGATGCATCGATGACGATGATCCAGAGAAGAAGACTTGTGCTAGCAGATCTGTGTCAAGAAATACCTTCCTAGTTAAGAGGGAGTGTTGATGTATATGTAACTTCAGAATGTATTTCATATATGTATATTGTACTCCTATAGAGATGGTATTATTCCTCTATACAGAAGTGTTTGTATTCCTATAGAGATGTTATTATTCCTCTATACGGAAGTGTCGTCATTTATATTGTAAGTGGCGTAACTTATACTTGATGGGTTATTAGACCACCTTGTTGGGGTCGGCCCTGTATAAGTCATGTGGGTCGAAGGGTTATTAGACCACCCTTTTGGGGGTCGGCCATGTGGGTCAAAGGGTTATTAGACCACCCTATTGGGTGTCGGCCCAGTCAGCGTTATGTTATGTGGTTAAGTTAAGGCCGACCTAGTAAAGGTTATTAGGCAAGTCAAGTCAAGTATAAATAGAGTGCGGGAGGCACTCTATTTCATCATTCTATTCTCTTTCACACTCTCGGGAGAGTGGCGCACTTGTGGAGGAGGAGAAGCTGCTGCTAGGAGATGTCTATCTCTTATGCTTGGGTTGTATCATTGCTCTATCTATATCCATGATTGATATGCTGTAGATATGATGTACATGTTGTTCTTTCAGTTAAGATCCTAGATAAAATTGAAGTAAATTCTGAAAAATTAACAAAAGTCGTATTGGTAGCTTTTACTGTTTCAATTAGGAAACCTGAAAATCCTTTGATTTTGCTTTGATAGTAGGTTACCTTCAATTTCAGTTTTTGTTTCTCACCTTTGAAAAGCATGAAAAAATTTTGATTTATTTTCTGAGTAGAGTACCTTGCAAGTGGCTTAAAGGATTTAAGAGTGCATTGCATCAAAAAGAAGAAGTTTTCTTTTGCATACTTATTTGTTTGAGTAGCTGCATTCTTAGGTTTTGAGTTTAATTTTGTACATTTAGACTTTATTTTTACCTTTTTGCATTTGAAAAGACTAAAAATTGCATTTGCATATGCATTCTAGATTGTATCTTTAGGACCTGCATTGAAAAGAAAATATTTGTTTAGTGACAAACATTTCATTTCAGTATTCTATCTTTGTTACAACCACTCTCACACACCCACTACCTTTTTGAGTAAGCAAGTAACCTTTAAAATGAACCCTAATAAAATGTACTAGTAACATTTTCATTTCTAGGTTACATTATTCACCAACTAGTCTTGGTTAGGATCTTGGGTTTAAAACACCTTAAACCACCCAAGATCACACATTACGCAAAAATCATAGTTCGACTATCACAGGTAAACCCACCTCATTCAAAATTTGTCCGGGATCTATGCAATAGGTCTTGTGAGATCAGATTGTTGGGAATAAACCTCCTACTTTATGTTTTGAGTATATACTAGGATCGAATCGCGTTTGGGGACTCTTTTGAGTTTCGGGCTCTATTACCCCGCCCACGCCTTCTGATTCGACCAGAGACTGTTCCCCTAGGAGTTTTCGGTGTGGTGGTATCCTTAGTATCTGACTATAGGATCATACACAGATGACGGCAGAGGGTTATATCTACTGTACCTAGGACAGACGTCGGAGGAAATCCCTTGTAGGTCTTTGGGAGGGCGGTTGGGTGATTCCAGCGCTTGCACCCTTATTCATTGTATTGTGGACCTCGGTTAATTATCCTTCTTCCTTTGTTGATCTAGTCTGGGCCCTCATCATCCCAGACTCTTCTCTGAAAGACATTTGTTTGCCTAGTTTGATTTACTTAGGACCTTTTTAGTGGTGTTCTCTTTGTGCTACTTGTCTTAGTTTTCTTTAGAAAACTTCTTGCTCATTTGAGCAGGAAACTATGTTTAGTATTCTGGCGAGTGCCAATCAAGATACCCCTATTCCAGGGGATCCTTGTGTTGTTCCATTCATTGGAAACATTGGTACTCCCTTAATGGCTACTCTAAATCTTCCTAGATTCACTATAGGGATGCCGGTTTGGTTGTTCTCCACTCTGAATGCCTTGCATGCTCCTGACGCTTCTTTTGTAAGCACCTCAAATCAAGAGCATCAAAACCCTATGCCTTCTTTGCCAATAACATCTTCTTCACCTCCTTCTACCTCATGTGGCGAAAGTAGCAATACTAGTAACCAGCAATCTAAAAGGAATAGACAGAGGAAGAATAGGAAGAAGATGCCAAAACAAGTGGGTAGCAACCCAGCCTCTGTAAGTCATGCTGGGGGCAACCACCCTGCCTCTGCAAATCATGCAGGGAGCAACTACCCAGCCTCTGGAGGTCATGTTGGGAGAAAAATTTTAGTCATTGAAAATCACACTGAAATTTTGTCTTCAACCACTGTCAGTCATGTTGAGGACACGTCATTGATCACTACTAGTCATATTAATGACAAGTCACCAGTTCCTATGAGTCATACTGGAGACACCAGATCAGCCACTGCACGTCATGCTGAGGGAGTTGACATTGTCGACAAACCCAATAAACAGAAGTATAATTTCCCTTGCAAGTTTTGTGAGGGAGACCACCTTACTTACTTGTTCCCTGTACTTCCAGAAGTGCAAAAAGTGTGGTCCTTAGTTCAAAAATCTTTTGCTTTTGAGCAACCAGCCACTGCAATTCATGCTGGGGGAAAGCTGTCAGCCAATGCTAATCATGCTGAGAATACTAACGTTGTAAAGGAGTCACAACCTATATGACGGAAACCAAAGTTCCCTTGTAAACTTTGTAAGGGAGATCACCTTACTCACCGATGCCCTACCATTCCAGAGGCACAAAAAGTGTGGTACATGTATGAAGGAATCTCTACTCCTGCGTTGTCTATAGATTCCCTACAGTCAGATCAACCATTGGTTGATAAAGTGGTTGAACCAAAAGAGTTCTTGGTCAACCCCACTCTTTCTTCAAAGAGTGAAGTGATCGAATCGATGCAATCTTAGACCAATCCCATCAGTCCTGCAAAGATTGACACACCTACTGCGAAAGTCTTCTGCATTACCAGTTTGGATGTTTCTAAAAAAGGGGACACTTCATCTGTGCCATGTGAACCCCTACAAAGCCCTAGGATCATTTCCTTTGATTGGAATAGTCTATCCGAACCTCATCTTCCTTCTTCGACACCTTTCCAGATAAAGGTTGATATCGGGAACCATATGGTTGATCGATGCATTATAGATGTAGGAGCTTCTATTAGTATCTTATCCGCTTATGCTTGGAGAGATTTGGGTTTCCCTAATGTTATTCCAGCTGTTAATTGGCCGTTGACCTTTGATAGATGAGCTAGTGAACCGTTCGTGTGATGCATTTCCCTCATAGCGAAAGCATCATCACTATCGATCAACTTGCATTCGTTGATCCTCCTTATTACCCAACTGTAGACCATTCAGATCCCTCGTCATTAGGCACTACTATGTCACATGGGACTTATGTGGCATATTGTTCCTTGAGTTCAACTGCTAGTTAGAAGAAGTCTCTGGGTTCATGCTTACCTTCTCGGGACTTAGTCCCATCTTTTGACCAAGTGACACCTCCATCTAAATGTTCAGATATATGTTCTATATAGGATGATATACTTCCTTCTGATGAAGTTTTCCTAGAGTCCATAGTACAGTCTGCCATTCATTTGTATGTTGATCCAGTCGCAGTTATGTCAAGCCCCGGTTTGACCTTAAAGTCTAATCTTCCTACT
This sequence comes from Larix kaempferi, assembly GCA_027924585.1. Taxonomy (NCBI): domain Eukaryota; kingdom Viridiplantae; phylum Streptophyta; class Pinopsida; order Pinales; family Pinaceae; genus Larix; species Larix kaempferi. The sequence goes on along the minus strand of BSBM01000915.1, from coordinate 312,111 downwards.
GTTGAGTCTTTGGACTCCCTATAGATCTGCAAATCGGTGTTCCTGTTGAGTTTCATTTTGCTTCTAGAATTTTTGACTCCCGTGATGTTGAATTTTTTTTCTGCAGATTCCATCATGTCCTTCAACTTTGATCTTCATCCTGAAGTCGATCTTCTTGATTGTAAGTCCTCAAGCTTGGGTACCATAGAGTCTTCATTTGAAAACTCTGCCTTGTTTATGCTTGTTGTTGATGACAGTGAAGTTGAAAGTATTTCTACCACAGTGACTTGTATCGAGTCTTTATTTACATATGTTTTAGATATGATATTGGTACTAATGTTTCTCGGAGACAAGATTCTTATCTAGATTTATACTTGCTTACTCGTCCTTTTCGACACCTTGTGTGACCATGTCAAGTATACTTGGAACCTTGCATATAGGTTTAGGATTCTTCGTTGTTATGTTTCATTTGAACCTTTTTCCATCTGAATTTGCCATAGGGTTGAACCTATTGGATATTGGTGTGTTAGCCATCTCTTTATGCATTGTGCACCAGTCCGACAGTAGAGCATACCTAACATGGGTCACCCTAGTCAGCACCCTTATTCCATTTTGGTGCCCATGTTGAGTTTTTCTCATAGGCTCGGGAGCCTTTTTAGATTTACCATGAATTTGAGAAGAAGCCTCATATCTTTCTTCCTCATATATTTCTGGCCATCTCTGATAAGGCTCCCATATTTGTGTTCAAGTTGCATATGCATCTGTTATGATCCCGCTTGCGCTAATGAGCCTGATGCCAATTTCCACGCTTTTAGCTCATTGTATAAGCCTCCATCTTTGATCTCATTTTTGCTAAGCCTTGTATCATTTTTCCTTCACAATTTGACACCTTTTACCTAGAGGAGACACACCCTGAGTGTTCTTATCTTGCTCATGTTCCTTGCATTAGGCATAGCTTTTTTCCATGCGCTTGAAGCTAGTTTCGCATGTCTCTGGCACTCGTCTCCTCCCTTTTCAAGCATTCTTCCACCTTTACTTCGAGCTCGTTAAAAATAGCAAGTAGGTTACGAGCATTCTTCCACCTTTACTTCGAGCTCGTTAAAAATAGTAAGTATGTTTTGAGCATTCTTCCGTCTCTCCTTTGAGCTCGTTAAAAACAATAAGGAGGTCATGAGTTTACTTTTTGGGGCTCGTTAAACCTTTACAGAAAAGATCCCTATGGAGTTCTTTTAAGCCCTTTTCAGACTCCTTAAATAGGAAAAGTTTGTCGAGCATAGTTGTCTTTTCGGGCTTGTTAAAATAACTGAACTGACATCCACTTAGGTATAGAATTACCGCTTTTGCGGGCCTTGGTGGATAATTTACGAAAAATGTATACTCTAGGTATACTCTGGTATGCACTAGAAGAGTTCTTCTTGCATTATTTTACACTTTTTTGGTGAAGGAGACTAACTTTACGAAAAAGGACCTTTGGAGTCGTCTTTAGGGTTTTCAGACTCTCGAAATGTGAAAACACCAAGCGAGCATTCACCTACTCGAGCTCGATGTGAAATCCACGAGATGGTTGATAGAGGACTGTTTAAGTTTTTCAACTCTATAAGCAAGAAAACACCGCCAAGCACAGACCAATCTGGGCTCGATATAAAATCCACGGATAGGTGTATGGAGTTTTCTTCTAGGTTTTTCAGACTCCTTAAATATGAAAATACCATCGAGCAAGCTTTAGTTCTTTTTCAAGCTCATTAAAAAATTAAAAAGGTAGGGGAAGGGAAGAATGTTAAAATGTCTTTCAATATGATGGCAGCAAGTCAACTATCTCCTTGAACAAAGAACCTATTTTTGAGTCTATCAAACAAGTTGGGTTCTAGTGTTAGCCTTAGGATAAACCTGATCTCAAAGTTCTTACTCCTCTGTTTGGTTAGTTTTTCAATCATATGGAGAATCTGTTAATGTCTCCTACATTGCAGATTTGCATCATGGTCTCTTTGTGTTAAAAGATTCCTAAGTCACTCTTGTGTCGTGCTCACTGTTCAAGGATATAACCTGTGTCGGACATTTTGCACTTGCCTTGATATCATGCGTCGGCCATTATTTGGTATCAGTATGTTTCATCATGTGTTCAATCCTACTCCAAATCAGCTCATACCTGTTGAGTGTCCCTCGTGTTGGATGATGGAGGATGCCTTAAGGCCTCCCTTCCAACGGACTTCTTCCCATCGACTTCAACTCATTGTGCTCTAGGAATGAAGTTTAGAGTTTCGGTTAGTACCTTGGGGATTGCAGTCATTAGTGGTAGTTTCCCTCACTATTGGATAGATGGGAATACATCAATGTCTCCTATCCAATGGATTCTTCAAGTGTTCGATGACAAGAACATTTACTCACACTTGCTTGAATGTACTAGTTACCTTGGGTTCCATTTTCATTATTAGTGGACACCCTTGCATTTGTTAATGGTATACATCAATGACCGGTAATCAAACAATACCTCCCATGTTTGAATTCAACTCATGTATTCACATGGATAGGTTTGTACCTTGGGTTGTTTTTGGATGAAGACCTTGGGATCCTCGATAGCATCACCTTATTTATGTTATCGCCCAAGTTGCGCAAGACCGAGCCATACTCTTTTTGGCTCTTGATGAGACATAGATCTAGCTTGTTCTCTATGGCTATGTTCTCTAGTTTTGACATGGATCCACCTTGTATTTATGTGGCTATGTTTACACTTATGTTCCTCATGGATCCACGCTTGTATTCTAGTGGCCATGATATATGCATCAATATTTGGATCATTATTGTATCCTCTTGGAGGTCATGTCCCACTATTTGAACATGGACAGTTACCCCAAGGATGAGTTTGTCTGACATTTCCTTTGCTTTCAGGTACTTATTTGAGCCTATGATTCTTGGTTTCTCTAGTTACTCTGCTTCTATGTTTCAACTCTTTGTTATTTATAATGTATTTCGGCCATCGTTTCCCTCACTCCCTCTGACCTCACACATTAGGGGGCATCTGTTATAGCTTAAAATGACACTTCTCCGTCCGTGACGACACTTGCATCTCTTGGTCGCATGATGACACTTCTTGAGGTCAAGTTTAGTCACACAACAGGAAACTTGTGGATGAAAGGGTCATATGGGACACTTAACATGGTTGAAATTACCTCACTCCTGGTCCATTTGATGGTCATAACCCTTAAGAACACATCTACAGACTAAACCACCTCCTGAAAACCATCAGAAAACCCTGTTTTTGGCCATATTTCCACATGAACGCTGGTATCCTATGCAGAGGGTAGCGTCCACCTTGAAAAGTATGCTGGCTTGCAATAGGAAGAGTAGGGTACTTTCCTGAATCAGTCAAAATCTCGAATTTTGGTCAAATTAGGTTGGTTTGGGAACCTCCTGATCGGTTATAACTATTTTTCCTCTCCTTCATTAACTATATAAGGAAGGTAGAAGGGCCATGAGAGGGGACCAAGCCCATAACAATGTTATATTGGAGGAATGGAGACCCTCATCCCCCTCTCTTGTGCCTTAGTTTCTGATAAACCCTAGCACAGCTGATTAGAGGCTGGGATCCTTGGAGAACAGAAGCAAGAGACCTTGAATATAGGTTTCGTGAAGTGCCAAGCTTGAAGGAAGGTATAATATTATGTACTTGCTTCATTCATTAATAAAGATCAAACGTTCTTCCCTTTCCAAATATGACCTATTCATGTGTGTCTCAGATTTTATTACAGTTTTCTTATAGTTTGATGTCTTCTTCTGTCATGAATATCAGTCTTATATATGTAGTCAAATGTATTTGAGAAAGGTATGAAGTTGTTTTGCAGTTGTGGGCCTTATGACACTGAATAGAATTGAAGAGCAAGGAAGAGAAAGGCTTGGATCAACCTTCTGAATAAGGTACTCATCCTCTTTAACCTTTATCTCTTTGCTTACTAGTTGTACTTGCAGAACATTTGTAGGTCTATCTTTTATCCCTGTAAGTTGGTATTTTCTCCCCTGAACTATAGGTGTATTTTCCTCACAACACCAGGAATCATGACCAGCTTGGAAAGAAAGTTGTCCGGAGTTGATATTTTCAATCGTACACGGCCCCAGGGCCAGCCACGAGCATCGAGGAAACTAAATGGCATATGTACATTTCTTCTGAAAGAAATATTGTTGTGGTGCAAGGGACATATGAAGCGTACCATATTTTTTATGACCCAGTAGCAGAATATATGGAAGACTTCCACAGCAGGGGAAAAGGGTCTATTTTTACTCTAAGGGTCCTCATCCATCGCCATTACCTCGGGCCATGGTCCTTCACTTTTCTACAGTCAGTCGAGCAAAATGAGAATACCCACCTGGAATATCAGCTGCTAGACTGGTTGCATTAGCACTTTTGCATTACTTAGAGCCATGGCCTCTCAAGTAGAGTAGGTTGTATATAAATAAGCCTCAAGTTTCGGCATCTCCAATTTCAGTAGTGAATTTCAACTTAGAGCAATTTCTAGTCTGTTTTCAGAATGTACAATTTCATTTTTGTTCTTGATTTCAAGAAGTTTCCAGTCTGCAGTAGGACGGAGCATATGGTTGGGGTTCAGGTCACCACAGGAGACACCACACAATCGATTCCCCATACGTTTTTCCATGAATATTTTTAGGAGATCCCTCCCAAGTGGTCTACCAGAAAAAAATTCCTCTAGAAGAAGCCGCCCAATGGATCAGGCACCCAGTCTACGAGGTTCTTTGCTACCTCATAGGGAGGGTAGCATCCTCGGCTGGAGCCAGTTGTTAGCACCTGTTTTTCACAAAATGGGTATGGAGGTGAAGTGATGGGATAGCCCTAAAATTTTTGATAAAAACCATGGCTTACCCTTGCTTTCCATAGCCAAGTGATAAAGATGTAAGAAAATGGAGATGGGGGTGCTAAAGGTGCTAGGAAAAGGAAAAATGGTGAAGAAACGCATTAAAATGCGACAAAATTAACCCAAATAAGCCAAATTCTATAGTCCGAAGGAAATAGAGATAACGGTAGCAGCCATGCTAGTTTCCACCATTGGATGGCACAAGAGTGAGATCAACGACCCACATTGATGGTCGTGTAACTAAGGCGCAAGCGGAATAGTCATACAAGTGGTCGCGATAATGGATACCGCCGGTCAGATGGCAGTAGGAGGAGACATCGCAAGGATGATAGGTGGTAAGTGGTATTGTTTTAATAAACATGCGATACCACTAGAGCATAAACGTAGATCTCTGGCCACGTGGACAGCTTGGGGAAGCAGAGTAGTAGCCTACGATATAGATTAATGGACTATAGAGGTAAGTGCAATGTGACAAGGTAAACGGTATATATTAGCCTTGGGAAGATCGACAGTCCACAGTGATCCTCTTGTTGAAAATATGCTTGTTGGATAGACAGGAAGGTGGTAGCAAGGCACAAACCCATTTTTCATATGTCACCACCAAAGGCGGTCACCAGGAGATGAGTGGTAAAGAAAAATCTAGTTTAGGGGCATGCGATCCCACTCTGTCAGGGTATGATGCTTAGCGACCGACGATAGAGAATGGGACACGTGGAATGATCCAACGATAGAGATGGGAAGGGGGTCAAATCAGTGGTTAAAGAGAAGGATGGATCTGATGGTAGAGATCGGCACGTAAAAAACCAACGGCCGAGATTGGCGAGCGGTTGACAAAGCATACCGAAGGATAAGTGAGTGGGATTACATATATAACCATCGATGGGTAAAGTTAACATTTTTATTTTTTCTAAGACCTGTCGGGGGTGGAAGCCTCCAGGCATGGGAGAGATGTAGAAAGCGACAGGCGAGGCCATTCCCATGGCCCCTCAGGCTGTCTAAGTAAGACAGGAAAGTTTGTGTGGCGAAGCTTAGTCTATTCACGGCAAGGAGGTAGGTCGAAGGCCATTTTCCGGGGAGGTTAAGGTTTAATGGGCTCGGGACCTAGGGTTTAAATATGATTGGTTTAGAGAGTCAGCATTCTATACCCATGGGTGTTTTCAGTAGCATCTCACCCTTTGTCGTGTATTTCAAAGATATGTTTGTCTCAGAACCAGAGGGTTTTTCGGGGGGATCCGTCGTCACTACTCAGAGATAGGTTTTTCCCGCAAGAGCTACCATGCCGTCAGTGGGTTAAAAGACTGGCTTCCAAAATTGGGGAAGGGAATAGAATGGAAATGTTTGAAGCTTTACCGGTGCAGGAATATAGTGCAAGTTATGATCTTGGTCATCGACGGAGAAGAAAAGGCCGGAGCCGCATGTGATAAAGGGGTGCAGGCAGGAGGAACGTCGCATGTGCGGATTGATAGGTGGCCCAAGTGTTTTTGGGGATGAGGTGACTCACATCTTTCGGCATGTGGGGGAGACGTGATGTTAAGTGTTGTGATGTATGCAAGGCCAGAGGGATGAACCACTTAAAGGCATCTTTCTGCCACCCCGAATGATTATCGATGCGATGGAGGCAACCTCAGCGTCACCACCCACTGAGCCGTATGTCTGGAGATCTTTGCCGAGCATGTTTTAGGTCAGCTCAGACCTAGGGCATCATTGTTACTTGATTGAGGAGTCCGATCACGTTATCATGGCGAAGGTGGCCACACCTAGCTACTGTCATCATCACCGCAGTTATGGGTATGGTTTTTGTTCGTTGTACGAGATCGGTACATAGAAAGGATGGTACACCTAGCAGCTTGGGGCATCTTTCAGTTAGGATTGGATCATGGAGAAGGAGCAAGAATCCATGGTGGTTTTCATGCCAGAGAAGGCATGGTCTGAGGTGGAGGAAGAGCATGCTCCTTTGTCTCCTATGGAATTCGACCACGAGGAATCCAGCTCTGATAGTGACGATGAGAAGGAAAAAAAATGGCAAGTGTCCAAAAGAGTTCGGCATCAGAGAAAAGAGAATGTTCCCGGAGGAGAAGGGGGTGTCCAACAAGACAAGGAGGTTGTCCATGATCTCGTGCTCTCCACTACGGAAGTGACACCTCCCCCTCCCTTTGAGGAATCACAGGTTTATAGCTCTCTTAAGGTAGAGGACTTCTTTGAGTCGCAGGGCCAATTGAAAATTCCGAAGTAAGGTGGCACACTGTTCATAATATTTCTTTTTCCCAACTTAGTCAATCTGTTTTGGACTTGACATGTATGTAATGTTCCAAATTTGGGACTGTCAAGGTGGCAACGTATTTCTGTTCGTTTCTCAAGGACTGATTCGAGGCCAAGAGCCTATAAAAGCTTTGTAATAGAATAATTAAGGGTTGGAAAATCATTTGGCTATGGCCTGAGGGGCGAACCTGGTTTTGAGAATTTCATAGTAATACAATGTGCAGTGCCTATGGTAGACTGTTTTGCAGAGATTCTTGTGTCATTCTAACTTGTAGTCAGTTTTCTCCTTTTTCCCTATGTGCATGTGCTTCTTGTTATGCCTTTACATTATGTTTTTCATTTTGTGTCTGAGATTAGTGTATAATGGTTTGGAATTCTTGGAAACTCACTCCAACTATTATCTGAGATGTTTGCAAAATATTTTTACTAAATTTGATATTGAATTCATCTTTGTTGGATGTTCATATTAATGGACTGTTCTTATTCTCTTCTTTTACCACCACAAAATATCTTTACGACGGCAAGCGAGTGGCTACCTTGCCTCTATTAAAGTAGTTCATACTATGGAATTGTTATTCGATTTATGTGTAATATCTTGACTCCATTGCCCAATTGTTTTTTCCTTGTGATTATCCCTCCAACAATTTACGCACACTTTGTCTCATCAGAAATCTGACCTTCTGTTAATAATTTAATTGAATATTTTTGAGTGAGAGAGGCTGGTCTGTGAGTTCACTGTTGACGCCTTTGAATATTTCCAGTCTTTCATTGATTTGTAGAGAAATCCCTCTCCGACTATGCTGGGTCAGTAGCATTAGTCCAAAGTTGGTTAGTGGTTACCCCGACTTGCCCTCTCCTGCAACTCAGGGGGTACGATTTGGATGTTAACACATGTTTCAACCGGTTATGCTTCTGCCCACTTGGTGACAAATTCTATTGCGGTGATAAGATGTCTTGCACCTGTTTTCCTGCCGACTACTGGAAATGGTCCAATAAAATCGATCGCTCAAATTTCAAATGTTCTGTTGGGCTTAATTAGAACCAATGAAATTTCTGATCTTGGCAGCAGTCTCCCCATACGCTGACATATATCACATTTGGATACAAATTCTCGATAGTCTTTATGAACTGTCGGCCACCAAAGTCCTGCTTGCATAATTTTTCTAGTTGTTATGTCTGCATGATAATGACCTCCCGCCAGTCCAAAATGAGCTTGAGAAAGTATAGTTTGTCGTTCATGCTCAAGTGCACAGCAATGTAATATATCATCCAAGCCAAGTTTATAGAGGAATCCATTGATCAAAGTGTATGGTGCTACTTTCATCGCCAGGATCTTCCTCTTTTTCTCAGTCATTCCTTCAAGGGATTTCCCATCCTCCAGAAATTGTGCAATTTCTACAAGTTCTGAAGGGACTGCTTCTATGTGAAACAAATGTGTGTCTGTAAAATCATCTTCTATTCCTGTTGGCTCCTCTCCTGTGTCGATTCTCGATAGGTGATATGGCCCAACATTAGCCTTCCCAAGTCAGATTATTACTTCGAACTCAAACTCCTGAAACAGTAGGAGCCATTGACACAACCTCCCATGGTCCAATGGTTTATTGACTAAATATTTCAACGCTTGATGATTTGTATAAAATACGAATGGGTTATCCAATAAATAATGACGGTATTTCTGCAGTGCAAATACCATACCTAATGCTTCCCTTTCTGTCATAGATTAATTTATTTCAGCTTTATTCAACTTCCGACTGTTGAATGGATTAGGATAATTCATTCCATCCTCTCCAGGTGGTGTCAGAATAGCGTTGATTGCTATTCCAGAAGCATCAATATGCACATGAAACTTTACCGACGAGTTTGGAAATCAGAGGATGGGTGCTTCAACCATTTTTCTTTTCAAAGTATTGAATGAAACATCACATTCTTTTGTCCACCTGTAATCTTGATCTTCTTTTAGCATTTCTTCAAGAGGATAGGTCGTGTTGGAGTAATGTCTGATAAAATTCCTGTAATACCCCGTATGACCTAACAGGATCCGTACTTGTTTCGCATTAACTGGAGGTTTCAGGTCGAGAATAATTTTTATCTTGGCATAATCAACTTTTATTCCATCTTTGCATACAACATGGCCTAGCAGTATGCCAATTGGTGTCGCAAAAATGCACTTTTTGATGTTCAGCGACAACTGTATTTGCCGACAACGTTCCAACATTAGTCGAAGCCATTGTAGTGATCTCTCAACATCATGTAGATTGTCCAATCATCAAAGTAGACAACCATGGTTTTGTAGATATATTCTTGAAATTCTTTGACGACAAACTGGGAGAAGACTGCTGGTGCATTCTTTAGACGGAAGGGCATAACTTTGTACGCAAATGACCCAAACTCAGACAGGAATGTTGTCTTTTTTTTATCTTTTTTTGGAATACGTACTTGATTGTACCCAGAGAATCCATATGTGAAAGAATAGCATTCGTGCTCTGCAACTTCATTAATAATTTCGTCTGCAAAAGGAGTTGGAAAGGGATCTATGAGTGTTACGTTGTTCAACTCACGAAAATCGACACAAATCCTTAGTCGTGTCGGATCTTTCTTCTTTGGATGAACCACCATTGGGCTTGCCCATTCTGACTGGTCGATAGGATATAAAATACCTGCTTCAAGCATGCTATCGATCTCCTTTTTAACAATATCCTTATATTTGTGAGAAAGCCTGTAGGTTCTTTTCTTTACTGGTCTAGTGTCTGGCTTGATATCAATTTTCATCTCACCCATCTCCTACAAAAGTCCTTTCAGGTCTTTGTAATCCCGAGCAAAAATGTCCTGAAATTCCTTGAGGATACTGGTGATTTGTGTTGTTTGTTCTTCACTCCAATAGTCGCCAATTTTTTCCATTTTTGGTCGGTCGTCTTTTGAAATGTCTTCTTCCTTCATTTTAATTTTTGCATCCATCCATTCTAGAGCACAACTATCATTTATCGGTCTTTCACCTTCCTTAATTTGCGTAAACGCTGGTGGAAAGACTTTTTCTGATAACCTTTCTTGTTCTTCCTTCTCGACAATCTCTGTGCTAAAAATTGTTTTCACTGGATTCGATGTGTTGGGGTGATCCTTTCTCCATTGGAAGATCTTCTCGACTGATTTCTCTGTTTCTAAACTTAGTCTTGTCAAATGATGGCTTTTTGTCAACATTATTTTATAGCAGGTGGTAGGTCAGCGAATAGTATGCTTCTTTTATGCCATTGGTAGATTTTCTGTCGGCCACAAAAATTCTTTTAAATTTTTACTCGCTTCGACCAACTTCTATTCCTTCGGGGAAAACTGGAAATCCTTAATGGAATTTTCTTTTAAGTCTTTCCACATGAAATTTTCTCCCCTCGCCTCTTCCATCTTGTACCATTTATTGGGTAAATCATCAAGTTTTATGGGGAAGAGATGAGGCCATGCTATTTCATCTTTATAACCCAATTTTCTCCATTCTTTTTCGCAACAGTCGATGTGGACTTTAGGATTTTGTCCCTGTGTGAACATAGGGATGTCGGCCTGAGTCATCAGTTTCTTTCCTCCAAATATTTCTATAAAAAATGTCGATGCAGTATTCCAGCTTTGGAGTTTCGACTGATGGGTGTCCCACCATCTCGCGGCTTGACCAGTGAATGTCTCTACTAGACTTTGTAATCATCCTTGCTCTCCGACATGTTTTGATATTTTTTCAACATGTACAGTAGGTGAATCATGTTCTTTGTATCTCAATGTCAGATTACATGTTTGTGAGCTTCTGTCTGGAATAAGCATCGGATATGCTCGCATCTTTCACTCAAATATCTTTGGAGTATATGATATTGAGAGACAGTTCTTTATTTCCTTCTTTGAGATGGCTTCCACCATCCATCATTCCTTCTCATGAAGATCATAGTTCTCGATCTTCCAGTCGTAGATTTCTACATCAGAATTATATCCAAGTGAGATAGGATCTCCAAGGTGAAGCTCTCCTTGGGAATTTGGTTCAATGCATTCTTCATTATTGTCTATTCGGTAAAGCTGTCGAATATCATTGTCAACTTCTACAGGTTCTTCCCATGGCTCTCCTTGAGATGAGAAGATAGGTACAATAACATTTTGTCTATTTCCTTTCAATTTGATGTGAATTTTATCTAAGGAAATTGAGGCCTTCATCTTTCGCCCCCAAGGTCTTCCAACCAGGGCTGGGAAAGAGATTGCATCATCCTTGGGATTTATGATTTTAAAATCCACTTTTGTCATGATGCCCTTGATCGAAGTTTTGACTCCTTTCCATACTCCAATTGGCTCAATTAATCCTTGACCTGCGAGCTTTAGATAAATTCCCAATTCCTGTAATTGTGGTCGACTGAGTTGGTCCCAAGTATCACAAGTCATGATATTCACTTGGGAACCAAAATCTAAGACGACTTGTCATACATGATATCCATTTATGTCGAGGTCAACCAATGGGTCAACATCATTTATTTCTTTTTTATTTAGTCGGGAAATGTTTTTGGTTTGTCTTTGCTTGACATGTTTATGTTTTAATTCGTGCAACAGATCAATCATTTTCCCTACAGCTTCATCTTTTGAAATTAAATTGAACACATCATTTAGAGCTTTCTGTCAGTTTTCTTCACTATCTTCATGTGCTGCCAATTCACAAAATATGTCAGATGCATTTTTTGTACATAGATTTTTGTTTCTTAGGATTTGGATAATCTTCTTTATCTACAATTTTACTTATCTGTGGCTTATCTTAACCAATGTGAGTACCTTTCCTAGTGACAATTTGCAATTTTTTAGTGCAAAGTATATCATTTTTGGGTACACAAGATAAGACATGAACATTCTTTTTATTATTTATTCTTTCAATCATGGTAGGGAAATTCTCTAAAAAGTGATCGCCTACCCCACACTTTGTATAAAATTTAAGATCCGTTCTTTCTTTATAAGGGCATTCTGCATGCCGATGATCCTCACTAAAGCAAGTGAAACATAAACCAAGTTGATTAGGTCGAACACCGTGGCCACCACCACCACCACCACGACCTTGGTATTTTCTGTGCCTATTGAAGTTGTCTTAATGCCAATCAAATCTTCGGTCGTTATATCTCAGGTATCTGTCATTCCAATTTCGACTGTACTGGTCATTCCTTCCATCATTCCTTTCAAACCTGTCATTTCCTCGATTTTTGTCATGATGTTGTTCGACAAAGTTTGTCTGATATACTGCATGGTAGTTTTGTCGATTTTTCAGCCTCAAATGACATTCTTCAATTGAATGTGTATTGACTTCACATATTTGACACCATTTAGCTTTCTTGTTTTTCAGATTGTATGGACAATTGTTTGTGGTGTGCAAGTCATACTCTTTACACAAATCGCAAAAGCATATGGTCTGAATGATTTTAACTTCTTGTCACCGATCCTCAGTTGGACAAGATTCTTTCGTGTGTCCCTCAGTTCGACATGTAGTACACCATAGTTCTTGTCCTTCCAAGCTCAAAATTTGAATCGCCTGCTCCATACTATCAAGGAGTTCGTCGACATGTCTATCCATGGAGACTAAAGGATATTCATCATCCATTTCAATCTCCAATGCTGACTTCAATGCTTCTGCATAAGTATTAATCGGTTGTCGTCGAATGTGTACTTTAATTTTTCTTATGAGACTAGAAATGAACCATTTGATTAATAACTTTTCTTCAACCTCATAGTCAATTTTTCTCAAGAGGTATTTAAACCTTTTTTCGTACTCCTTGATAGTTTATGTTGGCTTTTGGACTGTTGTCTTCAGTCGTTTGGCCGCTAGATATGTCGCATCTTCTATCATGAAAAAGGCCAGAACGTTTTGCTTAACTTCTGCTTTTGTTGCATTTGGTGTCTTTGCACTATATCCCATGTACCATGTCAGTGCTCTTTTACTTAAAGAGCCAACAAACTGGACCACTTGTCTTTCTTCGCTGGTAATTTGATTGGTCATCCATATCGTTTCTCACACGAACCAATGTCGTGTCGGATATTCATCACCTTCATAGAATGGAAGGTGTTTTGTCGAGTGCGACATGTCTACTGGTGTATTAACTTCAAGAATACATGGAGGTGTAGGTGGATTGTTTCCACAACCAGAACCTGTTGCTTCTTTGACTTCAACTGGATATCTGTCAGGACTGGATTCTCTATCTTCCGTAACAGAATCTAGAACTTCCTATGTTTTGCTGAGTCTATTTTATTTTACTACTTCTGTCGAAATCCAATTAAAGTTCTGCTCGAACAGGATTTCGCTAAGCCTTGGGTTCTCCGATGTATTTAGTGAGTCACTCAAGATTGGTATTGACAGGGGGGGCACTTCTTCATGTTCTGAGTATACTAGATGAAAACTTCGATTCAAAAATTCACGTTGAAAGGATACCCAATTTCCTTCTTCCAACCGATGAATCAATAATCTATTGATGTCATCACCATCTTCCCTTCGACGAATCCAGATTCTCGACTGACCAACATGGAGACCCATATTTTCCTCGACAATTTCCTGCACTCGGACACTTTGTGTTAAATGAAATGGAGAAGGAGGTGTTACCATTTCAGGTATCTATACTTGGAGAGCTCTACCACGCTCTATCCACAAGTCTTCTTCCATCGGTGACAGGTCTTCTTCGACACCCTGATCATCGTGGGCTTGACTTGAATATGACAGATTTTATTCTGCATCTGTCACGACATTTGATCCTAATGTCCTCTGGAGTGCAATTGCCTTCTCTCTCAGCTCTTCACAACGCAGTCTTCTTTTTTCTCTTTCAATTTTCTGGATGTCCGGGGTGCTTTTTTGACTCATAAGTCTATCTTTGTCGGATTTGCGCCCACTGCTGGCAATGTCACCTTATCATATGTCATTTTTCATCAAATGCGATACATTAGAACATGCTTTGCCACCCCCCCAATGCTAGTCCGAAGTTTTCTAGACCACTGGGGAAGTGTAGATCGTTACTTGTTCAGAAAATATTCCCATTCTCGTTCCTTCACAATTTTTTCCCACTTACATTCTTTCTCCTCCCAATTAGAGTTTGGAAGGGGCGGAAGCAACAATGGTCGTGTCTTGACAATATGCATAGTGTCTTTGTCGATCAAAAACTTGAACAATAACGTCGACAGAGAACATAGAAATTGATCAGCTAGTTCGGTGAAGAACTTTCTTCTAACTTCGTCTATAGATATGCGGTCTTCAATCGCTTGCTCTTCATAGAAGTCATCTGCAATATTTTCACACCACTCCGATAGGTTCGTACAACCTTCGTTGATCAACTTCAACAATAAATTCCTCTCTACTTCATCAACTAGTTTTTTCATCCAGAAGCTTCTTCAAGGCAGTCGGCACAGACTCTACAAATCTCTCATGAGTCTCGGAGAAGAATCGATCTCTCGCTTGGCTAATCGTCAACTTGTTTCATCGCGCATAGTTCTGTAGATAATTCATGATCTTCTTCTCCCACCAATCCCTAATCTCCATTTCTGATATCATAGGTCATGCTACTATTTCTTCAATGCATCAACCGGCAATGGAACCAGATGTTGTTGTCCTGAGGTTCATGTGGTTATCGTGGCTACATTATATGTTATAAGAAAGCATACACAATGATATAGATACAAGAGACGAGACAGATAGAGAGAAGTATAAGCCTTTGTACTAACCAACAAGAGCAGAATACAACATAGAACCAATATAACTAGTACATCAGCTCAACAACCTATATATATATATATATATATATATTCCTATGATACAGTTACATAACCATCTATCGGTCTAACTGACCGACTCGACTTATACTAGTTGACGTGACCTATCGACATATGCTTCAAGTAGTTGGGAATAGGGCCTAGTCGACAGGGCGACATAGGCTCCACCAACAAAATCCAACTTAACTAGTCTTAATACCATTGAACTGCTCGAGAAAAGAAGTACTATAAAAATAATATTTATTTATGATTTGGATTGTAAAACAAGCCATCAAAATTAATGTTTTGGGGACTCAGGGGATTTATGTTACAATGTATTTTCCCCACCTTGTGAGCATTAGCATTGATTGGCCTTTAGGATCCATTTCGTTAACTCAGATTCATCATTTTGTCCTCCAGGAACACATTTTTCCTTATCTTTGTTCCTGTATACGAGATGTTCCACTTTAGCCCGCATACACGCAAGTTGTTGCATTATAGCCCGCGGGGTACCAAGTAAAATGGTGAAAATCATTAGAAAATTACTTTTTACTCCCAAAAATCGGTCTTAGGGTGACCTTTGGCCCTCCATATGCCCTGAAACCCCTCGATGTGTCCTTTCACTTACCTTTGGAAGGCTATATATTGAGCTCTTATGGCATGTGGAAGGGAGGAGAAAGAGAAATCAAGATAACTCTAGTGGATTTTTGTCGTGACTTGAGTCTACACTCATTGATCCTTGTTGTTGTGAACTTCTTATGTTCACCTCCCAAACTCATTTTCATAGTTTGAGTTTTCCATAGTATGGAGGATTGAAGTGGTGGAGGCACAAGTAGAGAGACCCATTTCTTGGTTCATATTGGTTGTCGGCAAGAGGTTGCACATTGTACTTCTTGTTATTCATTAATGGAAATACTCATTTTGTCGTCCAATTGATGCTGTGAATATTGTTAAATTACATTGGGTTATATTTGCTTATAATATCATGGATCATTGTTATTGATTATGCTAATGCGTTTCACATATTATATGCACTTGTGTTGTATTGTTTGTTGAGACTAATTTGCAGTTTCAAGTGCACAAGGTGAAAGCTCAATGGGGATCTACTTCAAACATCTGGTTAAAGGTTGGCCTTTTATCCATTATCTTAGCATTGTCATTTATATAGCTTTGCATTGGGAATTGAGTCATTTTATGGTAGTCAGCTGTCTGTTGTGGTCTGCCCCAAGCCATAGGAAGTTTTCTCCGTAACAAAAATGGTGACTCCGCTCGGGAGAACATCCATTTTTGGGGATTTTTAGGAATTTGTCCTCATTTAGAGTTGTTGTTTGTCGAATCTCTATGTCATTGCTTGATCGTTGGGATATACTATAGAAAAAAATATTTTCTGGGTTATTGGACTTTCTGTTTGCTCATTTTCTTTTCCCTGTACGCGGGTTAGCTTAGTTTTTCCCGCGTATACACGCCTCTGTCTGCACTATAGCTCGCGTCTACCCATTGGTTTTCCTTCGATAGTAGCGTACAACTCTAGGTTTTATTGTTTTATGACCTTGGATTTGTTGTTGGGTTGGTTTTGAGTGTTGCAGAGTCTTTATTGGCCTAATCCTTGACTGTTCCATGCCCTATTTGTGACCAGAACTCCTCTTTCTCTTTGTTTTGAGCCTTGTTGGTTTTTTACCATTTTTTTATTTTCTAGCTCATTACATTGGCTGAGTCTTACTGTTTGGGATTTCTTGGGTTGTCTTAGTGATCTGCTCTGCATTTCTTTAACTGAATAGTTAGATTTTGCTTGCATTTTTCATTTCATTATATTGAAAAATACAAAAACATAGTTTTGCATTTTCCTTTCCATTATAAGAGAAAATACAAAAATATTTGCTTTCCATACTGCATTTTGCATCTGAGTGCTTGTGCTTTCATCTAGGATCGTCTTGTGCATTGGAATTTTAAAAGAGTTTAATTTTATTTCGAATCGTTGGATTGATTGTCATTCTAGTGGCATTGTTTTTATTTAATAAATGAGTCTAGAATTTTCCGATTGTGCATACTATTGAGTCCTATACATCATCAGTTTCACGACCATATCCTTTGATTAATTACAACCATTTAAAATCAACGCTTAATCTTAAAGTTGATTAGAACAATTTTTCTTTTATAGGGTGCACCAACTAGTATAGGTTTAGAGTCTTGGAATAGATCATTGTGAGTTAACAATCCAAGACTACTAGATGAAACATTATGTGTTTGACTAGGGAGTGGTGAATTCCATAATATACATAATTGTTCTCAGGAAGATCTACTTAGACCATAGTTAATCACAAGGTCACGGGAGGTTGGTTGCGGAGATAGCCCTCCAATACTGGCTGAATGTGGGAGATATTTCCAGGATTTGTTCGCATCTGCGGACTCTTGGGGGATTTGACCCTCTTGAGTTTCGGGCTTAGCTACCCTACCCATTAGATAGATACCAACTGCGACTACCCCCCTAAGCATTTGTTATATTGTGGTGACATTAGTTTCCTTACCTAGGTATCGCATAGGGCATTCATAGTGGTTAGACTGCGATTGTCCTGAGTCAAATAAGGGTTGGACAACACAGTTTCCTGTTGTATAGGGATTTGAACCTATGCACACAGTGAAGTATGGGATCCCTTATAACTGATTATGTTACCTCCGGTTATAGTTTGGGAGTCTCAAGCCTCGCCTAGGCCAGACATACTGGCTGTAGTGTCGGGAGGCCCTTGAGCTAGTCTTGTTTGTGTGCATTTGGTTGTAGTTTCTTAGGTGTGTGCTCTTTGCTCTTTGATCATTAATTTGGACATTAGGAGATGCTTTGATTTATTGATTCTTCGTAGGTATCATGGAGCAATGTCCCACTCTCCGTCGGTCTCGTCAGTTGGCTAGTTTACCAGCCGCTGAGGTTACACATCGTGTTAATAGGGGATGCTGGAAGGCCCTCTCCAATTCTTCTGATTCTTTTGAACGCTTCGTGCTAACATTAACGTTGGTTTTGGCATGGGAGAAATACCTACAACTCCATCGGGTAGAGTCGAAGACACTTTTGACACCCCCACTCCTAGGGAGGCATGGGAGGGGTGATCCACAACCCGAGACCCAACCTAGTTTGTTTGGGACGGATCCACCTGAGGATGACCTGTTTGATCCTTCGATTCCACATAATTTCCTATACAGGATGATAGAGTCACATGTTAACACAGGTCCTACGACCAACACTACCTCGTTCTCTTATGGTATGCCTAGTCTAAACACAGTTAATACTTCCACTACATCAAATAGTCATGCTAGCAGTAAACATGGTGTTGGAAACACTGCACTCACCGGGGGCACTACCCTCGCCAAGGGAACTATAGACTCTACTCACACACATCAGCATGGGATGGGCTACATTCCTCCAAACTTTTCAAATCTTGGAGGGAGGACGCTTCCTAGGACTACCCCTCATTGTGGGAACACTGTTCAAAATACGGCTCACATTCCACAATATACTACACATGCCTTTACACGTCAACCCGTGACCACATTCGCTAATGTTAACAATCCTCCTTATACCGAGAGTGGAAAAATCCCGTATACTTTTACGACCACTCCTGCTACTCATAACACCAATGTAGGGGGTGGGAAAATACCTTATAATTATGGTCACAACATGACTTCTCCTGCTACTAGTAACGCTTATGCTGGGGGTTGGACTATACCTTATTATGGTCACAATACAACCACTCTTGCTACCAATAGTACTTATGTGGGGGGTGGGAACATACCTCACAACTATGGTCATTACAATATGGTTCCCGCTACGAGTAATACTTATATGACCCATATTTAAGGTGGTAACCCTTACTATAATACAGCTGGTTCTGGCCCTTATTACAACCCACCTCATTACAGTGCTCATAATACATATATACCTGCTTACCCTCACATGGGTCAGTTTGGAGGAAGTTATCAACCTTATGGTCATGGTCAATCCTATCCTTCAGGTTCGTATAATCAACCTTTTATGGGAGCTTATAATCAATCTTTACAGCCACAGCTTCCCTTCCTTGCTCAATTAAATATTTTTGATCTTTCGAAGCTCACAAATGATCCGGTGTGTCACGATCCTACTTGGCCTCCGGTCCCTACCAAGCTCCCTTCAGACATTCCCAAGTTTGAGGGGAAGGGTGGTGAGGATCCGGGTGATCATGTTACGACTTTTCACCTTTGGTGCTCATCAAACTCGTTAAATCACGATTCCATTCATTTGAAACTATTTCAATGCACCCTCATAGAAGCAGCCGCGAAGTGGTATGTTGAGTTGCCTGGGGGCACGTACAGGGGTTTCAATGAGATAGCCTTGGTTTTCTTGGATCATTTCTAGTTTCCTGTTCGCTATGATACTGGCACTTAAATCTTGTCTATCTTCTGTCAAACTAAGGCCACGCACTTATCTGACTACATTCAAGAGTGGCATCGACGAAATAGGTTAGTGAAAGCCAACATTCCTCCAGAGTTTCTGTTCGAGTGGTTTCTCAAGTATTTGCTTCCATACATTTCTAAGGACATTTCGATGTCCGGCATTATGACTGAGGAAGAAGCTATATTAAAGGTCCAATAGCTAGATTTACTCTATGCTCAATCTGGCATTTTGTATGATATTATTCCTGACACACTGTGATCACGACATGAGCCCAAGCCAGTTCCTGGACCACATGCCGATGGCTTTGCTGGATCCACAAGTACTCGACCTGTATATTTGGTTGCTAATCAAATGCAAAAATTTTCACTTAACCAATATACTCCTAGACAGGTTCACACCTTGTCCACTTCCACCCCATCGTCCGATGTACATGTTATGCAATTGATGAACCCATTGGGTACTAACAGCCTGGTGATAAGAAGAAGGGGAGAAATAACCATAAGGGTGGAAATAATGGGAATAACGGTAGTAATCATAATACTCCTCGGAAATAGAACGTCAACCCTTCTCGGGATGGCGGAAATGCTGGTGGGGACCGTAACCCTAGGCGTAAGGTGAAATTCCCTTGCAAGCTTTGTGGGGAAGATCATCTTACTCGCTTTTGTCCTCATATTAAAGAAGCATCAAAGCATATTGCACAGAGCCCAGCTGTGTTGAAAGATCCCCTTCCACACCATCAAAATATGGCTTTGAATGCTCCCGCTACTAGTGATGGGACCAATGATATTTCAACATCCACTTCTCAAACCGATGACTTTGGATGAGTGAATATGGTTAAATCAGAGGTTATCATTGCTACCCACAAACATGATTATGATGCACCACAACCGAATATGGGGAATGGGCATCTTCCTCCTCCTAATACCTCTTTGCATATTGAGAAACCCACTACCATGCCACAGATACCGAAAGGTGTTCTCAAGCGCTCTACGCATAATCCCAATGCTCGAGTGGCCCAAAACTACTCTATTGTAGAAGATTTGGGTCAAACTCTGTGTGCCATGTCAACTCTTGAGGTTTTAAAGGCGTGTCCTTATTAAAGGATGCCCTTTTGCGTGCTTTAGGAGTTCAGGATGAGGGGAGTCCTAACCTTATCAAGTTTGACGCTATTGACATACAACCTTGCTTACCTTACCACGTGGCTTTTCAAATCCATGTGGAGTGCCTGCAGAATTTCGTCAAAAGAACGGTGGTTGACGAAGGTGCTTCTACGCCAGTGATGTCTTTATCTTGTTGGAAATCTCTTGGATTTCCTTGTGAAAATCCTCACAGTAGATCTAAGAGATGATGTATACCTCACAAGAAGATTAATTAGGAAAATAGAAGAAGAGTGGACAATGTAGTGTAAAAGAGAAACAAATATATGATGCAGTAGAACTCGGATAGATGCAGAATAACATCACACACTAATTCATTAATGTTAACACCCAAAAAGTTCTCACCATCTCATCACCCTCATTACATGACTCATTTGTCTATATTTCCTACCATCTTTTCCTCCAAAACATCAAAAAACCATTAAATGGCCACCAAAAGGACAAAAAAAACCCTTTTTTTCCCTCTCCAAATAGTTAAATTTCCTCAAAAAATAGCAAAAATCCTCTAAAAATGCCCTAAATTCCCAAAAATCAAATAAAAGGGAATAAAAAATATAAAAAAGAGGGAAAAATGAAGCAAAAACCCTATACAATTGACCTAAACCATATGGTGCCAAAAACCATGGGTCAATACTCCACCACTAAAAACCTATAAATAGGTGATGGAGGCTCCTCATTTCACAGCCACAATCTTTCCTATCCTCACTCTGCCGAAATCACTCTTGAAACCCTAGCTTACCATTTGAGCTAGTTTTTCCCATTTGAGTGCCCCTTTTGGCCCATTATTCAAACACCTTGGAGAATGAGAAGGAACCCATTGGAGCATAGAAGCAGCCCTCCTAGACTACTGCAAGAGCTCCACCAACCTCAACACTTGAGGTAAATGTAATCTTGATCATATCATAATACAAAAAGAAACTTTCTATTATATTGTCATTTTTTATTTCTGTTGATGCACATGTTAGCTTAGATTTTACTGTTTTACTATTTAAATTTACTGTTTATTGAACTGTTACTAAGGAGGCCCTTCTCCTTAGTAGGTGCTCATTTGCACAAGCTAGGGTGAAAACCCTAGCTAAGGTTTTAGCGACTCCACTAGTGTTCCTTTGAATTTCTGGTTAAAATTTTTAAAAGTTTTTACTTTTTTGCAAATATTTTTTTGTTTTCCCTTTTTGGCTGTGGCTTCAGCCAGTTGGGTTTTCCTCCATATATTGTGGTTCTGCTCTTTGCAGTCGTGACCTAGATTGTAGCTTTCGGCCATCTTTCTGCGATCCAGATCGCAACTGTTTGCTCTTTTCTCGCGACCCGAGCGCAGCATTTTGCCTCTTTCCCATGTCCCAGACCACAGTTTTTAGCCCCAGATCTACGATCCGACCATGGCTTTCTGCCCCTTTGTTGCACTCCAAAGCGCGCATTGTGGCCATAAACCCACGATCCGACTGCAACTCCTCCCCCTTTAGTTGCGCCCCAAATCGCGCCGCTTGACCCCAAACCCATGATCCGGCCATAGGGTTTAGCCCTACATTCACGCCCCAAACCGCACCTTTCGGCCACAGACCCACGATCCGATCGCAAGTTACACCCCTACATCCGTGCTCCAAGTCGTGCATTTCAGTCACAGACCCATGATCTGTTTTCTACATTTTTACCCTTTTTTGAACTCAGAATGTTGCTGCAATATTTTCTGCACCTGCACAACCACCTATTCTGTCTGTAGCCACACTTACCTACATCCTTTTTCTGCAGTTTTCTTTTTGTTCCGTTTACAGAATTTTTAAAGTTTAAGCATTTACATTGAAAAAAGAAAATTTTGCATTACAAGTTAAATTTCTGCATTATTATTATGGGTTAAAAAGTTGCCCACCCCGTGGCACTTTTGATTGGGTTCATTACCTCACATGCACACACTCTGTCACCTAATTCAAGTGAGCCTTAAAATACTACTTACCACATCAACATTCTAACCCCACTTAGGGAACACATAAGAATATTTTTGTTAGGTAGGACAGGGGGGATAGGAATCCAAATAACACCCCTCGGTCGCTTACACTTTAGACATAGTTGTTGTCCATTAGGGAACCAAAATCCCCTAGTATTTTTTGACTCGGTCACAACCAATTTATCAAAGGGCCTCTCCCTTAGGAGGTTTGAAGTAACCAGACTGGTTCCGGAGGCCTGAGTGGAATACCGCAATCCATTCAATAACCGAAGGCTACCTACTCGTTGGTTTGTGTGTGGTGATTCCTTTTTAGGCCCACACGGTGATAGGACCGGAGCTGCAGATTCACCTTTCTGGACGTGTCATGAATGGGGTATCTTTTTTTCCTTTCTTCTAGCATTGTCTTACTCGATGTCCCTCCCGGTAGGGGGATATCTTTAGCCACTTGGATCTACTATCCATATTGTCTAACTTGGATTTCATCACCTTGCAGAGGATATGTCTGGTTGAGTCAGAATACTATTTAGCTAGGTGTTTCCATGCTCCCTTACCTCCCTTTGGTCTAGCGAGTCCACTAGTTTTATTTTTTAGGAAACCTACTGCTTGTTGGTATTCTGACCATTATTGTTTACGCTCCGCTTATTGTAGCACAACTGTTACAGTGAGCGTTTCGAGCTGGTTGTTGGCCTGAGTGCCGTCTTTTTTGCGCTCTCCTTTTGCACACTCGGCTGCATTAGGGTTTTTGAGTTGTTTTTCACTCGACACAACCCCTAGATATTTGACACCATCTATCACCATTGAGTCCCCGAGACACTCTCGGTGCCTCCAGGGCGAGCCCTTGCTGCAAAGTTTACTTGACATCACCCGTCATAGATGTAGAGCTTCATCACTTGATACCACTTGTCATAGACCTCGAGCTTCGTCACTTGACTCTACTCGTCGATGACATAGAACTCCATCCCTCGGCTCTAACGCCCCTTATTTCACATCTGATTCTAAGGCAGAGTCTGAGAACCCCACTTACACTGCACCAACCATCCCCATGGCTGGCATGACTTCCAACCTGTTCTTTGTAGGGACCATTGGTGGAGCATCCACAACCACCCCGACCACCACACCTGCTTTAGGTATGCCCTCGATGGGGACCACACCCACCATTCCGATTACTGTGCCAATTCCAGTGGCTAGCATACCCAACCCAACCCCACTAGTGACTCACACTACACTTGGCGGCATAGGACCCTCCCATACCACCTTCATGACCCCACCTAGGGGAAACATCCCCAACCTAAACCCAGCTCTCACACTTGGGGGCATCGGCCATAATGTGGCCTCCACCACCAGCTTGTCACATCCTTCTAGTAGTTTTCCATTCATGGCTAATCTTAACCTTCCTTACCTGGCCAGAATGACTAACAATCCCATCAGACACGATCCTACGTGGCCTCACATTCCCACCAAGCTCCCATCAGACATCCCTAAGTTTGAGGGCAAGGCAGGTGAAGACCCCCATAACCACATTATGTCCTTCCATCTATGGTGTTCCTCCAACTCCATAGTGGACGACTCTATCCGACTACGTATGTTACAACGAACTCTCACTGGCTCTACAGCCAAGTGGTACATCGAGCAGCCCCATGGGACCCATGCCACCTTTAATTCCCTCACCTCTACCTTCCTACAGTTCTTTTAGTTACATGTAGGCTATGATGCGGGAGTTGAGATCCTACTATCTTGCAGACAAAATATGGCCACCCACATCACTGACCACATTCATGACTGGCATCGACGCCGAAGCCTGTGCAAAATCAAGTTAGATGACCGTATCTTCTTAGATTGGTTTCTACAATCTCTCCTTCTCGTCATTGCCAAGGATGTGGCATCCGAGCGACCCCAGTCCGAGGAGGAGGCCATCCTAAAAGCCCAATAATTTGACCTTATTTATGCCCAGTCTGGTTACCTATATACCATTATACCTGATGCCCCCTACGGCGATTCCTCCCGAAACGATGCTCCGAGGGCATCCCATTCCCCCAATCGCATCATTGGCCATATTGCCTCGCATAATCATCCCTTTTCCATGACACGTACTAGTAATGGCCTCGACCTTTTGCGGGCTACATCCCACTCCGGAGCAACCAATTCATATGCCCCCATGGCGCATAACCGCCACTCCCATAGACCCTCATGTCCACCTCAGTGCTTCGGCCATACATCCCCCACTTACGTTCCTCTGATTGCACCTCAAACATATTACAACCCGCAAGTCGCGCACACTCCTGTATCCTCTCAAGACCCCCCTGCTTATTATCCGCCACAGGCAGCACCTGCAGCAAATCAACCACCCATCACGCAGATGTATCAACAACCCCCACAAGGTCACGTACCTGCATCGCATCCACCCCCACTCACTTATTATCCGCCGCAGCCTGCTCCCGCACCTACACAACCCCAGCACCCACCTGCCACCCAAGGGCAAGTGTACGCGCAACAAAATCCGTAGCATAACCAAAATACCCAACGCCAACAAGGCCAATAAAACGACGGAAAAGGACATAACCAAAGGAACAACCCCCCTCCAGACCAAGGCGGTCAGCCACCTAATCCCCCAAACAATAATAACGCGACACCTTCCAACCAAAACCTCGACAGGACGCTAAAACAAGCTAAGAACCCTAACTTATGAACAAACCACCCTTATTCTATTTGCGAGGTCTATGGCCATTACACACATGCTTGCGCACATTTGGAGTGGGCACGATGACTCTGGACCGATGATGCCCACTGCCAAGGGCACGCGGCACCTCAGGCGCCACCTAACCCCCCACCACCTCAAAGTCAACCCTTGGTGTTACAGAACCCTTTACCAACCCCAGGAGTGGTGAACACTCAACCGTTAGCTCCCCCTCAAGGAACCGTGCCACCACAACAGCAAGTCACGTACGTTGTGCCTGCCCACCCCACTTTAGACTCAAGCACCCATCACTTGTTGATGATGTCATCTACCGATGTCAACCTTCAAACCTGCTGGAACCAATACGGCTCCACCTCTGAATCCCCTCCCACCAACAAAACCACCAACACTCTTCCCACTGACTAGCCATTACGCATACCTCTGGCCCCATTATATGGATCCCCACAAGCCCCTAACTTCCCACTTCGTCACATCAATAATAACCCCAATTCTCGCACTTCGTCTAATTACAACATTGTGGACAACTTAGCTCAGTCCCCCGTAGCCATGTATGCATGGGAGGTCTTAAAAAACTGTCCTACACAGCGCAAGACTTTGTTATCAGCCATTGGTGCTATCAACCCAACTGATTCACGAATGATAGCCTTTGATTTGGACCAATCCGAACCACGCCCGCCTTCCACATTAGCATTCCAAGTTTCTGTATCCATTCAGAATCTTGTCATCCATCGGTGCATCATCGATGAGGGTGCCTCTACATGCATTTTGTCCACATTTGTTTGGCAGAAGTTGGGATCCCCTACTCTTCAGTAGTCCACCACTACGTTGCGAGCCTATGATGGCCATTCAGCTCAACCCCAAGGTCTCTTAACTAATGTCCCCATCCAGTTGGCTAGTAAAACAGTGCTTATTGACATAGAGGTCATCAATGCCCAAATTGATTATAACCTATTACTTGGCCACTGTTACATGTACACCATGCGGACGATTGCCTCATCCATTTTTCGTACCATGATGTTCCCCCATGAAGGACATGTGGTCAAGATTAATCAACTCACCTATTACGATCCCAATGCCCCTGCTGCACCAAAAAATGTTCTCCCCATGGTTGAACAACCTGTTTGCAGTGCATCTACCTCGTTGGTTTCCTCAGTTGGACCCGTATTTTACTTAGATATGTCGATGACTTCCACATTCTAATCTATTCCACCCCCGTCACTAGCAACCGACAAATCTAACTTATCTACCCTCTCCCACAATACACAAACACCCAACCATCAACCGCCCTTGCTATCCCAACCACCATTGGTACCTAGTCATGTTGGTGTTACACCCATCCATACAATCCCCTTCCTATTCCCCCCTTCGGGAGTAGTAAGTGCCCCAGTTATGGCCACTCTCAACCTCCCAGGGTTAACTTTAAGACTACCTTTGTGGTATCTCATGCCTCCTGTTTCCCATCCGACACCAAATGTCATCCTACAACCGGTGCAACCCATCACCACTACTAGTCAACCACCTCCCGGTGTCACTAATCCTTCCTCATCCACCAATCCATCCCCTCTTATCAAGCACACTAGGGGTAGGGACCCACAACCGTACACCGCTCTATCCCCGCCCAAACCAGTTAAGAATCCCCCCGTGTTTCGCGCTCCTCCTAAATGCTCTTTGTCTGATGAGTTGGGCCATGCTACCCATCAATGTCCACAATTACCCACATTACAAGAGCACATGCAAATGCTTGACGACGACCCTAACATCCCAGTTGTCAAACTAGAACTACCCCCTCAACCTCGCGATAAATCGTTGTGTACCAACCACCCTTGTGCGATATGCGGCATTTACGGCCATTTACGGCATTTACGAACTGAATAATGCCGATCTAGAAATATCCCCTCCTCTTAGTGACGAAATTCATCCCCGACCATATTCCTCCTCGGAAGATATTAACACAATTTACATGGTGTCCAATGGAGACCCCTCTTTCTAATCGACCCCTTCCACTGATGTAACATCCCGAATTTTCATAAAAATTTAAAACCTTTAAAATCAGCTTTTATTGTAATAATTATAGTTGTGGAAATATTAAATGCTTGATAAGACGACAATGATTAAAGAAGTCATTAATAATAAACATAACTTAATTACTGAGTCAAAACATTGTTAAATGACAATGACACATCATACTTATGAAAAACATGCTTACGATAGTAATGCTCAAGATAACTGAAAAGTGGGAAATATTATGCGAACAGGTTTTCTTTTTGACAAGACACTGACGGGTTTTTTTTTTGTATGTCCAAGGGTGTCCCACGAGGTACCCTGGAGTTTACTTAGCTTCAAAAGCTAAGGCATTTGAAATGATTCTATGTCCAGACAGCAGGTAAGAAGTTTCTTTTACGACAACATGTGTTTAAGAGTATAAATGTTTTTCAATTCATCGTCAATGTAAAATGCTGATTATTTCCTTGCAACACCAGTGACTGGACGTATGGATATCTGGCTCTAAAAATAGTTTGTAAGATGACTTTCAAAACTCTTCAGTGTTGTGATTTCACGTCGTCCAAGTACTTGTTATCATGTTGCAATTATTCTCATATGATTAACGTCAATGTTAACAAAATAGTACTTCCAATATCTATTGATGATGCTATTAGGAAACATATAGAAATAGTATTGTAACTTGAATAAACCCAAACTACTCTAAAGTCATGTAATTTATAAATGAATAAAGCATATTGACTAGTGTTTGTACTAAGATCGTAGCTTTAAAGTGTATCTCATCAATACTTAAACAATATCTATGATGATACAGAGATCCTTGCGTTGCATTGCTAAACAAAAGGAAGTGATCGTAAATATAGTATTTATACTATGAATTAGCATTATCAAACTTCATTTTAAATTCTATGTGAAAGGGAGAAATGAAATAGATACATTTCTTATTGTTACTATGCCTTTACATACTACTATGTAATTTAATTATTACAATGTCTAAACCTTAGGCTTGAAACTATATAATACTTACACTACAAATTACATTTATAAGATTAAACAAATTGCAATCCTAACTATATGATCATATGCTAGATTGAATAATATGAATCTATCTACATGTTGCCACTATCGGGCTTTGACATATGCCAAACCATTGGATATGATGCAATATGATAATACAAACATTATATTACAACATAATATTACAAAACTCTTAACCTAAGTATGACTATCATGAGCTTTGAATTTACCCCAGCTTGTGAATGAAGTGCTGAGTTGATGTGCCTTAAATGTGTTAATTGACAGGCTGATAGAAATACGATTATGTATTAAATTCCTTGATCAAATTCCATAGTGGAAGGTTGGTTTTCAACCCACGTATCTCTCCCATGATAACCTTGATTGGTTTTAACACTGGAACGCCTAACTGGCAAGGTTAATACGATACTTCACTTCCTATCTGTACATTGCAATACCCTCTTGGCAGGCCTTGCTGGCGATGATGTGGTTTATGTAATTAATGGCTATCAATACAAGGTAGATCGGTCTCCAAGGTTACGCCATTGGCATCTCCATGCTCGTTGATCTTATCAATTCTCGACCATTGATGTTGCTACTCTAAACCTCGTTGTATGTATTGCATTGCAAATTTTCCAGTCTTCATTGTTACATTAGGGTATGGCCGACAAGCTTCCCAAAAAGTAGGTTTTTGTGAGAAGGTCTCTCAGGGTTCGATCACGCGACCTGTGAGTGATAAACTTCTTAAATAATATATAGGCTGATAGCCTCCTGCACTTGAACTGTGTTAACCTAATAGTGGCAGGGTTTAACTTCTTCCAGTGATGTAATAGAATTTCGTACAGAGTTCGAATCTTCCACGGTTAGAAGAAAGTTTACTGTAAAAAGGTTTTAGGGTCATGGTTAAATGTCAACTTGCTTCGTCGTTTTGATAAAGTATAGGCTTGTTTCTTCGAAAAGCCAAAATCAAAGGTAGAAATTCAATACTGTACAAGATGTTGTAATACTTGATTCGATTCTGCAAAACTTCTCTTGACCCTTGCAATGTTTGCTTAGCAGGTACCCGCTTAAAAGAAGTTGAAGGTTGAAGAAAGAGAAACTGGAAATGCTTCGGTTTCCTGGTAAGCTCCAGTGGTTTCTCGCAATACCTCGTAGGTGCCTTTGATGATGCTTCCTGTATGATGAGAATTGGAAAAACCTTCGAAAGTTTCAATTGTTGAAATATTGTAACTTCTAAGAATATTATATTTGTATTATCCCAGAGATGTTTCATTCCTCCGATGGGACTTTATTATGTATCTGGAGATGTTTATTCCTTTGATGGATTGTGGTAACTAGGGTTATTAGATCTCCCATGTGGGGGTCATCCCTGAGTTAATTTATTGGGGGTTATTAGACTCTCTTGGAGAGGTCGGTCCCATAGGGTAAAAAGTCAGTCGGAAAACAAGTATAAGTAGAGGAGGTTGTTCCTCACTGATTACACACTTCCATCACTCGGAAAGTAGCGCACAAGTAAGAGAGAGATCTGCATAGGAGGTAGAGAACGAGCTCTAGTCTTGGACTACATCTTGTATTCTGGTTGATCATCTTATTGAGGAAACCTTTGTTGGGTTTTCTACCCCATGAGGGTTTCCCAGGGTAAAATCTTTGTCTAGCTTGTGATTGTGTTTCTTTCAGTGATCTTGCTAGTCAAATTAGTATAAACTTAACATGGTATCAAAGCTAGCCTGAATAGGAAATCTTTCACAGGATGAATATCTCTCTCTCTCTCCTCCAGTGAAAATTAGGGTTTCTGCAAAAGTTGGTATTTTTGAATTCTGATTGCATGGCTGGATAGCCCTCCTCAAAATCAAAGTTTTGAGCCCTAGATCGAGGGTTTTGGTTGGTTAGAAATTTGGGAACGTCAAAGCCTAGTTTGACCAAAAGTGCGATAAACCAGAAATTCTATTGCAGATCCAGAAGGTGAAAAGTTGAAGTTTCTAGAAGCAGAACACACCAGAACTTTCAATCAAGCACATCTCCTGGTAAGTGTTATTCTATCCATTAAGAAACTTCAATTTCTTTGATCCCTAAAGAAGATGGCTCCAAGCACTAAGCTTGAAGACAAGCTAGAGGGTATAGAAAATTTTTGGGCATGGAAATACAGAATTGGCCTCATTCTTGAAGAGAATGATCTTGCCCAGTATATCAAGGATGAGATTGCAGAACCTGAAGAAGGTGAAGCCAAAGAGAAGCATAGGCAGGATTTGATTAGGGAAAAGAGAATCATTTCTTATTCTATTAAATACCACTTGATTCCCCAAGTGGCATCCAAGAAGACTCCAAAGGAAATGTATGATGCCCTTTCCAAAATGTATGAGGTAAATAACATCAATAGGAAGATAAATCTGAGAGCTCAATTGAAGAGCACAAAGATGAATAAAGGAGAATGTGTTCAAGACTATTTCTCAAGGATCTCCTAGTTCAAGGAACAACTAGATGCTATTGGAGATACTCTTGATGAAGATGAACTAGTCATGACTGCTCTAAATGGTCTCACCAAACCTTGGGAGTCATTCATCCAAACCATGTGTGCCAGAAAGGAAAGCATGAAATTTGATGTGGTTTGGGAGGATTGCATTCAAGAAGAGGCTAGGGTTGCAAACAGAAAATCCTTGCTCAAAGAAGATGACCAAGCCTTGGCCACCCACACCAAGAGAAAAAAGAATCAATCCTACTTCAAGAAGGATAGTCACAAGGAGTCTCATCCTCCACAAAGATTTCAAAAGAAAAGAGGAACTAATCAAAGAAGAGATTACTCCTCATTCCAATGTTTTTCTTGTCACAAAATAGGACACATTGCTAAAGATTGTCCTCTAAAGAAGAAAAAGGGTTCTCATTACAAAAGACATCAAGCACATCTTGCAGAAGATGATAGTGAAGAAGAAGTACAAGAGGAAGAAAGGCCTCACAAGAAAAGACCTAGAAGAGAAGAAGAAGAAGAAGAAAGGACCTTCTTCAAGAGAAGATCTAGGAGAAATGAAGAAGAAGATGCAGAAGAATATGTTCTATTCTCTGCACTCTCTAGATCTATAACACCTGGAGAATATACATGGCTTATTGACAGTGGTGCTTCAAAGCACATGACAGGTCAGAAGAATAGACTCTCAAGATTTGAGGAAAAGACCTCTCCATAAAAGGTATCTCTGGGAGATGACTATAAATATCCCATCAAGGGAATTGGTGAAGCAAGCTACAAGCTTGATTCTGGTACCCCCCATGAAGATGAAAGAAATATTGTATGTAACAGGATTGAAGAAGAACTTGCTATCCATCTCAACATTGGATATGAAAGGTTATAGGGTTGCATTCATTGATGGATAAGTATTAATGTGGTCCAAAGGTAAATCTATCAAGGATGCAATTATCATTGGTAAAGAGGAAGGAGGTCTGTACAAGCTCAAGGGCCATCCAGAAGCTGTCCTTATACATGAAGCCATTAGCCCAAATGAGCTATGGCATAGGAGACTTGCTCACATTAACTACAAGGCACTACCTCATGTAAGCAAGGTAGTTATAGGTCTACCAGACTTAAATATTGATCATGATGGCACATGCAAAGGATGTGCAAAAGGAAGAATATCAAGAACCCATTTCCAAAGAGTGAAACAAATACTAAAAGTACCTTGGAGTTAATTCACTTTGATGCCCTCCACATTTTTGAGTGGATATGAAGACTGTGTCACATTTATTGATGACTATTCAAGGAAGATTTGGATATACTTTCTAAAAGGAAAGAATGAAGTGTTTGGAAAGTACAAGGAGTTCAAAGCCTTGATAGAGAATCATTCAGAAAAGAAAATCAAGATTCTCAGGACAGATAATGGTGGAGAATATACTTCAAAAGACTTTGAAGATTTTTGTAAGGAAGCTGGAATCAAGAGGGAGCTAACCACTCCCTACAATCCTCAAGAAAATGGTGTTGCGGAAAGAAAGAATAGAACCATCATGGAAGCTGTAAAGACAATATTACATGATCAAGACCTACCTATGTATCTGTGGGCTAAAGTAGCTAGGACAGCAGTCTATGTGCAAAATAGACTATCCCACAGTGCTCTTGATTTTAAGACTCCAGAAGAAGTGTTCATAGGAAAGAAGCCTGAGGTAAGTCATCTCAAAATATTTGGATGTCCAGTGTATATTCACATTCCAAAATAAAAGTGAACCAAGTTGGATCCTTCTGGTAAGAAGGGAATATTTGTTGGATATTGTGAATCATCCAAAGCATTCAAAATTTATATCCCAGGTTTTCATCATATGGAAATAAGTAGGGATGTGACATTTGATGAAGAAGCAACTCTCAAGAGATCTAGGAAGTGTCAACATGAAGAATTCTATGAAGAAGATGCACCTCCCAGAATCACAGAGGTTGTACCCATCTCTGAAGATACTACACCAGAAGACCATGACATGTTAGAACCACAAGAACCCCCTATTACAAACTTATCAAGAAAAAGAAGGCCAGCATGGGCCAGAGACATTATTCAAGGAGCTGAAAAGTATGGAGCTCCTGAAGGCTCCACTAGAGAAAGGAAGAAACCAAAGCTAGTATCCAACTATGTGGCTTTGATGTGTGATCTTGTGGATCAAGAACCCATTAGCTATGAAGAGGCAGTTCAAAAGAAAGAGTGGGTAGAAGCAACGACAGAAGAATACCAGTCAATAATGAAGAATGATGTTTGGGATATAGTTCCCAAACCAAAAGATAAAAGTGTGGTATCTTCCAAATGGATATTCAAGATAAAACATGCTGCAGATGGTAGCATTGAAAAATATAAGGTAATATTTGTAGCCAAAGGATTCTCTCGGAAAGAGGGAATTGACTATGAAGAAACATTTGCCCCAATTGCAAGGTACACTTCTATTAGAACCATCATGGCTCTTGCATCCACGATGAAATGGAATCTACACCAGATGGATGTAAAGACAACCTTCCTAAATGGTGTGTTTGAGGAAGAAGTGTACATAGAACAACCACAAGGCTTTGAGGTGGAAAATGGAGGAACCCATGTATGCAAACTAAAGAAGGCCTTATATGGGTTGAAGCAAGCTCCCAGAGCTTGGTATGGAAGAATTGACAGTTTCTTGACAAACTTGGGCTTTACCAAAAGTAAAGTTGATCCCAATCTTTATCTCAAGATCATGAATGATGAACCTGTCATATTGCAGCTATATGTGGATGATCTATTTCTAACTAGAAATGAGAAACATATTATCGAATGCAAGAAGAAGCTCTCTTCAGAATTTGAGATGAAAGATCTTGGATTGATGCACTACTTCTTAGGTCTAGAAGTATGGCAAGGCCCAAAGGGAATCTTTCTCAACCAAGGTAAGTATGCTGTGGGAATCCTGAAAAGATTTAATATGTTGGAATGCAAAGCCATGGCCACTCCCATGGATTCCAACTTGAAGCTATTAGTTAATGACTCTTCATAGTTAGTGGATATGACTATCTACAAACATATTATTGGATCATTAATGTATCTAACAAATACCAGACCAGATATATGCTTTGCAGTGAACACCCTAAGTCAGTATCTAGTGGAACCTAGACGAGTTCACCTGATTGCTGCAAAGCATGTGATGAGGTACCTAAAGGGTACGATATATTTTGGTCTATACTATCGTGGAGATCATGACTTCAGATTCTATGGCTACACTGATGCTGATTGGGCAGGTAGCATATCAAATAGAAAGAGTACATTGGGTGGATGTTATTGTATGGGATCTGCCATGATCTCGTGGTTCAGTAGGAAGCAGTCAATTGCGGCTCTCAGCACAGCTGAAGTAGAATATATAGATGCTTGCTCTGCTAGTTGTGAAGCAGTATGGCTTTAAAAGCTGTTATCAGGTTTGTTTGACTTAGAGATGGAACCCACTGTGATTTTGTGTGACAACCAGAGTTGTATCAGGATGACAAAAAATCTAGTATTCCATGATAAGTTAAAGCACATAGAGATCCAATATTTCTATATACGCGATATGGTGCAGAAAGGAGCTATCAAACCTGAATATGTAAGCACTGATGAACAAATTGCTGATATATTGACCAAACCTATGTCTCGAGTAAAGTTTGAGTTTTTTCGAGATAAGCTTGGTTTAGTTCAAAAGGACCCTCCTCGAAATGGGGAGTGACATGGTCAATGATGATATTTTGATACTGGTATCGATGAGGATACCCGTATCAATGATTAGGATACTTGTATGGTTACTTGTATTGCTGATATGTATACTTAGGATACTTGTGTGGTTACTTGTATTTATGATATGTATACTTAGGATACTTGTATGGATACTTGTATTGATGTTATGGATACTTGTATTGATGAGGATACTTGTATTTGATGTTTACTTGTATTTGTATTAATGATATGTATACTTGTATTGATGATATGTATTGATGAGGATACTGTATCAATGATGTGACTACCTGTTCTAATGATGAGGTTGATGATGAGGTTGTTTGTTCCGACGATGAGGTCGATAAAGTGGTGATCAGGATTGCATCGTCCTTGGACTTATGTCCTAAAGTGATAGGGATTGATCATCCCGTAAGTGGATCAGGATTGCATCATCCTTGGACTTATGTCCTAAAGTGATAGGGATTGATCATCTCGTAAGTAGATCAGAATTGCATCATCCTTGGACTTATGTCCTAAAGTGATAAGGACTAATCATCCTATAAGCTGATTGGGATTCCATCGTCCCTAGACATGGTGAGGTGTCTTAAAGTGATAAGGACTAATCATCTGTAAGCTGATTCGGGATTGCGTCGTCCCTAGACATGGTGAGGTGTCTTAAAGTGATAAGGACTAATCATCCTGTAAGCTGATTCAGGATTGCATCGTCCCTAGACATGGTTAGGTGTCTTAAAGTGATAAGGACTAATCATCCTGTAAGTTGATTCAGGATTGCATCGTCCCTAGACATGATGAGGTGTCTTAAAAGGATAAGGATTGATCATCCTGTAAGTTT
The DNA here is from genome assembly GCA_027924585.1 of Larix kaempferi. Lineage (NCBI taxonomy): Eukaryota > Viridiplantae > Streptophyta > Pinopsida > Pinales > Pinaceae > Larix > Larix kaempferi. Next base: position 277,046 of record BSBM01000915.1, on the reverse strand, counting down.
ATCTGGATTGTATCATCCATAGACATGAGAGATGTCTTAAATTGAGAGGGATTGATCATCCCGTAAGCAGATCAAGATTGTATCATCCATGGACCTATGTCCTAAAATGAGAGGGATTGACCATCCCGTAATTGGATCATGTGTATTGTAGGGTATGTTGCCGATGCTGCTGATCGTGATGGTCTAGATGATGATGCTGCTAATCATGATCGTCTAGATGAAAATGCTATTGATTGTGATGGTCTAGATGACGATGCTACTAATCGTGATGGTCTAGATGATGATGCTCCTGATCGTGATAATCTAGATGATGATGCTGCTACTCATGATGATTTAAATGACGATGTTAATGATCATGAGATGTTGTTGTAGCTGGTCAAGTGCTGCAAAAGATGAAGACTCAATACTGATGGTGGTGATGTTCCAGTATTGATTATGTTCCAATAACTATCTGAGTTACTGATAAAAATGTATAAAGAAAGCTTCCAATGATTTATAGATGTATCATGTATCATGTAGTTGATGACTCCTTGCTCTTGCAGATGTTGTTATAGTATCCTTCTGATTAAGGGGAAGTGTTAAAACATTGTAACTTCTAAGAATATTATATTTGTATTATTCCGGAGATGTTTCATTCCTCCGATGGGACTTTATTATGTATCCAGAGATGTTTATTCCTTCGATGGATTGTGGTAACTAGGGTTATTAGATCTCCCATGTGGGTGTCGACCTTGAGTTAATTTATTGGGGGTTATTAGACTCTCTTGGAGAGGTTGGCCCCATAGGGTAAAAATTCAGTCAGAAAGCGAGTATAAGTAGAGGAGGTTGTTTCTCACTTATTACACACTTCCATCACTCGGAAAGTAGCGCACAAGTGAGAGAGAGGTCTGCATAGGAGGTAGAGAAGGAGCTCTAGTCTTGGACTACATCTTGTATTCTGGTTGATCATCTTATTGAGGAAGGCTTTGTTGGGTTTTCTACCCCATGAGGGTTTCCCAAGGTAAAATCTTTGTCTATCTTGTGATTGTGTTTCTTTCAATGATCTTGCTAGTCAAATTAGTATAAAATTAACATCAATGATGGCCGAAACAGAGTTTTAAGTTTGTTTTTTTTTATGCCTGGCTAAGTTGTTGATAGAGATGTCAACGTTTATTCTGCCATATGTTTCAAGGGTAAAAACCCTATGTAATTTCAATGCTACACGACTCTAGCTGTTTGAGTTTTTGGTTGAAAAGGGGCAAGTTCCGTGCCTTGAGAAACCTTCACAGTTTGTAATGAAAAAGTTTGGAAAGGAAACTTAAAGCAACAAAGTTTATTTATGGTTTACAGTTACTCGTTGCTTGACTGTAGGTTGATAGATACTTTTCTATGTATCATTTGAATCGCAAGCAAAGTTTTGGTCTCTGTATTTTATAAAATGGCAGTGCCACAGGGTTCGATGAATACAAACCCTACCTGTAGGTTTTAATGGCAGGCTTGCTTGTACTGAGAAGGAAAACTATAAGCTTGTGTTTTGATTTGGTTATTGGTACAAACGTTTAAAATTTATTGTAGTACTTTGATCGTTTTAACAAAAATTCAAGAGGGTTTGACCTCTGCATTCTAGTTTTGAAGATGAACACTATAACTTACAAATCCAGATATGAATGAGTTTTGAAGCTAGGGTTTATAAACCAGACTTCTTTGTTGTGAAGAGAGAAATCTTGATAGTGTATTTGCTGAAATGTTAAGGTGTGAGCTACAGTTTATACAAAAGTATGGAAAATGTGTATTTGGCTACTGTTAGAATAAATCTTTATGAAATAGAAATAAAACATGAATGCTTGTATTAGACTAGTATGAAACTAATTAATTAAAACAACTATAGTTACAATGGAAATGCTCTATGACAAAATGAAAAGTATTTACTTATAACCAATTTTATATGGAATGAATTTGCAGCTGTTATATTTTTGCAAAATTCCTGTACTATGAAAATTTGAAATGTTTAATATTGAATCCATTTGCTTGCTATTTGAATAGGATAGAGATATGAGGAGAATACATGACTATTTAGAAATTAAACTAGATTTATATTTTTGAGATAACAAAAGAATCCTATAACATTATCTATAATTATACAGTAAATTCTTACTCTGCTTAGATACAGGTCAGAATGGCAAATAATCACTTACTACAATTATTTATCCAATCAAATGACAATATGCCTATCTCTAATCTATTATTTAACTTGCTTCTCTATACTGGAGTACGATGCAAATAACAGCATGTGGAAAAATATAGAGTTGATTTTCTAATCATATTTTTAAACAAGTTTATCATTCAGACTTAAACAAAGATAAGAAATAAATTCATTTACAAAACAGAGTTTGATGATTTCACTAAACATAATTATTAAACTATAAACAAAATAGGAAACAACAAAACCTGATTAACTATAGGGAAACAAACAGCCCAAGGAGCTTGTTCCACCCAACTAATTCCTAAAGACAGCCAAGTTACTTGCCATAGGACCCCCAAGCCTGTTCACTGAACCACCGGGAGGAAGAAACTTAGAAGTTTAGGATCTCCACTTGTAGTAGCAATAGTTGTCCAATCTTTGAAACTAGCAGTCCAAAGGACCTGCACCGGCACCTCTGGTTTTCTTATCAAAATATTTTGCAGACTTATGATTGCACTCACAACTAGCCTCCATATTCGAATCTCTCCGTGATCACCTGATGCACATGAGGAAAATAATTATGTCGGAAATATTATGTAAGAGCTTCCTGCTCAATTCGAATTTGCCTTATGTAGGTTGCCTAGGTCTTTTCAATTGTTATTGGGTCATTAAATGAGATTTCTGCCCACTCCCACCACCTGGGGGATAATGCCACATTTTTAGGGGTAGTTATCCCATAACCAACAACTAGTGGTGAAGTGAAATTGCTTCCATCTGTCCCATGCCTTCTAATAGCTTCCATTCCTCCTAGTGGGTCAGTGAACACACATTTAACAATTCCCTTGGGTGTTTGTCTCCTACTTTAATTTATTAAATAATAATAATTTAGTAATTACATTCATCCTTGACCAAACTTGGTCATAATTTGAAAACTTTGAAATTAAAATTTAACATAAAGTATTTTTGCAAATAAAATATTATTTTCAAAATTTGGGTAGGTGACACACACCCCCCCTTAAGTCTCAACATCGTCCTCGATGTTGGTTAATCACTCCTTGAGTGTTCCTGAAACAGAGTTGGGTATGCTTCCTGCATACTACTCTCCAACTCTCAGGTTACCTCTTCCGGGCTAAGGTGCTTCCATTGCACCTTCACTTGCCCAATGGTGCAATTCCATAGCAGAGTTTCCCTCCTTTCGAGGATACAGTCCGGTTCCACCTGAAAATCTCCGTCTTGTCCCACCTGTACATCATTCCAGTTTACAACATGAGTAGCATCGTGTACATACTTCTTTAAAAATGATATATGAAAAAAATTATGTATTTTTAAATCGGGTGGCAAGGTTAGTTGGTATGCCACTAGTCCAACCTTGGACAATATTTCAAATGGACCACAATTACTGGGTGCCAACTTGGCACAGCTTCCCAATTTCAATGAACTCTTTTTCAGTCTTACCTTGAGAAATACATGTTCACCAGCCTGGAACTCTTGATGAGTCCTTTTTAAATCTACTTGACTTTTCTGCCTATCTTGGGCAGCTTTCAAGTTTTCGTGTACCTGTTTCACAATTAGTTCTAACTCCTGCTATAATTCAATTCGTAAAACAACTCTATTTACTGGGTCATTCCAAGAAACATGTGTATCACATTTCCTACCATAAATCATTTCAAAAGGACTAAGTCTGGCTGATGCATGATAATGATTATTATAAGAAAATTATGCTAAGTGCAAGTAGTCTTCCCACCTACCAGGCTGATCCTTAACATACATTCTTAATAAATCTTCTAAAACTTGATTTACCCTTTCTGTTTTTCCACCTGTTTGTGGACGAAATGCAGTGCTGAAGTTTAAGGTTGTATTCATCCCTTTAAATAATGATCTCCAAAAGTTTCCAGTAAACTTAGAGTCACGATCTGAAATTATAACTTTTGGTATACCATGTAGTCGAAAAATCTGTTTCATGAAGATTTCTGCAATGTCTAGAGCTTTATGAGTAGTCTTTACAGGTATAAAGTGTGTTGCTTTGCTGAGTTTGTCCACTACCACCATAATAGAGTCATTTTGTTTCTGATTTTTAGGTAATCCAGTAATAAAGTCTATGCTTATCACTTCCCATTTCCAACTTGGTATAGGTAACGGTTGCTACAATCCAGCAGGATGTTGGTGCTCAACCTTCACCTTTTGACAATCCAAACATTTAGCTATATACTCTGCTTCTCCATCTTTCATTCTGGGCCAATAATATTCTTTCCTTAGCATAGTAATGGTCTTTTGATAACCTGGATGCCCAGAATAATGACTTTTATGCATCTCATTTAATATCAAAATTTTTATTTCTAATATGTCTGGTACATACAATCTATTCTTATACAGCAATAACCCATTTTCCTTCATGTTGTAATCTGCCATAAAATTTTCAAAACTGTTGTTTGCTATCTTTTCCTTCATTTTTTTGTATTCTTCATCTGCTTCACTTTTTTCAAGAATCTGATTTTCCAAATCTGTTGAATAAGTACTGATGGCTGAAATAAAATTCAGTTTTTCCTTACGACTCAAGGCATCTGCATCCTTGTTCTCCTTTCCTTTAATATGATGAATTTCGAAATCATACTCACTTAAAAAAGTCAACCATCTAGCTTATCTAGCATTCAGATTTGTCTGGTCTAATAAATATTTCAGACCCATATTATCTGTCAACAGTGTGAATTTTCTGCCAATAAGGTGATGACGCCACATTTTTAAGGCATGAATTACTACCAGTAACTCTAAATCATAAGTAGAGTAGTTCTTCTCATGTATTTTCCACTTTCTAGATTCATATGCTACCGCATGCCCTTCCTGTGTTAGCACTCCACCGAGTTCGTCATTGCATGCGTCTGTACAAACTACAAAATCTTTGTTAGGATCTGTTATCCTCAAGATCGATGTTGTAGTCAATAATTCCTTTAATTTCTTAAAACTGTTAGAACATTTATGATCCCATGCAAATTTATTCCCTTTCTTATGCAAAGAAGTTATGGGGCTGGCAATCCTCAAAAAACCTTCTAGAAATTTTCTGTAATATCCAGTAATTCCCATAAATGATCTTACATCCAACACATCCTTAGGAACTGACCAGTCATTAATGGCCTTTGTCTTATCGGGGTCAACCGAGATTCCTTCTTTAGAAATTATGTGTCCTAGATACTGAATTTTGTCTTTGTGGAAGTCACACTTACTAAACTTAGTGTATAGTTGATCATCTCTCAGAACTTGTAAGATAATCCGTAAATGTTCATCATGCTCTTCTTTACTTTTAGAATACACTAAAATGTCGTCTATAAACACAACAACAAACTTGTCTAAGTATTGGTGCAGAATATTATTCATCAAACACATAAATCCAGCCGGAGAATTAGTCAAGCCAAATGGCATGACTACGAACTCGTAATGTCCATAACGAGTTCTGAAAGTTGTCTTGAAAATATCTTCATCCTTAACCCATACTTGATTATATCCTGACCTTAGATCGATATTTGAAAATATCTTTGCTCCACGCAGCTGATCAAATAGATCGTCTATGTGTGGGAACGGATATCGATTCTTGATTGTCATCTTATTAAGCTGGCGATAATCTATGCACAGTCTCAAGGTTCCATCTTTCTTCTTAACAAAGATGACAGGTGCTCCCCAAGGAGACACACTGGGTCTTATATAATTCTTATCAATCGGTTCCTTCAACTATGATTTCAATTCGTTTAATTCTAGTATATTCATTCTGTATGGATATTTAGAATTTGGTATTGCTCCTGGTATTAACTCGATGGTAAAATCTAAATATCTTTTAGGAGGTAATCTTGGAATCTCCTCAGGAAATACATCCTTAAAATCCTTTAGGAAAGGTATGTCTTCTAATTTCAGTTTGTCCTCTTTACCGATAAACTCATCGTTTACTACATTTACTACAAACAACTGGCATCCTTTCCTAACTTCCCTCTTAACTTGCATGGCTGAAATCTGTCTAAGGGTTACCTTTCTTGGGATACATTTTACTTCTACAGTTTTTTCTTCTTCATTTAAACATGTAAAACTTTTTCGTAACAGATCAAAATGACATGATGGGATTCTAACTAGTCCATCCCGACTATAATATCGTAAGATCCTAAAGGTAAAATACTCAACTTGATTTGTGTCTGTAATTGATTCACGGATAAAGTACAACTTTCTATAAAATTTGATACTTTCCTCTTTGTTCCAGTTGCTAGTCTAACTAACCAAGATTTACTAAACTTTTATGTTTTCAATTTAAGACTTTCCACAATATCTGGTGATATATAACTTAAGCTAGCACCTGGGTCAATTAAAATAGTAACAGGATGATTTTCCATCATACCTTCAATCTCTACCATGGAGATTTGATGATCTGCTTGTCTGTTGGCAAGTGCTGCATTGATTCTGGGCATTTCCCTAGCCATGTCTCCAATAGTAGGTTCAATCTAAATAGAGTTGATTTTCTTAGCTTTTTGCTTCCGCAAGGGACATTCTGATGCATAGTGGGGACCTTGACATTCGAAACATTTAATGGGTGCCTTTTGCTCATTGGTTCTGGTATTATTAGGTGCATTTCTGGGTGCTGTAGAATTCTGTTGTTGATTGTTTCTGGAATTATTCCCTTGATAATTTTGATTCTGAAATTTTTCTTTTTCAACTCAAAATTGTTGGGCTTATGACTTTTCCAGTTCGACATTCCTTCTCTTTTCTGATTTGTGTGATAACAGAAAACTGCCTTTCTCATAGCCTCTTCCAAGGTTTTTGGACTGTCATACTCGATTATGTCCTTAATATTGAAAGGTAGGCAGCTCAAGTATCTTTGAATTTTCGGCTTTTCTTCTATGAGGTATCTTAGTAAGTTCATAAATTTACAATTCATTTCCTTCATGTTCATACCTCCCAACTTCAAATCGTAGAACTCTTTGGATTTTTCTTCATAGTACTGTTCAGATAAATACTTATTTTTAAAGTATCGTTTAAAAGTACTCCAGCTTACATCTTTATCTTTGATGCCCTTTACTCTTTTGATGTCCTGCCACCAAATATCCGCTTTTCCGGTCAAGTTATATATAGCCATTTTTTCCTTCAAGGACTTTGATTAGTTATAAATCTAGAAGTATTTCTTCATATCGAACAACCAAGCTTCAGCTGTCTCGCCCTTCTCAGTTTCTCCATTGAAAGTTGGAGGTCTAATGTTTTTGAAATCCCCAAAAATCTGCTCATACTCCTTATGATTTTTCCTTCTGGGTTTGAAATCTCCTTCACTGCTATCAATGGTGTAGTTATGTTTCTTTTTACGCACTTCAATAGCATCTCCTGATGAGGTTGAACTATTGTTCACCTCACTGTTTTTCATTTTCTTATTTTTATTAGCATGAGGCAGATCCTCAACTTTGGAGATATCTTCATTATCTCTCTCTTGCTCCTCAGTTGGGCACTATTCAAACAGCACTTGGTTTAATTGTTCTTCTGCTTGCAGAATTCTTTCATTGTCTTGTTTCATAGATCTGATTTCTGCCTTTAATTCATGAAAAGCACGTAACAATTCTGACGAACTGTTATTTAGTTCACCGTGACCTTCTTCTGCATAGTGTTGGCTCGAGCTGTGGCTGCTTGGTTGAAATCTGTCTTCTACATGATCAGCTGAATTCTCCATACCTGTAGCTTAAAATAATTTCTGAACAATACCATAATTAAAATTCAAATTAGTAAAATTTTCTGCTGTATAAAATTTGTCGCTATATAAAATTTTCTGCTACGTGTTCTTGGACCTTTTTCAGGCCTAGAGTTCGAACATGAGCTCTGATACCACATGTAACATCCCAATTTTCATAAAAATTTAAAACTTTTAAAATCAACATTTATTGTAATAATTACAGTTGCGGAAATACTAAATGCTTGATAAGACGACAATGATTAAAGAAGTCATTAATAATAAACATAACTTAATTATTGAGTCAAAACATTGTTAAATGACAACAACACATCATACTTATGAAAAACATGCTTATGATAATAATGCTCAAGATAACTGAAAAGTGGGAAATATGATGCGAACAGGTTTTCTTTTTGACAAGACACTGACAGTTTGTTTTTTTTTTATGTCCAAGGGTGTCCCACGAGGTATCCTGGAGTTTACTTAGCTTCAAAAGCTAAGGAATTTGAAATGTTTCTATGTGCAGACAGTAGGTAAGAAGTTTCTTTTACGACAACATGTGCTTAAGAGTATAAATGTTTTTCAATTCATCGTCAATGTAAAATGTTGATTATTTCCTTGCAACGCCAGTGACTGGAGGTATGGATACCTGGCTCTAAAACTAGTTTCTAAGGTGACTTTCAAAACTCTTCAGTGTTGTGATTTCACGTCGTCCAAGTACTTGTTATCATGCTGCAATTATTATCATATGATTAACGTCAATGTTAACAAAACAGTACTTCCAATATCTATTGATGATGCTATTAGGAAACATATAGAAATAGTATTGTATCTTGAATAAACTTAGACTACTCTAAGTCATGTAATTTATAAATGAATACATAGTTAACATAAATAAAGCATATCGACTAGTGTTTGCACTAAGATCGTAGCTTTAAAGTGTATCTCATCAATACTTAAACAATATCTATGATGATACAACGATCCTTGCATTTCATTGTTAAACAAAAGGAAGTGATCGTAAATATAGTATTTATACTATGAATTAGCATTATCAAACTTCATTTTAAAGTCTATATAAAAGGCAGAAATGGAATAGATACATTTCTTATTGTTACTATGCCTTTACATACTACTATGTAATTTAATTATTACAATGTCTAAACCTTAGGCTTGAAACTATATAAGACTTACACTACAAATTACTTTTATAAACTTAAACAAATTGCAATCCTAACTATATGATCATATGCTAGATTGAATAATATGAATCTATCTATATGTTGGCACTGTCGGGCTTTGACATATTCCAAACCATTGGATACGATGCAATATGATAATACAAACATTATATTAAAACATAATATTACAAAACTCTTAACCTAATTATAACTATCATGAGCTTTGAATTTACCCTAGCTCGTGAATGGAGTGCTGAGTTGATGTGCCTTAAATGTGTTAATTGACAGTTTGATAGAAATACAATTATGTATTAAATGCATTGATCGAACTCCATAGTGGAAGGTTGGTTGTCAACCCACGTAGCTCACCCATGATAACCTTGATTGGTTTTAACACTCGAACACCTGGCTGGCAAGGTTAATACGATACTTCACTTCCTATATGTACACTACAATACCCTCTTGGTTGGCCTTCCTGGCAATGATGTGTATGATGTAATTAATGGCTATCAATACAAGGTAGCTCGATCTCCAAGGTTACACCGTTGGCATCTCCATGCTCGTTGATCTTATCAATTCTCGACCGTTGATGTTGCTACTCTAAACCCCGCTGTATGTATTGCATTGCAAATTTTTCAGTCTACATTGTTACGTTAGGGTATAGCCGACAGGCTTCCCAAAAAGTAGGGTTTGGTGAGAAGGTCTCTCAGGGTTTGATCACGCGACCTGTGAGTGATAAAATTCTTAAATAATATACAGGATGATAGCCTCCTGCACTTGAACTGTGTTAACAGAATAGTGGCAAGATTTAACTTCTTCCAGTGATGTAATAGAATTTCGGACAGAGTTCGAATCTTCCTTGGTTAGAAGAAAGTTTACTATGAAAAGGTTTTAGGGTCGTGGTGAAATGTCAACTTTCTTCGTCGTTTTGATAAAGTATAGGCTTGTTTCTTCGAAAAGCCAAAATCAAAGGTAGAGATTCAATATTGTACAAGAGGTTGTAATACTTGATTTGAGTCTGCAAAACTTGTTTTGACCCTTGCAATGTTTGCTTGGCAGGTACCCGCTTAAAAGAAGTTGAAGGTTGAAGAAAGAGAAACTGGAAATGCTTCGGTTTCCTAGTAAGCTCCAGTGGTTTCTCGCAAGACCTCGTAGGTGCCTTTGATGATGCTTCCTGTATGATGAGAATTGGAAAAACCTTCGAAAGTTTCAATGATGGCCGAAATAGAGTTTAATTAAGTTTGTTTTGTTTTGATGCCTGGCTAAGTTGTTGATAGAGATGCCAACGTTTATTCTGCCAGATGTTTCAAGGGTAAAAACCTTGTGTAATTTCAATGCTTCACGACTCTAGTTGTTTTATTTTTTGGTTGAAAAGGGGCAAGTCCCATGCCTTGAGAAATCTTCACAGTTTGTAATGAAAAAGTTTGGAAAGGAAACTTAAAGCAACAAAGTTTATTTTTGGTTTACAGTTACTCGTTGCTTGACTGTAGGTTGATAGATACTTTGCTATGTATGGTTTGAATCGCAAGCAAATTTTTGGTCTCTGTATTTTATAAAATCACAATGCCACAAGGTTCGATGAATACAAACCCTACCTTTAGGTTTTAATGGCAGGCTTGCTTATACTAAGAAGGAAAACTGTAATCTTTTGTTTTGATTTGGTTATTGGTACAAACATTTAAAATTTACTATAGTAGTTTGATCATTTTAAGAAAACGTTGAGAGGGTTTGACCTCCGCATTCTAGTTTTGAAGATGAACACTGTAACTTAAAAATCCAGATATGAATGAGTTTTGAAGCTAGGGTTTATAAACTAGACTTCTTTGTTGTGAAGAGAGAAATCTCGATAGTGTATTTGCTGAAATGTTAAGGTGTGAGCTACAGTTTATACAAAAGTATGTAAAATGTGTATTTGGCTAGTGTTAGAATAAATCTTTATGAAATAGAAATAAAACACGAATGCTTGTATTAGACTAGTATGAAACTAATTAATTAAAACAATTATAGTTACAATGGAAATGCTCTATGACATAATGAAAACTATTTACTTATAACCAATTTTATATGGAATGAATTTGCAGCTGTTGTATTTTTGCAAAATTCTTGTACTATGAAAATTTGAAATGTTTAATACTGAATGCATTTGCTTGCTATTTGAATAGGATAGAGATATGAGGAGAATACATGATTGTTCAGAAATTAAACTAGATTTATATTTTTGAGATAACAAAAGAAATCTTATAACATTATATATAATTATACAGTAAATTCTTACTCTGTTTAGATACAGGTCAGAATGGAAAACAATCACTTACTATAATTATTTATCCAATCCAATGGCAATATGCCTATCTCTAATCTATTATTTAATTTGCTTCTCTATACTAGAGTACGATGCAAATAACAGCATGTGGAAAAATATAGAGTTGATTTTCTAATCAGATTTTTAAACAAGTTTATCATTCAGACATAAACAAAGATTAGAAAAAAAATTCATTTACAAAACAGAGTTTGATGATTTCACTAAACAGAATTACTAAAATGTAAACAAAATAGGAAACAACAAAACCTGATTAACTGTAGGGAAAAAAACAGCCCAAGGAGCCTGTTCCACCCAACCAATTCCTGAAGACAGCCAAGTTACTTGCCTTAGGACCCCCGAGCCTATTCACTGAACCACCAAGAGGAAGAAACTTAGAAGTTTAGGATCTCCACCTGCAGTAGCAATAGTTGTCCACTCTTTGAAACTAGCAGTCCAAAGGACCTGCACCAACACCTCTGGTTCTCTTATCAAAATATTTTGCAGACTTATGATTGCACTCACAACTAGCCTCCCTATTCAAATCTCTCAGTGATCACCTGATGCACATGAGGAAAATACTTCTGTCAAAAATATTGTGTAAGAGCTGCCTGCTCAATTCGAATTTTCCTTATGTAGGTTGCCTAGGCCTTTTCAGTTGTTACTGGGTTATTAAATGAGCTTCCTGCCCACTCCCATCACCTAGGGGATAATGCCACATTTCTAGGGGTAGTTGTCCCATAACCAACAGCTAGTGGTGAAGTGCAATTGCTGTCATCTATCCCATGCCTTCTAACAGCTTCCATTCCTCCTAGTGGGTCAATGAACACTCATTTAACAGTTCCCTTGGGTGTTTGTCTCCTACTTTAATTTATTAAATAATAATAATTCAGTAATTACATTCATCCTTGACCAAACTTGGTCATAATTTCAAAAATTTGAAATTAAAATTTAACATAAAGTATTTTTGCAAATAGAATATTATTTTCAGAATTTGGGTAGTTGACAACTAATCCCTTTGACACACATGTTCAACCTTTTCAGATCAACAAGGAAACCACATGTCCACGGCATGGGGGCAGGCCCAAAACCTTTTCCACTCATCATCATCGTCATTCTCATCGGTGATACTGGGGGCATCCACCCCGCAAGAGGAATCCCCCATCATCATATCATCACTTCAGTATGCCACCATGGCCCACAGCCTCATGGTACACCCCCCCTCCAGCAGTTGGTCAATGCCCTGTTCCTCCCTCTCTAAGACAGTGTTGGCTTGGTTTTGCAACCAAGCTTAGTGCAATTGGCACCTGCTAACTAGTAGCAGCAGTTTCAATATTAAAGCAAAAACAATTGTAAATCTAAAACTAAAACTAAACTAGCATGTGCATATCATAATAATTTTTTTTAATTGAAAACAAGAACAAGAAATAGAAAAAATAACTTTGTATTGAAAATGGGGGCAAGCAAGTGCTTGCAATAATAATACCTCCAAATGATGAAGATAGTTGAGTAGCTCCAAGGGTAAGCAGCTCCAAACTCCAAAGGGTCCTTTCTCCAAGGTAGCTACTATGGCGAAAAACTCATGGGAGATTTTGGTAGCATGAGGATAGGAAGATGGATGGATCTATAGTGAGGAGCCCCTACCACCTTTTTATAGTTTTTGGTGGTGGGGAATACCATTATGGTTTTGTGGAAACCAATGGTATTGACCAACATGGTTTAGGTACTTTTCCCTCCTTTTTCCCTTTTTGAATATTTTTAATATTTGTTATTCCCTTTTTAATATTTTTGAGAATTTTGGACCCTTTTTGAGGGTTTTTTATGCTTTTTTAGGAAAAATACTCATTTTGAGTGGAAAAAGGGGTGTAATAAGGTCTTTTGGTGACCTTTTGTTGGCTTTAGAGGCTCAAATGGTGGAAAAGTGGACAAATGGGTCATGTGAATAAAGAAATGAGCTAGTGAGCACTTTTTAGGTGTTAATAGATTGCCCCCTAATGTGTGAGGGCAGGAGCTCATCGTATGGCCGATAAACATCATAGTTCTTTTGTCGTTTTTATCGGGTTTGGGGAGGATAAGAGACCGGTTGGAGACTGGATCCATGGCCCTTGGAAGCTGCAAAAAATAAACAATATTACATGGCCTCAATATGAATGAGGAATAATCCTGATAATGGACGAGGCGGGCATACCCATGCTCGTATCAAGACATAACAATTAGTCCCAAGAAGGGGGACCTGAAAAAATACATAAAAAATATGCTGGTACATCATAATGGTCCAGAGGGGACATCATTTTGGGATGTACTCATGATCATAACATGACTGATCTCAATAACTGATACACTGGAATAAAGGATCAATCATTCTGAAAAAGGTCTCAGAAGGGTTGATGAACTGCTGAAACTGAAGGTGTCCAACATCTGTAAGGACTCAATGTCTCTGAGCCATCTCTGGGAAGTATATGTAACTCTATACTCGAGGGAGTATAAAACTGGGGTACATCTGAATACTGTCTCCATGCGCAACCCGAATATCTATAGAAAAAATGTAATTGGTTGTTTCCATAGGTAGACTCTCAAGTGTGGAAGAGTCGGGTTGTATCCGGGGTCTTCGACTGATAACTGAAAGGACCAATACCCTATGCGAGTCTCAATGATGCGATCAAGGTGTTGAATTCGAGCATGTGAGAAACAACCATTTGGAGAGGCACTGAGGACTCTTCTTGAAATGATTTGTATGCACTCATCATAAATGGTGATGAGTCCAAGACACAGGGATCTCTAGGTCTATCCTCTGGAATAAATTTGGTTGTCGTCGACAGAGGGAGACCAGCAACTAACAAGGCACTAATGTTTCCTTCATAGGAGCGCGAGGCATAGAACTGAAGTGGTGTAGTACTGATGGTAGGACTGACATACTTGTGGGGATGGGAAGTAACTGAAGTCATATAGTGGGTAAACTCAAACTTCCTTTGTTCAGAGCATGATGACATGGTTGACCTAGCAGCGTAGGGAACTGACTTGTAGGTGTGGGGATCATAGCTTTTAGGGACTGAAGGGTATGTATTGACTCTGGGGTTCTCAGGGTGACATACTGCAGAATACTCTAAACAAAGGCGACCAAAATAGGGAAGCTGCTATATGAGTAGACGTGATCTGTTGTGGCACCGAGAAGCACCATTGGGTCCTTATTTGTGGTTTTAATGAGCTCCAAGAAGGGATAAAAGTGTGCTCTGCAATGGTACTGTCATGTGGATTTTGTGAGCCCAGGATTGTTCGTGCTCATTGGTGCTTTCATTTTTAAGGAGTCTGAAAACGATAAGAAGACTCTGCAGTGGTTATGATTACTGTCTTATTGGTTTTATGAGCCCAGGATGGTGATTGCTCGTGGTCGCTTTCATGTTTAGAGAGTCTGAAAGCAGTAAGTGGACTCCATTGGTGTTCTTTTTCGTAATTTAGTCTCCAAGGCCCCAAAAAGCATAAAATTATGCAGATGGAGAACTCTTCTAGCCGATGTGACTAGAGTATTCCTTTTTCGTAATTAGTCTACAAGGTCCAGAAAAGGGGTAAACTTATACCAGGTAGATGCCCTTTCAGATACTTTTAGCGAGCATGAAAGGAAGCAAGGTTGCTCGGCGATCTTTTCATTGTTTTAGGAGTCAGAAAAAAGCTTAACAGAAACTCCTTAAGTGCCTTTTTCATAAAAGGGATTACTCGGCCCGAAAAAGGGATAAAATTATACCGAACAAAAAGGGATTGATGAGAGCGAGAAATTATCTCAAGCATCATCACGAGTGTGGAAAAATGAATTCGGTGACATAAAGATTGTCAAAAAAGGGGGCAATGGCCAATGTGGCACGCAAATCGAGGCAACGAGGGCGTGAAAAAATGGTCAAAAAATGGACCTGGTGAAAACAAGAAAAGGAAAGAACTGTTATGAAGTTCATTCATGGATGGCGGTGTCCATCTGATTTGCTATGGGTAAAATCACTTGAGGTACAACCCGTTGCATGGGTTGCGGAGGGGGTTGCCTTCTGAATCGGTCAGAATGTATGCCCCCTGTCCGAGGCAAGTGTGTATAATATATGGGCCTTGCCACATGGACACAAACTTTCCTTTCCCGGTTTTGTCATGAGCCTGATCGTAGGTGAGGACAAGGTCCCCTTCAGTAAAAGTTCTTGGGTGGACATGTTTATCATAATTCAGTTTGGATCGGTGCTTGGCTGCTTCCATGGTTTGAAGGATTGTGCGCCGATCTTCATCGGCCTGTTCGAGGAGTAGTAAGCATTGCTCAATTGGGGAAGTGTCCGGTAGGAGTTCAACGGCCATTTGTAGGGTTGGTATCTGGCACTCAATGGGGAGGACGGATTCAACGCCATGAACTAAGTGGAAAGGGGTAAAATCGGTGGCGGTTTTGGTTGACGTGTGGTATGCCCATAGTGTCGGGAACAGCATGTGGTGCCAATTTGACTTGTGTTTGGCTACAGTGTGCTGGAGGATGGTTTTTAAAATTTTGTTGATTGCCTCGACTTGGCCATTTCCTTGGGGGTAGTAAGCGGAGGAGAAATGGTGTTCAAATTTTAGTAAAGTTGATAGTTCTCTCCAGACGGCGTCTTCGAAGTGAGAGCCGTGGTCTGAGACGAGTTGCTTTGGCACTCCAAAACGAGCGATGACATGGTTCAGAAAAAACCGTGCCGTGGTTTCGGCCTTGCAATTGTAGGTTGGCATGGCCTCCACCCACTTGGTGAAATAATATACGGCCATAATGATGTGTTTGTGACCGTCGGCTGACGTGGGATTGCAATAGAGGAAATCGATGGCCCATTTGAAGAATGGTCCGGCAGTGACTACTGGATGAAGGGGGGCGGGTGGGGTTCTTGCTTTTGGGGCAAAAAGTTGGCAGTTTTGACAATGTTTGACTGCGGTGATGCAGTCAGTAAATAATGAAGGCCAAAAGTAACCTGCGCGGATGATCTTCTGGGCGGTAGCCATGCCGAAGAAATGGCCTCCACAGGCACTGCTGTGGCAATCATTAAGGACTTGTTCTGCCTCGCTATGGGATATGCAACGTCGTAGGATGGTATCAACGCCGCGTCGATAAAGTACATCCCCTAACAAGAGATATCGGGGGGCGTGGTTTCGTATACGACGGCGTCCGTCACGATCGATGTGGGGTCTGAACTTCTGCGTGCGAAGGTATAACAAAATATCACCGTACCATGGGTCATCAGTGAGATCTATTTTGATTGCGGGTGATGACGAAGAGGATGGGAGATCTTTGATGAGTTGAGCTAGTGCTAGGGCCTTGGTGCTCTTTGGGGTCTTAAAAGTAAGGTCATACTCTTGTAGGATAATCACCCATTTAGATACGCGGCCTTGAAGAAGGCGACGCGTCAAGAGGTAAACCATAGGATTGGAGTTAGCTACGACTGTGGTGTGGCTTAGGAGGATATAATGTCTCAGCTTTTGAACTAAAAAAACGACGGCGAGGGCCATCTTTTCTTCATTTGAGTATCAGAGGGGTGGGCCAAACAAGGTCTGGCTCACGTAGTAGATGACATGCTCTTGGTGAGCATCATCTTCTTGTACAAGGACTCTAGATACAACGTGTTTGGATGCTAAAACATAGAGGATGAATTCTTTGTTGAAATCTGGAGGAGAAATCAACGGGGCATTTGTGAGTGCTTTCTTTAAATCGGTGAAGGCTGTCTCTGCTTGTTGGTCCCATATGAAACTGGTATGCAGACGTAGTAGTCGTAGGAAACCGTGGACTATTGTGGCATAGTCCGGGACAAAACGATGGAGGAAGTTGGACCTCCCTTGCAGGCTTTGTAGTTGTCTTAATGTGCGGGGTGCTAGTAACTCTAGAATGGCTTGGAATTTTAAGGTGTCTATAGTGATTCCTTTTTCTGAGATAACAAACCCCAGTAGGCGACCTGATGTGACGCAAAAGACACACTTGAGGGGGTTCAAGCGGATGTTGTATTGCCGAAAACGCATGAAAATTTGTCGAAGGTCATCTAAATAGTCAGATCGCTTTTTAGATCAAGCTGTGAGGTCGTCCAGGTAAACTTTTATGATCTTGTGGAGATCGTGGAAGCAATAAGTCATGGCGCGTTGGAAGGTGGCTCCAGCATTCTTGAGGCCAAAAGGCATGACGCGATAGGTGAAGGTGCCCCATGGGGTGCTGAAAGCCGTCTTATACTGATCTTCTTTATGGATTTTTATTTGGTTGTATCCGGAGAAACCATCCATAAAATAAAGGACCTCGTGTCCTGCGCATTCATCGATTAGTTGGTCAATGAAAGGTGTGGGGAAGTTGTCCTTGGGACAAGCAAGATTGAGGTCTCAGAAATCAGTACAAACGCATATAGTGCCCACTTTTTTGTTTACTGGTACTAGGTTTGAAACCCAAGTGGTGTAGGCAATAGGATATATGAATCCTGCTTTTTGGAGTTTTTCAATCTCAGCTTTAACAGCTGGGAGTTTGGACGGGTGAATGGGTCGTTGTTTTTGTCAGACAGGAGTCACATGTGGCCACGTGTCGATGTGATGTTCCACAATTTTGGGATCGAGGCCGGGCATCTCGGTGTAAGACCATGCGAAGACATCATGAAACTCTTAGAAGAGTTTCTTATATGCCTGAGTTTCTGCTTGAGTGCAAGATGCACCTAGCGAGATGAGCTCAGGTTTTCCAAGTGTGGTGGAAATGTCGATTTGGATAATGGGGGGAATGTTTGACATGTTCCCTTCCTCAAAGGCATCAGGGGCCGGAATAGGATCCTTAAGCCAGTCGAATTTGGTGGGGAGGAAATCTTTGGACTCAACTGCAAACTGGGTAGCTTTGGTGGAGGAGGACTCTTCTGGGAGGAAGTATGAACTATGGTGCATGTCTTCCCAGGGGTAATCAGGGGCAGTAAGAGCCTCTAAAATTTGCTCATCACTATGGAAGTAATCTGACCATAAGTCAACGGGTTCTGGTTTGTATGTTGTCGAGATCATGTAGATGGTGTTAATCTCTCCGGATGAGGATGATACGGGAGGGTAGATTTCCTCGATTGTAGGGGGCACCGTCTCAAGGTCCAAATTATTCATCTCGTAGACAGCTGCTCTGTAATCTGGGATATCAGGACAGTGATGTGAGTAGTGGCTTTAAATACTGCATATCGCACAAGGGTGGTTGGTACGCAATGATTTTTCACGAGGCATGGGGTTTGAGTCGATTTTGACAACCAGGATGTTGGGGTCGTCGTCAAGCATTTGCATGTGTTCCTGTAATGCAGGTAACTGTGGACACTGATGGGTTGGATGGCCTAACTCATCACACAATGAGCATTTAGGAGGAGAACGAAACACGGGGGGAGGTTTAACTGCTTTGGGAAGAGGTACTGCAGTGTATGGTTGTGGGCCTCTGCCCCCAGTGGGCCTGATGAGAGGAAGGGGATTCGTATATGACGAAGGAGTAGTGATACCGGGAGGTGGTTGGGTAGAAGTAACAATGGGTTGCACTGGTTACAGGATGACATTTGGTGTCGGTGGGGGAACGGGAGGCAAAATGTACCACACGGGTAATCCCAATGTTAACCCGGGGAGACTAAGGGTAGCCATAACCGGAGCGCTTACTACGCCGTAGGGAGAAAATAGAAAGGGGATTGTGTGGATGGGTGTAACCCCAATGTGACTAGGGACCAATGGTGGTTTAGGTAACAAAGATGGTTGATTGTTGGGTGTTTGTGTATTGTGGGAAAGAGTACAGAGGTTAGCGACGTGTGTCTCTGGTGACGGTGGTGGAATAGATTGGAATGTAGAAGTCATCGGCGCATCGGAGTAAAGTCTGGGTCCCACAGAGGAAACAAACGAGGTATTTGCACCACAAACAGGTTGTTCAACCATGCGGAGAACATTTTCAGGTGCGACGGGGGACTTGGGATCGTAATAGGTAAGTTAGTCGACCTTGACCACACGTCCCTCATGGGGGAACATCATAGTACGGAAAACGGATGAAGCAACCGCCCGCATGGCATACATGTAGCTGCGACCAAGTAAGAGGTTATAATAAAGTTGGGCATTGATGACCTCAATGTCAATGAGCACGGTTTTACCCGCCAGCTGGACAGGGACATTAGCTAAGAGACCTTGGGGTTGAGCCGAACGGTCGTCGTAGGCTCGCAACGCAGTGGTGGACTGCTGGAGAGTAGGGGATCCCAACTTCTGCCAAACGAATGTAGACATGATGCATGTAGAGGCACCCTCATCGATAATGCACCGATGGATGACAAGATTCCGAACGGAAACGGAAACTTGGAATGCTAAAGTGGAAGGCAAGCGTGGTTCGGATTGGTCTGAATCGAATGCCATAAGTTGTGAATCATTGGGGTCAATAGCGCCAATGGCAGAGAGAAAAGTCTTGCATTGTGAAGGACAATTTTTTAAGACTTCTAAAGCAGACATGGCTGCAGGAGACTGGGCTAATTCATCTACAATGTTTTAATTCGACGCAGAACGAGCATTGGGATTATTGTTGATGCGACGAAGTGGGAAGCGAGGTGCTTTAGAAGCGCCATCGAGTGGAGCCAGAGGTATACGTAACGTCTGATCTGTGGGATGGACGTTAGTGTTCTTGTTGGAGGGAGGGGCTTCAGGGGTGGAGCCATATTGGTTCCGGCGGGTTTTGAGGTTGGCATCTGCGGATGACATCATCAACAAGTGGTGAGTATTTGAATCGAACATGGGTTGATCAGGAGCGGCATAAGTGATTTGTTGTGGTGGCACGTTTCCCTGAGGGGGAGCTAATGGCTGAGTGTTCACTACACCTTAGGTTGGAAAGGGGTTTTGCAGCACCAAAGGATGATGTTGAGGTGGTGGAGGGTTGGGTGGTGGCTGAGGAGCCGCTTGTCCTTAACGATGGGCATCGTCAGTCCAAAGTTTTTGAGCTTGCTCCAAATGTGGGCAAGCATGTGTGTAATGGCCATAGACCCCGCAAATAGAACAAGGATGGTTTGTTCTGAGGTTATTGTTTTTGGGCTGCCTGGGATTACGATCCGGATTCTGGTTGGGAGGAGCAGCGTTGTTATTTTGTGGAGGATTGGGAGGTGGAGGACCTTGATGTTGTTGGTGGTTGTTTCCGCGGTTACGTCCTCTTCCACGGTTTTGTTTCCCACCCTGGTTGCGCTGGTTGTTTTGGTGCTGGGGCTGATTGTGTTGTGTGTACACTTGCCCTTGAGCAGTGGGAGGATTTTGGTTTTCCGCAGGTGCGGGAGCAGGTTGTGGCGGATAATAAGTCTGTGGGGCTGGAGGTGGTCCAGTTACCTGCTGGGGTTGTTGGTAACCCTGAGCTATTGGAGGTGTTGGGCTAGCTGTCGCAGCTTGCTGCGGGTAATACATTGGTTGAGGCGCGGCTGGGGGTGCGTATGCGAGTGGTGCATGACCAAAGCACTGAGGTGGACATGAAGTTCCGTGGGTATGGTGGTTATGTGCCATAAGAGCATATGAATTGGTTGCTCCAGACTGAGATGTAGCTCGCGAAAGGTCGGGGCCATGGCTAGGATGTGCAATGGAAAAGGGTTGGGGATGCAAGGACATACGACCAATGATGCCATCTGCGGCATGGGATGCCCCCGGTGCATCGTGTTGGGATGACTCACCCCGAGGGGCGTCTGGTATAATGGTATACAGATAACCCGATTGGGCGTAAATGAGGTCAAACTGTTGGGCTTTGAGGATGGCCTCTTCTTCAGACTGGGGTCGTTCGGATGCCACATCCTTGGCAATGAGAGGGAGGAGGGATTTTAGAAACCAATCTAAGAAGATACGGTCGTCTAACTTGATTTTACAGAGGCTTCGGCGTTGACGCCACTCATGAATGTGGTCAGTGATGTGGGTGGCCGTGTTCTGTCTGCAAGACAGTAGGATCTCAACTCCCGCATCATAGCGGATAGGTAACTGAAAGAACTGCAGGAAGGTCGAGGCAAGGGAGGTAAAGGTGGCATGGGTCCCATGGGGCTGCTCGATATACCACTTAGCTGCAGAGCCAGTGAAGGTGCGCTGTAACAGACGGAGGCGGACAGAGTCATCCACTATGGAGTTGGAGGAACACCATAGATGGAAGGACATAATATGGTTCTGGGGGTCCTCACCTGCCTTGCCCTCAAACTTAGGGATTTCAGAGGGTAGTTTGGTGGGCATGTGAGGCCACGCAGGGTCGTGTCTGATAGGATCATTGGTTAACCTGGCTAAGTCTAGTAAGTTCAGACTCGCCATGTACGGTAAGCTAGCAGATGGATGTGGCGTAGTGACTGGGACATGACTAGTCATGGTGGTATGATGTAGGGGTCCAGTAGCGCCTAAGGGTATGCTAGGTATTGAAGGTATGTGTCCTCCAATAGCTGTGGTCTGGTATGGGCCAGCGTTTCCAAGTACAACATGGGTTACACCAGGGTTAGGAATAGCAGTAGGGATTCCTAGGATATGGGTTGTGGTAGTGAGAGGGAGTGTGACCCCTATGTTGGGCATACCCATAATAGGAGGTGGTCCTGTGTTGGGCATTCCTAATAGTGGAGTGTCCCCCATATTAGGCATACCTAGGGGTGTGGGTGTTGCCATGGATGGCACCGCAGTAGAAGGGTTTGTGGATGTATCTCCTATGGTGCTGGTAAAAAGTGGGTCGAATTGTGTCCCAGCCATGAGGTTGGTTCATAATAACTTGGTAGGGTTTTCGGATTCTCACTCAAAATTAGATGTGAAGTGAGGCGTGTTAGAATCGGATGACTGTCTGTTTGACCGACGATGTGTCGAGTCAAGGGATAAGGCTCGACGTCAGTGACGTGGAGAGCCAAGTAGACTGAACTCTGGGAGTTCGCCCTGAAGATGACGAGAGCGTCTAAAATTCTCAATGGTGAGAAATAAGTTTTTTGTGTAAAAATCTTCTGTGTAAAATTGTAATGTTCGAAAAACTCAGAACCCTAATGCAACCAAGGTTGCAAGAAGGGGAGTGAAAATAAAGGCTCTCATGCCAAAAAATCAACCTCAAAAAGCACTTATTATAGCAGTTGTGCTATAATAAGTGGAGGGATGCAAAAAATGGTCAGAGTACCAACATGCAAACAACTTCTAGAAAAAAGAGGTGCTACTAGACCAAAGGTGGATTGTATCATGCAAACACCTAACTAAAAGTATCGTGAATCAACAAACGATATTCTCTGCAAGGTGATGAAATCCAAGTCAGATAATATTGAGTGTTGAATCAACGGCTAGATATCCCCCTACCAGGAGGGACACCGGGTAATCAATCCTAAAGAATGGCAACTAGGATACTCCGTTCATGACACGTCCAGAAAAGGTAAATCTGCCGTTTGGTCCTTTTACCGCAATACCCCCATACAGGGATATCCCGAGAACTACGAATGGTAGCCTTCGGTTACTGAATGGATTTCGGTATTCCACTCAGGATTCCGGAACCATCCTTGCGACTTCAACCCTCCTAGGGGAGAGGCCTTCCGATAAACTGGTTATGACCGTGCCAAAAAATACTAGGAGATTTTGGTTCCCTAATGGACAACAGCTATGTCTCAAATGTAATAAATGAGGGGTGTTATTGGAACACCTATCCCCTCAATACTACCTAGCTACAAAGTTCTTTTAAGTGTTCCCCAAGTGGGGTTAAAAGTGGGTTGAAGTTAGGGTAAATTTTAAGGCTCAGTTTAAATTATGTGTTTGAGTGGGTGCACGTGTGGTATTTTAAACTGAAATTGAAAAAGTAAATGCTTTGCAGAAAATATTCAAAAAACAAAGGATCTTTTGAAATAGGAAAGCAAATAATATGACTTTTTCAAGAAATAAATGGATTTCTTTTTCAAAAATTGCTATGAGCAAAATATCAAGGAAGTAAACAGCGAAATTTTTATCTAGATAAAATGCAAAATAAATCCTTCTTTCAATTTCTGAAAATTTTTTAAAAATACTTTTTTTTTAATGAGCATTCTAAATAGTAAAAAGATTTCTAGCTGTAAAAAGTGTAGGAATTTTAATACTGTAAAATGTGCGAGTTGGGCAGGAAATACAACAAAAAATTAATTTTTTAAACGGATTGGCCGAATGGAAAAAATTGGCATCGCGGGTTTTGACAGAACAGCCACGATGGACCACACGGGTTTCTGTCGCACAGTTGCGATGGACAGCGCGGGTTTCAGCCGCGAAGCCGCGCGGGATTTCGTCACACAGTCGCGATGTGCAGCGCGGAAAATGTCCGCGAAGCTGCGATGTGCAGTGCGCTAATTGGCCGTGAAGCCACGGTGAACCGCGCGGAAAAGAGCCGCGCGACTGTTGGGCAAAAAGCCGCGAGGCGAAAGCCGTACGCGGACGCCGAAAAATGAACCCGAAAATTGAAAAATTTAGGCTGTTAATGGCAATAAAATGGGCCAAGATCTAGAATAGCAATGGATCTACTGTCTAGGGTGGCAGATTTATGAACTAAACTAACTAATACTAACAAAAACTAAGATCTAAAGCAAAAGTGAGATCTAAAAATTTGAAAGCAGTGGAGTCGCCATAAACTATTGGCTTGGTTTT
This sequence comes from Larix kaempferi, assembly GCA_027924585.1. Classification (NCBI taxonomy): domain Eukaryota; kingdom Viridiplantae; phylum Streptophyta; class Pinopsida; order Pinales; family Pinaceae; genus Larix; species Larix kaempferi. Next base: position 253,155 of record BSBM01000915.1, on the reverse strand, counting down.
GCAACCAAGCTTAGTGCAATGGGCACCTGCTAACTAGTAGCAGCAGTTTCAATATTAAAGCAAAAACAATTGTAAATCTAAAACTAAAACTAAACTAGCATGTGCATATCATAATAATTTTTTTAAATTGAAAACAAGGACAAGAAATAGAAAAAATAACTTTGTATTGAAAATGGGGGCAAGCAAGTGCTTGCAATAATAATACCTCCAAATGATGAAGATAGTTGAGTAGCTCCAAGGGTGAGGAGCTCCAAACTCCAAAGGGTCCTTTCTCCAAGGTAGCTACAATGGCCAAAAACTCATGGGAGATTTTGGCAGCATGAGAATAGGAAGATGGATGGATCTATAGTGAGGAGCCCCTACCACCTTTTTATAGTTTTTGGTGGTGGGGAATACCATTATGGTTTTGTGGAAACCAATGGCATTGACCAACATGGTTTAGGTACTTTTCCCTCCTTTTTCCCTTTTTGAATATTTTTAATATTTTTTATTCCCTTTGTAATATTTTTGGGAATTTTGGACCCTTTTTTAGGGTTTTTTATGCTTTTTTAGGAAAAATACTCATTTTGAGTGGAAAAATGGGTGTATTAAGGTCTTTTGGTGACCTTTTGTTGGCTTTAGAGGCTCAAATGGTGGAAAAGTGGACAAATGGGTCATGTGAATAAAGAAATGAGCTAGTGAGCACTTTTTAGGTGTTAACAGACAACATATGCACTGCATTGCAACCTCAGAGTTCGGAGGCATAATATATTACCTCGAACATGGGATAGGGGGCATGATCAATCATTTTGACCCTACCCCATCACATCTATCTCAGCACGTCAATGAACCCATCATTCAAATTAACACATATGTGATCCATAATCACAAACCCCATGCACATAGCATGGGGGAAGGTCATTAACCCTGCTCATTTTTACACATTCATGATCTTAACCATTTTTGAGGTCATGTGTCACTTGTATATTCGATTTGCTTTGATACGCCTAGAATTTTTCCCTTGCGGGTCATCATTTCTCCCCACCACTACATCCTTGGCTTGGTGTGCTCACCTTTATTTATAGCCATTTTTTAACCTCGTTTTTCCTTTGACCATTCCGGAGTCATTTTCCCTCTGTTTTTCGCACCTTTTGCACCATCAGATTCAGTTTTCTGAGCCCGTGATGATGCTTGAAATCATTTCTTGCTCTCACCCCCAGATTTTTCAGGGATTTTTTACCAACCCCTAGTCATCTTGGTTTGCGTGCCACCTTCATCGTTATCTATTTTTGACGCTTTTTATATCCCCGGATTCAGTTTTCTGAGCTTGTGATGATGCTTGAGATCATTTCTCACTCTCACCAGAAACAATTTCAACATTGTGTCTCGACACCTTGTTGCTTCGGTTTGCGCACCACATTGGCTGCCATCTAAATGTTACACATTTATACATGAGCCATTCACTCCATTCATACTGCAATTATTTCATTATTTTTCCACCATTCACCATCACGCAAGGAGACTCCACCAGTGTTCCCCCCAACCCTCGTTCTTGGTTCTCATCCACATCCCTTGATTGAACACTCTCTCCTTGCTTGGCCATTCCTTTTGTTCGGTATAATTTTATCCCTTTTTCAGGCCGGACAAGTCCTTTATGAAAAAGGCACTTAGGGAGTTTCTGTTAAGCTCTTTTCTGACTCCTAAAAGAATAAAAAGATTGCTGAGCAATCTTGCTTCCTTTCATACTCATTAAAGTACCTGAAAGGGTGTCTATCTAGTTAAAGTTTAACCCTTTTCCGAACCTAGTAGACTAATTACGAAAAAGGAATAATCTAGTCACACCGGCTAGAAGAGTTCTTCATTGCATCCTTTTATGCTTTTTTGGGCCTTGGAGACTAACACACGAAAAAGAACCCCCTGGAGTCTTCTTATTGCTTTCAGACTCTCTAAAATTGAAAGCAACCACGAGCATGCACCGTCCTGGGCTCGTATAAATCCACACGATGGTAGCATTCCATTATTTCAGAGTCTTCTTATCGCTTTTAGACTCCTTAAAATTGAAAGCAATCACGAGCACGAACTGTCCTGGGCTCGTATAAATCCACATGACAGTACCATTTTGAGCACACTTCTTCCAGCTCCCCAAACCATGTAGAAGTCTCCACCGGTTCCTCTTGGCACTATGATCCATCATATCGGCAGCACCCCCCATAACGTCGCCTTTGTTCAGAGTATTCTGCGATATACCACCCTCAGAGTCTCCTGCCATCCTACACCAACTTGAGTCTCCCTCATTCCAGTCACCATCCTTGGTACCTTCAAAACTATGATCCCCTTCCCACCAGTCAGTTTCATCTGCTACCCGATCATCCCCCACCATCATACTCTGAACAAAGGAATTTTGAGTCCACCAACTCTATTTTCCCAGTTATTCCCCACCTCCCCACTATGTCATTCCTACCATCAGTGCTCTCACACTTCGGTTATCCACCTTGTGCTCCTATCAAGGAAACATCATTTCCTTGCTAGTTGCAGGTTTCCCTCTGTCGACGACAGCCCATCTATTCCAGAGGATAGGCCCAGAGGTCCATGCGCCTTGGACTTATCGCCATCTGTGGTGAGTGCCTACGGACCATTTTGAGTGGAGTCCTCATGAGTGCCTCTCCGAATGGTTGTTTCTCACATGCTCGACTTCAACACCTTGATCGCATTGTTGAGATTCGTGTAAGGTATATATCCCTTCAGTTATTTGTCGAAGACCCTGGACTTCCCCTGACTCTAGCACATTGGTGAGTGACCTTGGAACACCCAGTTATATGTTCCCATGCATATCCGGGTTGCGTTGGCAATTGTATTTGGAATCCATCCACTTATATGCTTCCTTGAGTACCCAGTTCAACTCCAGTTCAGTGTACCATTGAGAGTGTGACTCCTCGTCATTATGATCTTCGAGTTCATCAATTCCCCTGGTACCATACTCAGCACCACTATTGTTATTTCAGTGTATCAGTTTTTCAGCTCAGACATGGTCATCCTGGCAGTATGTCCCAAATTTGTGTCCCCTCTAGACCCTTATGATGTACACAGTGCTTCTCCATGTATATTTCAGGTCTCCTTTTTGGGCCTCATTGTTATTTTATATATCTTGATACGAGCACGGAAATGCCCGCCTTGTCCATATATTGAGATTATGCCTCATTCATTATTGAGGTCATGTATTTTCAGTTTTTGCATTTTGTTCGAGACCGTTGTTCCTGGCTCTATTTTGTTTCTTCTCTTCTCCACACCCCAGGAAAACCATAAAATACCTATGATGTCTATCGGCCATACGATGAGCTCCTGCCCTCATACATCAGGGGGCAATCTGTTAACACCCAAAAAGTGCTCACCATCTCATCTCCCTCATTACATGACTCATTTGTCTATATTTCCTACCATATTTTCCTCCAAAACCTCAAAAAAACCATTAAATGGCCACCAAAAGGCCAAAAAACCCCTTTGTTCCCTCTCCAAATAGTTAAATTTCCTCAGAAAATAGCAAAAATCCTCTAAAAAGGCCCTAAATTCCCAAAAATCAAATAAAAGGGAATAAAAAATATAAAAAAGATGAAAAAAGAGGGAAAAATGAAGCAAAAACTCTATACAATTGACCTAAACCATATGGTGCCAAAAACCATGGGTCAATACTCCACCACTAAAAACCTATAAATAGGTGATGGAGGCTCCCCATTTCACAGCCACAATCTTTCCTGTCCTCACTCTTCCAAAATCACTCTTGAAACCCTAGCTTACCATTTGAGCTAGTTTTTCCCATTTGAGTGCCCCTTTTGGCCCATTATTCAAACACCTTGGAGAAGGAGAAGGAACCCATTGGAGCACGGAAGCAGCCCTCCTGGACTACTGCAAGAGCTCCACCAACCTCAACACTTGAGGTAAATGTAATCTTGATCATATCATAATACAAAAAGAAACTTTCTATTATATTGTCATTTTTTATTTCTGTTGATGCACATGTTAGCTTAGATTTTACTGTTTTATTGTTTAAATTTACTGTTTATTGAACTGCTACTAAGGAGGCCCTTATCCTTAGTAGGTGCTCATTTGCACAAGCTATGGTGAAAACCGTAGCTACAATTAATCATAATATGAACAATAAATAATACAATGGTGAGAGGATTCGAATGCAAAGGTGGCAATTCGAATTAGCCTTCACGGAGTGATCATCAGATCAATAGAGTGTCATCAAAGCACAACTAGAAGTCATGATCATCATCAGTGGAGTCATCAATGCACAAGTAATTGTCAACCAGTTGTCAAACTAAGTCTAACTGAGTGTGGTAGGTGTAATTGGCACATGGAGGCACTGACAGAATGAAGGACACCCAGTGGAGGGTGCATGAGGAGCTAACTGGAGTTAGAATGGGCAGTCTAGTCTCACTGGAGGTCCATCGGAGTGATACTATCAGTTGAGAGTCAGTCTATCCTTAAATCAAGGAAGGAACTGAAGATAACTCAACTAACTGAAGTGCAATTGAGTGGTAGGTGAGAGAGGGCGCCTTTGCTTCCTTAAATCAAGGAGGAAGGTGTGATGAACCTGCAATAATTAATTAATGCAAATATACGAGATATCAGAAATAATAGAACATAATCACTTTTATATTGTTCATAGGCCACTTCGAGGGGGAAACCTCCTTTGAGCAAGTTCAATACAATTAACTTCACGGCGCCTTCAATGACCTCAACACACACTTATATACTAAGTCTATGCCCAATACTATGAGTCAAAACCATGGGACATATAATACTACGGGACGACTTACAAAGCATATGCATCCAATACTATGGGCTAATATAAACTACGGATCAACAAATACTACGGGACGGCTTACAAAGCATATGCGTCCAACAACAATATACTAACATAGTAAAGAGAAGGGTTGACATAGGTTCCTAACATCCCCTCTCCCTTAGAAAAATCTTTGTCCTCAAAGCTTTGGTTGGAGAAATTGCTGCAGAATCTGAAGGAGTGGTTCCCCGGTAGCATCCTCGGGTTGCATTTCAGGCCACTGACGCCTTTGGAGTGTCAAGGAGGATTGCTTGGAAGGATGTAGATGAAGAAGAACCCTGTTAGCTGCGTGGAAAATGCACAAAAAACGGTGTTGATCGGCTTGTTGTTTCAAGCGAATTCTGGCCATGTGAAGATTGTCTTGCAGAATGAGAAGAATCTGATCGCGGTTTCGAAGAACCGAGTCAATTTCCTGAACTGGGGAGCTGCTAAGGGTGTATGGAAGAAGAACTGGCAGTTTTTTTCCATAGACTGCTTCATATAGTGTCCTTTGAGATGTGGTATTGTACCACCAGAGTGCTGCTAGGAAATCCATAGAAATAGTTGGCCAAAGCTGTGTAGGGATGGGCAAGGTTTTGAGCAATCCCGAAAGGAGTGTTGTTTCACCCTTGTTGACTTGGAAAGTATCATCGTCAGCCACCATCTATTGAATTGTCATTTTTAGTCCCTGCCAAAAGAAGTTACATTGTTCCCGGTCATACATTTTGCAGAACCCAGAGTGCCCTGTTGATGAAGAAGCATGGATTTCATAGAAGAGAGAGCCCTGTTGAACATATTGCAACCAATTTGGAACAAGCAGAGAAAGAGCTGTAAGAGAAACTGGGTCATCAATTGTGCAAGAAGGAGCATCTTCCACCATATTGTCCTTACCCTTCTTGTAAGTGATCACATAGGGATAACCCATGAGTGGGATAACCCATTTCAGGTGTGTTGGGGAGGAGACCCATTGTTCTAGAAAATTTGCCAGACTCGGGAGATCAGTCTTGATGCAGAAATAATTCCCTAATAGGTATGGCTGCCACTTCTGTACTGCATGCAAAATAGCCATCTTTTCCTGCTGAGAGGTAGATGTGGCTAAATTTTACCGGAAAGGTCTCTTCAAGGAAGCAAGCGCATTGGTTCAACAAAGATACCTGCATATCTATCGAATGAAGTAGTGGAGACTGTTGATGGGTGCATGTGAATGGAATTGAGTTGAGCGATGACACCATGTGAATTCTCTTTAAGGATTTTTTCTAGGCGATGTGAACTGATGATGCAGAGAGACCCTAGTTGTAAGCCCATAAATTTTTGTTGTGCCCCATTGAATTTAAACTGCATCCAAAGTTCAGCAAAATCCCATAAGATGGGGCCAAGTGTGCGTAACCATTGAACGCCCAAAACCACATCACATCTGCCTAAGGACAAGGAAAACATGTCAGAGCGTAGGTTATAATCTTCCATAGAGATACGCACATTGTGACACTTCCCCTTGCAAGGTAAGGTGCCCCCATTGGCAACCATGACTTCAAAGTTGGAGCAAGGATGGACAAAACAATCAGCCTGTTTGGCAATCCGAGGGTCAATGAAGTTATGAGTGCTACCAGAATCAATGAGTATGGTAAGAGGGAACTTCTTGAAGTATCCCCTGACCCGCATTGTTTGTGGGGTGGTGATGCCGGTTACAGCATGAAGAGAGATCTCGATTGGGTCGTCCTGAGATGGGGTGTCAACAGGCGGGTGTTGAATGTCGACCTGATCATCTACTGTATATGTAGCTTCTTCACCAAGTTCTAAGGTAGGCGGAGAATCCACATCCAAGAGATAGAGCTTTTGTTGAACACATCTATGTCCCCGAGTGAATTTCTCATCACAATTATAGCAAATCCCTTTTTCTCGGCGTGCCTGCATTTCTATTTCAGACAAATGCTTGATAGGAGTTGGTTGAGGAGAAGGCGTGATGGGAGGTCGTTGGGAACCCATATTTCTGAACGGAACAAAGGTGGGTTTGGAGCGTTGTTGAGTTGCGATCTTGTCCTCGGCCAACTTAGCCAAGCCTAGGACTTCCATCATTGTGTTGGGACAAAACATTTTGACCTCAGAGCGGATTTCATCCTTGAGACCACTGATAAAACAACTCCTGTAGAATTCATCAGACAATCCTTCTATGTGATTGGACAATTTCTCAAATTTTGTCTGATACTCTCTCACTATGCCAATTTGGTGAAGTTTAGTGAGTGCTCCTGTGAAATCATCAAAAGCACTAGGACCAAATCGTGGCAAAATGAGTTGGAAAAAATCTGTCCAGTTTGGCTCGGGATGAGATTTGATGTACCAACAGTACCTTTGAAGGGCTTCCTGTTCCAAATGAAAGGATGCAAGTGGAACTTTCTGGATATCAAAAGCATTATGCAAACTGAAATATTGTTCTGCTCGGTATATCCATCCAGTCGGATCAGTACCATTGAAGCGAGGAAAATCAAGCTTCGGCCCACGAAAATTGTTGGAAGAAGAGAACCCGGTGGCTGCAAAAGATTATGGCTGTCGATTATTGTTCATGGCTGAATGCTGAAGATGGTGGCTGAGAAATTTTTCATCCCGATCTTGTAGTTTGGTTTGGATGGCTGCAAGTGCTTCCTCCATGGTGTTTGCTCCTACATGGGTGACAACCATAACCATGTTTTTTTTTTTTTTGGTGGAATGGGTAGAAAAACACAAACAGAAGTTGATTTAGTAAAGGGAAATTTGGATTGGGGAAACAATCTGATGGGTAATTGGGGTTTGACTAGATTTTGGACACTGTCGAAGGGACAAGAAAGCAAAAAGGGGGATTTCAAAAGCGGGGTGATAGAATGGGAAAATTTGGCAGAGAGGGACAAAGAAGCAAAATTCAGAAAGGAATTCTGTGGTAAAATTTGAAGGTGATTGGGTGAAATCTGAGGAAGTTATGGCAAACCCTAAAAATAGACAAATGTGGGATTTCGAGCTTTGGGAAGGGGAATTAGGGATAGGGTCCTTAGGAATGAAAGATGCAGAATGGAATGACAGGGGTTCCCCAAAAATTTCAAGGGAAACAGAGTGAAAACAAGGGAGATATGGAGAAAAAACTGAATTTTATACTCGTTTTTTTTTTTCTCTCAGAAATTGATCAGCAACAGCAGCGTGGAAGGGATCCGCAACAGATGGATCTGCAACGGCACGGAAGGGATCGAAAACGGTTGGATCTGAAACGGCGACTGGATCTGGAACGAATTTCAGAATAGATCTGAAACTGCTGGATCTGGAGTGGAAGTGATCGGCAACAGTTCAACTGAAAATAGATATGGACCCTAGGTATGTGCGGCTTCCTAATAGTTCAGGAGTTTCACTCGGCCACCAATGTTGTCTAATGGCTTGCGTATTGGGGAAGTACCCCTCACTCCATGGCTCAGGTAAAACTGATAACCGCTTTGCCACAAATGACAGCTCTTGGTTTACCTCACGAGTGGAAACTAGTCGATCAGGTAGGGGTCGTTGCCCTTTTCGCTGGCAGGTCCTCTCAATGGGACAGCTACTTCAGGGTTCCTGTGGTACTCCTCACAATGAGTTTTAGGGATTATGCCCAAGTGCTTCCCATAGTCAAGCAGATAGGGATTATTCCCAAATACGAACCTGCATTAGATGCGAAAAAAAAATTTGGCATAAATTTCACCCAGCGAGCCCAAGAAAGTGCTCTGATACCAGATGTGATGAACCTGCAATAATTAATTAATGCAAATACACGAGATATCAGAAATAATAGAACATAATCACTTTTATATTGATCACGGGCCACTTCGAGGGGGCAACCTCCTTTGAGCAAGCTCAATACAATTAACTTCATGGTGCCTTCAATGACCTCAACACACACTTATATACTAAGTCTATGCCCAATACTATGACTCAAAACCATGGGACATATAATACTACGGGACGACTTACAAAGCATATGCGTCCAATACTATGGGTCAATACTATGGGCTAATATAAACTACGGATCAACAAATACTACGGGACGACTTACAAAGCATATGCGCCCAACAACAATATACTAACATAGTAAAGAGAAGGGTTGACATAGGTTCCTAACAGAAGGATGCACTAAGCTCTACGAGGGCTAAAAATTATCTGAAAGAAGCTCCTGGGGCTAGCTAACAGAGGGATAGGTGCTGGGACTGATGATTGGGATGTATGCAATTGCATCCATGCATGCAAAATCATGACTGCATGCATGACTAAAAATGAAAAAATGGATAATGCTGGTAGGACTACGATGGAGCATAGGAATATCCCAACACCCCCCCTTAATCAATCCTGGGCCTTGGTAACTGAGACCAAAGGTCACCCAATACAATGAATAATAATAACAGTCAATAAACCAAGGAAATGGGGAAAACCTCATGGAAAAAATACCCCCCCTCAAAATAGACTGTAGGGCACATGAAAAATAAATACTCCAAACTCAAGCAAGTGTGATGCTTGGTCATATGTCTGGAGGTATCTTCTTCTTGGCAAGAAGTGGATCATGCGCAAAAAGCACATGCTTGTACTTTCTCTTCAGATCAAATGTGATGAGAACAAATCCAAAACTATGAGGATGATCCTGGAACCTAAGATTCAAATCAGCTAAGGTACGATCAAAACCATGAATGTGTATATAGTCTTTTGTTTTCTCCTTCGAACCATCATAGGTGAGATTATGCCCAAACGAACCATCACATGATAGTGAATGCTTTGAATCCAAATCATATCCAAGACTTGAAGAATGGTTTCTTGAGATCTGCTCTGAACCATTAGAGGTGAGATCAAAACCATGATATGCATGAGAAATTATCCCAAGTAGTGATTGCTTGGATTTTAAATCAGCTCCAAGACTTAATGAATGGTTTCTTGAGATCTCCTTTGAACCAGTAGAGGTAAGATCAAAACCATAAAATGCATGAGAAATTATCCCAAGTGAATGGCAATGTCGTACATCTTCAATAAACTAATGAGAGCATGTACAAATGATCATATAGTAGTACATAAGAGGTGAGTGATCAAGGAGAGCGAATACATTACCTCCAATTGCTGATTTGACCTCCGAAACATTCAATAGATCATGATGCAAACCAATAGACTCTTGTGCAAGAGAGGATTTAAGAACCTCTGTAGTTTCTAAAGTGTGAGCTGGCACAGAATTCAAAATAGAAGAAATTTGGAGCATGAGTCTAGAATCTACAAGTTCTTCTTCTTTGTGGACAACTTCAATATGAGATATGTTTGATACTGGTTCATGATCAGAGAGACCATCAAGGAGGGAGAATGCATCACTTTTCTTGCTCTTGAAATGGTTTGGACTAATCCCTTCATTCTGTTTTCCAAATATTTCATCCAGATGGGCCCATAGCTCTTTTTGAGATTCAACAGAATAGAAGTGGTGTACCATGCATCGAGCCATAGAAAACATCAAGGCTGCAGAGGCTCTTTCACATTCATCTAAACAGTCATTCTCTTCTTCAGAGGATTTGAACTCTCTTTCAAAACAATAATAAAAGAGACCATTTCTCTTCAAATGGGCTATCATATGTGGTTTTCATTCATCATCGTTGAATGGAGAAAGAGAAGTAATTCCTTCCAAATTCATGGAAGTTGTTTCAAAAGACTTGCAAAAACAATAGAAAATGTCTAAAATTGCTACTGCTGTAAAAGTGTAGAAAATGCTGCAACTGCTGCACTCAAAATATTGATAATAACCTGCAAAAAACTCTCAGGAATCGAGATATAAAATACTCTCAACATGATCTGAAACCATGTAAAAATCCTCATAGCAGATCTAAGAGATGATGTATACCTCACAAGAATATGAAGCGGGAAAATAGAAGAAGAGTGGACAATGTAGTGTAAAAGAGCAACAAAATTATGATACAGTAGAACTCGGATAGAAGCAGAATAACATCACACACTAAATCATTAATCATAATATGAACAATAAATAATATAGTGGTGAGAGGATTCGAATTCCAAGATGGAAATTCAAATTAGCCTTCATGGAGTGATCATCACATCAATAGAGTGTCATCAAAGCACAACTAGAAGTCCTGCTCATCATCAATGGAGTCATCAATGCACATGTAACTATCAACCAGATATCAAACTGAGTCTAACTGAGTGTGGTAGGTGTAACTGGCACATGGAGGCACTAACTAAATGAAGGAGGCTCAGTGGAGGGTGCATGAGGAGCTAACTGGAATCAGAATGGGCAGTCTAGTCTCATTGGAGGTCCATCGGAGTGATACAATCAGTTGAGAGTCAGTATATCCTTAAATCAAGGAAGGAATTGAAGATAACTCAACTAACTGAAGTGCAACTGAGTGGTAGGTGAGAGAAGGCACCTTTGCTTCATTAAAGCAAGGAGGAAGGGGGAACTAAATTCTAGGAGGGCTAAAACTGATCTGAAAGAAGCTCTCGGGGCTAGCTAACTGAGGGCTAGGTGTTGGGATTGATGACTGGGATGCATGCATGCAAAATAATGACTACATGCAAAATGCATGCATGACTGAAAATACAAAAATTGATAATGTTGGTAGGGCGAGGATGGAGTATAGGAATATCCCAACACTTCTCCCTTGTCCAAGTCTATGACCATGCTCACTTCATTTGATGGTCGGTCGTTTAAGCTACATGGGATTCTCCCTTCCCTTGTTGTTCGCTTGGGTGGGAAACCTGTGCCTATTGAAGTCGAAGTGCTTGATGCGGCAATCAACTACAACCTTCTCCTGGGTAGTTATTGGATTTACGCTATGAAAGTGGTCATGTTTTTTGTGTTTAGCATTATTTTCTTTGCACACAAATTCAAGATTGTGACGATCGACCAACTAGGTTTCGTTAGTCCCTATTCCATAGCATCCATGGGACCTGTTGTCCCCCAAGTCAAAGATTCTCAACCGGCAACTGGGAGCATGGGTGTTGGATTGTACCCCTCATTGTTGGGATCTTTTGATTTCCCTATATCCATTGCTTTTATTGGAACCATTTCTGATAATGCGCCTCCTCCATTGAATAATGTACCATTATGGACTTCGTATTTTAACGACCTATGGACTTTACTGTCCACTAGTTCCACGTCTAGAGACGTTGCGCATGTTGGGATGTCTATGCCATTGTCTACTACTGAGCTTTCTTATCAAGATATTCAACAAGCCACTGCAGAACCGGATCCTTCCTCTTCACAGGCAGAAGTAGAAGATCCCGTTATGCTTCCCGCATGGGCGGTCGACTCATCCTGTTTGCACAATTGTCTTGACAGTACTTTACCTTCAGGTGAAGCTATTGTTGAGGCCATGTGTGGTAGTGAAAGACCTTGGGAATATATGCATCATCGCTCTTATTTTCTTCCCAACCTTGATCTTATCGAGCAAGAAGAGTTTAGGATGACTCTTGCTAAGATGGTTGGTCACCCAGTGGATCCTTGGGATTCACATGGGATTTACGCGGAGGGGAACATGGTATTTCCCCTACTATACCAATCAACATCTCTCGTACTCCCGGAAAGGTAGAGAACATTTACATCAGTGATGATTGCTCTCCTAAGGAGTTTAGCACTTACACTGAGTTGTTTAAGGAACTTCGGGAAGATTTTGCCTGGTCATATGAGGAGATGCCAGGAATAGACCCCAGCATTTTCGAACATAGGATTAGAACATATCCCAATGCTAAGCCGGTTCGACAACACCTTCGTGCTGTGAACCCTAGAAAGGAAACCATGATCAAAGCAGAAACTTCTTAAGGCAGGTTTCATCTACCCAGTTCCCCTTACCGAATGGGTAGAAAACCCCATTCCTGTGGATAAGAAGCATGGAAATATCCGTGTATGCACATATTTTAGAGAACTAAACTGTGCATGTCCGAAGGATAACTTCCCCACTCCATTCATAGATCAGATCTTGGATACTTGTGCGGGAAGTGAAGTTTTTTCATTTATGGATGACTTTTTAGGATACAAGCAGATCCAGATAAAACCTGAGGACCAAAATAAGATTGCTTTTCTTTGTCCTTGGGGTACATTTGCGTACCGGAAAATTCCCTTCGACCTTAAAAACGTCGGAGCTGCTTTTCAGCGTGCTATGACCTATTCCTTTCATGACCTTAAACGTATAATGGAGGCATACTTGGATGATCTTACTGGCCATTCTCACAAGAGAGTGGACCACCCCAAGCACCTTCGTTTAATTCTCGAACGATGCATACACTATAAGATTTGGTTAAATCCCAATAAGTGCATCTTTGTTGTGAGAACAGGTCTCCTTTTAGGCTTCATAGTTTCAAAAGAGGGTATCAGAGTCGATCCTCTTAAAGTTGAGGCAATACTTCGGTTGCATCCTCCGTGCAACTTATTTCAGCTTCAGAGCCTCCAAGGAAGAGCTACTTTTCTACATTGCCTTGTAGTGAATTATGCTAATCTTACTAAAGGTTTCACACACTTATTGAAGAAAGAAACACCGTTTATCTGGGATGAGCGAGCCCAACAGTCTTTCGATGCTCTTAAGAAAATTTTGGTATTGGCCCCTCTACTTAGTCCACCTGACTTTGCAAGAGATTTTCTACTTTACGTGGCCGCGTCTCAAGAGACGACTGGCATGGTCTTAGTTCAGGTTGATGATGTGCTCATGGAGCATGTGATCTATTACCTTGTCGAAATTTAGTAGACGTTGAGCTGAGATACACTCATGTGGAGAAGTTGGCACTTGCGACTATTCATGCAGTCCAATGGTTACAACACTATATCATGCTTAGGAAAACCACAGTCATAGCGCATATTAATCTATTTCAGTTCGTGCTATCACGACGTCTTATAGGGGGAAGTATAATAAATGGATTGTGATCCTTCAAAAGTTTGATCTCGAGTTTGCTTCGGTGAAATTAGTGAAATCCTTGGTTTTTGCTGAGCTCATGTCAGACCTTCTGTGGATAGATGAGGATATTGTCCATGAAGATTCCTTTGTGGATGAGCACTTATTTCTTATCTCGTCTGAGGACCCTTGGTATGGGGATATCATTGTATATCTTCAAAATTCAAAGTTTCCTTCGTACTATTCATGAGATGAACGACAACGTGTGGAACACCACGCTAAAGATTATGCCATCGTTGGCGATACTTTGTATCGTCTAGTAAAGGATTCTATTCTCCGTCATTGTTTAACTCACGACGAAGCAGAGCGTGTTCTTAATGATTGCCACACTGGGGTGTGTTGTGGTCACTTATCTAGGCTTGCAACAACCCAACGCATTATGCGAGCTGGTTACTTTTGGCCTTCGATCTTCAAGGATTGTATGAATGTTGTAAAGAGATGTCACCCTTGCCAGGTGTTTTCTCGAAATGTACAGTTGAATCCAGTGCCCCTTCACCCGGTCGTCACCGTTGGTCCCTTCACCAAGTGGGGGATGGATTTCATGGATTGAAAACCAGCTTCGGCTGGGGGGAATCACCAAATTATTGTGGCCATGGATTATTTCTCCAAATGGGCTGAGGCCATGCCTACTGTAAAATCCGATGGTGCTACAATAGCCCATTTTGTAGTCAATCAGATTATCGCTCAGTTCGGTTTTCTGACAGAGATTATCACTGACCATGGCAGTCACTTTCAGAACAAGATGATGGCGGATTTGTCACTCAAGCTTGGGTTTCATCAAGAGCACTCCTTCTCATACTACCCCCAAGCGAATGGTCAAGTTGAGGCAGTCAATAAGTCTTTAAAGACCATTCTCCAACGTACCATCCAACAAAGCAAGAGCAACCAGAATATTATGTTACACCCTGCTTTGTGGGCATATCGAGCCGCAGTTAAGACTGCCACCGGTTTCTCACCATTTCAGCTAGTTCATGGTATGGAGTCTATATTACCGATTGAATGCGAAATCCCTTCATTAAAACTAGCCATAGTGTTCCTGCTTGACACTTTGGATGTTGAGCAATGGTTAATCCACCTTGAGCAGCTTGACGAGTAGTGTCGAGATGTCGTTGTGGCTATAGATGACAACAATCATCGTGTTAAGGTTCAGTAAGATAGGTCTATCTGTCCCCAGCAATATGCTGAAGGTGACTTGGTCCTCTTGTATGACCAAGCTAAGGAACCCCTGGGAGCAGGAAATTTTAACCCCGTGTGGCACGGTCCTTACATAGTGAGGCGTGTCCTTGAAAAAGGAGCCTATGAATTGGAGGATTATGAATGGAATGCATTGAAGGATCCTAGAAATGGGCTCTACCTCAAGCGGTATTACGCTTGAACTTCTAGTTTGAGCTGGTACTTTTGTATACTATTGCATAGTTGCTTCTTCACATAGTTTTGATTTATTTTGGTTTTTCGGTCTGTTGATTTGATTCCGATTGGTTGATCGATGTTAGCGGATTCTCTTGTGTTCTTGGGATTTGCGGATGGTGCTAGCCATCATATGCAAAGATTCACTTCTGCTGCGTGGGTTATTTATTCACCTGACCATCAGATTGTGTCTTCAGGAGGTGCTTGTCTCGGTCCTACATCCAATAATGTGGCCGAGAACAGTGCCGTAGTTGAGCTTCGCGATGCAATTTCACATGGGATCTAGTCTTTAGAAGCCCGCTGGATTCACAACTAGTTGTGTCTCAATTAAATTGTCAGTATCGTGTGAGGGATCCTACTTTACTATGGAGATTCTTAAGGGTAAGACTCTTGGAATGTCATTTTGTTTCCATTACATACATTCATGTTCCGAGAAGTTTTAATCATGTATCTGATGCATATGCTAACTATGTCCTAGATTGGAATTTGTCACATTCATAATGAAGCACACAAATAAACATACATTCATACATTTGTACATACACATATAGTAGAACCAGAGAACCATAGTTTTTTATAAATAACATGTCCAAAAAGGTGGTGTCACAGTACAAAACTGGAGCCTGTAGCTCTCAAAAATATACATATCGATACAAAATATGGGACTCTGAGATGTCTAAGCCTCATGAGGAGGCCTAGTTGCCTTGGAAGGATGTGTCTGATAGTAATAATGTACTGCATTGGCTATGCGCTGCAATATTCGCACCCAGGGGCTCGTTACTCCCATAACATGGCGCTACATGTCCTCTGGTAGTCGCGCTACCTCGATCATGGGTACCATGTTGGTCATGCAGGACAGGTTGACCCGCACAGTCTCTAGTGTGTGCTCTACGGCTGCACCAACTACCTCTCTACCCCTACCCCATTAACGATCTCTCGGGAAACCCTCTGGTCTTCACGGACCAGCATCTTCGAGCAAGCAGTAGAATGGCAATATGTGATTCCACACCAAAAAGATTTTTTCATTTCCATATATAATCAAAAATCCCAAAAAATTTAATACAAAAAAACATAAAAAGAGTAACATACTGTTGTCTTCGAATGCGGCTCCTAGAGTAAGCGGCATGTCGCGATCACCATAGAAGTCTATCCCTCCATAGGGGTAGTCATCTATGGCTATGACCTGTCGGTCCCATCAGTGAAAGAAATCATCTGTGAATGGTGATGCCTGTCGGCCACCACACTGTCGTGTCAAGACCTCTATCAACCGCGTTAGGGCTGGGTCATAGAGACTGTGAGGAGGGACTTCAACCCTCGGACTGAGCCCCAGAACCCTCTTGAAGAAGAAGCTGCATAGTATACTATCGTATCCAAATTTTTTTTCCTCCCCACGCTTGCACTCTGTTAACTGAGTCTTCATACACCCCAATAACATTGTGCACCAGTCATCTACAATGGGCCGCATGCACTGTGAGGCATAGAACATCACTGGCCTTGAATCCTAGAGTAGAGCTAATGAACCTGCAATCCTGACAAGGGTAGCAACTATGATCTTCATGCTCAGATCGACTATGGCTTTTATGGGTACCTGACTCCCCACCTTCCGAGTGTCGGGAAGATAGTACCGTTGTATGTAGTCGCGAATGGTGATCCCACCACCTACAGTACGAGATCGTAGAGTTGCAACTTCCCCTCAACGGGACAATCCTGTAATGAATTATATGTCATCTATCTCCAAGGAGAGTATTTGACCATCCAGGTTGAAATTTTGTGCGTCTACATACTAGTTGTATATCAAGCAATGGAGCAATTGGTTTTCGGCCCTCAAACCCCCAATGCTCCAGAATTTAAAAATCTCACACGATTGTAATGCTTGTTGTGCAGGAAAATCATTGTGGTCGGCCTCATCCACAAGGTCATGCTCCCTTTCCCTCCATTCTAAAACCATCCCGGAGGAAGAAAACCCAAGAGTTTAGTCTTTTTCATTTAAAAAACAAACCTCACGTCCGTACCCATGGGCTATTTAGAAAACAAAGGCGGGTACCCACGGTGAACACATGCATTGACCGTGGGTACCAGGCCCTACCCACAACCCGTATACTTGTAGCTCACTTACAACGTCGTGATCAAATAGGGATTGGCCGATAAAAAGTTTTGACCACTCAAAAATGAAATAAAAACTACTAAATGAAAGAGGAGGATTAGATAGCTAACCTGCTCCATATGGCTCGATGAACAAATGCCTATAACTCCCAGAATCAACGACTGAAATCCAAGGTGAAAAATAACCAAAAACTCCAAATTGGGTAAAAAGTGAAAATGAATTGTAAATTGTAATTTGCTATTACTATTTATAGTTTTGGAAACCCACTTGTCTATAGTTTTTACCATTTTAAGCTGTTTTGGACTAATATGATGTCTTGGAGTAGCATTTTGAACAAATTTCTTCGACGAGAGTTGATTTTTGACCGTTTTGTGCCTACGGCGGGTATATTTCACACTTGGCATATAGGTTAGATGTCATGTTCACATGCATTATTCATTTGACCTTTTGACCATTTTCATTAACCCTAGGTGCGACCCCGCTTCTTAACTGACACGGAGCCTTCACACTATTATAGAAGTGTCGTTATTTGGCGGTAGGGCCTTTCCGAACATGGGTGCCCTAATTAGAACCCCTTTTTCCTTTTGGCGCCCATGCCGATGTTTTTCCTTAAGATCGGGAGTCCTTCATAGTTACGCCATGACTTCGTGATAAAGATTCATACTCTACTTTGTCTTATGATGGCCATCTCCCATAAGGAATCCCCCCATTTTTTATCAAGTTGTGATTGCATTGCATCATCCTACTTGCCGCTTGAGCCTTGTGTCGCCTCCTGCTTACTTGATTATTAGCTAGGTGCCTGAGCACTTTCCGTGTCGAGCCTTGCAGAGCTTTCATTTTCCTTTCATAGTTTGATGACCCTTCACCCTGAAGGAACACCCCCCCGAGTGTCCACATCCTGCACATGTGTCCTTGCATTGATCATAGATATGTTCCACTATTTGGGACTATCTTGCTCGCTACTTGACACTCGTTCCCTCACCTATTGTACTATAATCAATTTTATGCTTTTTCAAGCTTTTCAAATATGAAAAAGACCAAAAAAATCAAATATTCCAAAAATCCAGACGGGAGAATATTTACTTCTTATTGTTGGTAGTTGTTGTGTCACCTTTGAACAAAGTATTCATTCCACTCCATCCACTATGAATCAGGACTATAGTAGGACCTTAGGAGCTGTACTCGTTTATCAGTTTTACTCCACCGATTGGTTAAGCTTCCAGTCACTATGGAGCCCTTTGTTGATGCCTCCTTCATTGCAAAGTGTTATGCCGAGTCTATGCTTCCTGATTCTACCCATCTGCTCATACTCTTGTTCAAAGGAAGTCCTGAAACCAAAGTTGACCACTCCTCATATCTCTTGACTATTGCATGTCCTCCATCCTTATTGAGTCAATCCGTTTGACCTGAGTTCTTCCAAATCTTTCAGTGCAGCTAGTACCTCATCCTGGTTGATGGGGGATGCCTTAATGCCCTCCTTCCAGCGAGTTTCGTTCCATCGACCTCAACCGATTTATTCTGGAACTTGAGACTTAGATTTCGGTTGAGTACCTTGAGGCTTGCAGTCATTAGTGGTAGGTTCTCTCCCCTGATCGATGGATTCATCCTAGTGTTCGACTTCAACACATCTATTTTCACTTGGATGATTTTACTATGTGCCTTGATGCCCATTTTCATTATTGGTGGGTTATCTCACGTCTGTTAATGGTATACATCATTGATCGGTAATCAGACGATGTCACATCAAGTTCGACCTCAACACCTTTATTCACTTGATGGGAATTTCACCGTAGATGATTTTTGTAGAAGGCCCCAGGCGATAGTAGCATTCAGTATGCTACTTATGCTCATGACTTTACATCTGAGATATCATCTCTCAGACATCAACAGTTTGTACCTCCAGTTTGCACCAGTTGTTTCCTTTCCGCAGGAGACCATCTCTTACTGTAGATGGTTATGGCTATGATTACCTATGACATGTATTCACTATGTACTACTTATTCATGGCCATTGTATCAGATTGTTGTATTGTACTGATATGTACTCAGAGATATTAATGTATTATGATGAGTGATATGTTCCTTCCATTTGTGTCTCCATCACTCCACTTCTGAGATTTATAATGTATTTCGGCCATTGTAGCACCATTCTCTAACCTCACACATTAGGGGGCATCTGTTACAGCGTGTTTTTCCACCTTGTGAGCATCAGCATTGATTGGCCTTTGGGATCCATTTCATTAACTCAGATTCATCATTTTGTCCTCCAGGAACACATTTTTCCCTATTTTTGTTCCTATACGCGAGTTGTTCCACTTTATCCCGCGTACACGCAGGCTGTTGCACTATAGCCCACGGGTACCAAGTAAAATGATGAAAATCATTAGAAAATTACTTTTTACTCCCAAAAAGCAATCTTAGGGTGACCTTTGGCCCTCCATATGCCCCGAAATGCCTCGATGTGTCCTTTCACTTACCTTTGGAAGGCTGTATATTGAGCTCTTGTGGCATGTGGAAGGGAGGAGAAAGAGAAAGAAAGATAACTCTAGCGGATTTTTGCCATGACTTGAGTCCACACTCATTGATCCTTGTTGTTGTGAACTTCTTATGTTCACCTCCCAAACTCCTTTTCATAGTTTAATTTTGCCATAGTATGGAGGATTGAAGTGGTGGAGGCACAAGTGGAGAGACCCAGTTCTTGGTTCAGATTGGTTTCTAGCAAGAGGTTGTATATTGTACTTCTTTCTATTCATTAATGGAAATACTCATTTTCTCGTCCAATTGATGTTGTGAATATTGTCAAATTACATTGGGTTATATTTGCTTATAATATCATGGATCATTGCTATTGATTATGTTAATGTATTTCACATATTATATGCACTTGTATTGTATTGGTTGTTGAGACTAATTTGCAGGTTCAAGTGCACAAGTTGAAAGCTCAACGGGGATCTACTTCAAACATCCGGTTAAAGGTTGGTTTTTTCTCCATTATCTTAGCATTGTCATTTATATATCTTTGCATTGGGAATTGAGTCATTTTCTGGTAGTCACTTGTCTATTGTGGTCTGCCCCAAGCCATAGGAATTTTTCTCCATAACAATTTGATGGAGGGCGGTGGAGTAAAACGAAAGAAAAATGAAGGAGGAAAATGGTATATAGGGAAGAGTTTGGGGATTGGAGAGGGGGTTGGTTCTTTTGGGGAGTGAGCAGGGATAAATATGATTTCTTTTGGGAAGTGAAGGAGGAGGTGGGAAAATCCACAACAAATATTGCATTGTTGAACAAAGGGAAGATTCTATCGAGATTATTGGCTGTGGGCTCGGAGGCTAGGAAACCCATTGGTTTCCTAGGGCCAGCACGATAAGAGTTGGTCGACAGGGTGGTTCATATGTTTGGTTGCTAAGTATTTGTCCAAAAGAGATGCCGGAACTAAGGGATCTGCTGCAACCTACGGTAACAGGTATTCTACTGGTAGTTTAGTTTATTATTTATATGTTAATCTATGCATGGATAAATGTGAAATGAACATTTGAACTATGCAAAAATTTCTAAGTCTTTTAAAGAAAAATATATATATCAGATGCATAAAATTCTAGATTACTATGATAAGAATGTGGATACAAAATAAGAAATAACAAAATATAAATCTGATGCTAAAAAAAAAGAGAACTGGAATTGTATTTAATCAAAGCTCTAAATGAGTTGTGTACATCGATTTTGACCAAGTGATAATTTTAGTGCTATTCCTGAAGGAGGAGCACTACATTGAAGATGAATGAAAAGAATATCCAAGAGACCCTTAGCCTACTCCATGACACTCAAGCATTGGTGTCAAATTCTTGTTGGAGAGTTTCTTCATTGAAGGATCCATCCGTCCTTGAAGACATGGAGAAGATTCAAAGAGAAATGTGCAACATCAAAGGTAATTTTATGTCTTTGTTTTTTGATAGGAACAATTTGATTGATTTTAAATAATTGTTACATGATGCATACTTGAAGAATAATGAGGATATTCATAAACTCAAAATTCAAAATGAGCAACTTCTTGAAAGGTTGCAATATACTTGTTCTTCCTCCTATGTTTCAAATTGTCATATGGTAGATTGCATGGAGGATTCTCATGACATGGTAGATCATGAGAAACATGAAAATTTGCATGTGCCTGATGTGTTTGAAGATGATATTGATGAGATCCAAGCACTTGATGTGGTGGAAGAGGAACTTGAGTTTCCTCTTGGAAATGGTTACACATTTTTTGAAGAAGTTGATTCCACTACCTTGGAACCAACCTATTAGAAAAGTTCTGCACTTTTTAGGGAGGTGCATGATCCTACCATTATGGAGCATTCATATGAGGACGCTTATGTACTTTATAATCAATTGGGTGAGTTGGTTCATTCTCCTACATCCTACACTTCCATATTTTGTTGCATTCATCCTAATGAAGTATGGGTGAAAGGTTTATTTTTTATGGTTCCACATGAGGAGCATGAAACTCCTATCTCTCCTTTAAATGATGACCTTCTTGGATCCATTACTTATTTACATTTGCAGAAGCATTCCTTGTTACCTTATGATGAAACACATCTACATGTATGCACTTATGATGTTCACTTGAGTCACTTGAAGACTCGTGATTTTCCTTGCTCCTTGCTTAGTTCAATTGATATTGGAAGAAATTCATACACTACTTGGGTGAAGAGATATATGATTGGAGCAAATTCTTATTGGAAGAAACATCCTTTGTTATTTGTTGATGATACACATGTTCATGGATGCACAAATTCTACTTATGTGAGCCACTTGAAGGCTTATTGTTTTCTTTGCTCCCTACTTGGTTCAGATTTTAGTGGAGGTTCTTCATTCACTTCTTGGATGAAAGAACACATGGCTAATTATTTTGATGTATATTAGATCCTTTTGGAGTAGAATTATAGGACATGGGATCCTCACCTATGTCATTGGAGCAGATTTGATTTGTCACTTGAAGCTTCTATGCACTTGGAAAATGGTGGTCTACTTACTTGGAGGTACAAGCACTTTCATGATTCTTTGATGAAGCACCTCCTCAATGTACATTTTCATTATGTTGTTATGTATTTTTCTAATATATATTTTGTACTCATGATATTTGGAAGAATTCATACAAGAAAATGGGATCCAGGAATTCTCTTACCTAATGGTATGAGTTGGAGAGCACTCTTAATTGTTGGAGTGCAATACAAGCAATGGGTCCCTAGGATAATTTTTAGTCCCATTGATTTCAATTTTTCGGTGAAACAAGCAGTATGGGAGATGGATTCCCCACTTATTAAAGTGATCTTAATCAGAGTAGTGCAGCAGCAAGCATGGTGGTTCCTCTCCATAATATTCATGGAATCTCGAAGACTGATGTGAAGAACCTGCAACAATTAATTAATGAAAATACACGAAATAGCAGAAATAATAGAACTCAGAATCACTTTTATTGATCGCAGGCCACTTCGAGGGGGAAACCTCCTTTGAGAAATCTCAATACAAATAACTTCACGGCGCCTTCATTGGTCTCAACACAAACTTATATACTAAGTCTAGGCACCAATGCCATGAGTCAATACCATGTGTCAATACAAACCATGGGCCAATACAAACTATTGATCAACAATTACTACGGGATGACTTACAAAGCATATGCATCCAACAACAATAAGACAAAATATGGATCAACAAATACTACGGGACAACTTACAAAGCATATGCGTCCAACAACAATATACTAAAAAAGTAAATAGAAGGGTTGACATGGGTTCCTAACAACTGAAAGTTGGGCATCTCAGTGGAAACTTCAAGAATTATGCAGTGGTATCAGAAGGGATTTCCAAAATATGAAAGGGGTAAAGAGTAATTGGGAAAACATGGTTTGATGGATTTAATTAACATTTCGGCGTTTAGTGGTGATGTTAAAGGGGATATCAAAATGAAAAAGAAAACCCACATCTCCTTGCTTTTGGAAACACACAATTTTACTGCATGGGTGGCTCTACTCAAGGTTTTAGAAGAGAAATTTTGGGAAGCAAAATTTTGGAAAGAAAGTAGGTTCTTCCACATACATGTGTTGAAATTTCTTGAGGACAAGAAATATTGGGAAGGAAGGATTTGTCATGTCCCAAAATTTTGCATTGGGTCAGAATGGCCTAAGCCCGTTGGCCATACTCATGATAGCTTGTCAAATTGATGCTAAGGGTCAAATAATTGCCAAGAATGATGTCCAAATTATTAATAATGTGAAATTAGATCCAAACTGACAAGGTCGGTCACATTAAGAGAAATTCCCAATTAAAATTTTGTAATATACCCATCCAAATGAACTGTCATGGGGGGAAATTACTAGTTCCCTAGGTTGGGGATGGAAGCATTAAAAGTTGGGATAAGGGAGCTACAAGACCCAAAGTCACCTTAGAATTAAAAATTTACATTAAATGGGTCAAATAAATAATAATTAAAAGAAAATAAGGTGGCACTGGATCATGAGGGCACATAAGAGGTTGTGGGACCCCCATGTGGCAAGATTCCCCACTACACTTGGCATGATTCTCTCCCCAATTCGAATTCAATATGAAGGGTAACATACTTGGGGTATTTTAAGAGGTATTATTCATGGCATGAGTCATGTAAGTTTGAATTGAAGTGGAAGAATAACTCCCATGGAAGAGGAAGAGGCAATTTGGAGCTAGTGGGACACTTGGGCTAGATTCCCTAGCTCTTTGACAACAATGATGAATATGCTATGACACCTATGACACAAATCAGACCTGAATGTTGAAATATGACATATATTACATGTCAGGGATAAAAATAGCCTTCAATAGGGCACTCAATGGATTTAGGGAATCCAAAGAGACACCTATTCGAAATTGGTGGAGGAGGAGGCTAGAATTGGAGGGACAAGTGGCATGCATTGGAATCTCTTCCCAACTTGAGTTGGAATGAAGCTCTTGGAAGGAATTCGACCCATGGAGGACCTTATAAGTTTATAAAATTCATGAACAAAGAATAATAGCATCTTTTGATCATTTTACATTTTGCATTTGGAGAGGAGACCTAGTGGAGTGTTACTCTACTTTCCTTAGCACCAATTTTGAGGGTGAAAGATTCCCATTCTAATTGGAAATTGGAGAGGCCATTCAGACCTTTAATTTAGAGCTACAATGGAGTCTTTTGTTGCAGTTTGAATCTATAGGGAAGCTCATGGTCACATCTCTTTTAGCTTGCTTCTACAACCATTCTTCTATTTCTTGCCATATTCTTGCTTTTTTAAGAGAGGCGCACTCGTTGAGGTGATGAACTCTTTGGGATAGCTCTTGAGGCCCCATATATTTGTAATATGATATTTATACTCTATTTCTACTGCTTATAATACTTTCAGGTCGAAACTCAAAGAGATTTGATGTAAAAATGCTAAACTATGAACAAATGGTATCATTTCCCCAATAGCTTGTTATTTGCACTTGAAGTGGTATCAAATTCGAATGGTTCAGTCAATTTATGATGAATTAATGTTTTATGGAGTTCCATTAATATTCTAAATAATTTTCATGTTCATTATACAAGCATTTGGAGCAATATTCTTGAGTTTCCTAACCATTTGTGAAGAATTACTATCATTCCCCTCCTATGTTGAAACTAGTCTTTTGTATCTGATGTAAGAGGGTTGTAGCAAACTTAATAAACTGAATGGTGATGCATATGATACTATATTTATGTCCCCTAAATATCCCCTTCCTATGTTCAGAAACTCGAGAGGGTCCAATATATTTTGGAGATCCATTTCCAACATCTACCCCATGGGGAATTGAACCCCTACTTGCTAGTCAAATTCCCTACATGGGACAATATTCAAAGGAGAGTTGTAGAAGCCTTTTGAAGACTCTAAGGAATACATGAACCTCATAATAATGTCCTAATACCATACAGATACCTTCTGTGACAAGTTGGGAGCATTTGGATCCATTTGGAGATCAAGAAACCAATACTAGTCAATGGTCGAACTAGTGGAAAAATTGAAAATTTCACCATTTTATTAAATTTCTAAAAAGGTACATTACAAAAAACCTACATAAAATAGAAAGAGATCAAATTTACAGAAGAGGAGATCAGCTGAAAGATATTTATAGTCCTTTGCATGACAAAAGCAGTGTAAAGAAGATGGATAAGATGATCGAGCAACCAAAAGGACTACCCGAGTCGATGGAAAGTCAATCGGTCGAGAAAAAAGGTGAGGTACCGACATATGAAGTTTGGTCACATGCAATGGTGTTGACCCCACAAACATTTTGCATTAAAATCCTAGTCAGATCGACTCCTGTCAGTTATGTACCCATGATAATGATGATTGGGCCGACTATTAGAAAAATAGTTGAGTGTGACATGGGACTACTACCAAGCGATACTAGTATATGGAATCAACTAGAACAAAGAAAAGTGGATGAATTGCAGATAGGTTGATGATTTTGTGTCCAGAACATGGCAACTAGATTACCTTAACACCTTAATTTGGAAGACACTTGTTTAATTTATTTTATTTAGAACATATGGAAGCAAACAATCCATTGGTGAACCGACCTAGTAATAAATAATTTGTAGAAGAGATACGTTTGTCATTGCATCAGTCCAAATCACAATAGGTCAGCAGTAATCATCAAATAGTAATTGTTTCAAGTAAGCAGTCCAGTTCAGTAAGTCTAAAAACTCGTAATTCTAGCAACATGGCGTATAGTATTCCAGTTAACACTCCAATTTTTTAAGGGGATGGTGATCCCAAAAAGCATTGGTTTGCATGTGAATCCCTTTGGAAATCTAACCTTATTGATAATTAGAATCAACAAATTGCAAAGTTTGTAAGAGGACTTAGGAATATAGATATTACATGGTACATGAACCTGATTGAAGAAGGTCCAAAAATGAAACAACAAATAAAAGACAGTTTCCTATATTTTTTTAAAGATGATGACATAAATCATGTGGAAGGACATAAATTGAAGCAAATGACACAAGGAACAAGAGAATCTGTATGAGAATATGATAGACGATTCAAAGAACTCCTTAGCCAAATTCCAGCTAAGATGGACCCTGCACTAGTCATTCAATTCTTTGTCAAAGGTATATAGGAGAAAATAAAGACTCAGATACTAATGGATGAATATACAAACTATGATGAAGTCTTTAAAAAATACTTAAGAGTAGAATCAAATGTAAATTATTCATTTGGACCCATCGACATATGTCTGGACACAATAGAAAAATCACTGCAACATTTGACATTGTGTCAAAATAACGTATGGTGTACCAAATTCTCCCAATAAGGACATACTAAGGATGCTTGCCCCTATGATGAAAGAGAAAGGTATAACAACGATTATAATGTGTTTCAACGAGAAGTGAGACCACTAGAAGAAACTCCAATTATATTTCCAAATAAAGGAAGCCAAAAAACTTCTAGTTGATGTGGACAATGTAATTTTGTGATATCTGTGAAATATTTGAGACACACTCGACCATGGATTTCCCATACAATGTTGACAACGTAAAGCCTAATTGTTGTGGAATTTGTTGGACAATGCAACACTCAACTGCAGACTGCATAAAGAACTTGAAGGCTAAAGAGCACTACCACACAATATATCAAACTTAAACAACAGGGAAAAAAGGTTGGGAGAGCCGTAGCAACGACCATTGCAACAACGAAAACTATCATCGAGGATGATTCAATGGTTGCAACAAAAAAAAAAAAAATGAGGATATCGACCACCCGGTTGAAGTCGACCTCGCATCTATGTATGCTGCAGTGAAGATCCCTTGAGCTGTGACTGTCCTTGGAAAGACAAGACATATTTAAAATTTTGTTCTAAATGTTGCATTGAGGAGCACAATCTAGAACAGTGCCCCATAATGTTGGATGCACTTTAAAAAAGAAAAAAATGTTAATGTCTTGCTTGGACATGAAGCATGCAATACTAAAAATTTGCAAATCATCACTAGAAAAGGTATAAAAATGGGTGGAGATAACCCCCAAGTTATAAGAATACAAATAAATCAATACGTGTACCCCAATATGCTGAAACAAAAAGAAATATTTAGCAATGCATCATACATATTTGCACAAATTTTTATTGAAGAAAGTAACGATGAAAATAAGAATAAAATAATGAGTGAGCTGTTACAACTTGAAATAAAAGAGGAATCCATTGCAATATTGATTGATCTAATGAATCTTCTCAAAAAGAGTTCACAAAATGAAAGGATTACTTAAACTCTTTGTAATATGAACCATAAAGAAAAAATTGATATTGACCCCCTTGTCGACCTCGAAGTCGAAGGATTTCGCATTGCACAAGTCATCCTTGACTTTGGGTCGCAAGCAAATATAATGACCATATCAACATGGGAAAGTGTCAGTTAAACTCAACTATAAGAGTCAAGTATCTATCTTGCGTTAGCCGACTAAGGATTAATTGATCCTATTGGAGTATGGAAAAATGTTAGAACTTCTATTATGGGAATCAACACATGCATTGGCTTTGAAATCATCGACCCATGAGCAGAATCCAAGTCTTTTCTCACCTTATTCGAATGACCTTGGGGATGGAAAATGAAAGCATCCATCTCACTAGAAAAATAAATAACTAAATTAAAAGGAGAAAAAAAGAAAGTCATTGTGTTTATTAACTCATTTCAAGGAAAACCCTAGGCTGAACAAGATGACAAAGATGACGATGTTCGATGACTATATTAGATAATCCAAAACAATGAATATATTGTCAGACCAAATAATCATGGATAAATCAACTTGGAAAATCCCTTGTCGGTCAGATATAACTCCGACTCAGATCTGTATGAATGGAAAATAGAAAATTATCAAGCAAAAGGTCGTGAATGTTGGTCAGTTGATATTATTCCTATAAAAAGAGTGCAACAGTGTTTTACCATATCCATCATTCCAAAATTATTTGAGAAGAAAGTAAGAGAATACCCGATGATCATCCCAACGGAAAAGGATCCAACAAGCATTCCAGCTCTTCGATACAAGGAATGAGAATCATTGATTGCACATATTGAGGAAGTTTTTAAAAACATTAGTGACCAAGGTCGACTTCAAACTCTTGTCGAAACATTCACTGGACAAGTAGCAAGATGGTGGGACAAACATCAGTCCCATCTCTAGGCATGGACTACTACTTCAACAAATTTCATTGAACTCTTTGGAGGTAATAAATTCACTGCACATGAAGAGATACCAAAATTCATACAAGGTCAATACCCAATCAAGCACATCAATATATGTGAAAACAAATGGAAATTAGTAGGATATAGAGATGAAAGATTATATCCCCATATTTTTGCAAATACGTTAGAATATCTACCAAGCAAATGGTATAAAATGGAGGAAGCAAGAGGAGAAACATTAAATTGAAAAAAATTAAAAGAAAACTACATCAAATATTTTTCGTTCACTCTAGAAAAAAGAATACATAAGAGAAGTTGTCGAAGAAATAAAAATTTGTATACAACTGACAAGTAATATTTCACCGGCATTGATAGGACTATCGCACCCGACATTTAATTTTATTTCGACTGAGTCCAAATGTTGATCGACTCGACTAGAGATGGAAAATGACAAAACTCTGGGTAAAAGTTGTAGATGGAAAATAAACCATCGTGGCATTGTAAAACCTATCAAGACATTGATGCAAGTCAATACAGAAGCAAAAATAAATAGAAAGAAAAATTCACCGAAAATTTTTTTCCCTTGGCATTCATAGAATTTAAAGAGGGATATTGACCTTTCAACAAAAAAGGGGCACTAGAATGGATGGATGCACAAATAAAAATGAAAGAAGTCGATATTTCAAATGATGATCAACCAAAGATGGAAAATATTGGAGATTATTGGTCCGACCAATAAGTTGTCTGGAGATTATTTTAAATATTGATGTTGATTGGAGCCACTATTGGATGATGGATGAATTTCATGTTCTTTGCTACTGAAAGAATGAACTTTGTTTCTTGAAGTTCGTTTCCTTGTGAGCTTCAATGTGATCTTTGAGATCTTTGTGTGATCTTCCGCCATTGATGAGTGGCTTGCTGAAGTATGCCGCCCACGGGGAAAGAAGAGCGTACATTGAGCCTCCGCCTTCAATATGCAGTTGAGAAAGGCCTCTATAGTAGCAGATTTTCCATAAGAATCTTTAAGACATGAGAGCAATCTAATGATGAAGACTCATGAGCCAACAACAACATTGAAGAAAATTTTGAAGTGCTTCGTGACTACATGTAAGGTTCCTAGCTGAGACTTTAGACCAGCAAGGCATGCTTTTTGTAAGTTGTGTAGCTGTGAATGTGGCTATTGAAATTAAGGGGGAGTGTTGGATATTAATTCCAACAACCACGCCATAAATTTGGAAACCACCGGAATCATTCAGTGAATGTCGAGCTGATATGCATTTATGCAAGATATGTTGCCATGCCTATTAGTATCTGACATTAAAATCCATCTAAGAAGCTTCTCTAAGAATCCTATCATGATGTTTTTCAATGTCTCTGGAGAGTTTGCAATGTGTATAAATCTATATTTTTGTTAATGGAAGAGGTAGAGAGTAGTTCTAGGAAATTTTGGCCCGTTGTCCCCTGTGCCTACTCTCTCATGGAGCTCTCTCTGACAGCAGACCTAGAGCCTATAACCTCACTATTCAAGCAGTTGCATGACAAAGCATTGGAAGAAACCAATGCTACAAGCTCTCAAGAGCGTTTCGACTGGAATCTTCCGGCATGCGCAGAATTTTCCAAGCTTTTTCTTGAGCAGAGGAGATTATCAGGAGCTCCGTGTTGTTGAAAGCGGAAGAATAAATAAATTGGATTCATGCATCATTTGTGTCTGCATATCTTGCAGGAACACAGTCGAACAACTTCTTCTCGATGGACTCCATTCCTTTCGGAGAAGTAGTTATGGAGGCCATTCAAAATACTGTGCCCGAGGACATTCGAACCCTGGTCATGGTAGCCTAACATTCAAAAGAATCCAACCTTATAATGGGGGATGAAATTCAAACGTTTATTAGACGAAATGCATCAGAGCAGGAGAGGGAGGCATGTATTAGAGTGTTTGGAAAGCACAGTAAATATGTTATCGAGGCGCTCGTCGTCAAGCATTCAAACTGCCATTTATTTTAGTAAGAGCACAACTTCTGATGATACGGTCATATCTGATCTTAAAGATGCGCGGCAGGGTGCCATTTTTGTGGTTCAAGTTTTCTTAAATCTTTGAAGTAATTATTTACGAAGACAAGATTATCATAGCTATCTGACTATTATTCGTTCCAAGTATGACAAAAAGAACAAGCGAATCCAACACAGAGAGTTTATTGAAATTGCATTAGATATGGTGGGAGTGTAAATATATTATGGTTGCATTAAATGTAGTTGGAGTGTAATTATGTTCCGCTTGCGTGTGTGATCCTCCTTCATTCCATTATGGTCAAGAATCCTCATAGCCTATAGCATTAGCTTCACTTTTGGAAATATTTGTTAGTGAATTCCAAGACTAACTTAATACATAATATTCAAGGATGTGGGGTTTAATAACAAGCATAAACACAAGTGGAAGCTGTAGCTGATTTGGGATAAACCAACTTAGCTTTGATAAACAATGTCAATATATTATTTTAAACTTGATAAACACAAGTGGAAGTTATAGTTGATTTGGGATAAACTAACTTAAATTTGATAAACAATGTTAATATATTAATTTAAATTTGATTTCTGATAAACCAACTTAAATTTTTACACTAATAGATGTTTATATTTTAGAATTTGAGATGGATTGCCATCTATAATATTACTAGATTGCAATAGAAAACTTAAAACTATGCTAATAATAAACAAAATAAATATATATTAAGTTAAATTATTTTAAATGCTCCATATTTATCCATCTTTAAGACTGATTAATTCTATTAAGGTGTTATTCTTTTAATTTAAATGCATTTTCAGTAGTGGTGTAACCGTTTTGAGCATGATCGCAAATGGACAGGGGTGGCTGTTGGTTACCCTCGCTCGAGGAAGAGAGCTAGGCTCTATTTTTTTTTTTTTAAGCTTGTGAATTCGTTGTTTAAGGGATAGAATACAGTGTGTAGATATTGTGAACTAGACTTCTCTTCTTTGTGAACCAATAGAAACCAAAAATTGTCAAACTGGATTGTATTCTCTGTTTTGAGTGTGTGCCCTCCATTTACAGAATATTAACGGAGTTGTTATAGTCTAGAGATCGGATTAAAATGTGTAATGCTCTGGTTAAATGCTTACATTGTGTGAAAGGCCCTTTAACAGGCTAGGATTATGTTTGCTAAGAAAAGCCCTGCATAACCATTTGTGAGAGTATCATCCTACCTGCGTCGAGTAGTAAGAGCTCATTCATGGGGTTCATTTTATAGTGATCTAGGTAGAGAATGAACAGATCCTGTATCTGTGTTGAAGATAGTGTCATTGGCCACCCAGATGGACATCATTTTGGTATCAAATCCTGAGAAAGAACCTGTAAGTATGCAGGATTATTGAGTTTGGAATTTGCATTGTTTGAACTTTGTGAACCGATTTTGTCTCTCTCAAATAAAATGAAACAAGAAAATTGCAATGCGAATGAGAGGAGGTAGAGCAGGTCAGAGAGGTAGACCTGTTGCAAATGCCGAGCTGATGGAGAAAATGAGGGCTATGCAAGCTAGAATGGAAGCTATGGAGTTGGCTAGGCAACGAGAACCAGACCTAGGAGATGAAAGTGAACCAGAAATAGAGGGTGGTGAGCAAGAAGTGTTGATTTATTTGTAAATTCGGAATATATTCACTTGTATATTGTATGTATTACATTTGTACTTTATTGTATCCCTGACAGAGATGTATTATTCCTCCAATCGGAAGTGTCGTCATTTGTATTTGCAAGTGTCGCAAGTTATATTGTAAGTGTCGTAAATTATATTTGATGGGGTATTTGACCACCTTAGAGGGTTCGGCCCAGTATGATTTAAGTGGAAGGTTTATTAGACTCCCCTAAGGGGTCGGCCCAGTTAGGGTAAAAGTCAGGTCAAGTTAAAGTATAAATAGAGTGGTTGCACCACTCTATTTGCTCATTCACTCATTCATCCAACTCACATAGTTGAGAGAGAGGAGTGCACACAAGTGGAGGAGGAGTAGCTGCTAGAGACATCTATACTTTGGGGTTTCATATTTGTGATCTTTGTATTGGTCCTTATTCTATCTTTGAGGAAGTTGCGGGGTTTTTCACCTTTGTGGTTTTCCCTGAGGAAACATTGTGTCTCTTGTGTCTATGATTGTTATGTTGTGCATGTTATTCTATTAGTAGGATCTTAGATAATATTTGGATGAAGTTATCAAAATTCTAACATGGTATCAGAGCTCACCTAAGAAGAAGACATTGTGCAGCTACGGAAGCTAGGGATCTGTATAGAAAAAACTAGTAATCGTGGAACTTTCACTATAAATAAATTTTGGAGAAGGTTCAGGATCTTAAATGTGGAAAGGCCGAAGACGACATGTTCCTGTAACTTGTGTCTGAGTTTCAGCCTCGGATTTGTTGTACTTTCTGAAATATGATCTGTACAAGTTAGGGTTTCTGCATCTTCCAGAATGCAGTCCTAAACAGGTGACCTATGGAAAAAGGTCACATATCGGTCTAGGAATATCCAAATGAAATTCCGTAAAAAGTGACAGTTAGGACATAGACTTTAGTTTCATAGGTCCAAGTTTTAGAGGCCGAAGTTGAAACAGTTACACGTGGAACTCCGTACAAGTTCGCTATGTTGTTTCATCCCATAAACAGGTCATGTTGCGACACTTAGAATATATTTCTCATGGAGAATCCACTGAAGCTCAACTCTATGGGGTTGGAAAGATGACAGGTCAGTCTACCCAGGCCAAAGTTTCAGACCCCAAGGATCCGAAATTTCAGAGATGCACCAGAAACAATATGGCATATATTTCTGTCAAACCTGAATTGGATTCTGAGCACTTTCATTTTTGGCTTGTCACTGCTGCGGGAAATAGGTCTTTTGAAAGAAGTGAAATTTTGGAATGCTCTCAACACAGGATTTTTCTCCTCAGCAAAATCAAAATTTAGAGACCAAGATCGAATTTTATGGTTGGGTGAATCTCTGGGAAAGTCAAACCCTAATTTGACTTTGGGACCAGAAAATCCAAAAACCAGAATTTTACAGAAGTTGCAAATCTGAAATTCGTAGGTCATTTTTGAAGGGTCAATTTTTGAAGTTTTCAAAATCTGAGCACACCAGCTTGCTCTCCCTAGTCAAATGCATCTCCCTGTCTAGACAGGAGTTTGAAATTCCAAGTTTGGATTTTTAGGGTTTCTCCGCCAAACCCTAGTCAGCTCCAGATCCAGTTTCAGCAAATCAAAGTGGTAAGACCTAAAACTTTTCTATTTCCATTTGAAGTACTCTTTAAAATATGTCTCACCTCACCAATCTTAAGGATAAGCTTGAAGGGGTTGATAAATTCTAAGCATGGAAGTATAGGTTTGGGTTAATCCTAGAAGAGAATGAATTGGACACCTACATAAGTGAAGAAGTTCCAGTTCCAGAGGGAGATGAGGCTAAGGCCTTACACAAGAAGAACTTGGTCAAGGTCAAGAGGATCATTGCAGATTCTATCAAAGACCATCTCATACCTCATGTGTCTTATCTAAATACACCCAAGGAGATGTTTGATTCCTTGACCAAGCTATTTGAAGGAAAGAATATAAATCAGAAGATCACATTGCGGAACCAATTGAAGAGTGTGAAGATCCAGAATGGAGAGACCATCCAATCCTACTTTACTAGGGTCTCTCAGATCAAAGAACAACTTGAAGCTATGGATGAAGAGGTGGAGAATGGATAAATTGTGATGACCACCTTGAATGGCCTACCTAGGTCATGGGACTCCTTCATCCATGGAATTTGTGCAAGAAAGAAATTGATTTCTTTATGTAGACTGTGGGAGGAATGCTCACAAGAAGAAGCTAGACTTGTGGCCCGAGAAGAAAAGATGGGAAGTGAAGACCAAGCTCTCATAGCACACACCAGGAAGAATAAAAACAAGAGGGAGCATCCTCATCACAAGAAGGGTAAACACCACCACTAGAATCAGAGGGAGAACCTTGGAGGATCCGAGAGAGATCTTTCTCACATTCGATGTTATACTTGTGATGAGAAGGAACACTATTCCAGAGATTGTCCCAAGAGCAAAAGCAACTCCCACAAGAAGAAGAACAACAAGAAAATACATCATGCTCACACTACAAAGGATGATGAACCTCCAAGAAAGAGAACCAGAGAAGACAATGAATATTCTTCAAGTGATGAAGAATATGTATTGTAATGAAGAAGAAGCTACTGCAGAGTTGGACTCTGGAAGACAGATAATATATCGAAGAAACTCTCATCCATTTGCAACATTGGTTAAGATGCACACTATCAGAGATTCCAGTAGTTCCTGCAAGGAAGCAAAGATTGAGAGGGAGTCCACCCAACAACCAAACAAAGATGAGTATTTAAATTGTTATTTCATGTATATAAGATTACTTAAATGATGTTGTTCATTCATGTACATACTTATGTTCCTAGATTTAGGATGTATATTATGCAATTTAGAAAAATTGCATTAATGAAAAAAATACTACTAATATGCAAGTAATGGGTAAGTGGCCTATGGTACTGTACAACATCACATTGCTACTTATCTAGAATAAAACCTCTTTGTTGACATGTTGGGAGTAGTGCACACTCTTAACAATGTTTTGGTAGAGATGGAAGGCATCTAGAAAGTTACCATATGAATACGGGATATGGATGAATGTTGTATTGAAGAATTGGCCAAGATAATTGCATGATTGTATGACATATATGTCTTTATGCGTAAGATTTTGTTCTGAAAACTATGAGAATTTTCTAATCATGCACTTGAATTTGACTTGTAGGAAAGATCATGTACAATCACCTACAAAAGAAGGAAAATGACATTTGTTCCGAAGAACAAGTGACGAAGTTCAAGAAAAACTACCTATTGAAGATATTGAAGAATTTGAAGTTCCCAGGATCAGGGATGCAATAATGGTAGGATGCCATGATCAAGGAGTACCAGTCGATCATGAAGAATGATGTCTGGGATGTGGTCCTGTTGGGTGTGTTTAAGCTATCTTAATGAATCACCAAATATTTAATTATCGTCTAGGGTTGGTAATCTTAGATTTGTGGCAAAGTATATGTTGAGGTAGAAGGGTACCTAAGATATCGGCTCGACAGACCTTAGAAATTTTTAATAATGAAAAGATCGAAAGATCTTTCAAAATTAAAAACCGAGTCAAACTTCAGAAATACAACTACTAAGCTGATTAGACCTATAGATCAGAATAGTATCAATCTATACTACTCTACTCTATGAAAGATAATTGAAAAAATAAAAACAACACTACTCTAGGAAACAAGGCTTCATCAAAAGCAAACTACTCTTTACAAAAATGGAAACTACTGATTAATTATTCAAACTCTAATCTATGAATTAGAAAGGATAGCTACCATGTAATAATTATGAACAAATTCAGAAACCTATCTATGAAATGATTCAGTCTAGAAACTTGTAGTATCTTAAGAAAGATTACAAACTACTTAAGAAACTTAAGAAATTCAATAGTTAAACTACTCATGCACTGAACAAACACTCAAAACTAATCTAAGCTACCTAATTCCACTCTCCTTGAGGATTCTGAGGAAAGGCATCAAATTTGATAGGAACTGGAGTAAATGTATCAAAATGACTTTCAAATGTAATAAGGAAACAAAATGGAAGTAAATCTAATTTAACCTCTACAAAGAGATGCAAGCTAAAAAGTGACCAATTGCAATTAATCTTAAACATTGTAATCTATTATTTATCCATAGACAAATGACATTTGAAAACTCTAGTTATGTTATTTAAAATTGATTCGAAATGAGATGCTATTAATAATCAATCTATTAACACAAGTTTAAGGAAATCTAAGCATGTGCAAATGACTTGGAAATAAATGTGATCTAGAAGAAAGTAGAAAGCTTAATAAAGTTATGTTATTTTTGAATCAAATCCTATTCATGAACATCTTCATCAACCATGTGAAATGAGGAGAACAGATCCTATATTCGAACTAAAATTTATGATCAAAGCATGAAAAACTAATGTACTTTTGAGAATGAAATTAACAAGTTCTAATCCAAAATCAACCTTGATATAAATGAAGTAAACTGAATTGAAATTGATGAGTTCTAAAGCAGTAACAAGTTAAGAAATCAGAGATAAAAGAAACATAATTCGAAAAGCAAACTATGGCAAAGTCAAGGAAATGAACGAAAACTAAGAATAAATATAAAGCTTAATTGAAACTCTGTGTAGTTCAAAACAAGGTCCTAATTACATATATAAATCCTGGTCAACTACAAGAAACAGTATAATTCGAACACCTAAGAAATTGAACTCTAAGAAAGCATAAAAACAAGACAGAAATTATTAAAGTCCGAATGACAGTCCGGATGACAGTCTGAAAGATAGTCCGAATGACAATCCGGATGACAGAAAATGATATAAATTGTGAAAATAAGCAGACTAAATGATCTTAACGCCAGTTGGTTTATGCATATGAATCTACAGTGCAAGCAAAGCAGTAAATAAACTATTTAAAGTTGAAATAAGAAGAAAGCAACTACACTCATTTCTATCTAAGGAAAGAAACTATTTCTTATTGCATAATAAAACAGGGCTGAAAGATAAATGAAGCTAACCTACAACTAGAGGAACATTTAACATAACTAAATCTAATTGCAACCTGAACTTGAAACACTGAAATAATGAAATTCTATCTAATTGCAAATAGAAAGACTGAAAGGCAACTAAAATAAACTATGCATGATCGGTCGTTCTAAATTCTGAAAACATAAATTATATTAACAACAAGAGATATGTTACAGAAAACAAAACAACATCATCTAGAGGAAAATCAAGTTAAATACTGAAAATGAAAACTACTTATCTGCAGAAAAGAAATAAAAAAATATACATAATGAAAAACCTCTGGTTGTTGAGGGGCCCTTCTCAACAATCAGGGATTGTAGCTAACTCAGATCGATCACCAACAGAACATAAATTTACTCATCAACAGCTAAAATTAGGGACTTCTATTAACTGAATCAAAGTGACACATCGTTTTCTAGCTCTGCACCTATTCTCTCCAACTTCGTTTCTAAACATGAGGTGTCTTTTTATATTTTTTACAATGGGGGAGAAGGTCGACCCTTTCAGTGGTCGACCTCTGTAGCTAGGGTTTTACCCCTAGCTTGTGCAAATGAGCACCTACTAAGGAGAATGGACTCCTTAGTAGCAGTTCAATAAATGTAAATAATTAAGCTAAAACAGAAATAAAAACTACTTTAAACATTGCATAAAACAGAAACAACAAATTTAAATAATGGTTTTTTGTATTGATATTACCTTCAATGTGAAGGTTTGATGAAGCTCTTTGCAATGTCCAAGAGGATGCTCCAAGCTTCAATATGCTCCTTCTCTTTCTCCAATGGTGGGAATGGGCCAAAAGTGGCTCTCAAGGTGAAAGTAGTTCAATGGTGAACTAGGGTTTCGAGAGAGATTTTGGCAGAGTAAGGGTGCTTGTGATTGTGGATATGGAATAAGGGATCTCCATCACCTATTTATAGTTTTTTGGTGGTGGAGTGCTGACCCATGGTTTTGGGTAACACATGGTTTTGGGCAGTTGTATAGGGTTTTTTCCTCCTTTTCCTCATTATTTTATATTTTTTATTCCCTTTTTAGGGGATTTTTGCTATTTTTGGAGGAAAAGGGGGATTTTTAGTCTTTTTTAGGCTAATTTGATGGTTTTGTGGCCTTTTGGAGGCATTTTAGGCCTTTTGGAGGCTTTTTAGTAGGATTTTTTGGGATTTTAAGGGAAATATGGTAGGAAAATGGACAAATGAGCCATATAATGTGGTAGATGAGGTAGTGAGCACTTTTTGGGTGTTAACAGATTGCCCCCTGATGTGCGAGGGCAGGAGCTCATCGTATGGCCGATGGACATCATAAGTCATGAATGGTTTTCCTGGGATGTGGAGAGAAAAGAAGAAATAAACTGAAGCCCGGAACAACGATCCCAAACAACTGCAAGAACTATAGGTACATAACCTCAATAAGGGATGAGGAATCATCTGATCATATGGACGAGGCGAGCATTCCCATGCTCGTATCAGGACATAACATAACAATAACAATGGGGACCTGCAATATACATGACCTCAAAAACTGAATGAGGAATAATCTCAATATATGGACGAGGCGGGCATACCCATGCTCGTATCAAGATACATAAACATAACTGTGAGGCCCGAAAAGGGGGACCTGTAAGATACATAGCCACTGTGTACATCATAAGAGTCCAGAGGGGACACAAAATCTGGGACATACTGCTGGGCGGACCATGTCTGAGCTGAAAAACTGATACACTAGAACAATCAACAATGCTACTGAGTGTGGTACCAAAGGGGACTGATGAGCTGCTGGATCAGAGTGACTGGGAACAACAACCTCGATGGTACACTGAACTGGAACGGAAATGGGTACTCAAGGAAGCATGTAACTGGATGGCTTTCCGAATACAAACGCCAACGCAGCCCGGACATCCACGGGAACATACAACTGGGCGTTCCGAAATGACTCACCAATGTGCTAGAGTCGGGGGAAATCCGGGGTCTTCGACTAAAAACTGATGGGATATAATCCTACGCGATCCTCAACGATGCGATCAAGGTGCTGAAGTCGAGCATGTGAGGAACAACCACTCGGAGAGGCAATGATGACTCCTCTCAAAATGATCCGTAGGCACTTACCACAGATGGTGATAAGTCCAAGGCGTAGGGACCTCTGGGCCTATCCTCTGGAATAGAGGAGCTGTCGTCGACAGAGGGAGACCTGCAACTATCAAGGCAATGATGTTTCCTTGACAGGAGCGCGAGGTGAAGAACCGAAATGTGATAGTACTGATGGTAGGACTGACAAACTGTGGGGGAACAACTGGGCAAGTAGAGTGGGTGGACTCAAACTTCCTTTGTTCAGAGTATGATAATGGGAATGATCTGGCAGCATATGAAACGGACTGAGGGGAAAGGGATCATAGCTGTAAGGGATCTGGGAGGATAACTGGGCTGAGGGAGACTCAAGCTGGTATAAAATGGCAGGAGACTGCAGAATACACTGAACAAAGGTGACCTGATTGGGGGTGCTGCCGAGATGATCGATCATAGTGCCATGAGGCACGGGAGGGTACTTCTTCATGGGTTAAGGAACTAGAAAAAGTTTGTGTAAAATGATACTGTCGTGTGGATTTTACGAGCCCAAGACAGTTCATGCTCGTGGTTGCTTTCAATTTTAAGGAGTCTGAAAGCGATAAGAAGACTCTGAAATGATGGAATGGTACTGTCGTGTGGATTTTACGAGCCCAGGACAGTTCATGCTCGTGGTTGCTTTCAATTTTAGAGAGTTTGAAAGCAAGTAAGAAGACTCCAGGGGGTTGCTTTTTCGTAGATTTAGTCTCCAAGGCCCAAAGAAGCATAAAAGGATGCAATGAAGAACTCTTCTAGCCGATGTGACTAGAGTATTCCTTTTTCGTAATTAGTCTACCAGGTCCGGAAAAGGGTTAAACTTATACCAGATAGACGCCCTTTCAGGTACTTTAACGAGCATGAAAGGAAGCAAGATTGCTCGACGATCTTTTCATTCTTTTAGGAGTCAGAAAAGAGCTTAACGAAAACTCCCTAAGTGCCTTTTTCGTAAAGGACTTGTCCGGCCCGAAAAAGGGATAAAATTATACCGAACAAAAGGAATGGCCAAGCAAGGAGGAAGTGTTCAATCAAGGACCAGCAATGATGACCAAGAACAAGGGTAGTGGGGAACACTGGTGGGCCTCCTTGCGGGGTAGATGAAATGGTGGCAAAATAACGAAACATTTGCAGTATGACAGGAGTGAATGGCTCATGTAAAAATGTGGAACAATCCGATGGCGGCCGATGTGGCATGCAAACCGAGGCAGCAAGGTGTCGGGACACAATGTTGAAACTGTACCAAGTGAGAGCGAGAAATGATCTCAAGCATCATCATGAGCTTGGAAAAATGAATCCGGCGATATAAAGGGTGTCAAAAATGGATAACGGCTGATGTGGCACACAAACCAAGGCGACGGGGGCATTTTGGAAAAATACCCGAAAAATCGGGGGGTGAGAGCGAGAAATGAGCTCAAGCATCATCACCAGCTCAGAAAAATGAATCCGATGATATAAAATATGTGAAAAACGGAGAACGGCCGATGTGGCACGCAAACCGGGATGACAAGGTGTCATGTCACGATGTCAATAAAGGTTCTGGTGAGAGCGAGAAATGGTCTCAAGCATCATCATGGGCACGGAAATATGAATCCGGCAATGCAAATGGTGCGAAAATGGGAGGTCATAATACTAGGTGTATCATGATGGCCCGCGGGGGCAGAATACTAGGTGTATAAAATCAAATCAAATCTACAAGTGATATGTGACCTCAAAAATGGTTGAGATCACAAGTGTGAAAAAGTGAGCAGGGTTAATGACTTGCCCCCATGCTATGTGCATGGGGTTTGTGATTATGGATCACATATGTGTGGGTTTGAACAATGGGTTCATTGACGTGCTAAGATAGATGTGATGGGGAAGGTTCAAAATGATTGATCATGCCCCCTATCCCAGGGTCAAGGTAATCTATTATGCCCCTTGACTCAGAGGTGTCAAGGTGGTGCTCTATAATGGCGGGGTCAAGACTGGGCACTTCGGTATGGGACCAGGAAAAGACATCACGGAATTCTTGGGAGAGTTTAGTGTATTCCTCAATCTCTTGCTTACTGCAGAAGGCTCCTAAAGTGATGAGTTCAGGGGCACTCCCGAGGGTAGCGATATCAATTTGGATGACAGGTGAGATGTTAGCCATGTTACCTTTCTCGAAGGCATCAGGAGCAGGAATAGGGAAAAAGACGCAGTCGGTTCGCGGCAAAAGGGCTAACAGACGCAGTCGGGACGCATGAAAGAGGCAAAGAGCCGTAGTCGGGACGCGGGAAAATGGCCGACAGGCGCAGTCAGATCGAGGCAAACAGGCTGATTAGCCGCGGTCGGATCGCAGGTAACAGACTTGAATCCGTCGGCAGGGCGTCGGAATCAGTCTGAGAGCCGCGGTCGGGTCGCAGGTAAAGGCCTGAAAGGCGCGGTCGGGACGCGACTGCAGAGGAAAAAGACGCGGTGTGCGGCGGCCGAAAGGGACAGCCGAAAGGGAAAAAATTTAAAAACGGAAACCAGAAATTCAAAATCTAGGGGAGTCGCCAAAACTGTAGCTAGGGTTTTACCCCTAGCTTGTGCAAATGAGCACCTACTAAGGAGAATGGACTCCTTAGTAGCAGTTCAGTAAATGTAAATAATTAAGCTAAAACAGAAATAAAAACTACTTTAAACATTGCATAAAACAGAAACAACAAATTTAAATAATGGTTTTTTGTATTGATATTACCTTCAATGTGAAGGTTTGATGAAGCTCTTTGCAATGTCCAAGAGGATGCTCCAAGCTTCAATATGCTCCTTCTCTTTCTCCAATGGTGGGAATGGGCCAAAAGTGGCTCTCAAGGTGAAAGTAGTTCAATGGTGAACTAGGGTTTCGAGAGAGATTTTGGTAGAGTAAGGGTGCTTGTGATTGTGGATATGGAATAAGGGATCTCCATCACCTATTTATAGTTTTTTGGTGGTGGAGTGCTGACCCATGGTTTTGGGCAGCTGTATAGGGTTTTTTCCTCCTTTTCCTCATTATTTTATATTTTTTATTCCCTTTTTAGGGGATTTTTGCTATTTTTGGAGGAAAAGGGGGTTTTTTAGCCTTTTTTAGGCTAATTTGATGGTTTTGTGGCCTTTTGGAGGCATTTTAGGCCTTTTGGAGGCTTTTTAGTAGGATTTTTTGGGATTTTAAGGGAAATATGGTAGGAAAATGGACAAATGAGCCATATAATGTGGTAGATGAGGTAGTGAGCACTTTTTGGGTGTTAACAACCTCTCTAAAAATTGGAGGTCTTAATTGCTAAAGAAAAAGGTTGCAGGACGGTTTATCACAACGCACAGCCCATCTGCCTGATTTTGTGGGCGTTGATTCTCCTTGACGTGGGAGATGATGCGTTGTCAAGCTGGGAGAGCAAGAGCATGGATCTTCTAGAGTGAGGGCTCGCGCACCATGAGGGACGTTGCCAACGGAACCCATGTCACAGTTTTTGGCTTTAATGCCCCGAAATATTCCAACCAACGAATCCAATGGTGCGAACGGAGGGATGAACGATGGTCCGAATGCAGTTGGACGTCATCAATGTCAACGCGTATCCGGATGAAGGTCCGAATGACAACCACAACCTGTAGAAAAAAAACTATATGCCAAGCACGTCTAGAAATGTGAGATAATTGTCAATAAACCATAAAATGATGATATTTAATCAAGATTCATGTGATATTCAAATAATTTTATACCTGGGTCTGATTGATGGTCTGAATGGAAAGAAGATTGACTTATCAT
Source organism: Larix kaempferi (assembly GCA_027924585.1). Classification (NCBI taxonomy): domain Eukaryota; kingdom Viridiplantae; phylum Streptophyta; class Pinopsida; order Pinales; family Pinaceae; genus Larix; species Larix kaempferi. The sequence continues at coordinate 210,237 of BSBM01000915.1, read as the reverse complement.
ATCAAAAATAGTTAAAATAATGCCAATCAGAGCACGTTTAATTATAAAAAATGGTTGCAAAAATGGACATCAACATTCCCCCAAACTAGAGATATGCTAGGTCCCACTGAGAAAAGAAGAGATGAAGTTAGGAAGAAGCCTGAGCTGTGGTAGGAGGTGCCTTTGACTTAGACAAGGAAGAAGCTGATTTGGACTTAAGCCTCCTGAACTGGTCCTTCAAGGCATCATGCCTCATCTAGAGAGAAGTGAAGGATGATGTTTTGGCTCTGTTCAAATCTTCAACGCTCTTCACTTGTAAACGTAGTTCTTTGTTCTCTTCACGAAGCTCAGAGATTATTTCAGCATATCTCTGGTTCTGGTTTGTTAACTGTGCTATGTCTTGGGTTAATCTATCCACTACCTACTGACTTGGAGTGGTCAGAATCCTTATGAGGACTCAGCTCTCTTAAGAATATTTCAAGCTCAATAGAGGTAATGTGTTCTTCAAGAGCCTTGTCTTCAATGTGTGCAGGAGCAAGTTCAAAAGCAGGGGCCTCAAGCAAACGAGCAGATACATTGGCTAACACAAGAAGGGGTGTTTCAAAGATGGGTTCATTTGGCTGGTCGTCATGACTGTCTGAATGCACCGGCTAGATTATGGGATGAACGATGGCCTAAACGACGGTCTGGACGACGAACTGAGCAGGGTTTGACCTTCTTGGTTTAGTGGGTATTGATGAAAAGAGTGGGGGTTTCATAGTCATGTCCTTCTGGACAAGTTCAGGAGAAGAATATGAATGGACAAGGTGCATTTCTCATGTGGCATCTTCATCAAAACGCAGAGACTTAGTATCCCTTCTTACTTGGGCATAGGTTTGAGTAGGCTCATCAGCACAGGTTTGAAAATGATTATCCTTACGAGAAGCAAGGGCTTTAATAGTGGGCTTCTCGACCAAGTGGGGATTCAATACTTCAAACACAAAAAGTTCTCGGGTTTTCCCCTTTTCCTCCAACTGGTGAATGATCCAGATTTTTATGAGGCAATGGTGGTATAAACTACCAGTGGGGTTAACTACGTTTTTCCTCACCTGACTTGACATTTTCTCTAGGCTCTTTAGAAAATAAAATGGGAAATTTAGGGCCTGTTCATTAACAAAATGAGCTAATAATCTAAGGTGACAAAATTTAAAAATGGTGAACTTACCCTCACAAGTGATCAACCGGATGATCATAGTCAAGGGCTGGAGATATTCTGGCTTAATCCACTCCCAGTGGAACCCTTTTGTGCCTGCAACATGTTGGTAGTCGTCCCTGGGAGAAAATTCATGATCCATCCGTGGAAGGAAAAGGTGTTTGTGCCAATGGGCACCTTCCCTGGGAAGCTTCGTGGCGAACGCAATGGACTCTTCAGTTACAGGAAAGGTAAGGTTTCCAAACTTAGCCATCTTACTATCAAACCCCTTAGCAAACAGGAGTGAGATCTCATGATTGTGGCCTTGGAGAAGACGGAGGAACGGACCCTAACCGGCTCGAAGAAACACTTCACGACATGCCTTGAATTTAGGGATACAGAGCACATCCTGGTAGCTCCTAGGCTCATGGAAGATTCGCATTGTTGAACAGTGGTCGAGGGATGAAAATGGATACAGAGGATGCAAGAAATTGCAAGAGATGCAGCCCAATAGACTCAGGAAAGATGACAGCGAGCAGAATGAAGGAAAAATTCACGCAAACATTGGTTTAAAACGAGATCCATTTGAATGGTTGAATAATCATGAGGCAGAGATTTAGCACGTTTGAACGATCACGCTATCATTCTGAAATCTTGAGTCATGTTCCATCATAAAAATGCGTGCATGTTTTTAGTGAATTTTCATGGTTATGACATATTCAACCATGTCCAAAGTAAACTTTGGACAGGTTGAATGTAATTTTCATCATGAGAGTATAAGCATAGGTAACATAAAAACACGATGAGTTTGATTAATACAATGTCAGATCACATGATAATGTTTCATGTAGCTTAATGAAAGGTTAAAACCATATGATAGCAATATAATGATTCCGAAAATCGCAATAATGCATGATTAATTGATTCATTTGATGAAGTCGAGATTAGAAAGGAATGAGATCATGTGCAGAAATGATATTTGATTAATCCCTTGTATGGTTAGTTAATTAGATTTACCAACATAATTCAAAAATTAGATACCTTAGCATACTAAATCATGTTATTATAAGCTATGATTTCATTCGGATCATCATTTGGCACTTCATTCAGATCGTCATTCATTTGCCTCATTCGTTACTTCATTCGGATCATCATTCGACCCTTCATACAGACCTTTTATCTGTACAAGATGTATTTTGTTGGATCTAACTGATGTTGATTCTGCAAAGAATTCCTTAGGCTGCCATCACACAAGAGGTATTGTAAACCTACTTTTTTGACTCTTCATTCATGCTCTTCTATATTTATCATGGATCAGAACAATCTTTCTTCTGCTATTTGCATTATTCCTAAAACACATATCATTTTATCAGAGATAAATGAACTTTTTGGTAAACAATCAGAAAACAAAGACAATTTTGAACCTCCCCCAAACAAAAAATATGGCATGTCCTCAAGCCATCAAAGAAAAATTGATTGGTATTCAAATGTTTTCAATTAATAGTTTAACCAATAACTCTAAAATGTTGTTATTTTTGTAAGAAAAAGAAATACTAACTAATAATGGAGATGATTCATACATGCAAATTCACCAAAAAATAACAATGCTTAAGAAGACCATATGAATAATGATAGTGCAGTCGATGCGACAAATTCCATAGGAAAACTAGTCATCCTTGACTCATTTTGAAAGATCTCTTGTCATCCAAAGAATATAGATTAAATTCACCCTGGAGTTAGTTAGATTCCTATAGTTATGGGTCCCATTTCTAGGATAACCACATCCTAGGTATTGTTTGAATTAGATGACAAGGTCCAAGTCCAACTCACAGCCATTATCTAATGAAAGTATAAATAATTGGCCTAAACATGTATTTGTGTACTCAGGTTTTTTAGATGAACCATGTGCATAGTAATGCATTAACCATATCTATTTTACCCGATATTGCCCAACTGCTAGCAGGCCTGTTTGTTAAATTTTCTGAATTTACTTCAATCTGATCTAGGATCTTAACTGAGAGAACAACATGTACAGCATATATACAACATATCAATCATGGAGACAATAATGCAAGCACACACAAGAGACACAAAGATTTACTTGGGGAAAACCATAAAGGTGAAAAACCCCAATAACTTCCTCAGAGATAGATAGAGCAATGATACAACCAACCAATAGAGATAGCCATAACCTAGCAGCAATCCTCCTCCTCCATAAGTGCGCCTCTCCTCCTTGAGAGCATGTGTGAGAAGTGAGTGAGTAAATAGAGTGCCTCCCGCACTCTATTTATACTTGACTTGACTTGCCTTTTTACCTAACTCATGTCGGCTCGAACTTAACCACATAACATAATGCTGAGTGGGCCGACCCCCAATAGGGTGGTCTAATAACCCTTTGACCCACATGGCCGACCCCCAATAGGGTGGTCTAATAACCCTTTGACCCATATGACTTATACAGGGCCGACCCCAAACAAGGTGGTCTAATAACCCATCAAGTATAAGTTACGACACTTACAATATAAATGACGACGCTTCCTTATAGAGGAATAATACCATCTCTATAGGAATACAATATACATATATGTGAAATACATTCCGAAGTTACATATACATCAACACTCCCTCTTAACTAGGAAGGCATTTCTCAGCACAGTTCTTCTAGCACAAGTCATCTTCTCTGGATCATCGTCACTGGATAATCGTCATCGAGTCATCATCATCGTCACTGCTGCTGCTATCTCAATCAATCTCTGAATCTACTCGTCATAGGAAGTTCTACAGAGCCAGTCCTTTTTCATACTGGATGTAGGCCCACCACCTGCAGGTCTTCGTCATCACTGGCCATACTGTGGAATCCTCAGGACTTATTACGTGCGTCACAAAACCTCGAAAGAGCATCCCAGGATGTTACGGGTACACAACTCCGACCTGTAGGATCTCCCAGGGCACTATTACATGTGACCCCACCACAAAACCTCGCAAGAGCATCTCAGGATGTTACGGGTACACAACTCCGACCTGAAATCTCCCAGGGCACAAATTACATGTGGTCCACCACAAAACCTCGCAAGAGCATCTCAGGATGTTACGGGTACACAACTCCGACCTGAAATCTCCCAGGGCAACGAATTACATGTGGTCATGGCAAAACCTCGCAAGAGCATCCCAGGACTGATTACGGGCACACAGCCCAACCTATCGGATCTCCCAGGGAAACGAATTACATGCCATAGGACAAAACCTCGCAAGAGCATCTGCCAGATATCCCAGGGCGCTATTATATGCCATAGGCAAAACCTCGAAAGACTATCTGCAGATCTCCCAGGGCAACGAATTACATGTCCTCCCAGAGCAAAACCTCGAAAGAGCATTTGCCAGATGTCCCAGGGCACCGAATTACATGCCATAGGCAAAACCTCGAAAGACCATCTGCAAATCTCCCAGGGCAACGAATTACATGCTCATCTGCACAACCTGATCCACGGCCATAGAGTATCAACCTGATACTCACCATACATCATCCTGATGTATCCATGATCATCCTGATCATCATCACTGCAACGTCCTGCTGCATGTCATCTGGAGCAACATCCTGAAGCTCGTCATCTATGATCATCCTGATCATCACTGCAACATCCTGCTGCATGATCCACCTGATCATCAATGCATCTACCTGATGCATACCAAGTATCATACATGATCCTCCTGATCATCAATGTATCCACCTGATACAAATACATGATACATATCATCATACATGATCCTCCTGATCATCAATGCATCTACCTGATGCATACCAAGTATCATACATGATCCTCCTGATCATCAATGTATCCACCTGATACAAATACATGATACATATCATCATACATGATCCTCCTGATCATCAATGCATCTACCTGATGCATACCAAGTATCTACCTGATGCATACCAAGTATCTACCTGATACATATCATCATACATGATCCTCCTGATCATCAATGTATCCACCTGATACAAATACAAATACATGATACATATCACCATACATGATCCACCTGATCATACAATGTATCCACCTGATACATATACAGATACATGGTCCAAGCATCCAACATGATGCATACATACATACATAAAATGATCCAACTGATCATATTCAAGCAGAAACCAGAACATCATCCTGATGCTCATCATCCAGCGCTTACATCCACAGCCATGTGAAGGATCCTCCTTCCAAAATGCTTGGAATGGCTTCAGCAAATGTGTCCATCACTTCTTCCTCGAAGTATCCTTGATCTGAAGCACGCCAAGCCTCTCTCTGAAGTACTCGAACTTCACCCTGGCTAGTGGCTTCATCAGCACATCTGCAATCTGCTCGTCCGTCGCAACATACAGGAGCTTCACAGATCCTCTCTGCACCATATCCCTGATATAGTGATATTTGATCTCTATGTGTTTCGACCTGTCATGAAACACTGGGTTCTCGGACAGCTTCACACAACTCTGGTTATCACAGAAGATACCAGTAGCCTCCAACGGGAGATCAAATAACTCAGACAGTAGCTTCCGTAGCCATACTGCCTCACAACTAGCTGAACAGGCTGCAACATACTCTGCCTCAGCTGTACTCAGTGCTACGCAGGACTGCTTCCTGCTAAACCAAGAGATCACACCTGATCCCATACTGAAGCAGCACCCAGATGTGCTCTTCCTGTCTGCAGCACTGCCAGCCCAATCTGAATCAACATAACCTTCCAGGTTAAAATTTTGATTCGCCTCATACCTGAGCCCATAATCCACTGTACCCTTCAGGTACCTCAGAACATGCTTTACAGTAACCAGGTGAACACTTCTCGGATCCGTCAGGAACTGGCTCAATGTGTTCACAGCAAAGCAAATGTCTGGTCTCGTGTTCGTCAGGTACATCAAGGACCCAATCATCTGACGATACATAGAGACATCAACTGACTCAGATGAAGCATCACATAGAAGCTTCAGATTCGATGCCATAGGTGTGGCCATGGCCTTGCAATCCATCATCCCGAACCTCTTTGGGATCTCTACTGCATACTTCCCTTGTCCAAGGAAGATTCTATCTGCACTTTGCCACACCTCCATGCCAAAAACAAATAGTGCATCATCCCCAAGTTCTTCATCTCGAACTCGGTAGTAAGCTTCCGCTGCGTGTCGGAAATCAATCTATCTTCACCATACCAAGTTCTGGGAGCTTGCTTCAAGCCATACAAGGCTTTCTTCAATCTGCATACATATGACTCCCTGTCAGGTCTTGGGACTGCATCCCAAACATCTTCTTCATGATCTACGGATCATGGCATTCCATTTCTTCATCCCAGATCCTGGGAACTTCAATATCTTCAATAGATATCTTTCTTGCTGGAACAAATGTTGTAGTCCTTTTGTAGGAGATGGCATATGATCTTTCCTACACAACAAGTTAAATTGCATGATTAGAAAACATCTTATAGTTTTCAGAACAAATTCTTACACATAAAGAAATATGCCATACAGTCATGCAATTATCTTAGCCAATGCTTCAATACAACATTTATCCATATCCCGTAACTTTCTAGATGCCTTCCAATCTCTACCAGAACATTGTTAAGAGTGTGCACAACTCCCAACATGTCAGCAAAGAGGTTTCATTCTAGATAAGTAGCAATGGAATGTTGTACAGTGCCATAGGCTACTTACCCATGCATATTAGTAGTATACTGTTCATCAATGCAATTATTCTAATATGCATAATACACAACCTAATTCTAGGAACATCAGTATATACATTATTGAACAGTATTATTTAAGAAATGACAATTCAAATACTTATCTTTGTTTGTTCGTTGGGTGGACTCCCTCTGAGTCTTTGCTTCCTTGCAGGAGCTGCTGGAGTCCTAATCTGAGGTAGCTTCTTCTACACCTTTCTGTTGTGAAATGTAGAGAGATGATCAACTCCCTCTGAATATCTGCATCCTTGCAGAAACTACTGAAGTGTGCTCCTTTGCTTTCTTGCAGGAACAACTAGAGTGTGCTCCTTTGCTTTCTGGCAGGAGCAACTGGAGTGTGCTCCCTCTTGATCTTTGCTTCCTGAATTACCTGTTCTTGAACTCATATTCATCCTTGGTCCCTATGCATGCTTATTAGTATCATGAATGTGTTATCCTTGTGATCTCATATAAAATCATACATTCATTAGTATACTATTAAAACACAATAATCTCAAGCATGTATAGTCATGATCATTTCAAACAAAAATAATAAGCATGAGCATTCAAGGATTCTTATGGTTAGTCAAATCATAAGAAACATAACATGTCTAAACCTGTAATTACTCAAGCCTATGACTCTTCAGGTTAGTTGAATCATCAATCAAGATAAGATATAAAATGCATAAAACCTGTGATTATTCAAGCCTATACTTTCATGATTCTTCTGGTTAGTCATATCATCAATTATAATAATATACATCCAACCATGATTATTCAAACCTATGACTTCATGAATAATTATTATCAACAACAGTATAAGATCCTAACACAAGGTAGGATTTTAGCTTGATATAGGAAAAACATACCTGGATTAGCATGCTAGCTATTTATGTCTAACATACCCGCATAATGTCTTCTGGTTCTCTTTAGTGACTTGTGCTAGTAACCTGCATGTCTCATAAGTTAACCATTATAAAACTAAGTTATACATACCTCGAGAATGGATCTTCTATGAGATCCATGGCAATGGATGAATCTTTGTCCTCATGATCATATGTTCTTGAACTAGAACATGATTTGTCTTCTTGGTGTACCTTTCATGTTAGTAGACAACATAAAACTCATACAACATCACAATGTGTTAGTACAAACATAAGTTTCATACTCCTAATAAATGAATGACTTCTATCATGCATTCATAATTTTATTAAGGTGATATGACAAGTCTAAAATAAAGATTGTACTAACCGTGATAATATGAAGACAAGCATACCATAAACTTAATTATGAACAAATCTCAAAACATACCTCGATGAGTCATACCTGTCGAGATCACTTGTAATCTTCTTATGTAAGGCCTTAGCCTCATCTCCCTCTTAAACAGGAACTTCTTCACTTATGCAAGTGATTAACCCAATCCACTTGATTTGCAAGAACTGGACCTTGAGCTGGATATGGGTTTGTCAGAGAAACCCCAAAAATTCAAACTTTGAATTTCAAACTTCTGATAGGATAGAAATATGTGCCTTGATGAGCTGATCAAGTTGGTATATTCAGAATTTGAAAACTGCAAAGTTTCACTCCTCAATTTTGCCTTTGAAACTTCTAGATTCACTGGATGTGACCCTGAACTGGGGTTTGATGAAGCCCACTCTTTTTCCCCATCAAAATGTTTGATCCAAAGCTCTAAGCTTCTATTTTTATGAGGAGCTTCCAGCCGTGGTCACAGATTTCAAAAATTTCCATTTTTACAGAAGCCCTAATTTTCCACTTTTCTGATCAAAGTCCCGAACTAGGGTCTAATCAAGCCCGGCCTTCTGCCCAACCAAAAATTCTGATCTTGGTCTCTAAATTTCTATTTTGATGAGTAGCATCCAGCCGTGGTCTCCGATTACAAAAATTCCAACTTTCTCCAAAGCCCTAAATTCCGGAAGCCATGAATGAAGGTACCAAAAAATAATTCTGTTTTGACAGAAATATGTACCTGATTGTTTCTGGTGTAACTCCGAAATTTTTGATCCAAAGGGTCTGAAACAGTTTCCTGAGATAGCCTGACCTGTTATCTTTCCATCCTGACAGGTCTGACCTCAATTGGATTCTCTGAGAGAGAGATATGCCAAATGTCGCAACGTGACCTGTTTTGGGATAAAACAGGAGAGCGAACTTGTACGGCGTGCCACGTGTCACTGTTTTAACTTCAGCCTCTGAAAAAGTTTTCTGAGATAGCTCGGCCTGTTAGATTTCCATCCTGACAGGTCGGACCTCAATTGGACTCTCTGAGAGAGAGTTATGCCAAATGTCGCAACGTGACCTGTTTATGGGATAATACAGGAGAGCGAACTTGTACGGCGTGCCACGTGTCACTGGTTCGACTTCGGCCTCTGAAAAAGTTTTCTGAGATAGTGCAAACTGTGTACTACCTGTCACTTTTTACGAAATTTCATTTGGAGCTTCCGAGCCCAAGATATGACCTTTTTCCCAAGGTCACCTGATTTTGACTCAGATCTGGAAGAGGCAGAAACCCTATATTGTACAGATCATAAATCACAAAGTACAACGAATTAGAGGTTGTCCTTTGGACACAAGATACCTGGAGATCTTAGCTTCGGCCTGTAACAATTTCAGATCCGAAAAATTCGCCAAAACGGATTTATAGCGAAAGTGCTACGATGACTGGTTTTTGCTATATCAAGCCCTAGCATCGTAAGTGCAACAAGTGTCATACATGCCATATCATGCCTTCTTTCAGGCTAGCTCTGATACCATGTTAAATTTTCTGAATTTACTTCAATCTGATCTAGGATCTTAACTGAGAGAACAACATGTACAGCATATCTACAACATATCAATCATGGAGACAATAATGCAAGCACACACAAGAGACACAAAGATTTACTTGGGGAAAACCATAAAGGTGAAAAACCCCAATAACTTCCTCAGAGATAGATAGAGCAATGATACAACCAACCAATAGAGATAGCCATAACCTAGCAGCAATCCTCCTCCTCCATAAGTGTGCCTCTCCTCCTTGAGAGCATGTGTGAGAAGTGAGTGAGTAAATAGAGTGCCTCCCGCACTCTATTTATACTTGACTTGACTTGCCTTTTTACCTAACTCATGTCGGCTCGAACTTAACCACATAACATAATGCTGAGTGGGCCGACCCCCAATAGGGTGGTCTAATAACCCTTTGACCCACATGGCCGACCCCCAATAGGGTGGTCTAATAACCCTTTGACCCATATGACTTATACAGGGCCGACCCCAAACAAGGTGGTCTAATAACCCATCAAGTATAAGTTACGACACTTACAATATAAATGACGACACTTCCTTATAGAGGAATAATACCATCTCTATAGGAATACAATATACATATATGTGAAATACATTCCGAAGTTACATATACATCAACACTGTTCAGTACCCCGATGGGTTTATCTTGGTACCATTCAAGCATAGCCCCGCTGCCATCGATCCTATTCAGTACCCCGACGGGTTTACTTGCATTTACCGAGCTTCCTTGTTTAAGATTTTACTTAGCATGGACCCACTATCAGCGAGCTTGTTCAGTACCTCGGTGGGTTTGCTTTGTGTAATGATTTAAGTGTGTGGAAGCCGGTTGTCACTAGGGTGTATTAAGCTTACTAAACACATAATTCAAATTTTTAGAGTGAACCTTATGAGTAACTTTATTTATAATAGCCTACATTACCAATCATGTCAAAAGAGAATAACCTAAAGCTATCCCTTGACCTCTCAGTCTATCTTCTTCATAAAAGATCAGTAATGTTCCCCACAAGTAGAAATATCACTTACTCTTGGGCTAGCATTTTTTAAAGAATGCTTAAGAGACAAGTTTTGATAATGAGTCTGGGATGAACTAGTAGTCCATAGGTGTGAGATAGAACTTTGAAAAATATGATGATTAAAGTAGGTCTTAAGCAACTGTTCTAATGATAAATCATGAATGTGCATGTTTGAATAAAATACCATATACATAAGCATAAAAATGGAATTAATCGAAAAGAATCATAGAAGCAAGTGGTTAGAAATTATATATAGAACATTTTATCTTTTCACTAAAAATTTTCAATTCTTAAAAATAATCAAGGGAAAAGAATCGAGATGTAAAATATTTAGAGCACTTCCCTTTTTGGATGATGTTTCTATAAGTTGAGTATAGAGATAATATTCCTGTAATCAAACTACAAATCACTTGTTAATTTATTATTCAAATTTATTCAAAATAAAAACATGTGTACAAAGAATTTTTATTTTTTTTTAAAGATGGGAAAAAGTAGAAGAGTCTCCCTTTCTTAATTGATAAAGTCTGATCATAAGTGTGAAATTCCTGTGAAAATACAATCAGCTGTCAGAAATGACTCTTGTTTATTAAATAAACAAAAACATATTTACCATTGTACAAATGAATACACCCCAAAATAATTCAAGAACCAGGAGAAGGAGGGACTTCCCCTTCAACCAGCTCCATCTCCTTCGGTTGCGAGACATTCTGCACAAAGTCTTGTTTAGATACTGGTTGATGATAAAGTCTTAGTCTATGTCCATTTACAACAAAGTAAATTCGAGAATCATCAATTGTTTTAATTTCGACAGATCCATTATCAAAATCTTTAACAATTTCATATGGACCCATCCAACGAGTAGTCAATTTACCTTTAAAGTTTTTATACCTGATTTGAAGAGTAATGTCCAGTCTCCAGTTTTGAATTGATTCTGTTTAATATACTTATCATGCCACTTTTTGCATTGCTTTTGTATTAGAATTGTCCGTTGAATTGCATCTTGTATAATCTCGTCTAATTCATTTATTTGCAGGATTCGTTGTCTCTGTGCTTCTTCCAGATTCATCCCTAACTATGCATCTATACAAAATGTTTTGACTTGAAACTCGATAGGTAGAAGAAATTGTTCACCATAAACAAGTTCATAAGGTGTGTGGCCAGTGGTATTTCTCCAAGTTATTCTATAATCCCTCAAGGCTTCTAGAAGCCTATCTGCCCAGTCTTTATGGTGTAACTGGATAGTCTTGGTCAGGATGGATTCTAATCATTTGTTTGTAGATTCTACCTGACCATTAGCTTGCGGGTGATATGGTGAAGATTTGTAGTGTCTAAAACCATATTTTTCAATAATTTCTTTCATTAACTTGGAGGTGAACTCAGATCCTTGATCGGTTACAATTTCCCTAGATACACCGAATTGGGTAAATATTTCTTCATACATAAAATCCACCACAGATTTTTCTGTGGCTCGGAATAAGGCTTTAGCTTCCACCCACTTGGTGACATAGCCCGTACAAACAAGGATGTACTTCTTTTTGCAATACATAGGGGAAATTGGCCCAACGAAATCTAGAGCCCATTTTTCAAAAGGCTCAATCATAACCTCAGGATGCAAAGGCATCTTATCAGATGGCATAGGTATACCCATTCTTTGACAACTGTCATACCCCTTGACATATTTGGCAGCATCTTTGAAAATGCTTGGCCAGTAATATCCAGAGTGCAACACTTTATATGTTGTTCTCTTATAGGAAAAGTGCCCACCACATGGTCCACCATGACATGCATGGAGGATCTCTGCCATTTCATCCTCTCATACACATCGTCCAATAATAAGATTAGGACCAGTACAAAAAATATCATTCTCAACCCAAGAGTAATTTGAACTTTGGACTATGATTCTATGTTTCTCGGGTGGGGAGAGATGGTTTGGTAACTTCCCAGTTGCTAAATAATTGGCTATGTCTGCAAACCAAGGGGTTTGGACGGACACAGTGAACAGATGTTCATCAGGAAAGCTATCGTCAATGAGATTGGCACTATCGTCAATTTGAATACGAGAGAGAAAATCTGCTACCACATTCTCTCAATTAGGACGATCAACAACAGTGATGTTGAATTCTTGTAGTAAATGAAGCCACCCTGACATTGGTGATTGGTTTGTTCATTATAAATCTAATGGCAGAGTGGTCTATGTGTACAAAAACTTCATATCCTGTGATATAGTGACAAAACTTGTTAATAGCATAGACTACTGCCAAAAACCCTTTTTCAGTAATAGTGTATTTTGATTCTACAGGAGTCAAATTTTTGCTAGCAAAATAGATGGCATATGATGCTTTTCCTTGTTTTTGACCTAAAACTCTTCCTATAGCCATGTCAGAAGCATCAATGGATATATGGAAGGGAAGGGACCAATTGGGGGCCCTAAGTATTGGTGCCACTAATAGCTTTGCCTTTAAAGTTTCAAAGGCATGTTGACAAGCTTCAGTCCATTGAAAATATGTGTCTTTCATGAGTAATTTGAACATAGGTGCAACTATCTTGGTGAAATTTTCAATAAAACGTCTGTAATAGACTGCATGGCCAATAAAACTCCTTACCTTCTTCTGAGTTTTTGGAGGAGGAAGATTAATAATTATTTCAATCTTGGCAGGATCCACCTTGATTCCTTGAAGAGAGACATGATGTCCCAAAACTATACCCTCAGTTAATAACATCTTATATTTTTCATGACTAAGGGATAAGTTTGTTTCTTGGCACAGGATAAGAACTATTTCAAGGTTATCAAGGGATTCTTGGAAGGTATTACCATAAACTATGAAATCATCCATGTAAACGTCTACACAATCATGTATAAGGTCAGCAAAAATTCCTAAGACTGCACGCTGGAAAGTGGCAGGTGCATTACATAGGCCAAATGGTAAAACCCTATAGGCATATGTTCCCCAAGAACAAGTAAACGTGGTCTTGTCTTGGTCCTCAGGTGCTATCAAGATCTGGTTTTATCTGCTATACCCATCAAGGAAGGAGAAGTATTGTTTCCCTGACAAGGTATCTAACACCCGGTCAATGAATGGTAAAGGGAAGTAATCCTCAAGAGTGTCCTTGTTTAATTCTCGAAATTCAACACAGATACGCCATTTCCCTGTAACTTTGTTTGGAACTACCACCAGAGGAGACACCCATTTATTGTTAGAAATTGGGTAAATGAAACCAGCATTAAGGAGTTTTCATAATTCATCTTTAACTATATCCTTTAGGGTCGGATTCATTCTTCTATGGGGCTGTGACAGGAGGTATGTTTGAATCTATGTAAATGTGGTGAATACAAGTGTCTGGGTGTATACCCTTCATATCAGTGTATTCCCATGCAAATTCTCCAGTTTGATTTTTGAGAACGTTTAGTAGTTGTTTTTGCTGACACTCATCTAAACCTGCATTTATATGTAGAAACTTTTCAGGGCTGACCTCACAAGGTATGGTATAAGATCCCATATGTTCTTCGATTGCGAAGACACAAGGAGTATTCGTAAATGTTGAGAGGCTCATGTTTTCTTGGAATTCATCTCCAAAAATTCGATCAAGTTGGGAAAAGGACTAGGGAAAGTCTATACATGTTGTGGAAGAGACAGATTGGTTCAACACATTTTCCGTATTTTTTCTTGAAGTGCCTAGGAGAAATCACTAACAAGGGAAAGTTCTTCCAATTTCTCATCCCCAAAAGGACAATCTAAACAAAATAGGTTTTCGGTTATGAGTTGTGCTGGTGGGTATAGTGCAAGTTTCCTTGTGGATAACCCATCAAAGATGATCATCTCTCCATCCCTACATCCTATAAATGCATTAGCAATGGCTAGCCAAGGTCTTCCCAAAATAATAGGATGTCCCTTAGAAGGATCCTTTGATTGTGTGACCATAAATTCCATAGGATATTCCCATGAGGCCACTAATACAGTGATATCATCTAGGATCCTGGCAGGTTGTACGATAGTGCGATCTGCTAATTCCAGCATTGTTGGGGTAGGGCGGAGAAACTGTCCTAAATGGAGGGTTTCTAAAACTGTGGTATTCATTAGGTTAATAGCATCCCCTAGATCAATAAGTGTGTTTCCTATAGCAGTGTTATTGATGATAACAGTTACCACAAGATCTCCTGGATTTGTATACTTTGGAATTCTAGGTTGGTTTTCTATGTAATATGATATTTCACCTATGACATGGATTGTCGAAGGATCTTTTTGTTTCTTACCTGGTATTTTAATACAAAGTTCCTTTATCACCTTACTATAAATTGGTATATCTTTAATGGATTGTAGCAAAGGGATCTTGATACAAATATTTTTAAGTTCATTAATGATATCATACTCTGGATAAGTTGCAGGTTTCTCTATTGCTAGACGCTTCGGATATGGGGGTGCTTTGTCTCATGGAATTACTTCTTTATGAGGTTGGTTGTGTGTTGAATCTTTTGGAATAACCACATCTTTGAGAATGGCATCATTCATAATTTCATTAGGTATGTCTTCTTCTTCATTCTCTTCTTGGATGATAACTGGTGATTTGGGTTGGTCTTGAAAAACTCTTCCCGATCGCAATTGGATTTCATGCACTGGTGCGGTTAATATGACATAAGATGGAAGAGGTTGTAACCCAATGCTGTTAAAGAGATTGAGTTGGCTTGTTGTTAGGATTTGGTATCGGTTGTGCCGATAATATTGTGGGTCTTGGGAAATTCATGTTTTGGAAATGGTGAGATTGATTTGTGATAGGGGGTAGTGAAGGAGGTACAAATCCAGGCAAGAGTTGTTGGATATTAGGTGGGTAAGGATAGTTAGGCATAGGAGGAGGTGTTTGAGCATATGCTTGTCCTCTCCACCCATGTGCCCATTGTTGATGTTGAGCATTATGAGGAGGATATTGAGGTGGCCAATTTTTCTAACCTAAAGTGTTCCATTGTTAAGGAGGTTGATAAGGATGGTAATAGGGTGGAAATTGTAATAATGGATCCTGATATGATGATTGATCTCTAGGTTTCCAAGGCCTCCTAGATGTCTCACCAAAATTTCCACTCTTATATACATCTTGCAACCCAAGCAACGATGGATAGTTATCATTCGGATGTTCTTATGTACGAAGGTGACATACTGAAACATTATTTAATGGACATTCCCATTGGGGATGTTTAGTTCTACACCTAGGACGGAAGATACTCGTTGTTGCACGTTCTTCATCCTGTCTCTTTTTAGCTTGTAGTGCATCTAGTTGAGAACCCATAGCTCCTAGAATATTTGTTTTGAAGTTTTCTAATAGGATTCCCAACTCTACCCTTGTAGCTCCACTAGGACTGGATGTATTTCCTTTTAGGTTTCTAGTATAAGATTCCCGAAAGTGTCTCCCACTTTTCCCTCTACTTCTAGAGTAATTCCTACACATCTCACAAATCTGTGTGAAAGACCTATGAGAGATGTCTCCTGCTGCCATGAGATTAAGGTTTTCTAAGAATTCTTCTAATATTCCTTTAAGGAAGAGGGTCCTTACTGCATCTTCTCGAAGGTCACTATATTTGGATTTATGCAATACATAGTTAAATCTTTCGAGGTAGTCTTCTAGGCTTTCATCTTCAAGTTGTTGTATTTTGAAAATGTCATTGCGAGAGTTTTTAGGTTTACAGTAATATTGATATTTTCATAAAAATGCAGTCTTCATGTCTTCCCAAGTTCTAATACTAGATTCTCCTAATCCCATAAACCATCGAAGAGCATAATCTCTTAATGTGGTAGGGAAAAGTTTCAACTTTTGGCCATCTTGTAGATAGTTGTAGCTTCTACACAAAATGTCAAATTCAAATAGGAATGTATCCGGATCTTCACTACTTTTCCCATAAAAGGTAGGTAATGAGGAAGGAGGGATGTTTTTCATAGTCACATCATGTGCAGTATCTAAATAGGAAATCCAAAAGTTCATTCAATTCGAATTTATCCTTCTTCTTCATTGTGTCTCACCTCATCATTTTCTTCATTCTCCATGTAGACTTGATTTCCAAAGAGAGAATACCTAGGTTTGTATTTTCTTGGTGAATATGGGATGTCCCAACGTTTTGTTTCAAGAATAGTATTCCTCTTTTTAGGAGAGAAAATACCAGCTACGTGGGAGTCCAGTTTTGAAGCTCCTACAGTGGTTGTCTCAATCTATGAAACAACTGTGTTCATGGAATTTTAAAAAAGAGCGTCTATTATAGCTTAAAATGACAATTCTCCATCCGTGACGACACTTGCATCACTTGGTCGCATGACGACACTTCTTGAGATCAAATTTAGTCACAAAATAGGACACTTGTGGATGGAAGGGTCATATGGGACACTTAACATGGTTGAAATTACCTCACTCCTGGTCCATTTGATGGTCATAACCCTTAAGAACACATCTCCATACCAAACCACCTCCTGAAAACCATCAGAAAACCCTGTTTTTGGCCATATTTCCACATGAATGCTGGTATCCTATGCAGAGAGTACCGTCCACCTTGAAAAGTACACTAGTTTGCAGTAGGAAGAGTAGGGTACTTTCCTGAATCAGTCAAAATCTCAAATTTTGGTCAAATTAGGTTGGTTTGGGAACCTCCTGATCGGTTATAACTATTTTTCCTCTCCTTCATTGACTATATAAGGAAGGTAGAAGGGCCATGAGAGGGGACCAAGCCCATAACAATGTTATGGTGGAGGAATGGAGACCCTCATCCCCCTCTCTTGTGCCTCAGTTTCTGATAAACCCTAGCATAGCTGATTAGAGGCTGGGATCATTAGAGAACAGAAGTAGTAGACCTTGAATCTAGGTTTCGTGAAGTGCCAAGCCTGAAGGAAGGTATAATTTTATGTACTTGCTTCATTCATTAATAAAGATCAGACGTTCTTCCCTTTCCAAATATGACCTATTCATGTGTGTCTCAGATTTGATTACAGTTTTCTTATAGTTTGATGTCTTCTTCTATCATGAATATCAGTCTTATATATGTAGTCAAATGTATTTGAGAAAGGTATGAAGTTGTTTTGTAGGTGTGGGCCTTGTGACACTGAATAGTATTGAAGAGCGAGGAAGAGAAAGGATTGGATCAACCTTCTGAATAAGGTACGCATCCTCTTTAACCTTTATCTCTTTGCTTACTAGTTGTACTTGCAAAACATTTGTAGGTCTATCTTTCATCCCTGTAAGTTGGTAGTCTATCCCCTGAACTATAGGTGTATTTTCCTCACAACAGAATGGCGACTCCATTGAGGATTAGCCTATCTTCTTAGGGGTATCCAAGGTCATTTATTCATCTTTTTTTTTAAGGTATTTGTTCAATTTCTTGATTAGAATAAGTTATTAGGCTCTGTTTGACCCTCCTTGGCTCTTACAGACCCTTCCTAGCCCTTACAAACCCTTATTGGCTCAGGTGTGGGGGGTTTTTGCCCTATTTTTTCAACTTTTCCCACATGGGCGCTACTGTTGTGAAGCACAGTAGTGTATTCCCCTATTTGGACACTGGTATGCCTCATAGACAGTAGCGTACACATCCTGGAGCTGAGTTTTTTGAGTTTTGACCTGTTTGGGGGGGTTTTGGCTGTATTTTTTGGGGTCCCTGATGACCCTAGGTCTAAGTTAAACCACTGTAAGTGGTCTCCTGTCCTTATACTGATCCTATGTTCATGATTTGGACCTGCTTTGATCAATTTGGGCTTGTTTGGAAAGTTCTGGGGCTTGTTGACCCAAGTTAGGGGGTTGTGGACCAGTTTGGTGTTTTCTACCCTGATTTGAGTCTGACCGAATCTGCTTGCTCCATTTCCACTGGATTTGAAACCTACTGAGTCTACTTGACCCTGTTTGTATCTATTTGAGTTAAATTTCTCTTTAGATTGGTTTCTTATCCTCCCTTATGATTTTAGTTTTCTTTTTGTAGTGAAAGCTCAAGTGTCTTTGCATCTGTTCAGGACCTTGACTGCATTGTTTATGCGCAGATCAAACTTTACCAAACCATACTTCTTTGTAGGTCATTTGCTTTGTTTAGGTCTAAAATCAGGTTTTGTATGCTTTTCCCAATGGTTGGAATGCTTACATCGATAAGAATCAGAAAGTCGTATTGGTAGCTTTTACTGTTTCAATTAGGAAACCTGAAAGTCCTTTGCTTTTGCTTTGATAGTAGCTTACCTTCAATTTCAGTTTTTGTTTCTCGCCTTTGAAAAGCATGAAAAAATTTTGATTTATTTTCTGAGTAGAGTACCTTGCAAGTGGCTTAAAGGATTTAAGAGTGCTTTGCATCAAAAAGAAGAAGTTTTCTTTTGCATACTTATTTGTTTGAGTAGCTGCATTCTTTGGTTTTGAGTTTAATTTTGTACATTTAGACTTTATTTTTACCTTTTTGCATTCGAAAAGACTAAAAATTGCATTTTCATATGCATTCTAGATCGTATCTTTAGTACTTGCATTGAAAAGAAAAAAAAAAATTAGTGGTAAACATTTCATTTCAGTATTATATCTCTGTTATAACCACTCTCACACACCCACTACCATTTTGAGTAAGCAAGTAACCTTTAAAATGAACCCTAATAAAATATACTAATAACATTTTCATTTCTAGGTTACACTATTCACCAACTAGTCTTGGTTAGTATCTTGGGTTTAAAACAACTTAAACCACCCAAGATCACACATTACGCAAAAATCGTAGTTTGACTATCACAGGTAAACCCACCTCATTCAAAATTTGCCTGGGATCTATGCAGTAGGTCTTGTGAGATCAGATGGTTGGGAATAAACCTCCTACTTTCTGTTTCGAGCATATACCAGGATCGGATCGCATTTGGGGACTCTTTTGATTTTTGAGCTCAGTTACCCTGCCCACGCCTTCTGATTCAACCAGAGACTGTTCCCCCATGATTTTTCGGTGTGGTGGTATCCTTAATATATGACCATAGGATCATACACAGGTGACGGTGGAGGGTTATATCTGTTGTACCTAGGAAAAACGTGGGAGGAAATCCCTTGGAGGTCTTTGGGAGGGCGGTTGGGTGATTCCAGCGCTTGCAGCCTTAGTCATTGTATTGTGGACCCTGGGTAATTGTCCTTCTTCCTTCGTTGATATGTTATGGGCCCTCATCATCCCATACTCTTCTCCGGAAGGCATTTATTTTCCTGGTTTGATTTACTTAAGACCATTTTAGTGGTGTGCTCTTTGTGCTACTTGTCTTAGTTTTCCTTAGAAAACTTCTTGCTCATTTGAGCAGGAAACTATGTCTAGCATTCCAACGAGCACCAATCAAGATACCCCTGTTCTATGGGATCCTTGTGCTATTCCATTCATTGGAAACATTGGTACTCCCTTAATGGCTATTCTGAATCTTCCTGGATTCACTATAGGCCTGCCGGTTTGGTTATTCTCCACTCTGAATTCCTTTCATGCTCCTGACACTTCTTTTGTAAGCACCTCAAATCAAGAGCATCAGAACCCTGTTCCTTCTTTGCCAGTAACATCTTCTTCTCCTCCTTCTACCTCATGTGGAGAAAGTAGAAATACTAGTAACCAGCAGTCTAAAAGGAATAGACGGAGGGAGAATAGGAAGAAGATTCCAAAACAAGAGGGTAGAAACCCAGCCTCTATAAGTCATGCTGGGGGAAAGCAACCTGCCTCTGCAAATCATGTAGGGGGAACCTACCCAGCCTCTGTAGGTCATGCTGGGAGAAAAATTTTAGTCATTGAAAATCACACTGAAATTTTTTCTTTAACCACTGTCAATCATGTTGAGGACACGTCATTGATCACTGCTATTCATATTAATGGCAAGTCACCAGTTCCTGTGAGTCATACTAGAGACACCAGATCAGCCACTGCAAGTCATGTTGATGGAGTTGACATTGTCAACAAACCCAATAAACAAAAGTATAAGTTCCCTTGCAAGTTTTGTGAGGGAGACCACCTTACTTACTTGTGCCCTGTACTTCCAGAAGTCTAAAAAGTGTGATCCTTAGTTCAAAAGTCTTATGCTTCTGAGCAACCAGCCACTGCAAGTCATGCTGGGGGAAAGCTGCCAGCCAATGCTAATCATGCTAAGAATACTAACATTGTAAAGGAGTCACAACCTATAGCAAGGAAACCAAATTTCACTTGTAAACTTTGTAAGGGAGATCACCTTACTCACCGATGCCCTGCCATTCCAGAGGCACGAAGAGTGTGGTCAATTTCTGAAGGAATCTCTACTCCTGTGTTGTCTATAGATCCCCTACAGTCAGATCAACCTCTGGTCGATAAAGTGGTTGAATAAAAAGAGTTCTTGGTCAACCCCACTCTTCCTTCGGAGAGTGAAGTGATCGAATCGATGCAATCTTTGACCAATCCCATCAGTCCTGCAAAGATTGATGCACCTACTGCAGAAGTCTTCTGCATTACTAGTTTGGATGTTTCTGAAAAAGGGGACACTTCATCTATGCCATGTGAACCCCTACCAAGCCCTAGGATCATTTCCTTTGATTCGAATAGTCTAGCCGAACCTCGTCTTCCTTCTTCGAGACCTTTCCAGATAAAGGTTGATATCGGGAACCATACGGTTGATCGATGCATTATAGATGAAGGAGATTTTGTTAGTATCTTATCCGCTTATGCTTGGAGAGATTTGGGTTTCCCTAATGTTATTCCAGCTGTTAATTGGTCGTTGACCTTCGATAGAAGACCTAGTGAACTGTTCGGATTCCTCTCTCAGGTACCTGTTACTTTGGGTGGAAAAATAGTCTTAGTTGATTTTATGGTTTTAAAGGACCCTGTGGACTTTGATATGATCCTCGAGCATGATTATGTTTATGCTATGCATGCTGTGGTGTCTACTCTCGTTCATGTGATGCATTTCCCTCATAACGAAATCAGCTTGCATTCGTTGATCCTCCTTATTACCCAACTGTAGACCAGTCAGATCCCTCGTCATTAGGCACTACTATGTCACATGGGACTTATGTGGCATATTGTTCCTTGAGTTCAAATGCTACGGAGAAGAAGTCTCTGGGTTCATGCTTACATTCTTTGGATTTAGATCCAGCTTTTGACCAAGTGACACCTCCATCTGAATGTTTAGATATGTATTCTATCTGGGATGATATACTTCCTTCTGATGAAGTTTTCCTAGAGTCCATAGTACAGTCTACCATTCATTTGGATGTTGATCCAGTCGCAGTTATATCCAGCCCCAGTTTGACCTTAAAGTCTGATCTTCCTACTGTTGAGTCTTTGGACTCTCCTATAGATCTGCAAATCAGTGTTCCTATTGAGTTTGATTCTGCTTCTAGAATTTTCAACTCCCGTGATGATGAATTTGTTTCTGCAGATTCCATCATGTCCTTCAACTTTGATCTTCATCTTGAAGTCGATCTTGTTGATTGTAAGTCCTCGGGCTTGGGTACCATAGAGTCTTCATTTGAAAACTCTGCCTTGTTTATGCCTGCTGTTGATGACAATGAAGTTGAAAGTATTTCTACCACAGTGACTTGTATCGAGTCTTTCTTTACATATGTTTTAGATATGATATTGGTACTAATGTTTCTTGGATACAAGATTCTTAGCTGGATTTATACTTGCTTACTGGTCCTTTTCGACACCTTGTGCGACCATGTCAGGTATATTCGGAACCTTGCATAGAGGTTTAGGCTTCCCTGCTGTTATGTTGCATTTGAACATTTTTCCATCCGAATTCACCATAGGGTCGAACCTGTTGGATATTGGTGTATTAGCCATCTCTTTATGCATTGTGCACCATTCCGACAGTAGAGCCTACCTAACATGGGTCACCCTAGTCAGCACCCTTATGCCATTTTGGTGCCCATGTTGAGTTTTTCTCATAGGGTCGGGAGCCTTTTTAGATTTTCCATGACTTTGAGAAGAAGCCTCATATCTTTCTTTCTCATATATTTCTGGCCATCCCTGATAAGGCTCCCATCTTTGTGTTCCAATTGCATATGCATCTGTTATGATCTCACTTGCGCTAATGAGCCTGATGCCAGCTTCCACACTTTTAGCTCATTGTATTAGCCTCCATCTCTGATCTCATTTCTAATAAGCCCTGTATCATTTTGTCTTCGCAATTTGACACCTTTTACCTGGAGGAGACACACCCTGAGTGTCCTTATCTTTCTCATGTTCCTTGCATTAGGCATAGCTTTGTTCCATGCACTTGGAGCTAGTTTCGCATGTCTCTAACACTCGTATCCTCCCTTTCAGAGCATTCTTCCACCTTTAGTTCAATCTCGTTAAAAACAGTAAGTAGGCTACAAGCATTCTTCCACCTTTACTTCGAGCTCATTAAAAATAGTAATTAGGTTTTGAGAATTCTTCCGTCTCTCCTTTGAGATCGCTAAAAAAAGTAAGGAGGTCACAAGTTTACTTTTTCGGGCTCGTTAAACCTTTACGGAAAAGATCCTTATGGAGTTCTTTTAAGCCCTTTTCAGACTCCTTAAATAGGAAAAGTTTGTCGAGTAGAGTTGTCTTTTCAGGCTCGTCAAAATAACTGAACTGACATCCACTTAGGTATAGAATTACCCCTTTTCCGGGCCTTGGTGGATAATTTACGGAAAATGTTGACTCTAGGTATACTCTGGTATGCGCTAGAAGAGTTCTTCTTCCATTATTTTACACTTTTTTAGGGAAGGAGACTAACTTTACGAAAAAGGACCTTTGGAGTCATCTTTAGGGTTTTCAGACTCTCGAAATGTGAAAACACCAAGCGAGCATTCACCTACTCGTGCTCGATGTGAAATCTACGAGATGGTTGATAGAGGACTGCTTAAGTTTTTCAACTCTATAAGCAAGAAAACACCGCCGAGCACAGACCAATCCGGGCTCGATATAAAATCCATGGATAGGTGTATGGAGTTTCCTTCTAGGTTTTTCAGACTCCTTAAATATGAAAATACCATCAAGCATGCTTTAGTTCTTTATCAAGCTCGTTAAAAAATGAAAAAGGTAAGGGAATGGAAGAATGCTAAAATATCTTTCAATATGATGGCAGCAAGTCAACTATCTCCTTGAAAAAAGCACCTATTTTTGAGTCTATCAAACAAGTTGGGTTCTAGTGTTAGCCTTAGGATAAACCTAATCTCAGAGTTCTTACTCCTCCGTTTGGTTAGTTTTCCAATCATATGGAGAATCTGTTAATGTCTCCTACATTGCAGATTTGCATCATGGTCTCTTTGTGTTAAAAGCTACCAAAGTCACTCTTATGTCATGCTCATTGTTCAAGGATATAACCTATGTTGGCCATTCTGTAGTTTCCTTGACCTCATGCGTCGGCCATTCCTTGGTGTCAGTATGTTCCATCATGTGTTCAGTCCTACTCCAAATCATCTCATACCTATTGAGTGTCCCTCGTGTTGGATGATGGAGGATGCCTTAAGGCCTCCCTTCCAATGGACTTCTTCCCATCAACTTCAACTCATTGTGCTCTAGGAATGAAGTTTACAGTTTCGGTTAGTACCTTGGGGATTACAGTCATTAGCGGCAATTTCCCTCGCTATTGGATAGATGGGAATACATCAATGTATCCTATTCGATGGATTCTTCAAGTGTTCGATGGCAAGACCATTTATTCGCACTTGCTTGAATGTGCTAGGTACCTTGGGTTCCATTTTCATTATTGGTGGACACCCTCGCTTTTGTTAACGGTATACATCAATGAGAGGTAATCAAACGATACCTCCCATGTGTTGGCGGATATTTCTACCCTATAGTTAGGAAACTAAACTATCAACTTGGTTGGGGTGACAGGTAAGTGCATTTATGTCATTACAGAGGTGTTTACAAAAGGAAATAGATTACAGATTTAGAGAACATACCTTTTACTGGAGTCTGATCCTAGCTTTGACCCAGTCTTGTGTCCAGCTCTCAAATCCACTTTCTCTCAGCAAACCTGAAACAACAATACCTTCCTCAAACACTTTGGGCAACATATATAAATCATAAAATAAACAAAGATTATGTTTAATATCTAGTATTGACCAAAATGAATCCAACTCAAAATGCCATTTTATAACACCTTCAGATTGGAACAAGGAAACACTTCAACCTTTATTTGTCAAAATAGTATGCAGTACAAATATACCTGATAATGAAGTAGGCTCCTGCAACTAGATCCTGGGCTCTGGCTCTGCTCTGGTCTGAATGTCTTCTGCAACAGTTTCTCCATTAACTCATCCTCTCATTCTTTAGTAATCATTTGCATTCATAATTTCTTCTAACCTTGCTCCCTTAGTCTTCTAGGAATTTATAGGTTTAAGGAAGCAGTTCAAGTCGATGAGGAGGTTGGGGAAGTTAAGAAACTGTCTTCAACTAATCCTCTTCGATGGATTAATATATTTTTTAATCATTTTTTAAGGTACACGCGACTATTACACAGTGGAGTAGCGTATAGGGCGCTACTCTATTGTTTAAACAATAGCGCTCATTTAGTTTTAAATTGTGAGCGCTACTTTGATAAGACGGAGTAGCGTATACATTGATATGGGCGCTACTATAATGCACTGGAGTCGCGTATGGGCGCTAGTCTCTTTAAGTAGAGTAGCGCTCATACCTCAAAATGGTATTTTTGTATGTTTTCCAGTATTCTCAGGAAATGGGATGAGTTGTCATAACATCCAAGGTCAACATGCTCCTCCATCCCAGTTGTCCTTTTGTGTGATCAGCAGCTCAGGGTGATCACGGACGGAGAGGTGCAAGTTTGACCTATAACACCATGTTCGACTTCAACTCATTTATTCGCATGGATAGGTTTGTACCTTGGGATCCTCGATAGCATCACCTTATTTATGTTATCTCCCAAGTTGCACAAGACTGAGCCATACTCTTTTTGGCTCTTGATGAGACATAGATCCAGCTTGTTCTCTATGGCTACGTTCTCCAGTTTTGACATAGATCCACATTGTATTTATGTGGCTATGTTTACACTTATGTTCCTCATGGATCCATGCTTGTATTCTAGTGGCCATGATATATGCATCAGTATTTGGATCATTATTGTATCCTCTTGGAGGTCATGTCCCACTATTTGAATATGGACAGTTACCCCAAGGATGAGTTTGTCTGACATTGCCTTTGCTTTCAGGTACTTCATTTGAGCCTATGATTCTTGGTTTCTCTGGTTACTCCACTTCCATGTTTCAACTCTTTTTTATTTATAATGTATTTCGGCCATCGTTTCCCTCACTCCCTTTGACCTCACACATTAGGGGGCATCTGTTATAGCTTAAAATGACACTTCTCCATCTGTGATGACACTTGCATCACTTGGTCGCATGATGACACTTCTTGAGATCAAGTTTAGTCACACAATGGGACACTTGTGGACGGAAGGGTCATATGGGACACTTAACATGGTTGAAATTACCTCACTCCTAGTCCATTTGATGGTCATAACCCTTAAGAACACATCTCCAGACCAAACCACCTCCTAAAAACCATCAGAAAACCATGTTTTTGGCCATATTTCCACATGAACACTGGTATCCTATGCAGAGAGTAGCGTCCACCTTGAAAAGTACACTGGTTTGCAGTAGGAAGAGTAGGGTATTTTCCTGAATCAGTCAAAATCTTGAATTTTGGTCAAATTAGGTTGGTTTGGGAACCTCCTGATCGGTTATAACTGTTTTTCCTCTCCTTCATTGACTATATA
Organism: Larix kaempferi; assembly: GCA_027924585.1. Taxonomy (NCBI): domain Eukaryota; kingdom Viridiplantae; phylum Streptophyta; class Pinopsida; order Pinales; family Pinaceae; genus Larix; species Larix kaempferi. The sequence goes on along the minus strand of BSBM01000915.1, from coordinate 183,889 downwards.
AGGAAGGTAGAAGGGACATGAGAGGGGACCAATCCCATAACAATTTTATGCTGGAGGAATGGAGACCCTCATCCCCCTCTCTTGCGCCTCAGTTTCTCATAAACCCTAGCACAGCTGATTAGAGGCTGGGATCCTTGGAGAACAGAAGCAGGAGACCTTGAATCTAGGTTTCGTGAAGTGCCAAGCTTAAAGGAAGGTATAATTTTATGTACTTTCTTCATTCATTAATAAAGATTAGACGTTCTTCCCTTTCCAAATATGACCTATTCATGTGTGTCTCATATTTGATTACAGTTTTCTTATAGTTTGATGTCTTCTTCTGTCATGAATATCAGTCTTATATATGTAGTCAAATGTATTTGAGAAAGGTATGCAGTTGTTTTGCAGGTGTGGGCCTTGTGACACTGAATAGCATTGAAGAGCGTGAGGAAGAGAAAGGCTTGGATCAACCTTCTGAATAAGGTACGCATCCTCTTTAACCTTTATCTCTTTGCTTACTAGTTGTACTTGTAGAACATTTGTAGGTATATCTTTCATCCCTGTAAGTTGGTAGTTTCTCCCCTAAACTTAAGGTGTATTTTCCTCACAACACCAGGAATCATGAGCATCTTGGAAAGAAAGTTGTCCGGAGTTGATATTTTCAGTCGTACCCAGTCATGCGGGGGTTTCAAACCGCATGGGTTTTAGGTTTTGATGGAGGTTGGTCAGAATACATGGCCCTAGGGATAGAGATGAGCATCGGGGAAACTTAATGGCATCTATGCATTTCTTCTGAAAAAAATATTGTTGTGGTGCAACGGACAGATGAAGCATACCATATTTTTTATGACGCGGTAGCAGAATATATGGAATACTTCCGCAGCAGGGGAAAAGGGTCTAGTTTCACTCGAAGGGTCCTCGTCCATCGCCATTACCTCAGGCCATGGGCCTTGTTAAATTTTGAGCATTAATTCACAATACTCTAGGATCTTTACTGAGAGAATAAAATATACAGTATATCAATGCATAACAATCACAATAAGCATGAAAAGCATCACAAGAATCAAAAGCATGAGAGACAAGAGACACAGAGTTTCCGTGGGGAAAACCCTAAGGTGAAAAACCCCACAACTTCCTCAGAGATAGAAAGAGAAATGGCTCAACCAAAGTACAACCAAAATACACTGATATAGTCTCCTAGTAGCAGATGATCCTCCTCCTCACTAGTGCACCACTTTCTGAGTGAGAGAAGTGTGACTTTTCGAATGATCCAAATAGAGATCTCCTGATCTCTATTTATACTTAACCTGTTTTCCTAGTTACACTATGGGGCCGACCTGTCTATCTAGATACATCCACAAGATAATATATATTTCAGGGCCGACGCCACACATGGTGTTCTAATAACCCATCGGCAAGTACACACACTTCCGACACTTGTCAATCCACATGGCGACACTTCCTTATAGAGGAATAACACATCTCTAATAAGGGTACAATAAATATATATGAAATACATAGATGAAATACATTCTGAAGTTACATATACATCAACACTCCCTCTTAACTAGGAAGGTATTTCTCGACACAGATCTACTAGACAAGTCTTCTTCTCAGGATCATTGTCATCGATGCATCATCATCATAATTGTCACTGCTACTGCTATCTCAACCAATCTCTGACTCTACTCGTAATAGGAAGTTCTACAGAACCAGTCCTTTTTCATACTGGATCATGTAGGCCAACCACCTGCAGGTCTTCATCATCACTGGCCATACTATGGAAACCTCAGGACTTATTACGTGCATCACAAAACCTCGAAAGAGCATCCCAAGCTGTTACGAGCACATGGCTCTACCTATAGGATCTCCCAGGGCCATATTATATGTGACCTCACCACAAAACCTCACAAGAGCATCCCAGGCTGTTACGAGCACACAGCTCTACCTATAGGATCTCCCAAGGACAGATTATATGTGGTCACCACAAAACCTCCCAAGAGCATCCCAGGATGTTACTAGCACACAACTCTACCTATAGGATCTCCCAGGGATAGATTATATGTGGCCATGGCAAAACCTCGCAAGAGCATCCCAGGACTTATTACGAGCACACAGCTCAACCTATCGGATCTCCCAGGGACAAATTATATGCCATAGGACAAAACCTTGAAAGAGCATCTGCCAGATATCCCAGGGCCAGATTATATGCCATAGGAAAAACCTCTAAAGACTATCTGCAGATCTCCCAGGGCCAAATTATATGTCCTACCAGAGCAAAACCTTGAAAGAGCATTTGCCAGATATCCTAGGGCCAAATTATATGCCATACGAAAAACCTCGAAAGACTATCTGCAAATCTCCCAGGGAAAAATTATATGCTCATATGCACAACCTGATCCACGGCCATAGAGTATCAACCTGATACTCACCATACATCATCCTGATGTACACATGATCATCCTGATCATCATCACTGCAACATCCTGCTGCATGTCATCTAGAGCAACATCCTGAAGCTCGTCATCCACAATCATCCTGATCATACAATGCATCTACCTGATGCATACCAAGTATCTACCTAATAGATATCATCATACATGATCCACCTAATCATATAGTGTATCCACCTGATACAAATACAAATACATGATACATATCACCATACATGATCCACCTGATCATACACTGTATCCACCTGATACATATATCGATACATGGTCCAAGCATCCAACATGATGCATATACAAAATACATACAAATGATCCTACTGATCATATCCAGCATCCAACATGATGTGTACATACATATACATATAAATGATCCAACTGATCATATCCAGCATCCAACATGATGCATACATACATATACATATAAATGATCCAACTGATCATATCCAGCATCCAACATGATGCATACATACATATACATATATATGATCCAACTGATCATATCCAGCATAGACCAGAACATCATCCTGATGCTCATCATCCAGCGCTTACATCCACAGCCATATGAAGGATCCTCCTTCCAACATGCTTGGAATGGCTTCAGCAAATGTGTCCATCACTTCTTCCTCGAAGTGTCATCAATCTGAAGAACACCAAGCCTCTCTCTGAAGTACTTGAACTTCACCCTGGCTAGTGGCTTCGTCGGCACATCTGCAATCTGCTTTTTCCGTCGCAACATACAGGAGCTTCACAGCTCCTCTCTACACCATATCCCTGATATAGTGATATTTGATCTCTATGTGTTTCGACCTGTCATGAAACACTGGGTTATCAGACAGCTTCACACAACTCTGGGTATCACAGAAGATACCAGTAGCATCCAACGGGAGATCAAATAACTCAGACAGTAGCTTCCGTAGCCATACTGCCTCACAACTAGCTGAACAGGCTGCAACATACTCTGCCTCAACTGTACTCAGTGCTACGCAGGACTGCTTCCTGCTAAACCAAGAGATCACACCTGATCCCATACTGAAGCAGCACCCAGATGTGCTCTTCCTATCTGCAGCACTGCTAGCCCAATCTAAATCAACATAACCCTGTAGGTTAAACTTTTGATTCGCTTCATACTTGAGCCCATAATCCACTGTACCCTTCAAGTACCTCAAAACATGATTTACTGCAACCAGGTGAACACTCCTCGGATCCGTCAGGAACTGGCTCAATGTGTTCACAGCAAAGCAAATATCTGGTCTCGTGTTCGTCAAGTACATCAAGGACCCAATCATCTGACGATACATAGAGACATCAACCGACTCAGATGAAGCATCACATAGAAGCTTCTGATTCGATGCCATAGGTGTGGCCATGGCCTTGCAATCCATCATCCCGAATCTCTTTACGATATCTACTATGTACTTCCCTTGACCAAGGAAGATCCCACTTGCACTCTACCACACCTCTATACCTAGGAAATAATGCATCATTCCCAAATCTTTCATATAGAACTCAGCAGCAAGCTTCCTCTTAGTATCTGCAATCAATCTGTCATCTCCTGTTACAAATAAGTCATCCACATACATGAGTAGAATCACAGGATTCCATTCCTCAACCTTGTAGTAAAGGTTGGAATCCGCTTTACTCTTGGTAAAGCCCAAACTAGATAGGAAACTGTCCATCCTACCATACCAGGTTCTGGGAGCTTGTTTCAAGCCATACAAGGCTTTTTTCAATCTGCACACATATGACTCCCTGTCATGTATTTCAAAACCGAGTGGCTGCTCCACATATACTTCCTCTTCAACTACACCATTCAAGAAAGCAGTCTTGAAATCCATCTGGTGTATTTTCCATTTCATTGTTGCAGCCTGGGCAAGTACTGTTATGATGGAAGTATACCTGGCTATAGGTGCAAAATTTTCTTCATAATCTATTCCCTCTTTCTGAGAGAAGCCACGAGCTACGAATCTTGCCTTGTATTTCTCTACACTGCCATCTGCAGCATGCTTGATTTTGTAGATCCATTTGGAAGTCACAACAGACTTCTCTTTAGGTCTTGGGACAACATCCTAAACATCATTCTTCATTATTGATTGGTATTCCGCAATCATGGCATCCTTCCATTCTTTCTTTTCCGCCACTTCTTCATAACTGGAAGGCTCTTTGTTCATAATGTCATAGAGTAAAGCAACATAGCTGGTATGTGATCTGGTTCTCTTCTTTGCTCTGTGTTCTTCTTATGGAATGCCAAATATTTCTGCATCTTGAATGAGCTCTCTAGCCCATGTAGGTTTCCTCTTGTGAGAGTTATCCTCACGGGGTGGATCTACAGGTTCTTGCAGATCTTCAAACTCACGAACAACATCTGGAACTGCTTCAGTCATGGTAGTGTCTTGAAATCTATTTTCCTTAGGTTCTTCATAAACTTCGATAGGTGCCTTCCTTGATTTGATGAATGCTGAGTTTTCATCAAATGTTACATCCCTGCTGACATCAATCTTCTTGAACCCTGGAAAGTATATTCTGTAAGCCTTTGAGCTTTCACTGTAACCCACAAAGATACCCTTCTTTCCTAAAGGATCTATTTTAGTCCTCTTTTCCTTTGGGACATGAGTGTATACTGGACAACCAAATATTCTGAAATGGCTTACTTTAGGTTTCTTACCAGAAAATACCTCTTCTGGTGTCTTGTTGTCCAATATCTTATGGGGTGTTCTGTTCTGCACATATATAGCTGTTCTAGCTGCTTCTCCCATAGATGCATAGGTAGATCTTGGTCATGCAGCATTTCCCTTGCTGCTTCCATGATAGTTCTGTTCTTCCTTTCTGCAACTCCATTCTGTTGAGGATTATAAGGAGCAGTCAACTCCCTCTTAATCCCTGAATCACTACAAAGCTTCTTGAAGTCACCTGAGGTGAATTCTCCACCATTGTTGGATCTGAATGTTTTGATCTTCTTGTTAGTTTGATTCACCATCAAGGTTTTGAATTCCTTGAACTTATCAAGCACCTCATCTTTATTCTTCAAGAAGTATACCCAAGTCTTCCTGGAGAAGTCATCAATAAATGAGACATAGTAAACCTACCCACTAAGAGAACTTGATGACATAGGACCACATACATCTGAGTGGATGATTTCCAGGATATCTTTGGCCTTGCTTTCACTGCTTGGGAAAACCTTCTTAATGTTCTTACCTTTTGCACATCCTTTGCAAACACCTTCATGTTTGGTCTTGATTTCAGGAAGACCCTTTACAGCCTTGCTTGCAATTGGAAGTGCCGTATAGTGCATATGAGCAAGTCTTATATGCCAAAGTTCACTTGGATCCATGGATTCATGCACCATGGCATGTTCAGGTTGTCCCTTCAATTTATACAAACCTCCCTCTTTCTCTCCAATCACTACTGCATCATCTATGGTCTTTCCCTTTGGCCACATTAGGACTTGGCCATCCACAAATACAACCCTCATACCTTTTGCATCCAATGCAGAGATGGAGAGTAAGTTCTTCTTGAGCCCAGGTACATAAAGGACTTCTTTCATCTTCAAAGATTTTCCAGAATCTAGGTTGTATGAGGCTTCACCACTTCCTTTGTTTGGGTATTGATAATCATCCCCAAGTTTCACCTTATGGGGTGATTCATGTTTAGATAGGCTCACAAAAGATTCCCTAAACCCAATCATGTTTTTGGAAGCCCCACTGTCAATTAACCAATCATTACAACCATGGGAGATAGTACCTGTGAGAGTAGAGATTAGAACATACTCTTCTTCACTTGATGAGTCATCGTCACTATCATCACTTTCTGCCCTAGCCTTCTTCTTTGGAGGTTCATCATCCTCGGCAACATGAGCATGGAACTTTCTTTTGCTGCCGTTCTTCTTCTTAATGGAGTTGTTGTTATTATCCCTTTTCTTCCTGGGACAATCTGAAGCAAAGTGACCCTTCTCATTACATGTGAAGCATCGTAGATCCTTCTTATTCTTTTGATAGGATCTCTTGTAGTGAGAGCGATCCTTCTTGGGCTTGCTTCTTTTGGTGTGAGCTGCAAGAGCTTGATCTTCACCTCCCATCTTTTCCTCACGAGCTACAAGTCTAGCTTCTTCTTGAGAGCATTCTTCCCGCAATCTGTTGAAGGATACCAACTTCTTTCTTGCACAGATTCCTTGAATGAAGGAGTCCCATGACCTAGGTAGGCCATTTAGAGTGGTCAAGAAAACTTCACCATTCTCCACCATTTCATCTATTGCTTCCAGTTGTTCCTTAATCTGGGAGACCCTAGAAAAATAAGATTGAATGGTTTCTCCATTCTGAAACTTTACTCCTTTCAATTGGTTATGTAGGGTCATCTTCTGATTTATGTTCTTCCCTTCAAATAGCTTGGTCAAAGAGTCAAAGATCTCCTTGGGTGTCTTTAGAGAAGACACATGGGGTATGAGATGGTCTTTAATAGAATCAGCAATGATTCTCTTTGCCTTGACCAAGTTCTTCTTATGCAATACCTTGGCCTCTTCATCCTTTGGGATAGGGATGTCTTCTTTTATATATGAGTCCAACTCATTCTCTTCCAGGATTAACCCAATCCTATACTTCCAAGATCGGAATTTATCAGCCCCTTCAAGCTTATCCTCAAGCTTGGTGTGGTGAGACGTCTTAAAGAGTACTTCAAATGGAAATAGAAAAGATTTAGGTCTTACCACTTGAAATGCTGAAAACTGGATCTGGTCCCAGATTAGGGTTTGTCGAAAAAACCCTAAAAATTTAAAATGTGAATTTCAACTTTCTGAAAGGATAGAAAGATGCGCCTTGATGAGCTGATCAGCCTGGTGCATTCAGAATTTGAGATCAGCAAAGTTTTACCCTTCAGATTTGCCTTTTTGTCCTCCCGAGTTCACTGGGGAGAGCCCTGAATTAGGGTTTGAGTTTCCCATAGATCTAACCAGCAAAAAATCTCAATCCAGAGCTCTAAACTTTGATTTTTGCAAGGAGCTTCCAGCTATGTCATCAGATTTCAGAAATTCCTATTTTTGTGGAAACCCTAATTTTTAGGGCCAAATCTGAAAATGCTCAGAATTGAATTCTGATTGGACAGATAGATTCTCCTTGATGATTAGAGTCAATCTACTATGCTGCTTTTCCAAAATCTGTGGAGAGAAACCCAATAAACAAGAAACTCAAGTTTTCGTCACTGCAAAATGTCTTCTTCTCAGGTTAGCTCTGATACCATGTTAAATTTTGAGCATTAATTCACAATACTCTAGGATCTTTACTGAGAGAATAACATATACAATATATCAATGCATAACAATCACAATAAGCATGAAAAGCATCACAAGAATCAAAAGCATGAGAGACAAGAGACACAGAGTTTCTGTGGGGAAAACCCTCAGGTGAAAAACCCCACAACTTCCTCAGAGATAGAGAGAGCAATGGCTCAACCAAAGTACAACCAAAATACACTGAGATAGTCTTCTAGTAGCAGATGATCCTCCTCCTAACTAGTGCGCCACTTTCTGAGTGAGAGAAGTGTGACTTTCCGAATGATCCAAATAGAGATCTCCTGATCTCTATTTATACTTAACTTGTTTGCCCAGTTACACTATGGGGCCGACTTGTCTATCTAGATACATCCACAATATAATATATATTTCAGGGCCGACCCCACACATGGTGGTCTAATAACCCATCGACAAGTACACACACTTGCGACACTTGTCAATCCACACGACGACACTTCCTTATAGAGGAATAACACATCTCTAATAAGGGTACAATTAATATATATGAAATACATAGATGAAATACATTCTGAAGCTACATATACATCAAAAGGCCTTCGCTTTTCTACAGTCGGTCGAGCAAGATGAGAAGACCTGCCTGGGATATCAGCTGCTAGACTAGTTGCATTGGCACTTCTGCATTACTTAGAGCCGTAGCCTCTCGAGTAGAGTAGGTTGTATATAAATAAGCCTCAAGTTTCGGCATCTCCAATTTCAGTAGTGAATTTCAACTTACAACAATTTCTATTCCGCTTTGAGAATGTAGAGTTTCATTTTTGTTCTTGATTTCAAGAAGTTCCCAGTCTGTAGTAGGACAGGGCATATGGTTGGGGTTCAGGTCACCACAAGAGACACCACACAGCCGATTCCCCATAAGTTTTTCCATGAATATTTTCAGGAGAGCCCTCCCAAGTGGTCTACCATAAAAAATTCCTCTGGCAGGAGCCGCCCAATGGATCAGGCACCCGATCTACGAGGTTCTTTGCTACCTCATAGGGAGGGTAGCATCCCCAGTTGGAGCCAGTTGTTAGCACCTATTTTTCACAACATGGATATGAAGGTGAAGTGAAGGGATAGCCCTAAATTTTTTGATAAAAACCAGGGATTACCCTTGCTTTCCATAGCCAGGTGCTAAATATGTATGAAAATGGAGATGGGGGTGCTAAAGGTGCGAGGAAAAGGAAAAATGGCGAAGAAACGCATTAAAATGAGACAAAATTAACCCAAATAAGCCAAAGTCTATAGTCCAAAGGAAATAGAGATAATGGTAGCAACCGCGCCGGTTTACACCATTGGATGGTGCAGGAGTGAGATGAACGGCCCACATTGATGGTCGCGTAACTAAGGCGCATGAGGAATAGTCATACGAGCGGTCGCGATGATGGATACCGTCGGCCAGATGGCAGAAGGAGGAGACGTCACAAGGATGATAGGTGGTAAGAGGTATCGTTTTAATAAACATGGGATACCACCAGAGCATAAAAGTAGATCTCTGGCCACATGGACTGCTCGGGGAAGCGGAGTAGTATCCTACGATATAGATTAATGGACTGCAGAGCTAAGTGCAATGTGACAAGGTAAACGGTATAGATCGGCCTTGGGAAGATCAACGATCCACGGTGATGCTCCCGTTGAAAATATGCTTGCTGGATAGACAGGAAGGTGGTAGTGATGCACAAACCCATTTGCCAGATGTGACCACCAGAGGCGGTCGTGAGGAGATGAGCGGTAAAGCAAAAACCGGTTTAGGGGCATGCGATCCTACTTTGTTAGGGTACGATGCTTAGTGACCAATGATGGAGAATGGGACACATGGAATGATCCAGCGGCAGAGATGGAAAGGGGGTCAAATCAGTGGTTAAAGAGAAGGTTGGATCTGACGGTAGAGATCGGCACGTAAAAGACCAATGGCCGAGATTGGTAGGTGGCTGACAAATAATCCCGGAGGATAAGTGAGTGGGATTACATATATAACCATCGATGGGTAAAGTTAACATTTTTATTTTTTCTAAGACTTGTCAGGGGCGGAAGCCTCCAGGCATGGGAGAGATGTAGAAAGAGATAGGCGAGGCCATTCCCACGGCCCCTCAGGCTGTCTGAGTAATACAGGAAAGGTCGCGTGGTGAAGCTTAGTATATTCGCGGCAAGGAGGTAGGTCGAAGACTGGTTTCTGGGGAGGTTAAGGTTAAATGGGCTCGGGGCCTAGGGTTTGAAGATGCTTGGTTTGGAGAGTCTGCATTCTATACCCATGAGGTTTTTGAGTAGCATCTCACCCTTTGTCGCATTTGTCAAAGATATGTTTGTCTCAGAACCAGAGGGTTTTTCAGGGGGATCTGTCGTCACTACTCAAAGATAGGTTTTTCCCGCAGGAGCTACCATGGCATCAGTGGGTTAAAAGAGAGGCTTCCAAAATTGGGGAAGGGAATAGAATAGCAAGGTTGGAAGCTCTATCGACGTAGGCAGACAAGGCAACTTACAATCTTGGTCGTCAACAGAGAAGAAAAGGCCAGAGCTGCAGGTGATAAAGGGGTGCAGGCAGGAGGAAGGTCGCTTGTGCGGATTTGATAAGTGGCCGAAGTGGTTTCGGGGATGAGGTGACTCACATCTTTTGGCATGTGGGGGAGACGTGACGTTAAGTGTCATGAAATAGACAAGGCTAGAGGGGTGAACCGCTTCAAGGCATATTTCTACCACCCCGAATGATTATCGATGCGATGGAGGCCACCTCAGCGTCACCACCCACTGCGTTGTATGTCTAGAGATCTTTGTCGAGCATGTTTTAGGTCAGCTCATACCTAGGGCATCATTGTTACTTGATTGAGGATTTCGATCACGTTATCATGGTGATGGTGGCCACACATAGCTGCTGTCATCATCACCGCAGTTATGGGTATGGTTTTTTGTTCACTGTACGCGATCGGTACATAGAAAGGATGGTACACCTGGCAGCTTGGAGCATCTTTCAGTTAGGATTGGATCATGGAGAAGGAGCAGGAATCTGGGGTGGTTTTCATGCCAGAGCAGGCATGGTCTGAGGTGGAGGAAGAGCATGCTCCTTCGTCTCCTATGGCGTTCGACAATGAGGAATATAACTCCGATAGTGATGATGAGAAGGCAAAAAAGTGGCAAGTGTCCAAAAGAGTTCGGCGTCGAAGAAAAGAGAAAGTTCCCGAAGGAGAAGGGGGCATCTAGCAAGACACGAAGGTCATCCATGATCTCGTGCTCTCCACTGTGGAAGTGACACCTCACCCTCCCGTTGAGGAATCACAGGTTTATAGCTCTCTGAAGGTAGAGGACATATTTGAGTTGCAGGGCCGATTGAAAATTTCATCTATGTGTGCAGGATCAACAAAGTCTACTAGATTTGGACCACCTACTATTGAGAAGGTAGTGTCTTTGGGTTTTGGAACTAATGGAGGATTAAGAGGTTCTGATGATTTATCTTTTTGAGTTTCTTCTTGTTGAAGTTCAGTCTCGATATGGATTCGAGGTTCTTCTAGTGGTGTTTCTTTATGGACTGGCTTCTCTGATGTCTCTATGGTTCCCCTTGAATGGTCCTGGGAAAGAATTTATTTAGCTTTCCAAGTAGAACTATCCCCTTTGTTTGTTTTCCGATACCTTTCTGGTGAGTTAGTAGTTGGGGTGGCATGCCCCCTGTAAAGGTTAGTAGGGATTTTAGTAGGAAGACTAGTTTTAATGTATCTAACTTTCGAGTCTCTAGACCTATTCATGAAAGAAAAATTACAACGAAAGCAAAACCTACTTGCATTACTGCTACTGCTGGGTTTTGGGGATGCCTATTATAACAGATGCGCATGTTCTTACCTCTCTTCTTACCGCTCACTCGCCACCATCCTAAGTTTCAAAAAGGAAAATCCTAACTATTACTAAAGTTTTTTAAAAAGAAATTTTACCTACCTACAACTAAATTCTACCTATCTACAACTCCCCGACAACGATGCCAAAATGTTGGGTGTGTTTAAGTTGTCTTAATGAATCACCAAATATTTAATTATCGACCGGGGTTGGTAATTTTAGAGTTGTGGAAAATTATATGCTGAGGTACAAGGGTACCTAATATATCGGCTCGGCATACCTTAGAAATGTTTAATAATGAAAAGATCGAAAGATCTTTCAAAATGAAAAACCGAGTCAAACTTCAGAAATACAACTACTAAGCTGATTAGACCAATAGATCATAATAGTATCAATCTATACTGCTCTACTCTATGAACGATAATTGAAAAGATAAAAACAATACTACTCTAAGAAACAAGACTTGATCAAAAGAAAACTACTCCAAAATGGAAACTATTGATTAGTTATTCAAACTATAATCTATGAATTAGAAAGGCTAGCTACCATGTAATAATTATGAACAAATTAAAAAACCTATCTATGAAATGATTCAGTCTAGAAACTTGTACTATCTTAAGCAAAATTACAAACTACTTAATAAACTTAAGAAATTCAACAGTTAAACTACTCATGCATTCAACAAACACTCAAAACTAAGCTAAGCTACCTAATTCCACTCTCCTTGAGTATTCTAAGGAAACGCATCAAATGTGATAGGAACTAGAGTAAATGTCTCAAAATGACTTTCAAATGTAATAAGGAAACAAAATAGAAGTAAATCTAATTTAACCTCTACAACGAGATGCAAGCTAAAAAGTGACCAATTACAATTAATCTTAAACATTGTAATCTATTCTTTATCCATAGACAAATGACATTTGAAAACTCTAGTTATGTTATTTAAAATTGATTCGAAATGAGATGTTATTAATATTCGATCTATTAACACAAGTTTAAGGAAATCTAAGCATGTGCAAATGACTTGGAAATAAATGTGATCTAGAAGCAAGTAGAAAACTTAATAAAGTTATGCTATTTCTGAATCAAATACTATTCATGAACATCTTCATCAACCATGTGCAATGAGGAGAACAGATCCTATATTCAAACTAAAATTTATGATCAAAGCATGAAAAGCTAATGTACTTTTAAGAATGAAATCAACAAGTTCTAATCCAAAATCAACCTTGATATAAATGAAGTAAACTGAACTGAAATTGACGAGTTCTAAAGCAGTAACAAGTTAAGAAATCAAAGATAAAAGAAACATAATTCGAAAAGAAAACCAAGGCAAAGTCAAGGAAATGAACAAAAACTGAGAATAAATTTAAAGCTTAATTGAAACTCTATGTAGTTCAAAACAAGGTGCTAATTACATATATAAATGCTGGTCAACTACAAGAAACAGTATAATTCGAACACCTAAGAAATTGGACTCTAAACAAGCATAAAAGCAAGACAGAAAATATTAAAGTCCGAATGACATTCCGGATGACAGTCTGGGTGACAGAAAATTATATAAATTATGAAAATAAGCAGACTAAATGATATTAACTCCAGCTGGTTTATGCATATGAATCTACAATGCAAGCAAAGCAGTAAATAAACTATTGAAAGTTGAAATAACAAGAAAGCAACTACACTCATTTCTATCTAAGGAAAGAAACTATTTCTTATTGCATAATAAAACAAGGCTAAAAGATAAATGAAGCTAACCTACAGCTACAGGAACATTTAATAGAACTAAATCTAATTGCAACCTGAACTTGAAACACTAAAATAATGAAATTCTATCTAATTGCAACTACAAAGAGTGAAAGGAAACTAAAAGAAACTATGCATGATCGTTCGTTCTAAATTCTGAAAATGTAAATTATATTAACAACAAGACATATGTTACAGAAAACAAAACAACATCATCTAGAGGAAAATCAAGTTAAATATTGAAAATGAAAACTATTTATCTACAGAAAAGAAATAACAAAATATACACAATGAAAAACCTCTGGTTGTTGAGGGTCCCTTCTCAGCAATCAGGGATTGTAGCTAACTCAGATCAATCACCAACCGAACATAAATTTACTCATCAACAGCTAAAATCAGGAACTTCTATTAACTGAATCAAAAGTTACACAACGCTTTCTAGCTCTGTGCCTATTCTCTCCAACTTCATTCCTAAACCTGAGGCATCTTTTTATAGTTTTTACAATGGGGGAGAAGGTCGACCATTTCATTGGTCGACCTCTCTAAATATAGGAGGTCTTAATTGCTGAAGAAAACAGCTGCAAGACGGTTTATGACAATGCACGGGCCGTCTACCTGATTTTGTGGGCGTTGAGTCTCTTTGACCTGGGAAGAGGATGCGTTGTCAAGCTAGGCGAGCAAGAGCACAGATCTTCTAGAATGAGGGCTCACGCACCATGAGGGACACGTTGCCAACGGAAGCCATGTCACGGTTTCTGTCTTTAATGCCTCGAAATATTCCAAAAAATGAATCCAATGGTGCGAACAGAGGGCTGATCGATGGTCTGAATGTGGTTGGGCGTCTTCAGTGTGAACGCGCGTCCGGATGAAGGTCTGAATGAAAACCACAACCTGTAGAACAAAAACTATATGCCAAGAATGTCTAATGATAATTGTCAGTAAACCATAAAATGATGATATTTAATCAAGATTCATGTGATATTCAAATAAGGTCATACCTGGGTCTGATTGATAGTCTGAATGGAAAGAAGAATGGCTTATAATATCAAAAATAGTGAAAATAGCGCCAATCAGAGCACGTTTAATGTAAAAAATGGTGGCAAAAATGGACATCAACAGGTCCCAAGACTAGAAGGGAAGTCTATTGTGACTTCCAAGTGGATCTACAAGATCAAGCTTGCTGCAGATGGTAGCATAGATAAATACAAGGCAGGGTTTGTGGCTTGTGGCTTCCTCCAGAAAGAAGGGATAGATTATGAAGAAAGTTTTGCACCTGTAGCCAGATACACTTCCATCAGAACAGTACTTGCTCTGGCTGCAGTGATGAAGTGGAAGATACACAAGATGGATGTCAAGACAACTTTCTTGAATGGTGTAGTCGAAGAGGAAATGTATGTGGAGAAGCCACTCGGTTTTGAGACACATGAAAGGGAGTCACATGTGTGCAAGTTGAAAAAAGCCTTGTACGGTTTGAAACAAGCACCCATGACTTGGTACGATAGGATTGATAGTTTCCTGACTAGTTTGGGCTTTACCAAGAGTAAAGCAGATTCCAAGCTTTACTACAAGGTCAAGGGAGGAAATCCAGTGATACCCCTATTGTATATAGATGACCTGTTTGTGACAGGTGAGATTGGGTTGATTGCTAATAAGAAGAGGAATCTTGCTATCGATTTTGAGATGAAGGACTTGGGTATGATGCATTACTTTCTAGGTATGGAGGTGTGGCAAAGTGAAGATGGAATCTTCCTTGGACAAGGGAAGTATGCACTAGAGATATTGAAGTGGTTCGAGATGATGGACTACAAGGCCATGGCCACACCTATGGCATCGAACCTGAAGCTATTGAGTGATGGTTCATCAAATTCGGTTGATGCCACAATGTATCGTCAGATGATTGGGTCCTTGATGTACCTGACCAACACGAGACCAGATATTTTCTTTGCTGTGAACACATTGAGCCAGTTCCTAATGGATCCTAGACATGTTCACTTGATTGTCGTAAAGCATATTTTGAGGTACTTGAAGTGTACAGTTATGTTGATTCAGATTGGGAAGGCAGTGTTATAGATAGGAAGAGCACTTCGGGGTGCTGCTTCATTCTGGGATCAGAGGTGATCTCTTGGTTTAGCAGGAAGCAGTCCTGCATGTTGATGTATATGTAACTTTGGAATGTATTTAATACATGTATATTGTACTCCTACAGAGATGGTATTATTCCTCTATACGGAAGTGTTTGTATTCCTATAGAGATGTTATTATTCCTCTATACGGAAGTGTCATTTATATTGCAAGTGTCGTAACTTATACTAGATGGGTTATTAGACCATCTTGTTGGGGTCAGCCCTATATAAGTCATGTGGGTCGAAGGGTTATTAGACCACCCTAGTGGGGGTCAACCATGTGGTTCAAAGGGTTATTAGACCATCCTATTGGGTGTTGGCCCAGTTAGCATTGTGGTATGTGGTTAAATTGAGGCCGACCTAGTAAAGGTTATTAGGCAAGTCAAGTCAAGTATAAATAGAGTGCGGGAGGCACTCTATTTCATTATTCTATTCTCTCACACACTCTTTGGAGAGTGGTGCACTTGTGGATGAGGAGAAGTTGCTGCTAGGAGATGTCTATCTCTTATGATTGGGTTGTATCATTGCTCTATCTATCTCTAAGGAAGTTATTGGGGTTTTTCACCTTTATGGTTTTCCCCAAGTAAACTCTGTGTCTCTTGTGTGCTTGCATTATTGTGTCCATGATTGATATGTTGTAGATATGTTGTACATGTTGTTCTCTCAGTTAAGATTCTAGATGATATTGAATTAAATTCTGAAAAAATAACATGGAATCAGAGCTAGCCTGAAAGAAGGCATGGTATGGCATGTATAACACTTGTTGCACTTGCGATGCTAGGGCTTGATATAGCAAAAACTAATCATCGTAGCTATTTCGCTATAAATCCATTTTGGTAATTTTTTCAGATCTAAAACGTTTACAGGTCGCATATCAGATCTCCATGTACCTTGTATCCAAAGGAAAACATCTAATTCATTGTACTTTGTGTTTTATGATCTGTACATCTATATTCTCTCACACACTCTTTGGAGAGTGGTGCACTTGTGGAGGAGGAGAAGCTGCTGCTAGGAGATGTCTATCTCTTATGCTTGGGTTTTATCATTGCTCTATCTATCTCTAAGGAAGTTATTGGGGTTTTTCACCTTTATGGTTTTCCCCAAGTAAACTCTGTGTCTCTTGTGTGCTTGCATTATTGTGTCCATGACTGATATGCTGTATATATGTTGTACATGTTGTTCTCTCGGTTAATATTCTAGATCATATTGAATTAAATTCTAAAAAAATAACATGGAATCAGAGCTAGCCTGAAAGAAGGCATGGTATGGCATGTATAACACTTATTGCACTTGTGATGCTAGGGCTTGATATAGAAAAAACTAGTCATCGTATCACTTTCGCTATAAATCTATTTTGGAAAAGTTTTTGGATCTGAAACTTTTACAGGTTGTAGATCAGATCCCCATGTACTTTTTATCCAAAGGAAAACTTCTAATTCATTGTACTTTGTGTTTTATGATCTGTACAATATAGGGTTTCTGCCTCTTCCAGATCTGAGTCATTAACAAATGACCTAGGAAAAAAGGTAATAACTTCGGCTAGGAAGCTCCAAATGAAGTTTCGTAAAATGTGATAGGTATTGAATGGACTGTACTTTCTCAGGTAACTTTATCAGATGCCAAAACGGAATCAGTAATATGTGGCACGCCGTACAAGTTCGCTCTCTTGTTTTA
This sequence comes from Larix kaempferi, assembly GCA_027924585.1. Classification (NCBI taxonomy): domain Eukaryota; kingdom Viridiplantae; phylum Streptophyta; class Pinopsida; order Pinales; family Pinaceae; genus Larix; species Larix kaempferi. The sequence goes on along the minus strand of BSBM01000915.1, from coordinate 166,820 downwards.
TCTCATAAACAGGTCACGTTACGACACTTGGCATAACTCTCTCTCAGGGAATCCAATTGAGGTCAGACCTGTGGGGTTGGAAAGATGACAGGTTGGGATACCATAGGTAGATGTTTCAGACCCTTTGGATTAGAAAGTTTGGAGTTACACTAGAAACAATCAGGTACATATTTCTGTCAAAACAAAATTATTTTTTAGCACCTTCATTCATGGCTTTGGGAATTTAGGGTTTCGGAGAAAGTTGGAATTTTTGTAATCGGAGACTATGGCTGAATGCTACTCATCAAAATCGAAATTTAGAGACCAAGATCAGAATTTTTGGTTGGGTAGAAGGCTGGGCTTGATCAGACCCTAGTTCGGGACTTTGATCGGAAAAGTGGAAAATTAGGGCTTCTGCAAAAATGGGAATTTTTGAAATATGTGACCACGGCTGGAAGCTCCTCAGAAAAATAGAAGCTTAGAGCTTTGGATCGAACCTTTTGATTGGGCAGAAGGGTGGGATTTATCAAACCCTAGTTCGGGGTCATGTCAAGTGAATCCGAAAGTTTCAAAGGAAAATTTGAGGGGTGAAACTTTGCAGCTTTCAAATTCTGAATATACCGGCTTGATCAGCTCATCATGGTGCATCTTTCTATCCTTTTAGAAGTTTGAATTTTTAGGGTTTCTCTGACAAACCTTAATCCAGCTCCAGATCCAGTTCCTGCAAATCAAGTGGATTGGGTTAATCCTAGAAGAGAATGGATTGGTCACCTGCATAAGTGAAGAAGTTCTTTTTTCAGAGGGAGATGAGGCTGAGGCCTTACATAAGAAAATTACAAGCAATCTCGACTGGTATGACTCATAGAGGTATGTTTCAAATTTTGTTCATAATTCAGTTTATGATATGTTTGTCTTCATACTATTACGGTTAGTACAATCTTGGTTAATTTTAGACTTGTCGTATCACCTTAATAAAATTATGAATGCATGATAGAAGATATTCATTGATTAGGGTTTTTGACACTTATGATTGTACTAATGCATTGTGATGTTGTATGAGGTTGATGTTGTCCACTAACATGAAAGGTACATCAAGAAAGACAAATCATGTTCTAGTTCAAGAACATATGACCATGGTGACATGAAGACAAAGGTTCATCCATTGCCATGGATCACATAGAAGATCTACTTACGAGGTATGTATAACTTGGTTAACCTATGAGATATGCAGGTTACTAGCACAAGTCATTAAAGAGAACAAGAAGACATCATGTGGGTATGTTAGACATAACTAGCTAACATACCAATCCAGGTATGTTTTTTCCTATATCAAGTTAGAATCCTACCTTGTGATAGGATCTCTTATATAAGTATACATGGCATGATTGATAATGATTATTCATAGGTTTGAATAATCATGGGTGTATGCATATTATGTTTCTTACCTTAATTGATGATATGACTAACCAGAAGAGTCATGAAAGTATAGGATTGAGTAATCACGAGTTTAGGCATATTGTGTTTCTTACTTTAATATGACTAACCATAAGAGTCCTTGAATACGAATGCTTATTATTTCTATTTGAAATGATCATGACTATACATGCTTAAGATTATTTTGTTTTGATAGTATTGAGAATATACTAATAAATGTATGATTATGTATGAGATCTCGAGGATATCACAATAATGATACTTGTAAGCATGCATAGTGATCGAGGATGGATATAAGTTCAATGACAGGTAATCCAGGAAACAAAGATCAAGAGAAAGCACACTCCATTAGTTTCTGCAAGGATGTAGATATTCAGAGGGAGTCGACCACTTCTCACAATCCACATCATAATGGAGTTGCAAAGATTCAGAGGGAGTCCACCCAACAACCAAACAAAGATAATTATTTGAATTGTCGTTTCTTACATATTTGTTTGTTTAAATAATGTTGTTCAATGATGTATATGCTTATGTTCCTAGACTTAGGTTGTGTATTATGCATATTAGAATAATTGCATTAATAAACAGTGTACTACTAATATGCATGTGATGGGTAAGTGGCCTATGGCACTGTACAACATTCCATTGCTACTTATCTAGAATGAAACCTCTTTGCTGACATGTTGGGAGTAGTACAAACTCTTAACAATGTTCTGGTAGAGATTGGAAAGCATCTAGAAAGTTACAGGATATGGATGAATGTTGTATTGAAGCATTGGCTAAAATAATTGCATGACTATATGACATATTTCTTTATGTGTAAGAATTTGTTCTGAAACTATGAGAAGTTTCTAATCATGCAATTTAACTTGTTTTGTAGGAAAGATCGTATACCTTCACCTACAAAAGAGGGACTGCAACATTTGTTCCAGCAACAAAGATATCTATTGAAGATATCGAAGATATTGAAGTTCCTAGGATTTGGGATGAAGTAATGGAAGACTGCCATGATCAGTCGATCATGAAGAATGATTTTTGGGATGCAGTCCCAAGACCTGAAGGGAAGTCTGTTGTGACTTCCAAATGGATCTATAAGATCAAGCATGTTGCAGATGGTAGCATGGAGAAATATAAAGCAAGGTTTGTAGCTCGTGGCTTCTCCCAGAAAGAGGGATTGAGTATGAAGATAATTCTACACCTATATCCAGGCACACTTCCATCAAATCAGCACTTGCCCTGGCTGTAGTGATGAAATGGAATATACACCAGATGGATGTCAAGACAACTTTCTTGAATGGTGTAGTCGAAGAGGAAGTGTATATGGAGCAGCCACTCGGGTTTGAGACACATGACTGATAGTCACATGTGTGCAAATTGAAGAAATCCCTGTATGGTTTGAAACAGAAAACCAGGACCTGATATGGGAGGATATATGGATTTCTATCTAGTTTGGGCTTTACCAAGAGTAAAGCGGATTCCAACCTTTAATACAAGCTTGAGGAAGGCAATCCAGTGATACTACTTTTGTATGTGGATAATGTGTTTGTTACAGGTGAGGATAGATTGATTATCGACACGCAGTGGAAGCTTGCTGCCACGTTCGAGATGAAGGACTTGGGGATGATGCACTATTTTCTAGGGATGGAGGTGTGGCAGAGATTAGATGGAATCTTCCTTGGACAAGGGAAGTATGCAGTAGAGATCCTGAAGAGGTTCGGGATTATGGACTACAAGGCCATGGCCACACCTGTTAACACCCAAAAAGTGCTCACTACCTCATCTTCCCCATTACATGACTCATTTGTCCATTTTCCTACCATATTTGCCTTAAAAACCCTAAAAATCCCACTAAAAAGCCTCCAAAAGGCCTAAAATGCCTCCAAAAGGCCACAAAACCATCAAAAAGCCTCAAAAAGGATAAAAAACCCCTTTTCCCTCCAAAAATATCCAAAATTCCTCCAAAATAGCAAAAACCCTCTAAAGAGGGAATAAAAAATATAAAATAATGAGGAAAAAGGAGGAAAAAACCCTATACAGCTGACCTAAACCATTTGGTTCCCAAAACCATGGGCCAGCACTCCACCACCAAAAAACTATAAATAGGTGATGGAGACCCCTCATTTCACATCCACAATCAAGTATACCCTTACTCTGCCAAAATCTCTCTTGAAACCCTAGCTCACCCTTGAGCTACTTTCACCATTGAGAGCCCCTTTTCGCCCATTTCCACCATTGGAGAAAGAGAAGGAGCAAAGCTGGAGTTTGGAGCAACCCTCTTGGATCATTGCAAGAACTTCACCAACCTTCACATTGGAGGTAAAGCTTTAATACAAAAAACTATTTACATTATCTCTTGTCTTTTTATGTTTCATGCACTTGCTTGGTATAATTTTCATTTTAATATCTTGTCTTTTAATTACTATTTATTGAACTGCTACTAAGGAGTCCCTTCTCCTTAGTAGGTGCTCATTTGCACAAGCTAGGGTGAAAACCCTAGCTACAGTTTTGGCGACTCCCCTAAGTTTGAATTTCTGGTTACAATTTTTAAATATTTTCCTGTCTTTTTCTGTTCAGCTGCCCCTTTCGGCCGCCGTAAACCGCATCTTTTACCCCCTGCAGTTGCGTTCCGACCGCGTCTTTCAGGCACTTACCTGCGATCTGACCACGGCTCTCAGACTGTTTCCGGTGACCTGCCGATTGTTTTCAGTCTGTTACCTGCGATCCGACTGTGGCTATTAGCCTATTTGGGACGGTCCGACTGCGGCTATTCACCCTTTTTCTGCGTCCCGCCTGCGGCTTTCAGCTAGTTTCCCGCAACCCGCCGGTGCCTTTCAGCGTTTTTCCTGCATCCCACCTACGGATTTCGGCCAGTTTCCCGCAATCCGCCGGTGCCTTTCGGCGTTTTTCCTGCGTCCCGACTACGTTTTTCAGCCTAAAACCTGCAACCTGACTGCGACTATTGAGCTGTTTTCTGCGGTCCGACCGCTCAGATTTGCCAAAAACCCGTGGTCTGCTTTCTGCATTTTTCTCTGTTTTGAACCCAGCACTTTGTTGCACTATTTTCTGCACCAGCACAGTCATCTGTCCTACCTGCAGCCACCCTTCCTTACAGCCTTTTTCTGCGGTTTTATTTCTGTTTCATTTACAGAATCGTTTTTACATTTTCAGCATTTTTAATTTGAAAAAAGAAAATTGTGCATTTCAAAGGTTAATTTATGTGTTGTTATTGCTAGTTAGAAAGTTGCCCACCCTAGTGGCACTTTTTACTTGGGTTCATCATCATCTCACAAGCACACACTCTGTCACCTAATTCAAGTGAGCCTTAAAAAGTACTTAACACAAGTGAGAGAGGTCAACTATGAGGTAGGTGATCTAGTCCTAGCTTACCTAAGTAAGGAAAGATTCCCAAAAGGTGAGTATAACAAGTTGAAATTCAAAAAAATAGGAACCTGCAAAATTCTTAGGAAGTTTTCAGCTAATGCATATGAATTGCAGCTACCAGTTGGGATTGGTATATCTCCTATATTTAACATAGATTACTTGTATCCTTATGAAAAGGATGGATCAGAACAAGTTACAGATAATCTAGAACCAGGTATGAATAAGGATGTGGGGTGGGAAAAGAAGATGCCAATGGTGAATCCTTTGGAGGCTAAAAGGATCTTAGACACCAGATTAGCTAAGGAGACTAGAGTCAGAAAATACCTAGATTACTTGGTTAAGTGGAAAGAGCACCCTGAAGAAGATGCTACTTGGATGAATGTAGAAAAGATTGAGAAGAAGGTTTACTCTATTGAAGAACTTATGAATAGGGATTCATAAGCATTTTAACCCTGGGAGCCTGATGCAGGGGCATCTTTACAGCTGACAAAGAAAACCAGGAGGCTCGAATCCATTTTTTTCTTGCTACATGAGTGATGCATGGAATTATAGGTGGTAGGTCAGGAATAAAACGCATTTTCAGTAGTGTTGTAACCATTTTGAGCATGATCGCAGAAGGCTAGGGGTGGTTGTTGATTACCCTCATTCGAGGAAGAGAGCTAGGCTCTGTTTTTTTGTTTTTAAGCTTGTGAATTCGTTGTTTAGGGGTTAGAATACAATGTGTAGAGATTGTGAACTGGAATTCTCTTCTTTGTGAACCAATAGAAACCAGAAATTGTCAAACTGGATTGTATTATATGTTTTGAGTGTGTGCCCTCCATTTATAGAAGATTAACGTAGCTGTTATAGTTTGGAGATCAAATTAAAACATGTAATGCTTTGGTTAAATGCTTACACTTTGTGAAAGGCCCTTTAATAGGATAGGATTACGTTTTCTAAGAAAATCCCTACGTAACCATTTGTGAGAGTATCATCCTCCCTGCATCAAGTAGCAAGAGTTCATTCGTGGGGTTCAAAATTTTATAGCGATCCGGGCAGAGAACGAGCAATCCCTGTATCTGTGTTGAAGATAGTGTCGTTGGCCACCTAGGTCGACATCAGTATCTTCTTGAGTGTTGTTCTTTGTGCCATTATAGAAACAAGATGGTCATAGGCTATTTTTAGGTGATCTATGGGGCTTTTGATATACCCAAGGGTACGTGGAAGTGATTCCATGTGTAGGTGCTATCTTATTACTACTCGAAGGGGTATCAACAAGGGTTATAGTGGCATCGAACAGTTGCACCAAATCAGGGTAAAATGTCACTACATACCAACTATATTTACTACATGTACTTCTCGTCAGTCATAGGTTTATCTACTAAAGGATATATCTCTATGGTTATTTTAATATGCTTGAACACATATCTAGCCTAAAAAGGAACTATATCAATTATTGGAGGACCGTTTGTTGTCTCAAGACCGTGGCTCTAATACCACTTGTGGTGTTCGTTACCCCTAAAACTTGAGAATCATATAGAATATAGCAAGATTAGCATGCAATAAACCAAAAATAAGTAATAGAGAACTAGAAACATGAAACAATAATAACATAATATGGAAGGAAATGAGCTTTATTATTATGGGAACAATGTTGACATGCCTATTATGGTAGAGTGACCATTCTCTTAAACATAGCTCCGTTACAATATTCTTCACAAAACACTTCTTAGACTTGAAGCTCTTAAAATAGGTTTGAAACATCCAAAACCATAACTACTTGGCATGGTCAAAATACAACTTCCTAATGGGCCTTAATTAATAAACAAACTCTTTTTACATTGATTATTGAACTTTAACTTATTCATCCTTATTACAAAGTTGTGGCCTTATACAATGTGTGCTTAATTTTTAGAGTAAGGTGTTGATAACATTTTTTGTTATCGACGTTAATCTAGCCAACAAGGTATTGCCAGTATTTCCCCTTCAATTAAAAGACATGTATATTACTTGTAAAATTAGTCACAACGGATCTAATGAACAAGTAAATCAATCACAACAGATGAACATAGAAAATATGGTGTAAAACTGTGAAAAACATGCAGCAGTGCTCAATATCCCAGTCAGGGTGAATGATTACAATAAAATACAGTAATGATGACTAAGAAATTTGAATTGACTAAGGAGGTCATTCGAATTCCTAAATGGTGTAGCTTGGCTCCAACTAGGAGTCCTCATCATCAATCAGTGGTGGTCATCAATGCACAAGAACCAGTCATCCAGGTGTCAATCTAAGTCTAACTGAGTGTAACAAGTGTAACTGAAGTGTGTAGCACTGACATAGGGAAAGAGGCTCAGTGGAGGGCGCATGGGAGGCTTAACTGAAGTCAGAACAAGTCATCTAGTCAATCTAGAGGTCCAACGGAGTGAAACAATCAGTCAGGAGTGAAACTAGCCTCAAATCAAGGAGAATCGGAGCTAACTGAGTGTAACTGAAGTGGTAGGTGAAGAAGTGCGCCCTTCTCTGGAAGTAGGTGATAAGTGGGTTCCTTCCTGACTAGGAGGGCTAAAAATCTGATGGAAGGAGCTCCCGGGTGCTAGGATGAAGTGGATAAGGTGCTGGAGGCATCAACCTGGTGACTGGGATGCATGCAAACCCTAGAATTTGCATGCAAACCCTAATTGCATGCAAGGTCCTGAAAATGATGATGTGGATATCCAAACACCCCCCCTCAAGCTAGACTATGATGTAAAAAAAAATGATAGGGCCCTGGTAACTAAGACCAAAGGTCACCCCAATACAATAATAATCCAAACTAATAACAGTCAATAAACCGAGGAAATGGGGAAAACCTCATGGGAAAAATACCCCCCTCAAAATAGACTGTAGCACACCAAAAGATTTAACTGCTTCAAAATCAAGTAGATATGTCTGAAGGTATCTTACTCTTGGGAGTAAATGGATCATACTCCAAAAACATGTACTTGAATTCTCCATCAGTGGATGCAAGCGAATGTGGAGACTTTATGAACTTGCTCTTCATACCAAAAATGGTGAGAACAAATCTGAAAATATGAGGATGATCCTGGAACCTGTGATTCGAACCAAGTGAGGTAGGAATAGCTCCAATCGGATCAAATAGATATTGAAACTTGAATTAATCAATAGAATTTAAATCAACTCCAAAAATAGATGAATGGTTTCTTGAGATCTCCTTTGAACCAACAAGGGTGAGATCAAAACCAAAATCAGCAAAAGGTGCATGAGAATTGAACTCAAGCAAATGGTAGTGCTCTTCATCTTCATTAAAACTCCGAGAAACTTTGCAAATGATAGAACATAAGTCTATAGGAGGCATGCAATCAAGGAGGATGAATTCTTCACCTCCAAAATCATATTTTACCTCTAAAACATCAAGTAGATCATTATTCTACATGCCGGCAAACTCATGTGAAGGAGAGGATTCAAGAACCTCTTCGGAATCTAGAGTATGAGCTGGTTTATCTTGCTCAGAATTCGAAATAGAAGATATAGAGAGAATGAGTTTTGAATCTATAGTTTCTTCTTCATCTTGAACAATTGTTGAGGCCAAGACATGATCGAAAAGAACACATAAGGATATCTCACTGGGCTTGTTCTCCAAAAGGCTAGCATGATCCTCTTCTTCCTGCTTTCCAAATTCTCTATGGAGTTGGGCCCATAGATCTCTTGGATTTTTAGCAGTAGTACTGAGGTAGCGCATACAAGGAGACATAGCAAGACATATTGTCCCAAAAGCTCTGTCACAATCATTAAGCCAATCATTCTCCTCTTCATCGGAAACAAAATCTCTTGTAATACCAATACACATATCAAAGAGACATTGTCTCTTCAAGCATGCTATCATCTTTGGTTTCCATTCATCATAGTTGAATGGAGTAAGAATATTTTGTGAAGAAGAATATTCCATCTTTGCAATAGCGAATGCAAATGGAGGAAATAAGAAACCTGCAAATCATAGACAAACAAGAACCATTATGGAGCAATAGCTGCAACTGCAGAAAACTACTGCAAAGTGAGCAAAAATTGCTCAATCTTCATGTAGAACACCTGCAGAAGAGAGATCTTGTCCCTGCCATGGCTCTGATACCATGTAAAATTAGTCATAGCAGATCTAATGAACAAGTAAATCAATCACAACAGATGAACATAGAAAATATGGTGTAAAACTGTGCAAAACATGCAGCAGTGCTCAATATCCCGGTAAGGGTGAATGATTACAATAAAATACAGTAACGATGACTAAGCAATTCGAATTGACTAAGGAGGTCATTTGAATTCCTGAATGGTGTAGCTTGGCTCCAACTAGGAGTCCTCATCATCAATCAGTGGTGGTCATCAATGCACAAGAACCAGTCATCCAGGTGTCAATCTGAGTCTAACTGAGTGTAACAAGTGTAATTGAAATGTGTAGCACTGATATAGGGAAAGAAGCTCAGTGGAGGGCGCATGGGAGGCTTAACTGAAGTCAGAACAAGTCATCTAGTCAATCTGGAGGTCCAACGGAGTGAAACAGTCAGTCAGGAGTGAAACTAGCCTCAAATCAAGGAGAATCGGAGCTAACTGAGTGTAACTGTAGTGGTAGGTGAAGAAGTGCGCCCTTCTCTGGCAGTAGGTGAGAAGTGGATGCCTTCTTGACTAGGAGGGCTAAAACTCTGATGGAAGGAGCTCCCGGGTGCTAGAATGAAGTGGATAAGGTGCTGGAGGCATCAACCTGGTGACTGGGATGCATGCAAACCATAGAATTTGCATGCAAACCCTAATTGCATGCAAGGTCCTGAAAATGATGATGTGGATATCTGAACATTACTTGTCTTTCTATCTATTATTTGCGTAAGTACACCAGCCTAGCCTAGGTCTCTATCTGACTTGATGTCTACTTGAGTTGTCTGTCGATTTGGGAGTCTTCGAGATTTTAATATAATGATAGTTAAAATATGTGAGATTAATGGTTTGTTCTAAAGTTAATGGTTTCCTGCTCAATGCCACGATGGCACAAAATGACAAACTACAAGATATTTTCGTCGAAGTTCTATTTAACAAAGTTACAATTGGCTTGAAGAGCTTTATTAATTTTGCTTGTGCTTTTCCTCTCCTATTTTTCCTTCATCCATCACTCACCACCATTTATACATTTTATGAAATTCCATATACATTTGTTTGTTTTACATTACTATGTTATATAGTAAAATCAAAAGTTCACTTTTGATAATAACATTTCATAAAAACCCAATTTAAAATATTTAGATATCTATGCCTTTTGTCTCCACTTCATGACAAAAAAGCTCCAAATCTGTTGACACCCAAAAAAAACTTCATGACAAAGAAGCTCCAACTCCGTTAACACCCAAAAAGACTCATTCACTTTTTCTATTATATTATGGAAAATTATTTTATCATAAATGAAAGTTAAACTAAAAAAAATATTATTATGGTTTTTATGTACCATTTCCCTTTTACACATTACCTATTTGTCCGTATTATAAAAATAAAAGATATAAAAATAAGGTTTTTTTTTAAACTAATGGTATGGCCGATTTGAAGTTGATGGGCTTTGACAGAAGATTTTGTTTGAGAATTGATTTTTAACATTTTATGGTTCTCTGTCGCATTGCCCAGCTTATTTTCAAAGTCGTTGTCAATGTCTCTTTTGAAAAAAATTAAAGCTTTCACACTCAAATTCCCAATGAAAGTTTTTAAGTATAAAAGGACAAATTGGGGAGTTTATGTATCAAGTCACTGAAAGACAAATTAAGAGTATTTTTGCCATGTTAACACTACCTAAATAAACATAATAGGGTCATGTTGATTCTCTCACACATATACCAAACCCTCTCACAAGTAAACAATATTTTCTTTGAGTGTGGAAAATTGTTTTGTTGGTTCAAGTAAACAATATTTTCTTTGGATGTGGAATTATTAAATATTGGTTTGCGATTTTGTTTGGTTATTTTGTGTTTTTTTAGGGTTCATTGTAGGTTTATTTTAATGTTTTTTTAGCATAAAAATTGAATGAAAATAGAAAGAGGGCATAAAATTTACTAGCGAGAGAGAAGAAATTAGTTGAAGATGCTTCTATGGGATGAAATCGTGTATTTGTTTCACCTTCATCACCTGCCAGAATGGAAATCAATAAAATGTGAAGAGTGGAGTCACGGGCCGATTTTGCAGATAAAAACAGTGTTAAGAGAACAAGTATTTTTTTTTGCTCTATAAAACGTGTGTGCATTTTTGGAGAGCAAAAATGTGTACACGTTTTGTTCTCCTATCCTTCGTAGCATCCCAATTGGATGCCTTGGGATTGTCCATTCCTAAGGCTATGAAACAAAAGCGTGTTTCTAAATTCTACAATGGATGTGTGTTTTGCAAAACATCAATTACATCTAAAAGCTCTCTCATCTTCTTGTGACGCCCCTTTCTTTTCTTTACCTCCCTTTTTGTTATTCGCATTTACATTTACATTTCCATTATCTTTAATGTATTGTCTAATCTTTATTATTGCCAAAATGCATTATAGGTACTAAGTATTACAACCATTATTTGTTCAAATCCATTATCATATCATGTTCTCCTCTCAAAATCCAAAACCAAAACTTCCCACTCATCTCTTCAAGATCAAGCTCAATTTTCTCTTCCTTACATTTAAGGTACTAACTATATGGCCAAGATTTTATCCATACAGAATATAAAAACCTTATGTAAGCCTTAGAATATGCTCAAACATTATTCAAAGGTATCAAAGATAACCCAAAACCAACTCCATTGTCAAAGTGTTTACCAAACTCCTTGTTCCTATGAAAACTCTTGCATTGACCAAATCAACTCATCTATCCAAACCCATCTTAAAAAACACATAGTTGATACCCTTCTCAATTCTTAAACAAATAAGAAATTATTAAGTACACTCTAATAACACTAAGCATTTCATTTGTTTTGATCTCACAAAGTTCTAGCATCTACTTCTCATTATTAAAACTACTTCAACATAAGTGTCCTAGAATTTGAAAAACATCATAATGATTTTAATAATAAAGATGAGTAAAACTTAACCACTCCTAGAATCTCACTATCTTGTAATTAATATACTTTATTGGGTTCTTCTTCTCTATGATTGTCTTTTATTTATGTCCTAACATCCTAACTCTCTTTTCAACTCCCTTATTTTCTTAATTTATATATATATTTTTAATTTATATATATTTTTTAATTTTAATGGATTTTAATTTGTCTTTTCATTTCTTACTTTATTTATTTAATTTTAATTAATATTAACTAATATTATCACTTGCCTCCCTTTCTTTGTTAGCCACCTTAAATAAAAACCCCTTTCTTTTTCCTTAAACTTAAATGCTTATAAATCACATCCCCAAATTATTTATGGATTGTTTATAAAGAGAAACCACGGAGAGATATAAAAGAGCCTCATTGCGATTTTGAACCAGGTTTAAGTTTCTGTATATTACTTTTAAGTTAAAGTTTGCTAGATACAAATAACATAGTTGTCAATTATTTAATGTATGGTTTCTATTAAAAGTAACAAGAAATTAAGAATAAAAAATCATAAGTATTTGGTGATTCATAATTGAGTGAATTGGGTTAATACGAAATGTATAATTAATAATATATTATTTTTAAATCTTTCATGTTGCAGTTTATAAGAGTTTATAAGATTAAAAGAGTTATGAAATTTTAGAGATGAATATTATAACTTTTAATTTTCAAAAGAATATTTGTTGTTGTAAAAAGAAATTAGTAAAAATTATTATTTTCAATTTAAGGATAAGTTGATAGAATAAGATAAACCAGTATAAATCTATCTTAAACCTGTATCTATCAAATATCGAGAGGAATCCAATTTATTGAGGTGTATTTCTTTTTTTAAATTTAAACTCAAGAAATTTGATCTCTCTTGATTAATAAATCCGAGTTTAAGTTTTAAGTTTTAAGTTTATAAACAAACATCTATTTTTAATTACTTTTCATAATATTTTATTTTATAAACCAACATGGATCTTTTTAAAATACTTTCCATAATTTTTTATTTTATGGGTAGACATGAATTTTTTTAATTATTTTATTAGTAATAAACATTACATCACAAACATTACAACATTTAAAGAGATAGTTCTCAATAATTTAGAAAATCAAAAATATTTTGTTTTCATAATTAACTTTAAATAATTTTTTAAAAATAATTTGTTGTTATAAGAAAAAATTAGTAAAAATTATTAATTTCAATTTAAAAAGAAATTGATAAAATAAGATAAATTAAAATAATATTATGAAATAATCAACCGTAATCTAAAAAACAAAAATATATATTTTCCCCTACATAAAATATGATACACACAAAATCACAATATAATGCACATTCAAAATATTTCTTAGAATATTGACTTTCTTAATTTCTAACTCTAATAACTTTGATAATATAGGACATCATTAAAATCAATATTTCAAATTAAAATCAATATTTCAAAGACACAAATAAAATTTAAAAAAAAAACCAAATACTTCTTTAAAATGTGATAATCCAAAGTTAGTAGTTCAATATGACGTGGACCATTCGGTGGAGGGATGAGCACCGAAACGGTCTAGCGAGCTTTGGTACTATCGAGGAGATGTGGTAGCCTCATCGCCCATTTTAAGAGTGGCACACGCAATTACGGACAGTCCCCGACTCTCCACTCCCCACAATCATACAAACGTATTCCGACCGTTAATTCCGTCTGTCGTTTTAAAATTTCAATTTCAAACTTGGTTATCAAATATGATTTTGGCGGAGGAAAAAAATCCGTAACTCAGAAAGGGAGAAAAAGGAAGGAGAAGGTGGTGAAGTTGATTTTGTTAGACGCGGAAGATTAAAGCCCCAGCAGAAAGAAGAAGAGAAGCAAAAGAACCTGCATTGCTTTATGGCCTCTCTTACACCAATATCTGAGGCAGACGCCTCTGAGCGGTTCGACAAGCAAGCCCTTCTCCAATTTCACGACTTAACCCGTCATCGATTAGAGAACATACCCGCAGACATTTTTCCATCACACTTGTATTTCACAGACTCCATTGACAGCAGCGGCACAGCTTCTTTGGTTCCGCTGGAAAGACTGAACCCCATTTCCTTAACCATTTTTCAATCACACTTGGATTTCACAGACTCCATTGACAGCACCGGCATAGCTTCTTGGGTTCCGCTGGAAAGACTGGACCCCATTTCTTTAACCATTTTTCAATCACACTTGGATTTCACAGACTCCATTAACAGCAGCGGCATAGCTTCTTTGGTTCCGCTGGAAAGACTGGACCCCATTTCCTTAACCGAGTTGCAGGTTTGGCAAGTCCACCGCGGCCGGGTGCTCTACGGTACTCTCTGTGCGGAGGCTTTCAGGACGAGCGGTATCATCATGACTATGCTTGAGGACGATAATGGCGATGCCGTCAGGGTGGCAATCTACAATGCGGCTGATTCGCAGACGAACATGAAGAGCCTTTACCCCAGCGGAGCCAAGTTGGCCATCAGGGATCCCTATTTTAAGCGCGCCGGAGATGGTAGCCTCGCCATTCGTATCGAAAATCCTGCCAACATCGAGATGCATGTGACTCAGAAGGAGAAGTGTACAGAGAGCCTGCCGCATGTCGATGTGAACGAGCTGAGGAGGAAGGGCAACACCTGCTTCAAAGAGAAACAATGGGACGCAGCGATCGAGCATTATACAAAATGCATCGACGCAGGTCTGGTTCAGCTCAAGAAGAGGTTCTCTAATGACAAGAATAATATCATTCCCTGCCTCCTGCACGCGTACTCCAACCGGGCGGCGATAAGGCTTCGGATGAAGGAGTTTGAGAAGGCGCTGGAGGATTCCAACGAGGCCTTTCAGATCGATTCTAGCAACCTCAAACCGTTCTTTACAAAAGGTCGCGCTCTGGTCGGCCTGAGGCAGTATGCTGCAGCATGCCAATATCTGGAAATATTCAACAAGGCCTACCCTGGCCACAAGCAAATACAAGACGTCCTTCGTCAGGCTAAGGCTTTGCACGCTCAGAGCCGTGATGGCAAGTATGACATCTCCGACTCTCTGCTCGGTCTTGAAACTCCTCCGGACGTCGCGGATTTCTTTGGCCCCGTGGAGATCAAGATGACGGAAGACGGCCGCGGTCGCGGCCTTTACGCCACCCGAGAAATAAGCACTGGGCAACTTTTGCTGGTAAGCAACGCCGTCGCAGTTGCTTATGATGAGGACAACGATCGGAGCGCCAGTTGGGCGTGGATTAATGTGGACCACCAGGGAAATTGCATCAACCTGTCGTCGCAAGAAGATCTTGTTGTCGCCGTAGTCAGTGCTGCCAAGAAATCGCAGAGATTGCTGCAACAACTTTATAGTTTAGACGACTACTCCTCGCCTGTCAACCTGGACGCTCCAGCCATTGATCTGTTTAAGACTCACGGCCAAATATCTCAAAGCCAAGATGCAGCCGGAAAAGAAAAATTGCAGATAGACGTTAACCGTATACGGAATATTATACGTCGGAACTCATTCGTCGGAGCCGAACAGACATTTGCTTCAAAATCGAAAACATATGAAGCCAAACTCGTCCAGCGAGGCCAGAATTTTAGCGGTCTCTGGCTGCTGCTGTCTTTCATCAACCATTCCTGCCTGCCGAACTCGACGAGAATGGCAGTGGGAAGCGCTATGTTTATTCATGCCTCTAAGCCCATCAAGCGAGGAGAAGAAATCACTATTTCCTATTTCGATACCCTCGTCCCCTTGCTGCAGCGCCAAGCTAGGTGCAAAAGCTGGGGTTTCAACTGTAAGTGCAGGAGATGCATTCTGGAGCTCTCTTTGAAGGCAGTCTTGGAGCCTATAACTTCACGATTCGAACAGTTGCTTAACAAAGCATTGGAAGAAACCAATGCTGCAAGGTCTAAAGAGCATTTCGACCGAAATCTTCAGGCATGTGCAGAATTTGCAAAGCTTTTTATTGAGGCAGAGGAGATTATCAGGAACTCCGTGTTGTTGAAAGCAGAAGAAGAAAGAAATTGGATTCGTGCATCATTTGTGTCTGCATATCTTGCAGGAACACAGTCGAACGACTTCTTCCCGCTGGACTGCATTCCTTCCGGAGAAGAAGTAATGGAGGCCATTCAAAATACTGTGCCCGGGGACATTCGAACCCTGGTCATGGTAGCCCAGCAGTCAAAAAAAGCCAACCGTATAATGGGGGATGAAAGTCAAGCGTTTATTAGACGAAATGCATCAGAGCAGGCGAGGGATGCATGCATCAGAGTGTTTGGCAGGCACAGTAAAGATG
The DNA here is from genome assembly GCA_027924585.1 of Larix kaempferi. NCBI lineage: Eukaryota > Viridiplantae > Streptophyta > Pinopsida > Pinales > Pinaceae > Larix > Larix kaempferi. The sequence continues at coordinate 150,703 of BSBM01000915.1, read as the reverse complement.
TTATCGAGGCGCTCGTCGCAAAGCATTCAAACTGCCATTTATTTTAGTAAGAACACAACTGCCGTTGCGATGATACGGTCATATCCGATCTTGAAGATGCACGGCAGGGTACCATTTTTCAGGTTCAAGTTGCCCTAAATCTTTGAAGTAATTATTTACGAAGACAAGATTATCAAAGCTATCTGACTCGCCGATTTTTTGGGGGTTTAGGATAAGATTTTTTTTTCAAGTAAAGGTGATACTACGATGGGTATGATATAGATGTATTAATTAAGCCAATCTTAATAATATCTTCGTAGAGCAGAATTGTTTCTTATTCGCGCTGTTATTTCATGTGTATTCAAGAAATATTGATAATATCTTCGTATACCAGAATGGTTCCTTATTCGCTGTTATTTCATGTGTATTCAAGAAATATTGAAATTGCATTACGTGTCATTTTTTAATTTGTAATATAAAGGATAAATTGTCTATATTTATTTGGACGTTGGAATCTCATCAAGGTATGCACGCTGGAATCTCATCAAGGTATGGCGATGAATCTCATCAATTAACCATGATGGTTTTGGAGGAACTTTCAAGAAATTGTTATCATTAATGATTATGAAGTGAAGTTTGGAGATCTCCAATTTTTAGTTTTTAAATTTAAAAGAAATTGTGTTGATATTTGTATTTGTAAATTTTTAATATTTTAGTAATATTGATATTTGTATTTATATATTTTTAATATTTTAGTAATATTAATAATAATGATATATTTTTAATATTTCAATAATATTATATTCGTATTTATATATTTTTAATATTCTTAAATAGATCTTTTCGTCAAACCTCCTATTATTCCTAAACATTGAGTCGCTTGCTCATTTGAATGCTTCGTAGAATGGTTTACATCGCAATGTACTAAAACGTTCGACGTTGGAATTCCTGGCCATTTCTGCAATTTCTGGCGTGGCTTGTAGTATTTCTGCTCTCTCATGTGTGTATGGTGCCAAGGTTGCAAGGTTCAATTCAAAGTTCACTCGGAAATTGCATGAGTATGTAAATTTTTCCTATGAAAAAAAAATTATAGGGATACTCTTTGCTCTAATGTAAATATGTTTTTTCAAACATTCTTTGATTTTTTTCGAAAATCAACTATTTAAAAATCTATGTTAATTCTATTAACTATAATAATGTGTTTATTATTTTTGAGATTTTTTTCGAAAATAATCTATTTAAGAATCTAGGTTAATTCTATTAACTATAATAATGTGTTTATGCTTTTGTTATGTCATCCATTTTTTTTTAAACAATGTTATTCTTTATATCAAATGAATTGATTTTTATTAACTCTTATTATTTGAAAGAATGTGTTTATGGTTTTGTTGTGCTTATTATTTGAAAGAATGTGTTTATGGTTTTGTTGTGCTTATTATTTGAAAGAATGTGTTTATGGTTTTGTTCTGCTCTTTTAAAAAAAATTAAACACGGTATCGTTCATGTCAAAGTGAAATGAAGCACGTTAGAAATCAAAGATTCTTCAATCACATAAAGTATTAAAAATTTGTTATATGAAAAGAAATAAGTTTTATAGAAGTATTAAAAAATTGTTATAGGGAAAGAATTAAGTTCTATAGAATTTAAGATTGAAACTAATTTGTGGTAAAAAATGTTGTTGTCATTGGTAAAGGGTATTATATATATTTTAATGTATATAGTGTTGAAGCTAGAGGATATTTTAGAATTAGTGTCATTTTGTGAAAAGTTGGAAAAAATATTGAAATGAAAAGAAAAAGGGAAATATAAATAACTTTATTTTCTTTTATTTCATTTTATATACGTGGTTTAAAAGAAGTGTTATTTATTTTTTAAAGCAAGATCTCGAAGTTGTTCATTATGCTTTTGAATTGAGCTATGCTTTAACTACTTAACCATTATAAGTATGGAACTACTTAAAAAATGTACAGATTTCAATGTTTGCTCTAAATGAGGAACATGATGATGCTTCATGTGTTGAGCCTTGTATTTTTTCTATCTTCTACGTCAATTCTTTGTGTTTTCTTTTGAATATCAAAAACCTTGTCCTTGAACTTAGTTCCTTGTTGATTTCTTGTTACTCATGGTTAGAGTTGATAGAAATAATTGAACTATGTGGATATGCATTGAGTATTGAAATCCATAATAAATCTCAAAGTGACTCTTGATTGTGGAATTGTGCTCAGTTTTATTGTTGTTACATTGAATGTATGGGGAATGCTTCCATGTTCTACAATGCTTGTGGTTGTACATGTGAAGCGATTATATTTCATCCATATGATTTACAAACTTTTCCTATCCATTTGTGTGATGATGGAATGTTGTCGACATAGAGTGTTGTTTGTTAAGTTGTTGTCACATTGTTTTCTGAAAGACATGGACCAAATCTAGAATCATGACCAGTGATGATTGTAGTTTATTGACCATAGTGCTTCCATACATGATTAAAGAATACTTTCCTTGATTGTTGCATAGTTGTAGTCTTCTTGCAAATTATGAGGATAGCCATTTTAGAAATTTTGTCGACCACTACCAAGATTGCATCATGTTGGTGATTGGTGGAAAGATATCTAGTTTAGTCCATGCAAACAAAGCATTAGAGTAAATTTGGGGTATAAAAAGGGCATTTTAAGGAAAATAATAAAATAAGAGTTCTGAATTTTGGAGGAAAAGAGAAAAAAACTACATTTTCTCTTTGTGTTTCAACTTATCTTTCTGTGGTTTTACTCAAATTTTGAGTGGGAGCACTCGTTGGATGTGGAATTCATCCTGTAGGTTAACTCATCCTACAGGGCTATAGGACAGGTTAATTCATCCTATAGGGATATAAGCTAAGTTATCTCAATCTATAGGGTTATAGATTGCCACATGTAGCCTATAAGCCTCCCCTTGTAAGATGCATGTGGCAACCTACATCCCTGTCTAAAGGGATGTAGGTTTCCACATGCAACCTACATCCATGTCTATAGGGATGTAGGCTTCCACATGAATCCTATAGAGGAGGCTTGTAGGCTACATGTGGAAACCTACATGGATGTAGGATGATAACCTCTCAACCTACAACCCTCCAGGTTGAGTTATCTTAACCTATAGGGATATAGGCTAAGATAACTCTTGATCAAGGCTTCAATTTGGGATAATTCAGCCTACATGGATGTAGTTTGAGAAAAATTACCCTACAGGGTTCTAGGCTAAGATAATTTATCATACAGGGTTGTAGGCTTCCACATGTAGTCTACATGATAAGGAAGAACACCAATAAAGTAATCATCAACATAGAATATGGTCGATAAGGTAGAGCACTGATAAGGGAGTTGTTAACAACAAGATTTATTGACAAGAGATGCATTGTTAGAAGCATGACTAACAAAGGCATGGTCAACAAGAAGGTGTTTGAAAATCCAAATGATCAAGAAGAAAGTATTCAACAAGCCATTTGTGAATAAATGACATTTGACAAGACAAATGATCAAGAAGAAAGTATTCAACAAGCCATTTGTGAAATCGATGATGTTTTGTTGATGACCACATTGTAGATTCACCATAAGCCAACTATAGACATACACATTTGACAAAAGTTACAACTATGGTGAACCATGGAACCACCATAAGAAGGCGAACAAATTGTAACAAAATCTTGGATAGAGATTTTAAAAGGAAAACATAAAACATCAAAGGGGGGATTTCGTGAATGTAAAATTGGAATTTGAAACAAAATCACTATTCCAAACTTAGGGAAGAAGAGGTTTACAAGACCAGATCCTACCTACAATTGAACTACACTATCTTGAACCTAAACTAGATGCTTGAATTCTTAGAGGAAAGCATGTACCAAGGCACAAAAAAATTCAAGATTATTTAGATGGTAGAGTAAGAATATTAATATACAAATATCAATAGGGGATATTGCTCTTAAATGTAACTCCATTAATTTAAATGCATAATACACTACAATTTTTTAATGTTGGAGATTTCCAATATTAGGTTCTACCATTAGTTCATTAAGATAGTAACTTTTATAAAAATTCTTGCTAGCTTGTTTCCCACAATAGAGTTAAATGTTGTGATCCTTTAAAGCATTATTACTACTCATTGATATTGAACGATTCACATCACTCAGTGTAATCATACTTAATGTTGTAAGGTCTCTCCCACACTTCTATTTGTCTCATCTTGTATTCTCTCTCTCTCTCTCTCTCTCTCTCTCTCTCTCTCTCTCTCTCTCTCTCTCTCTCTCTCTCTCTCTCTCTCTCTCTCTCTCTCTCTCTCTCTGAAGCAATGAAGTTATGGGGAATTAAGACTTATGATGATTTCATGGGAAACTAACTTTTTTCTAAGTTTTGCTAACTTTTGAAATAATTAGTGTGTGGAATCGATATCATATCCCACAAAAACATAAACAAACCATCAAAGAAGAGATGAACATGTTGTTGGGGTTCAAAAATTATTGGGAAAAATGGTGGTGTTATGGTCGACATCCTAATCCCTTGCATTGTCTACACTACACATTATGTAGGATGGATATGTCTTTATTTTTCCTACCAACTTATTTAATCCTATCCCCCTCCCCAAAACCCAATCAAGATTCATTCCATCAAACACATTTGCATTCTTATCATCTTTGTTTTTATTTTTTATTTACCTCGTCCTATTCCCACCTCCACTTTTTTTACACCAGCACTAAAATAATGTTGTAGGATTAAAGTGAAGGACATAGAAGTTTCAGCATGTGCTAATGCATATGGAACCCAAAAGCAATTCACACAAATGGATATACCCAAATACAAATTGAGAAATGGTTTCATATGGAAGGAGACAATGAAACATTATGTCAAAAATTACTTATGGGACAAAGCGTTGACTATGTATTATCAAATGCAATGCTCAAGCATAAACCCTAAATGAAAATGCCTAAACGAGATGTAGTGTCACGGACTACAATAGTTGTTGGGTATTCCCAAAATGGCCACCACCATGAAGCCTTGGCATTCTTCAATGAAATGCAAGTCCAAGGTATAAAACCCAACTCAATCACTATAGTTAGTGTTATGTCTACATGTACTAATTTATTATCTATATAACAAGGTAAATAGATCCATGGTTATGAAATAAGAAGCGTATTACTTGAATATGATATTGTTATTGGAAATTCAAATGTAGACATGTATGTCAAATGTAAGGATGTTAACATTGACCACAAATTATTTGGAAGAATGACTAAACAAAATGTTGTGTCGTGGATTGCAATAATTTATTCCAAGAATGGCTATCCCCATGAAGCCTTGGCATTCTTCATTGAAATGCAAGTCCATGGAATAAAACCAGACTCAATCACCATAGTGAGTTTTTTTCCTATGTGTGCCCATTTCTTGGCTCTGGAACAATCTAAGAGAATCCACGGTTATGCAATAAGAAGTGGATTTGGGTTTGATGTTTTTGCGGACACTACACTCATAGAAGTGTATGCTAAATGTGGACATTTTAACACTTCCCACAAACTATTTGAAAGAACGCTTAAATGAGCTATTGCATTATAGAATGATTTCATTGCTTGTTATTATCAAACTGGATACCCCCATGAAGCATTGATATTCTTCAAAGAAACACAAGTTCGGGGAATAAAACCCAATTCAATCACCATGGTTAGTGGTATGCCTGCTTGTGACCATTTGTTGGCTTTAGAACAAGGTAAGAATATCCATGGTTATGCAAAAAGAAGTGGATTTGAATCTTATGTTATTATGGGAATTGAGCTTGTAGACATGTATGCCAAATGTTAGCATATAGGAATTGCTTGGAAAGTGTTTGACATGTGTCAAGTCAAAATGTGGTCTTGTGGAATGCAATGGTTCTGGCATAAGGAATTCATGGACATGGTGAGGATTCTCTTGGTATTTTTTCCCAAATGCAACAAATAGGGACAAAACCAAATTATATCACCTTCATTTATATTTTGAAATCTGAATTTCATGCAAGGTTAGTTGATATAGACCAATAATACTTTTAATGCATAACTTGTTGAATTATGGCCTTAAAACTAAGTTAGAATCTAGATGCAACACATAAAATTATAAAAAATATTCCATTAGAACCCAACACAAATGTGTGGTGAGACTGCTTGGGGCCTTCAAAATTCACTGCAATATTGAGTTGGGAGAACAAGTAGAAAAAGACCTTTTTGAATTAGAACCAAATAAGGATAGAAATTATGTACTATTTTCAAAGATCTATGCCGAGGCATGTAGGCGGGGGAATGTATTAAATTTAAGGAAAATGATAAAAGAGAGGGGAATGAAGAACCAACCAAGATGCAATTTTTTTGAGGTGCATATAGAGGTTCATACATTCCTTATGGGATACAAAACCCATCCTTAATCTAAAAAAAATTATGTATTGTTGGAAACCTTGTATAGGAAAATGCAAAAGGCCAATTATGTTCCTAACAGAAATTTTGAGCTACACAATGTTGAGGGGGAGGTGAAGGAAAACATTTTATGCAGACATAGTGAGAAGCTACCATTATTTTTTGGATCATCAATACAAGCCCATGCACCCTCATCCACATCATGAAGAACCTTCATGTGTGTAGTGGCTGCCATAATTCCACTAAGTTCATCTCCAAGATTTTTGGGAGAAATTATTTTGAGAGATGCAAACAAATTACAGCATTATAGGGATGTATTGTTCTCTTGTGGATATTATTGGTGATACTACTTAAACTAAACAATGAACATGATTGTGCTTTTAAAACATATGTTTCATGTTATTCCTTTGTTAGGTAGAGTACACTATATGTATAGAGAGAGGCATGAGTTGACCTAAATTGGGTGATTCTTTTGATATGATGTTAAGCTCAAGCCATAACTACTATGTCTATAAAAAAACTAACCAATATGGAATTGTGTCAAATAATTGACATAATATACTATTTTATCGATGTAAATTTTATAGTATATTTCACGGATGTAAACTCTATAATATATTTAACCTATGTATCCTGGCCTAATTTTTGTGTGTTCGGTGTTGTTATGAATCTATGTGTCTGCATAACCAAAGGTGGTTTATGAGTAATTAGATGTTATGTTTATAAGTCTAATATGATTGTTTTGTAATATAGTTATCAAACAAATATTTTAATATTTGAACATAGTGGTAAGAGATGGACCATTGAGAAACTTCCAAAAAGAATGGGATCTCTAGATAAACAGTTCATAGAGGTGTCTCACCATACTTTTTGCAATACTGAAGATCCAATGAAAAATCCACTTATTGATTTTCTGGAGCAGTAAAATACTGTTCTTATGGGAAAACCCAGTGTAAGTAATGTAAGTGGTCCATAAATGGAACAATAGTAATGTAAAAATGTAATGTATGGTAGATGAGTAATAGTTACATAGGTTTGGGCTTTATATAAGCCTATCATGCACCTTTTCGTAAAAGGGCATGACTATTGACTTAAAGACTTAATTTATTATTTTATTGTTACATTGCCTTCCCCTTAAGGGAAGCTTTGTAGTCAAAGCTTCATTGACAGAAATGTTTGGAATCTTTGCGACACTTGATGAAATAAGACAATACGAGTTCCAGATTCCCCAGGAGAATTGTCACATCGTATCTGTTGTGGTCCATCCTAGATCTATTTTAAATGGACCTCTGAGATCGTTTTGGGGAATGGGTTGTCTCAATTGTTGCTTAGTATGTTGAACTGTTTGCTTGACAATATAATTCTCTTGTGAATGCTCATTTTGACCCTGTCGTTGGTCAAAATGACGATTATAATTGGGATGTCTGTAAGGCGTATGTGTTGTTTGTTTTTCTTTCTTTTGAATTGTGGCAAGGACTACCTACACTTTCTCGATTTGATTTTTGGATGCATCTTCCTGGATTTGTGCTTCTTGGTTCTCCAGTAGATTGTGACGATTCTGAATCTTTTCGATTCTTTTCTCTTGCGACTTTTTGTCAATTTCTAATTTCTTGATTTGATTCTCTAAGTCCTGATTACGATTCTTTAGAGACTGGTTTTCTTTCTGCTTTTCCAATGTTGTTCCTTCGAGGTCTTCACCGACGTGTTCCCTCTTGCTACTATTTTTCAATTTTTTAATCTTTGTAATCAGTGTTTTGTTATGATTTCGTAGTCGAAATATCTCTTCGGTATTGTTTAATAAAACATTGTTGACTTTTGTCAGTTCCAACTTATGTGTCTTCTTACTGTCGTCATACTGCTGCCGGAGTTTTTCTTTCTGCTATTGATGATGGCATAAATCTGTTTCTTGATTTTCTAACTTTTCATGTATTTGCGCCAATTCGTCTTCCTTGTCCATGACGACTTTGTTTAGATGACTAATTTCCTCTTCTAAGTTGACACTATTTCCATACAAATATTCTTTGACTTTGTTTGGTTTTTTTATCTAGTCTTCAAGTTTTTGAATGATACTTTCCAGACGTGATATTTTCTCATCTTTATCTGCTAACCTTTCTATGAGTTTTTCTTTACTATCTTCCAAAAATTGAATATTCATTTTTCGAGGTAATAATCCTTAGTTTTTGCTTGTCGATTTTGAGTAGTAGATTATTATTGGTGACTTCGCATTGTTTTAGCTCATTTGAAACTGCTCGTAACTGTGATTGCAATTGTGAGTGACCTGGATCGTCCCTCATAATAAATCGTTTGTCACATATTGGACAGAATCGATCATAATTTTTAAAGGCTGTCGGATATTGGAATTCCATTTCGCAATAAGGAGACTTGGTCCAGAATTTGGATTTATATATGGAATCCATAATTTTTGTTAATATCTTCTGCGAATTGATTTTGTTCAATATCTTTTTTTATTAATGTCTTCCTTTGAATACTTCTTGTCTTCTTTCCCCTTTCTTTTTTTTAATAATTGTAATTAATACAATTATCAAATAGTATTACTAAAATAATAATAATAAATATTATTATTATTATTTAATAGAGTAAGGATAAGGTTTTTTTGAAAAATAGGATAATAATGGAATTTTATTATCAAATTTTGAAATGGAGTTAAATTAGAGTTGTTATAATAATAATAATGTGTTATTATTATTACAGATTTGGATAAAAAAAGTTAATAAAAATAATATTATATAATAATATTTTTTTATTAAAAAATTGTTGGTTGTAGGTTTTTCACGGTGAGAGCGGCGTAGAAGAAGTGTAGTGTGAACAATAGAGGAGGGACGAATTGCGAGGGAGGTAAGTGATGGCGTGGAGAGGAGGCAATGGAAGGGTGGAGAGTTGGACACCAGCTGCGGAGGTGGACAGGGAGGGCACGCAGTAGGAGGGCGCGCACGGAGAGACGACAGATGGATGCTACGGGGGCGGGGAGAAGGTTGGTGTGAGATGTGGATGAGAGACGGTGGACAGCACGAAGGAGAGGGAGGGGGGGGAGCGTGGCGGAGGACATGGAGGTGCAGATGCCGGGGGAGTGAATGGAGGAGAAGGGGTGATGGTGGAGAGTTGTGCAACAGCTATAAAGGAGGGTGGACACACAGGTGGAAGGAGCGATAAGGAAGCACGCAAGACAGAATGGCAATGGAAGCTTGAAGGGACTGTGTGGAGGGCGATGGAAGATGGGGGAAGGAGCTGCGAATTGGGAGGCGGGGGAAAGCCCTGCGAGGGAATGTGGGGGAGGCATGGGGAATGTGCAGTGGGGTGGCCGCATGAAGATAAGGACGGGCGAGTGAAGGATGGTAGAGCAGGCTCGGGAGGAGGTTGTGAATGGGGGCCGAATTAGCGAGGTGGGTGTGAGGTGAGAGCAGGTGCGTGCATGGAGTGGAGGAGGAAGAAGCGTGAAGGGAGATGTGAAGTGAGGAACCAGAGAGACTATGAAGAGTGACTAAAAGCCACTATGAGGTCAAAGACCTTAATGTCAAGAGACTTGAAAATTTGGCGAGGAGCCAAAATCAAACCAAAGAAGGGGCTCTGATACCACTGGAGCAGTAAAATACTAACGTAAGTGGTCCATAAATGGATCAATAGTAATGTAAAAATGTAATGTATGGTAGATGATTAATAGTTACATAGGTTTGGGCTTTGTATAAGCCTATCATGCACCTTTTAGTAAAAGGGCATGACTATTGACTTAAATAGTCTTTAATTAATAATAAATTAATATTAATATTAATTTATTATTTTATTGTTACATTTTCCTAAAGACATGTTCACAAAGGAGGAGAGTATAAAGCAAAAAAATAGTTTTATCCAGTCAATGTTACTTCTCTCACGAAAATGAGCAAGAAGTTTCTTCTAGATATAGGGATTTAAATGAAAAGACATGCTTGGTCCAGTAATCCAAATCATACATAAACAATTTAAGATATGTGACTTGAGTAGCACCTGATGAAGGTTAGGATTCATGTGGAAGATCCAAAAGCAATGTTGGTGATAGGTGTGATTTATGTACCATACATGTAACCAATAAAAATGTTTCATTTTTCTATGTTTTATATGTATTACATCATACTAAATTAGTGGGAAACTTCCTTTCATGGCACACAAATATTATCAATTTCTATGGACAATCAGGGGATAATAACTCAAAAGGAAGGGGAGGAATTTTTGTGCTCTTCTATGAATACCAAAGAAAATCCCATACCAATTAATTGGCTCATCATTCCAATCTATATTGCACCAAGGAAATGAATCCATTATTGATGACCATCCCTTACACATGTTTTCTACCCAATCCTATCATCCACATCAAAGACATGATTTCCATACATTTGCAAATAGAAAGGAAGAAAAGGTGGATTGTAATTATCTAATCCATTTACCCCATGGTAGATATAATTTTCAATATTATGAGGCTGGAGATATTTCAAATGATTCTCAAATTTCTTTCTAATACATTACCTTTTTCAAACCTTATTCACTAACTACACTATACAAATGTAGATGCAATAAATATCGATAAGAGTGAAGGGTTTTAGGATGAAGTGAACAAGAAAATGGAAGAGGAGATAGGGAAATGTGTGTCTAGGTTTAAAAATTATTATGCAGCATTCACAAATCCACAAGATCTATAACACCTGTGAGCTACCACTTAACTTAGTGCCCTTGAATACTATAGATTTCCTTCACTTGGTTCCATAGCCACCATACCCTCCAATCGCAAATCCACCCACATATCAAAGCTCAGTTCAGTGTTCCATCATACCCTCCAAATCCACCCCCATCTTAGAGCACAGTTTAGTGTTGCACCATACCCTCTAGTTTCAAATCCACTCACATCTGAGAGTTTGATATAGTGTTTCAAGAGGATGAAAAAAAAGACAGGTCACATAAGAGAATCCACCCATATCTTAGAGCTAAGCTAGTTCAGTGTTATGATAGGACAAAGAAAAAGACACTACGAAATTTTCATACATTTTTATATCAATCCCCCCTCCCCTAGTTGATGTGCCTCCCCCCCCCAAATACCTATATCGGTGTCTACGATTTAAAAAACCTTTCCGCTCTTATTACAAAACAATATATTGACCTATGTTTTCACCCTTTTTAATTACCCCTCTATAAATAGAGGTGTTGATGTATTGACCATCTACAAAGCCCTTGTGAGGTGCCAGTGATGCTAAGTCATGGCCTTCGGGGTGAGATTATGGATGTGCAAAGATGGGGTGGTGGGTTTTTTGGGAGTAGGATCCATGGGAGATACAATGTGAGGAGAAAACAAATGATGCTTGGTTTGGGAATCGAGGACCAATTAAGCTTCATGAGATCTATCACAATATTTGAACCAAGTGAAGGGTCATTGCATGAGGAGATGTGCATGAATTTCCTCCTTGAGGCCATCGATGAAACATTCCCAAAGAAATAATAAGAGAGTCCTTCGGTGTGGATGGCCAATTGCTCAAATGTTGTCATGTAGTCCAAAATAGTGATTGTTTGTCACAGATTAGTCAATCATCCTATATAATGATTATCATGATCAAATCACTCATGATGGATCTTCACAAATTGGCTCCAAGGGACATATTGATGATAATATTTTTGGTACCATTTCCCTGCATGACATTGTTAAGAATCTAATTATAAGACCCCAATTTTCAACTTTTCAATATAATATTTAGTTCCATGTAATTAAAAAGAATGTTCCATTTTAGGAACCCAACTTGAGGGGTCATAACCATCAAATTTTCACATGTCAATCTTCAAAAAACAATTCCATGGAGTTTTACCTCCAATAGAGGGAGGCTAGTGTTCTGAGAATAGAGAGTGAGATCCATGCTCTTTACTAGACACAACTTCATGAGTGGGGTTTTTGAAGGGTGGATCATATCCACAATGTTGAGCAATAGTAGTTAGCATAATTTGGTGGTTGGAGTAATTATGTTCATGGTTGGTCAAGCACTGGCTTATTTTTACAAAGGTAAAGGTGAGGGGTTGAAGGTCAAGAAGTTGAGTGGGTGAGTTTAGATTAGCCTGGGGTGGATTTTGGTTGGTATTTTCCATGTCTTACTAGTGGTGCATTTGTACCATGGGAGTTGAAAAGTATGAACTGCAAAAGAAAAGGGTTTGGATCTACCAAAATAGGGTTGTGGAAGATATAAATAAAAATGATCAGTGCAAGGTAAGGAGTATATTGAGGTAGGTCAGAAATAAAGGTTTCTATGAACTCTTGAAAATTTTTATAAGATTTATATATCAAAATGATTAGTGTGATGCAAGGATTCTAATGAGGTAGGACACAAATAAGGGTTTTATGGGCCCTCCATACTTTTTTTTCTTTTTCTTTTTTTATGTTGGTTCTCGAATGTTACTACAAAGGCATAATTGCAAAATTCCTATTAGATTCAAAGATGTACAAGTTTCACAGGGCCACCCCTAGTGAAGTTGGTTGTTGCTTGGATATACGGAATAATCTCACAAACATGTTGTAGAGAGAAGGGTTTCCAACTTTTCTAGGGTTCTAAATACAAGGGATTTACATGCACTATAGATATCTTATATACATATGGTGTCCAATAGTTGTACTTGTCCCAATCTCTTAAAAAACTAACTAAGGAGGCTAAATCATGTTGTTAGTCATGCTACTTGACTACCTAGGTACACGAGAGTATCTTCTTGAGTGTTGTTCTATGTACCATTATAGAAACAAGACGGTCATAGGTTGGTTTCATGTGACCTAGGGGAACTTATGATATACCCAAGGGTATGTGGAAGTGATTCCATGTGATGGTGTTATCTAATTACTACCCAAAGGGGTAGCAACAAGAAGTACAGTGGTGTCGATCAATTGCAGCAAATGAGGATACAACACGTGACTAAGTACCAGCTATGTTTACTACATGTATTAATCCCCAGTCATAGGTTTATCTACTAAACAACATATCTATGTGGTTAATTTAATATGCTAGAACACATCTCTAGCCTAAAAAAAATATATCAATTATTAGAGATATGTTGTCTCAAGATCCTAGCTCTAATACCACTTGTGGGGTTCTTTACCCCTAAAAATTGAGAATCATATAGAATATAGCAATATTAGAATAGAATAAACCAGAAACAAGTAACACGGAACTAGAAATATGATACAATAATAGCATAATATGGAAGGGAAAGATATTTTTTTATTATGGGAACAATATTCATGTACCTCTTATGGTAGGGATACCATTCACTTGAGCATAGCCCCATCACAATATTCTTCAAAAAACACTTCATAGACTTAAAGCTCTTTAATTAAGCTTTAAACACCCAAAACGCTAACTACCTGGCATGGTCAAAATAAAAATTCCTAATGGGTCTAAATTAATAAAGAGAATTTTTACATTAATTATTGAACATTAACTTATTCATCCTTATTAAAAAGTTATGGCCTTATACAATGTGTGATTAATTATTAGAGTAATGCGAGTTAGGGTAGGACCCTAATAATATTTCTAGCCATGCCCTTTGTATTCTCGAGCCTCTCATCCCCAATATGATCAGTGTATCATTTATGTTCCCCACCATCTCATAAACCTATGAGAACACACATAATGAGGCCCTACCTTGTTATTAAAACATTTTTTTACATGACCATCCCATTGGGACACTCTGGATAGTTTTTACTCATCAAACACCTGTCTCCTTGTCTATAAAAATTCCCCTTGTTATTTTGTTCATTTGTAAAAGGTTATTCTCTAATACACCAGAAACATGAGAATATTTCAATACCATTATTCTTTTTCTCAACGACATCACCACTAGTCATCCTTGATTAACATGTTTGAAATATGTCACTTTACACCTACCAACACCTTCATCACTATGATTGTCACCTTGCCACATTATCCTCGTACTCATCCTAGTTTGAAATCACTATATGATATCCAATATACAGTATTTTAACTCATATTGTCCCCATCAACCCTTGGTTACACTTTGGACAACTGATGGAATATTTTTTCCTAGGGTCATCCACCTCTCTCACTATGCTCAAAGGAAGTCATGAGCCTCACACTTAATAGTTGGTATCATCCTATTCTGTCACCATCCTAGTAAGTTAAAACATGTTATTGGTCCTCATGATCGAGATCCTCATCTTGTAATTTCCCTTATCTCTCATCGACTTTAGCATACTACTCTCTGGGAGTTACAATGACAGTAGTTGTACCTCAGTTACCCTTCTCATCAACAAAGGGTTAGTATCATACTAATAAGAGAGAGTAATAAATGCTCTTTTCCTCAATAGTCACCCCTATTATAGACACCAACTCATTTATCCCATCATGGTTGCAGTGTTCCTAGTTATGATTTAAGGATTCTCAATCTAACATTGTGGATTACCCTCCTAACATCAATATTCATATCCCCTACCCCCATGCATTGTTCAACATCATATTTAGTTTCCCCCCCTCGGGCCTCATTTCAATAACATCGAGATACCAGGCATGTCTATTGATTTTAGGATTAGATACAACTCCAACCTTCCCACAACAATTCATAAAGTTGACCACTCCGACTCCTTTCACTGTAATTTACTTAGACATAATTTCACTAACATACTAATGCATATATCTTTTGTTACAAATAATTATTTATATCATATGTATTAGTTTGTTTCTTCATAGGCCATCACCATCACTCCCTCATGGGTCACGATGGAAGGATAATAGATACTTATGCTAATTGTTTGTTTGCGATCATGATATATGTTGATGAGCTATATGTATCCACTATGACACCAAGGTATTCATTGTGTTCTTGATCTTATGAAGAATTGACATCCAATCTAAAGTTTTGAGGTGGGTGAGCATTGCTGGCAGGCGATTTGATGAGTCATCA
Organism: Larix kaempferi; assembly: GCA_027924585.1. Taxonomy (NCBI): domain Eukaryota; kingdom Viridiplantae; phylum Streptophyta; class Pinopsida; order Pinales; family Pinaceae; genus Larix; species Larix kaempferi. Next base: position 135,390 of record BSBM01000915.1, on the reverse strand, counting down.
TCGCAGCATCGCAGATGTTGCGCAAGGCCAAAGGTGTCACGGAAGGAGGAAAGGAGCGCGAATGGCAATAACACTTTTTGTAGGTTTTGGGTCATTTGGACCATGTCATATGTATTTTGGGTCATTTGGACCGCATTATGTAGTTTTTTGGGTCATATGTTTGTAGAGTCGTTAAGAAGTAGTTAGGAAGTGGACAAACAATGTAAAGGCGCAAGCCTATAAATAGATGTAGGTTTGTAGGTGTTGAGATATTCGATATCAGAGATTGGATTGATCCAAGCATGTGTTGATCTGGGTATGTGACAGAGACCAATTTTGTTGTATCTAGGTTTTTGCGGAGATAAATATGATGCGACAGAGTTTTTGAGTAGAATCCTTATGTTGTTTCCAACTTTCTGTGGTAAATGCCTTATGCGATATGAATCTGTGAATGATGCGATGTTTCCTTATTGCGATTAATGTTTTATTGTTATATCTATTGCACAATTATGATTATGTCAATAATGCGATCTGTTGAATGATGTTGCAATTATGATTAATGCTTGAGTTGAATGCTTAGATCTATGTCTGAATGATGCGATGAGTTGATCAGTTAATGCACAACATTCGCCTACATTCGGCGGAAACATGGTTCCGTCAACTCTCCCTTGAACATCTCGAGTGAGACCTCATCTGCTCTGCAGGTATTGCTGGACGGGATAAAACCTGTCTGGGCTGGTGCTCAGGGAGATTGTAGCGGTTTGGGTGTCGACAGTGTTGGGAACCATTGTCGACTGGGTTTGTGTCAACAAATGGTTCCATTGTCGGGACCATAGCGCGAAGTGGCGGGAGGATATGTTGTGGCATCCAACGAAACCGGAAGTTCAAGACTGGTTCGACCAAAAGTTGCAAGAGTTCACTGAAAAAGAAAACCAGAACCCTCGGCTAACGGTAGATCAGTGGGTGGAAAGGTACATTCATGACGGTCCGCACAAATATTTTTTCTGCGAATTTCTAGTCATCTTGTCTGATTGGTTGGCAAAGTTAACCTTTAAGAAGAGGAACTTTCAAGGTGGTGAGCCGACGTTTTGGACCCCAAACGGATCCGAGAACTTCAAGAGGTTGACAACAAAGCGTCGCGGGCTGTCGAAGTTTGGCTCAACAGTATACTAGAAGGCTATATCACTAAGTTTGCGGTTGATACAAACAAATGGTATAGCAAATCTGAAAGACATTTCTTCCGTGGACCACGAGGCAGGTTTCTGTTGTTGCTGCAGTTGTCCATCAGGATGCTCATTTGTGAAAAGGGCATACTGAAGATGCACCTTGATCAGTAAAAACCCTTGAGGGCAGAGGCTATGGATACCGTAGCTGAGGAGGGGCGGTGAATGGAATGATACGAGGTAGATGGGTGGAAGTTATGATGAGACTGTGAGGGAAGTCGAGAAAGAGAGTGGTCTTACGAGGGGAGGAGCAAGGTTTCGACAGGAAAATAGGCAAAGACAGGAGAAGGTCCTGCTGCGATATAAACGCAAAGCCGCCAAGGAACACCACACAGGACGAAGCGACCTCACAATGCCAATAAGGAAAACCAGGCTATGCCCAGGATAGAGGCATGACCAAACCCCAGCAGAAGCGTACCCACACCTCTACTCACTATCGCACAACCAATAAGAAATACCCCTTCGACACCACCGTGTTCATCGTGTCAACAACATTTACTTACTAGCGGGTCAGCGACTATAAGAAGGAAGCCTAGGATGGCGGGCAAGGATGCAAAGTTGCCACTATTCCAGGGTTCAATGGAACAGAAAACCCAGAGCAGTACTGGTTTTTATGTGAAGCAGTATGGACTGTTAAGCAAATTACCAATGATGATGCTAAAAAGGGACAATTGGCGACAACTCTTCGAGGTCACGCATTGGACTGGTTTATGAAGATTGTTCAAGTTCCCACAGGAACTCCAAAAAATACATTGGATGTGTTGGGTGTGTTATATCTCTTCACATGGTGGGTGCGTGTACACCACAATCCCCTCCCCAGTTTTTGGGTTGTTTTTGCTTTTTTTGTTGTTTCGGCCCATTGTATTCTTTCTAATCCCGGTAAATGGATTAGGGTTGTAACCTAATTTCGGGTAAATGAATTAGGGTTTTAGATGCTGCGAATACCATATATTGTATTGTAAATGGTTAAGAAAACATATAATGAAAAGAGTTGTGCGGCTCTAAGTTTTGCTGGTTTTTTCCCGGTTAAGGGTTTCCAGGTGAAAATCTCTGTGTTATGCATGTGCCATTGTGTATTTTTTGTTATTGGTTAAGAATCTATATGAGTTTTTATTTCATTGTTAAGGTTTAAAACTATCAGGATGAAATTCGAAAAGGATTGATTCCAGAGTTCAGAAAGCCCAAATCAGAAGCGCAGTATATTACCAAATTAAAGGAGATCAAGCAGTATCCAAATGAAACTGTTTGGGATTTTGACCAATGATTCAAAACGCTTATGGCGCAGTTAGTTTTGACATGAGTGAGGTCCAGCACAAAGAATGGTTCATCGCAGCATTTCTACCTCACATTCGGCTACTGTTGATGTAACAGAACATTACGACACCGAGCGAGGCTCTGGAAATTGCAATGCAGTTAGAAGATTCGCCGATTGGCGAGAACGCAGCTGGTATGTCACAGATTCAGACATAGTTGGCAAACCTGACAATACAGCTGCAAGACCTGAAGAAGGGTAAGGAACATCATGACAAGGCTTGGTGTACGCGATGTCGTGCAGAAGGGAATACTAAGGATAGTTGCCCATATTTTTGCAATTATTTGGTATCCGGAGCACCGAACCCCTTGAGTGGCACGGGTATGCCATGGTGTCGCATCTATCATGTATATGGGCATCGACACGAGGAGTGTCAATACATGCAGAAGATGGTGACAAAGCTAATGAATTTGTATTGCACATTCTATAAGTCTGTGGGACATGATGATAAGGACTGTCGTGCATATGGCTTACTTCATGAAAAAAAATATGATTCCTACTATGTGAAAGATGATCAGTGTGCAATACCGCAACCACAGCCACAGGTGGCCCAGCCGCCACCACAACCACAGATGCAGTTCACACCACAGCCGCAGCAACAGTTTGTTCAGCAGCCGCAGTATGTTCAGCAGCCCCAGTATGTTCAATAGCCATAGTATGCTCAGCCAGGGCAGTGTGTTCAGTTGCAACCGAATCCCATGCAGCAACCGTTTAACCAACTGCAGTATCCGCAACAAGGGGGATTCCGTGGAGGATTTCGGGGAGGACGCGGTGGAGGTTTTGGAGGTCGCAGAGGAGGCCGAGGTCGCGACCCAGTCCAATGTTATAATTGTGGGGTATTGGGGCATTATCAGAGGGATTTCCCATAGTTGCAGACGTAGTGTACATATTGTTTTGTTTCTGATCACACTGTTGAAAATTGTCTACAGCTAATTGCGCAATGGTAGGCCGGAAATATACCGCAAATTCAGAACCAGAACCAAGTTCCAAATCAGAATCAACTGCAGAACCAGAATTAGTGGCCGCCAGGTAATGTACCTTAGAATGTGAACCAGCCTGTGAACCCACTGCCGAACCCAAATCAAGGATCCACTGTTGTGACAATTTCAGCAAAGTCGAGGGCACACGATGCTGCTGTTGTTGTTATTACTCGAGGAGGCACGATGACAGGCGAAGATGGTTTGCATCCTCTGATCCGGTCGGCTAAGACGAAGAAAGCGCAGTTTGATATTGGTGATAAGCATGATGCATTTTTTCAAGCACGTAACGCACTGGAAAAAGATTGCGGTAAGTCAATTATTTATGATATGCATTCGGTTTTTTACTCAACTTCGGATGCAGGACCGTCGCGTCAGTATGGTACATTACAACACTTCCTGGAAAGTTCTTATTTCTAGCCAAAGATCTTGATGCGCTTGTTGAAATTGAGAACCTGTTGCGTTGACTCAAGGACGGAGGGAGTCTGCGGTGAATTCCTTGCAAAGGAAGAAGACTTGCAAATAAATGCACATGAACATCTAGATTGGGGACTATGAGATCGACTCAGTCATTCTGGATCTCGGATCAGATGTCAACATTTTGACAAAGCAGGAATGGCAGAAGATGGGGATCCCACAGCTGAGTTGGTCTCCCGTGCAGCTGCGATTGGCTAATCAATCCAAGGTGACACCTATTGGGTGCATTCCATGCCTTGTTGTGGATATTGAAGGAATGAAGACATGTGCTGATTTCGACGTTATTGAAGTCGTCAAAGGTGGAAGTTCCTATCCCGCGCTGCTGGGGATTGGATGGGCTAATGACAACGCGACAGTCATTAATTTTAAGAAGCAAGTGATGATCTTTGAAAACCAGGATCTTTGCGTCATTGCTCCATTGGATTAGGAAAAAGGACGATGATATACTGAACTAGTGAAAGATGAAATTGTACAGGGATGGGATCATGCATACAACCTTTCAGAAGATTACGTTCATCCCACTGTTGAGGGAGAACTCGGTTGGCGCAGTTCTAGCTCAGCGATTTCTGATTTTGAATATGCTTTAGAAAACTGGCAGAATCGCATGCATGAAGTATCATTCAGAAAGTGCGGGTTGATTACACAGTCGCTGCGTCGTGTCGCAATTGAGTCTGTTGAGATGTCAGTATATGAAAGGCTGTCGGGATTGTTTGAGTTTCTGGTTGCATTTGAAGCTAGGGTGTCAGAACCGCAGCGACTGCTAGCATTGGAGGAAGCACTGAAGGCTACTCCAGCAAGGTGGTGGGCAACCCATAAGAAGTTGATTACTGATTGGCCGCAGTGTCGACGGCTGCTGATGGTTTGCTTTGGCGACAACGAAATCTATCACACCGGGAGGTACGATGGGCGGAATGACCTTGGTAGTCATTTGATGGAATGTCAGACTCTATGGGCCTCGCGACCAAGGGATAAATGGGTCCATGCATTTATCCACACTTTGGATGAATTGTTGCGGTCATGGTATGCTTTATCTGAACTGCAAGGGGAAATCACCACATGGTTAGAGTTGACAGTTTGCTTTACGCATACCTTCAGCTTCGCAGATATCAACTCAAATGTTCACAATGCTTTGCAGCTGATTTGCGACGTCATTTTGAAGGTCATTCCAATGGAATATCCTATGGATCCGCATACCCATTGCAAGATGCAGTCAATGATGGAGTGTTACAATATCAGTGGAGGACCAGAGGATGGGGATGATCCATGCAATGTCAGCATTCCAGAGTCATAATGGATTCACGATGTTGTAGCACCTAATGCACTAGCGGATCTGATCAGTCAGCCACTAAAGCTCGGGAAGGTCAACATTGGCACAAAGGAGAATACAAAATTTGCAAATATTGGGGACTATTGGGATGACAAGATGATGGCGAAGGTCACCACGTTGTTGCATGAGTTCCAAGATTTGTTCCCAGTGAAGTTTTCTAAGATGAAGAGAATCTTGGGGGATTTAGGGGAGATGAAGATTCCATTGAAGCCAGATGCAAAACCAATTAGGCAGCGACCATATCGACTGAATCCGCAACATAAGGAATGAGTCAAAGTAGAACTTGACCACATGTTGGATGCTAGAATTATTAAATCAGTTGAGGAAACAGACTGGATTAGTCCTATGCTGGTGCAGTACAAGAAGATAGGTGAAGTGCACATTTGTGTCAACTTGCGGAAGTTGAATGACGCATGTCTGCATGATCCATTTCTGACTTCGTTCACTGATGAGGTGCTAGAAGGCATGGGCAGTCAAGAGATGTATTCATTCACGGATGGTTTCTCTGGTTATCATCAAATCAGTATTGCGACAGAGGATCACCATAAGACGATATTTGTGATGGAATGGGGTTGTTTTCAGTACACGGTGATGTTGTTTGGACTCAAGAATGCAACTGCAATATTCTCTCGAGTTGTTGTTGCTTCCTTCATGGATTTGATTCAAAAGTTTCTGCAGGTGTACATGCACAAATGGACAGTGTATGGGTTGATCAGCAATCATCTCTCAAACCTGGGACTGATGTTGGAGCGTTGTCGACAGCATCAGATATCGCTGAACTTAAAGAAATGTATCTTTTTTGTGTCATTTGGGCTATTGTTGGGTCACATTGTCTGCAAGGAAGGATTGTTGGTTGACCCAACAAAGATTGTGCTCATTATGAGCTTGACACCACCGACCAATGTCAAGCAGTTGAGAGCGACATTGGGGCATGCCGGGTACTATCGCAATTTCATCCGAGGGTATGCAGCAATCACGACCCCTATGGAAAAGTTGTTAAAGAAGGATGCAGTATTTTTATGGAGTCCCGAGTGTCAAGCTAGTTTTGAAACGCTGAAGGCTAAGCTAGCTTCCGCACCCATATTGGTTTTTCCGGACTGGAGCAAGGAATTCCATGTTCATGTGGATGCATCATCGATTACGCTGGGAGTTGTGCTCGCGCAACCAGGGGAAGGGGATCTAGATCACCCCATTGCTTTCGCGAGTTGGAAGTTGTCATCTGCAAAGAGGAACTACACCACTACAGAGAGGGAAGGTCTGGCGATGATCTATGCACTACAGAAGTTTAGGCACTACTTATTGGGAGGTCACTTCAAGATGTTCACCAATCATTCTGCATTAAAATATCTGGTCAATAAGCCTATGTTGGGGGGAAAGATATGTTGTTGGCTATTTCTTTTCCAAGAGTTTGATTTTGAAGTGATTGTGAAGCCAGGACGGTTGAACGCAGGACCTGATCATCTATCATGGATTGAGACTGGGGAGGAACCAACCAACATTAAATATGGGTTTCCAGATGTGCTACTCTTCAGGGTTGACATTGTTGATGACTACTGTGAATTCAGTTTCTGGAAACAAGAACCGCACCGGAGGGACTCACCACTAGTCAAAAGAAGCATCTTATGGTCAAGGCTGCGGATTTCCAGCTGATTGCAGGACAATTGTACAAACTGGGATCAGACAAGATCTTGAGGCGCTGTGTTCTACCTCACGAGCAAGGGAAGATCTTGTCAAAAGCACATGCAGGGATGGCTGGTGGGCACTATGGTGGTTGTGTGACTGCCAGAAAGGTGCTTCACGCAGGGATTTGGTTGCCCACACTTCACAATGATGCAACAGATTATGCGCAGACTTGCGATGTCTGTCAGAGAACTGGGAAACCCTCCAGGAGGGATGAGATGCCGCTAATACCTCAAGTGACACTGCAGCCATTTGAAAAATGGACAGTGGATTTCGTGGGACCTATCAACCCACCTGGGAAATGCAATGGTGCACAATACATCATCACAGCAACAGATTATCTAACAAGATGGGTGGAGGTTGCACCAGTCGTAGATTGCATCGTTGCAATGGCAGCACATTTTTTATTCGACCACATTGTCACTTGGTTTGGTTTCCCGAAGCTATTGATGAGTGATCAGGGGAGTCACTTCATCAATCTCACCATCAGCGCATTGACAGCAGAGCTGCAGATACAACATAATAATAGCACACCATATCATCCGTAGGAAATGGGACAATGGAAGCTTTCAACAAGGTCTTGGAGCATGAGCTGACAAAAGTTTGTAATGTGAACCACGATGATTGGGATTTGAAGATTCCAGCAGTTTTGTGGGCGTATCGCACTACTTGTAAAAGGTTGACAGGACAGACACCATTCAAGTTAGTATATGGGCAAGAAGCGATTATGCCTATGGAGTACATTGTTACGACTCCGCGCATAGTGGCAACGACAGGTATGGATGATGAAGAGGCATTAGGAGAACATTTGGTGTAGCTCGTGCAGCTGGAGGAAGACCATTTTATCGCAGGTTTACACCAGAGCATCGAGAAGGATCGCCAGAAGGCTTGGCATGATCATCATATCAAGAACAAATAGTTTCAGCAGGGTGATTTGATGTTGTTGTATGACAGCAAGTTTATGAAGCATCCACGAAAATTGCAGATGCATTGGCTTGGTCCATATCGCATCAGTAGCATAACTTCAGGTGGAGCAGTACAGCTAAAACAGTTAGATGGAGCGATGCTCCCAAAGTTGGTTAATGGTAGTCGGTTGAATCCCTTTAGGATGATCTTGGAGCAGCGTGATGCCTAAGTCGCATGAAAAAAAAAAATAGAAGTAGGATGCTAGGTGGCGAGATGGCGCACCAACCGGAAGAGAATGCGCAAACAGAGATGGTCGTATCGCAGTTGGAGCATAGGTTCAGGACCGTTGCAGGGTTGTGACCCCATCAAATCAGCAATCATTACGAATCATTAGCAAATGGGACTTATTCTCTCTGACGGGTTTGATTGATAGTTGACCCGGATTGGCGCCCGAGTTAGGCATGTTTGGCACATGGAACACACTATGGAAGCGTGGCCGGTGGCACCAGGAGTGATAGTTCGCACGTTTTGGAATGCATGGTAGTTGGTGGAAGTATGGTCGCCACTATCGCATGTCAGTAGACTAGTCTACACAAGTAGGAAACAACGGCATGACATGCTTGGCACCTTACGTGAATGGACGTTGCGAATGATTCTCAAGGCAGACGACCGGACCGGGGTAATGCATAAATACAAGAACCAGAGGCTAGCTGAGCAAAGAGATATCTATCAGAGGAGAGGAATTTATGCTACGAGAGGGTTAGCCATCTAGTTAAGTTAGGAATTCCAAGGAGACTATGGAAATGATTCATTTCATTTCATGCGGAAGCACACTAGGTGCGCTAAGGGCCCAAATGATGAGTGTGCATGAGTGCCTTGAGACGGCAGTGACGAGGACACTCGGGTGCAACGGAGATGAAGTCTCATCCGAGATGTCTAGGAATGTGGTGGTAGTTCAAAGAGTTGTGGTCCTTGCAACCACTAGATTAGCAAGGGCGTCAGCCCCCTGGTTCCAGTAGACGGTGATCTCTAGTGCGAAACAGATGTGATGGAGCAGTCGGCCTGTTTCGCACCCTGATATTGTTTGTCCTCTTTTTCTCCATTTGTTCCTAGTTTCCACAGACTGGAGGAAGAGTTTGAACAGTTCCTGATAGCCCGAGGGACGATCACTGTAGCAGTATGAGAAGTACATCATAGGGAGACAGCAACCGACGTATCCGCTTGAAGTACACAACAGCGAGTTCCAGACAGCAAGAACAGTTACAGAGGAGTAGTCCAGCAACTGATGAGTCTATATACACCATGTCCAGTTGACATGCCTTGAGGGAGAGACACAAGATTGTGTTGGGGGCTTATTGGCAGACGGTTTGATGAGTCAGCATCGCGGATGCTGCGCAAAGCCAAAGATACCGCTGAAGGAGGAAAGCAGAGCGAATGGCGATAGTACTTTTTGTATTTTTTGGGTCATTTGGACCATGACATGTGTATTTTGGGTCATTTGGACCATGTCATATGTATTTTGGGTCATTTGGACCGCATTATGTGGTTTTTTGGGTCATATGTTTGTAGAGTTGTTAAGAAGTAGTTAGTAAGTGGACAAATAATGTAAAGGCGCAAGCCTATAAATAGATGTAGGTTTGTAGGTGTTGAGATATTCGATATCAGAGATTGGATTGATCCAAGCATGTGTTGATTTGGGTATGTGACAGAGACCAATTTTGTTGTATCTGGGTTTTTGCGAAGATAAATATGATGTGACAGAGTTTTTGAGTAGAATCCTTGTGTTGCTTCCATCTTTCTATGGTAAATTCCTTATGCGATATGAATCTGTGAATGATGAGATGTTTCCTTATTGCGATTAATGTTTTACTGTTATATCTGTTGCGCAATTATGATTCTGTCAATAATGCGATCTGTTGAATGATGTTGCAATTATGCTTAATGACTAAGTTGAATGCTTAGATCTATGTCTGAATGATGCAATGAGTTGATCAGGTAATGCACAACATCCTCCTACATTCGGCGGAAACATGGTTCCGTCAACTCTCCCTTGAACATCTCGGGTGAGACCTCATCTGCTTTGCAGGTGTTGTTGGACAAGGTAAAACCTATTTGGGTCGGTGCTCAGGGAGATCGTGATGGTTTGGGTGTCGACAGTGTCGGGAACCCCTGTCGACTGGGTTTGCGTCAACAGGCATGATTTGGATTCCTAAGTACTTAAAAGTATTCGAATAAGATTATAAATATAATTTGAGGACCTAGCAATTTGATGCATCATATAGTGGGAAACATCAACCATAAATATTGATTTTATATTTATTGATTTATCCCTCTAAAGAATCCAAATATTTGTTTAATTTGTTCTTAAATATTAGGGCTATAATCATTGAGGCTCCCCTTAAAAGAAGGGTTTTATCTACAAATTGGGTGTGGTTAATTTCTTTAATACCCAAACAATTTTAACTCCTTTATACATACATTCCCCATATATCACAAATGATTTTTGATCAATGGAAGAAACATCCATTTGAATAAAGAGACAAGAATATTTATTCCTCCAGATCCCGATCAAGTGTGGGCCCCACCTCTTATGGTTTGAACTCTATTATAGAGGACACTCTTCATGGACGATTATTAATTATTTGTGAGTATGAATAGGCACTCGCCTTAATATATTTTGAACACCTATAACTAATAAGAGAGGGATAATTTCACATGACTTTGTTAAGAAGTTAATAAGCCATTGAAGTTTAAAAGGCCCAAGTCCTATGTGGGGCCTCTTTATTCAAACTAATTTAGAAATTCATTTTGATGGAATTTATTTCATCACTCAACAATCCATTATACTTAGAGATGAGGGAATTATTTTTTTAATCTAACGTTGAATCCATGAATGTTTCCTATAATGAGACTAAGAACCCAACCCACATGTGGGACCCGCCTTCTACAAATTAGAATAATCTAATCTTGAAAAAAGGAATGCACTTCAAAGTGTGAAGCTTGAGTACATTATTTATATATATAATATTGTAAGCCTGAGAAAGGGTTTCCATTTCAATCTTTCGAATCCCAATGTGTGAGTGGGACCAACCTCTTATTTGTTCAAAGGATGTACTCATTTAAAATGATAAATTATTCTTAGCTCTTGACCTTTTTTATCATTCTATTCAAAGTTCAAATTATTTTGAAACAAAGGGGTATCCCCTTTCAACCTTTTGAGATTTTATTTGAAGTTGAACATGTTAATGATAAATTTAACAAGATGTTGAAATACCTTCAATCCTCTATGACCCAAAAAGGCGATATATATGTAAAGTCATGTCCAATCCTATTCGACTAACACAAGATATTTCCAAAAGATTGAACACCTTGAGTAGCCACTCACACAAACATATCACAAGTCAAAACACCAGTGTTTTTACATGGTTAAAACCTTATTAGATGGAAATAGTCCATGGCACTAGCCAAATATCTACTTGAGGCAATATTATTATGCAAAATAAGAATAATGTTACAATGAGTTTCTCATAATCGATCAACTAGAGGATGACCCTCCATGTTATTTAAATAGATATTGTGGACCAATTGGGGGTTGAGCCACATATCAATGGTTGTTAATGTCAAGGTGAGAATGGATCGTCCGATCACTCTATGTCTACTAAGAACATATCATGACTTTTGAATTGCATAGATACAAATGCATACTAATGCATACTAAAGAAACACACTTTACCTAAAGATACATTATAAGAAGTTGATCTTAAGAAAATACTAAGTGTCTAAACATCCTAACATCCCCCTTTAAGAACAACTTGGGATAGGATTGAAGGATTTACAAAAGTGACACTATAGGAGAAGGAAGGAGGCATTAGATCCTACCCCCCCCTTAATGAAAATTTCCCGAACCCCTAACATAGATTGAATTTTGGTAAACTTTTCTTCTATAAGAGACTTTGTGAAGATGTTTGAAACTTGATCATTTGTAGGGAAAATAGCACTTCAAGAACATGAACATGAGAAAGATCCCTTATGAAGTGAATATGCAACTCAGTGTGTTTGTTGTGTTGATGTTGAACTCTATCTTTGGAAAGCTTGGTGGCACTCTGATTGTCACACCAAAGGGTAGTTGGATGTTGTTGCTTGAATACAAACTCTAAAAGAATATGTCTAAGCCTCAAATATTCCTAACATTCGTTAAATACAACTCGATACTTTGCATCTGATGAAGAAGCAAAAATATAAGCTTGTTGTTTCTTACAACCCTACATGACAAGTCTAGAACAAAGAATGAAAACATAACCTATAGTATTTTTTTCTGATCATCGGGATATTTGCCCCAATCTAAATTAGTGAAGCCAACCAACAAAGAAGTCCCCCTTGAACTATAATGAATCCCAAACTAAATGGCATCCTGAATATATCAAAGTATCCTTTCACTGCTTTTCAATGTCTTTCATGGGGTGTTTTAATATAGTGGGAAACAAGAACAACGACAAAGGAAATATCAAGACACGTATGAGTCAAGGACAAGAAACTACCAACACACTAACAATATAGGGTGGAATCAACTTTGGGTGAAGTGCAAGTGGAAAAAAGTTTGACTTCAAGCTAGAAGGGAGATGGGGTTGGTTTACAATATTCCATGTGAAAGCAATGAAGAAGGTCACAAGTATAAATAGACTAAGAAATAAAGATTCTTCTTTGGTTTGCAATACTTCGAGGCCAAGAAATTAATGCAAATGTCCAAATTCTATCATTTAAAATTTTTGCTTAAGGATTGATTTCACATGGGTTAAATTTTATGGTCATTGCCAGTAAGAATAAGGTCATCAACATAACAAACAAGGATGGTGAGATGGTTTCCTACTTCCTTGGTATAGGCATTGGGGTCAGAATGACATCTAGAAAAACCAATGCCAAGGAGAAAGCTATCCATTTTGGCATACCAATCTCAAGGAGATTACTTAAGGCCATATAGGAATTTGTTAAGGTGAAAGACAAGGCTAGAGTCATTCTGAACATATCTAGGAGGTTTTTCTATGTAAATTTATTCATGAAAATCACCAAGCAATAAGGAAGACTTGACATCCATTTGATGAACCTCCCATTTATGTAAGGAGGCAAGGGAAAGAACATGGCATGTGGAGTTCATTTTGGAGATAGGGGAAAAGGTTATGTTGTAGTCAATTCCTTCAACTTGGTAAGATCATTTGGAAACTAACCTTTCCTTAAGTCTTTCAACACTTCAATCCGATGCATACTTAATTCTATAGACCCATTTACATATGAAATTTTTTCTTCCTTTCAGAGGAGGTACAAGATCCCAAGTATCATTCACCATTAAGGAATGATATTATTCATCCATAGGTATGTCCTAATTTGGATTTCCTTAAGCTTCTACAAATGGATTTGGATCATAATTCTTTGAAACTTGAACCAAAAGAGAAGTTTACTGGAATTGAGAACATGTTAGGCATTTATGTCTGGGATCACCGACGAGATCACTAGTTTCTTCACATGTTGTATGATCCCATCAAGGAAACAATTGTTTTGTTCCAATGCAAGGAAAATAGGAAAGAATAGGTGGGTTTTCATCTTCAATATCATCATCAGATGTCTGAGTAGGAACACTGTAAATATTTTGGGAGTAGAAGATGGCTCAAAGGACATAGATGGAATAGACATTGAATTAGGCTTGCATGTCAAGATATTTTCACCAAATTTAACATATATTCTAATAATTTTATCATCAGAATGCGGATGAAGAATTCTATAACCATTGGCATCTTTAGAATATCCAACAAATATGCACATTTCACTTGTAGGCTGTAATGCTTTCCATTTTGCATCAAGAATATGAGCTCGTGCTTCACTACCAAATGAATAGAAGTGGATGACATCTGGTTTAATGGTACTACATGCTTCTTCCGGCATTATACTTTTTAAATATTTAGTAGGATTGAAATTAACTATTTAATTGGAAAAATTAATGGCTTCATCCCAAAATTTAAGACTTAGTTGTTGAATTTGTACACCTTGGTAATATCATAAACAATTCCAATAGCTAGGACATGTTTTGGATATTTGAAATCCTTGATTACAACTTGGTGAGGTGTAAACTTTACAGACTTACCTTCACCAGAATGAGTGATTTGATAGATGGACAACAAATAGCATAAAATTCTTGGAGCACATAATACATCATTGAATTGTCCATCATATACCTGAACTGTTCTAGATCCTTCAACATTAAGAGATCTATCATCACCAACAAATATTTGTTTGGTGTTACATTCATTCATTGTAGAAAATATTGATTCATCTTTAGCCATAGGATAAGATTCTATAGAATCAATGAGCCACTCATTCGAAGAAGAGAAAGATGCATTGAAGGAAAAACTAGAAGAACAATGTACATTTCCTTCATTTGTAGAGTCAGAAGACAAATCAATGTTGATGTTGTGCTTCTTCATTGCTACTTCCAAGGTTACCATATTCTTGAAACACTTCAGTTCCACATGACCATCTTTCCCACAAAAGTTGCAATGACACTCAATCTTCTTACCTTTCGATTTGGTTCCTTTGTCATCTATGGAAGGATGTGCTGGATGAGAGGGTTTGGAACCCTTATTTTTCTTATTATTGTGAGTATTTTTGTTCTTGGGGTTCTTGTTTTTGTTCTTTTTTTGTGCCACTAAGGCTTTGCTAGATGTATCTACATTGTTGATTACTCCAATACATATGAGCTTTTCTTGATCTATAATCAAGTAATCACAAAATGATTAAAGAGTGGGGTATTTATAATTACTCCCCAAATATTCTTTCATGGAGTAAAATGTAGATACAAAAATAGAATAGGTGGGACCAATCTTGGAAAGAGTAGCATAAGTACATTGTTTTTATGGCTTAAGTATTTTGCACTCTTCAACTAAGGTTCCAAGCATTTTGATTTTAGATAGATAGTATTGACTACAAGAAAATTCACTTGGATTTAAGGAAATCAACTCATTTTCAAGCTAGTGACCTAGAATCTCATTGTGTTTATCAAATACAGTTTCTAAGTTTTCCCAAGCCTTATCTAATTCATCAATTCCTGATATGTGGATCGTAAATCAATAGAAATTGACATCTCGATTAATCCATGAGATTCATCACATTTATTGACCCATTTTATTTTCTTATCGGCATCACTAGGTTTAGTTTCATTATGCACCACAATCTTGTAAAGTCCCCTACTTTGTAGGACATCCTCCATATGGGATTCCATTAGTTGGTACTAGTAAGCATAATATCACATGGAGTAGCCATATTTCATTACATAGGTAATATGACTTCAAAAATAGAAACTGATAGTCTAGGTGCTTAAAGATCTCAAAAAATAGGTAGTTTAACAAAACAATATTGAAAATAGACTCTGGATGAGGATGTTATGGTTGTTTGAAAAACGGTAGAAGTAGACTCCAAATGGAAACATTGCATGTATAAAATTGACCCAGGTGGTTAAAAAAATGCCCCTCCTCTTCCCAAGCCTAATCTTTTAAATCACTTTACAATAATGTTATTTATGTGAACCACTTTTATAAAATAACTGGAGTTCACTTTTACAATAAAGTTACTTTTAATATTGCATGCAAAAACTAAAACACTTCATAATTGAAGGATCCAATAGAATTAACTCCACAATGGAAATTGTAAATGTTATTGAGAGAGATAATGAATAAATACAAATGAGATAACAATTGTGAAAAATAAACAACCGGAAAATCATCAACAACTTATTAATTACATAATATAACCCCAAAGGATTATATGAATAACATTCGCCCCCCCAAGCTAAATGGGTGTTTGTGGGCCCACACATCATTCTGAAATTTTCAATATTTTCTTTTCCAAGTGCTTTGGTGAAGATGACTTCAATCTACTCACTTGTGGAACAGTGTCTTAAATCAATAGTCTTGGACTCTACATGATGTCGAATCAGATTATATTTTGTGTTTATGTGCTTGTTTCGATCATGGAATATGGGATTCTTGGCCAACGTGATTACATAAGTATTGTCAAACAAAAGAGGAGTAGAATTCACTTGTTTCTCCTACAATTCTTCAAGTATTTTCCTGATCCATATAATCTCCTTTGTTTCTTTTGGAGTTGCCACTTATTTTTCCTTTGTTGTGGAATTTGTAGGAAATGAATGTTTGTATGATCTCTAGGAGGTAGCATGAAGTTCATACTCCATTTCCTTTATCCCAATAAAAGTATAAATTGGAATATCCAATCAAAGTAAAGGAATCCACCTTAGAATATTTGATTCCATAATGTTGTGCTCCCTTCCAGTACTTTAGAACTCTTTTTGCAACATACCAATGTCCTTCACGTGGTTTTTGCATGAACATAGAAAGGAGCCAACAACAAATGAAATATCTGGTTTGGTGGTGGTAAGGTACATAACACTTCCCATGAGCTACCTATACTTGGTATCATCCTCAAATTCATTCCATTCTTTTGATGTAAGCTTTATATTTTGTTTCATTAAAGTAGACATCAGGTTACATTGAACCATGTTGAATTTGTTCAATAGTTCTCCAATATACTTTATTGTTGTATGTGATTTGGCACACACCCATGCCAAAAGGAACCTGCTAAGGGGTTGTGCATCCTCAACAAAGTTTCAAAAATGAAATAAAAGAACTAAAACTAAAACTAGAAATTAAACAAAGAAAGGCATATCTAAAATAAAATTAAACCAAAAACTTTTTTGCATTATTCAATCAAGCAACACACATGTAAAGGCACAATGTAAAGAATAAAGAATTATTTTTTCTTTTGTATTGAAATGAGATATTACAAGGGTAAGAATTACCTCAAAAATAATAGTGAAGGGGTCCCCTACAGATGTCCAAGGAAGGGTCTGTTGTTTCTTCTGACGATATCACAATCCTACAACCACACTTCACAAGGTGGATCTCCAACAGATAAGAAAGAATCCAAAGGAGGATAGCTTCAAACTCAAAGGGAATCTCGATAGAGCGACAACTTAAGAAAAGAGAAAGAGAATTGTGTGGAATTATGGACTTTGAGAACATTTTATAAGTACAATAGTGGCTATGGTGAGCATCTGGGGTTAGGTTTTTGGGCCCATGTTTCATCACATGATTTAGGCCATGTAGGGGCTCATGTAAATATTTCTTCTATTTTGTCTGACATGATGTAGAGACAGCCGAAAATTAAGATCGAAGATGGGGTTAGACATTTTTGTAGGTTTTTTGTAGCTTGGGTCTCTCTTATCGAATTATATGAGCAACTTAGGTTGCTTCTTTCAAGAGGAAATTCTTGACTTGTTTTTTAAAGTGTCTCCTTAAAGGTTGACTTCCATTTTTTGGGATTTTTATTACTTTCTCAAAGTCCAGTGGGTGTAAATGAGATGAAGTGATGATATATGATGTTTAAGGGGCTAATGACATGTTAGGTGAGAAAATTTTGGTTGTTAAATTATTCCCCCCTGATGTGTGAGGTCAAGAGCTCATTGTATGGCCTACATAGTACATCATAAGATTCTATTGATTTCAAGAGATAAGTGTTATGGTGATGTAGAGGATGAAAACAGATTTAGAAGGGAATTCACTTCCCATAATACCATAGGGGTCCTTACCTACAAATATAAAGGTGCATATAATTCCAAATATATAGATGAGTTGGGCATGCCCATGCTCGTATCAATGTGTCAAACATAAAAATTGTGATCTAGGACCATAGGGGACTTGACTAATACACCAATAACTACTGTGTACATCATAAGTGTCTAGTAGGGACTCAAGTCAAGGAGTACATAATAATTTCTCAATCATAGCTGATCTGAAATCCAAATGGGATGTTGGATCACAATAACTGATGCTCTACAAGAACCAGAGGTGTCCAACATCTACTGTGATTCAAACAAACTAGAATTCTGAGTCAAACGGGTTTAGGGAATTGCATATGGAACTGGATACAGTAGGATTCACGCAACTGGGGCTTCTAGAACACTTTCACCAATGCAACCCAGATATTACAATAAATATATAGTTGGAAGGTTTACACACGAACTCACAAAAGAAATAGTGTTGGGGATATCTAGGGTCTTCTACCAAATGACGAGAGAACCATCAACTTGTATGAATCTCATCGATGGGATAAATGAGTTGACGTAGAGCACATGAGAAATAACCAAACTAAGGGGCAATAAGGTCTCCCCTCGGTCAGTCCAAGGGAATCATCAATTATGGTTATGAGGCTAAGGTATAGGATACCCATGAGTATATCCTCTGGAATATATGTGTTGCTATTGATAGAGGGAGACCTACAATTGACAAGGAAATAGTGTTTCCTTGATGGAAGCATGAGGAATACAAAAATGATATGAGTAGATATGAACAAGTAACTAAGACATTTTTTGGGGATATGAGGGTTATAGTGTATGGAAATCAAACTTCCTTTGTTCAAAGTATGAAAGCGAGGATGACTTGGAAGCATGTGTGGGATTTCTTGATTGGATCAGGGAAAAGACACAACCGCGATACTATGGGACATGAATGCAATGGGGCGGGGACAAGTAACTGAGACATTTTTTGGGGATATGAGGGTTATAGTGAAAGGGACTCAAACTTCCTTTGTTCAAAGTATGAAGGCAAGGCTGACTTGACAGCATGTGTGGGATTTCTTGATTATATTAGGGAAAAGACACAACTGGGGTACCAAGGGACATGAATGCAATGGGGGGTATTTTACTCATGGATATGGGGATACTAATATGGTATGAATCCAAGGGTGACTCATCATAGAATACTCTAAAAATAGGTGACTATGGGGTGCTTCCATAAAATGAGAATATATACGATTTGTAAGAGTGATGAGGAGCATTGTTTGTGAAATAGTTTCTACGATGCATGGGCACTGAAGAAGGAGTACTCCATAATCGTAGATTCCCAAATGTATGAGTATCTAGAAAAAGGGGGTGCTTAAAAACACCATTGTATAATGGTTGCTAAGATGGGTGGCTACCTTAGCGAGATGAGAAGGAATGGCAAGGAGATAAGCGTCCATCTAGAATCGTAGATTCCCAAATGTATGAGTATCTGGAAAAAGGGGGTGCTTAAAAACACCATTGTATAATGGTTGCTAAGATGGGTGGCTACCTTAGTGAGATGAGAAGGAATGACAAGGAGATAAGTGTCCAATGAAATGATTTAGATGAATCAAATGATTGGGTGATAACAAATGGATCTTTGATGGTGGGGTAGGACACTGATGATAATCTTCTTGCGAGGTGGTGAATGGTGGAAAAATAATGTGACTGAGGTAGTACGAATGGAGCAGTGGGATCATGAATGTGTAATACAAGACACCAACATGACATGATGGACATTAGTCTAGGATTCCATGGGGTCATCAAGTGAGGGACATCATTGAAGTATTATGTGGCTAAGTGAAAAATCACATACTAAATAGACTCCCAATCCTGTGAAAAAATAATATCATGGGTGCCAAAGGGAAAGGGTCTCTACCCATGTGAGAGAGGCTTTACTATCGAGTAAGGGTGAATGAAAGTGTGTATGGGTTGGTACACTTAGTCAAACAAATGGTGTCATATATGCATAAAATGGAGGTGAAGTCTTATGCACAATATGTTCTATAGATGGGGAGCACGTATATGCTAGATTGAGATTTATACCTATTGGAAATAGCTATCTGCTCAAATTGGTGAATCTCATCATAACCTAGTTGTGTACACATGGAAATGATACCCAATCATAAAGGTGCATCTGGAAATCAATTTGAATGTACTAGTACCATATAACATATAAAAAGTTGAATTTACCTAAGGGCACAGAACTTGAGGTGGGTGGAAGAGGTCCCTAAAAAGACTTCTCGAACATGGAAAAAGGATCTCATAATCAAGAAGAGCATAGAATCATTATTCCAAAAGTATGAACTATGCATCAAACATATGTCGTATTAGGATGTAATGCTTAGAGGGAAAAAGATGCCCAAAAGCACTTAAATAGAGGTAGGTCCACCACTCCAGGTGTCATTGTCACTGTTCACTATTGGAGGAGTGTGGTGAACCCATATTTTTAGGCATTGATTTCTTCTATATCGACCATAGGTTTCAGATTCCACGAGTTGCAGGTTATTGGTCTCATCCTCTTGGTTAATTTCATCAATTTATTTTGTTCATTTAGGCTTCTAAGGGACCCTATAGAACCCCTCAATTTTTTTAGGGCTGGGTCACATTTTTCGAAGGGTTATGGGCGATTTAGGTTGCTCTTTTTCCTTTAAAATATGCAAATTGGGTCGCTCCTATTGGAGAGATAGGTGTGGCCTAGGTCGCACTTTTTGGGAGAAAGAGTTCAACCCAGGTCATTCTTTTCTCCAAGATAAGCGTTACTTGGGTCACTTTGTTCCTTCAAACAAGTGTGGCCTGGGAAAAGATGAATATTTTGACTTTTGATTCAAATTGGTGCAAGATGTTGTGGGTCAAGTGGAGGGAAAGGGATGTCACAAAAATTTGATGAGAAATTCACAAGGACCAATATATTAGGGACATTCTAGCCAGGCATGGGTTACTGAAATTCCTTGAGAACCCATTGATGTAGATCGCACCATTACTACTCAATAAGATTGTTTAGTTTTGGGACTGGGACTCCTCTTTATTATCTAAGGTGAGTGAGTGTAGCTCACTTTACAAGGAGTTCATTTCATGACTAGTCTCCCTCTACTAGAGGTGTTTAGTGAGACACAACCAATGCATCCATGTGACATGGACATGAAGGATAACTCGATCGCCATTGTTTAACAAGTGTAGAGCTCCATGGGACATCGATACTATTGGCCTACACTAAATGCTTGGAGACATGGGTTATTACTACAAGGAAGGTGAGGGTCCTTTTATAGAGTGGCACACACAAGATCTCAGGAGGGAAGATGCTCCTACTAGAGAAAGTATTGGCTGGGATATGTTTTGGGTGGGACAAGATGTTCTGGATGTCGGTTCATTGACAGTTGAACCAATGCAGCTGAAATGGAGGGGATTTTGGCTTAGCTTATTTCATCTCCACCTTATTTTTCAAGAAGGTGCCCACATTATGACCCCACTTTGTAGTGAGAGTCAGCGGCCCAATGGAACCTAAGATGAGGAGATAGGGTGAGATGATGATCAGGGAGGGTGGAGGTCTGATTAATCGAGTGTTCAGCCCCGTATACTTCACGTTGTGGTGATAAATTTGGATGGTAGTCAAGGAATACACATATGCAGGAATGGACTACCAAGGAGACCTGAAGCTACCCTATCCCCCTAGTCAGGCCTGGGGACCTAATGATATGTGTGCATTATGATTATAGTTGTGTTTACAACACTAGCGTAGATGACATCTATATTTTTATATGATATCAGTACGGACGAATTGTCATATTTGTTTGCATATGTGGGGCCAATGCCACCGATGGACTACCATATATGGCATGGTAGGGTCAAGGGAGTCGACCATCCCCCTGATCGAAATGACAATGGAGGAGTGTTGAGGTATTCCTTGACGGAATTTTTGGTGACATCAACTTTCTACTAGAGGGGGTTTCCAATGACGGGTGGGAGAAACTTGATGATGAGCTGATCATGATATGCTACTAGGCCCCTGCTGAGTAGTGCCTGACAATGCATCATATTGAAAAGGTTATTGAGGGAATCCGAGCCCTGATGCTGGGAGATCTACCCCGTATAGTATCTGATAGTGATGACGATGAGGATATTGAATATTATGCCTGAGATTATTCAAATGACAAATGAACAACACGATGATCTTCCCCCCGTGCTATGAGCAAGGAGATTTTTTTATTTATGTACTTATTTTTATGGAGTTGTTGGGGTTACTTGTTGTAAACATGACTATATTTTGGACGTGATTTTATATACATATGCATGTGAATGTAAATTTTTTATCATATCTACGAACCTCTTATTATGATGTGATGTTATATGTATAGATGAATGCAATATGATATGCATACGAATGAATTATTTCCTTGTTATTGATGATTAACTTGCCAATCTAGAATATCATTAGCCATTTGGTCTACTACACTTATGAAACTCCTAGGTACATGGATAAATGTAATGGATATAAACTATCTATCCAATTCTTTAGTACATAGAAACTTTCTAAAGAGGCAAGGATCATGTACCTAATAACAGTTGTTCAACTATGAGACAAGAAACTGGGAATCCAAATATACACAAAGGTGACAAATGTTCATATTGAGGGAATAGGATAGGAGGCCAATCACAACATTGTAGTATGCTTGGTTATTGGTGGATGCACCAGTACACATGCCATTGATATGCATCGTGTCATATGATGGGGAGTAAGGTACCCACATAGCCGAGTGAGATTTCTATTATATCTAATTGTAATGTCAACGTAACCGATGTAAACGATAAGATAAGGATCCATCTAAGATCAAGGAAACAAATCATGAGGATATCTTTCAAAAGGGGGAACAAAAGAAAAGAAAAAAAATTGATACAACAAACAATTGGTTCTTGTCATATTAAGCATAAAATATCTTGAGATATAATCCATTGCATGGATTCTTCAAGAGTTCAGCATCTGCACCAAAAAGGAGGTATCCCCCCTTAATGAGGCAATGTTTGACAACATAGGGTAATTTCCACATGGAATTGAACTTTACTTTTCCAATATTATCATGATATTGATCATAGGAAAGGACGAGATCACCTTCCTGAAATGTGTGGGGACGAACATGGGAATCATAGTGAACTTTCAACCACCGCTTGGCGACTTCGATCATTTAGAGTTCCACACGATGATCCTCATTTGCTTGTTCTAGGGTAATTAGGAATTGCTCTAGAGCAAAGGTCTCTATGAGAATTTTGATGATTATGTGTAGGGATGGTATATGGAACTCGATTGGGAGAAAAGACTCTACTCAATGCAAAAGATGGAAAGGTGTTAAACCTGTTGTGGTTTTGGTGGATGTTCAATATGCCCATAAAGCTAGAAAGAGAATGTGGTGCGAGTTAGACTTTGCTTGTCCACTATTCATGGAGCATGGTCTTGAGTATTTTGTTAAGAACCTCAACTTGGCCATTTCCCTAAGGGTAGTAGGTGGAGAAGAACTAGTGCTAAAATTTTAGAAGGTGTGAGAGATCTTTCTAGATGATCTCCTTGAAGTGGGAACCATGGTCGAACACCAATTAGAAAGGGACGTAAAATTGGTGATGATGCGGTTAAAAAATAAATGCATTGCAGTGGAGATGGTGCAATTGAAGTTTAGCATGGCTTCGACACATTTGGTGAAATAATCAACAGTCATGCTTATGTATTTATGACTACCAGATGACATGGGATTGCATTCCATGAAGTTTATGGCCCACTTGGAAATGTGGTTGACAATGAGGCACAGAGGGGGTTCTTGCTTTAGGAGTGAAGAGCTAGCAGTTACGACAATTTTTTAGTGCTACAATGCAATAAAAAACAAGAGTTGGCCATAAATAACCAATGCGGATGATATTTTTAACAGTGGCCATCCCTCTTACACCAAAATATCATCATCATGAGTTGTGTGTCCTTCATTTTCCTTGATTCCTAAATCACTTAGGCCAATTGATTGAAGGAAGAGTTGTGGTTATCCTTTTTTCCCTTTCTTGTCACCCCGACGCACCTTGCACATTGACAAAGTGCGTCAGACTCCTGGTGACGCACTCTGTACATTGACAGAGCGCGTCGGTGAACCTTTCTGCCTTTGGAGAAGGTGCACCATCCTACACAGATGCATGCTTCCTGTGGACAAAGTGTGGCACTGTTGGGTTAAAATGATAAAGAGAAGCTTCCAGCGGCTTCTAGAACTGATAGCTACGTGGAGGCTTATCCCTATGAACTAGGAAGGGTGGAACTCGATCCCCTTACCTTTTGGTATGATCCCTTGATCTTCTCCCACAAATACTCAACCTATCCTATCCATTTAGGCATATAAATACAATCCATCTCTTCATAACTAGGGGGGGGAGATAGAGCACTTAAAGGTTGGTGAAATTATGCTAGAGCTCATTTATTTTCATGCATTAGGAGGACAAATCTTGGATATTTGAGGCTAGGACCATTCGGAAGAATTTGCAACGTCAAAGCTTGGTTGTAATATCTCCCTATGTAATTCTTTCATTTACAGTAATACAGATTCTTTCCATAAAGTCTTGTTGTATTAAGATATTTAGAATTAGCTTCTTTGACTGCTAGTTTAGACTAATATTCATTTCATATTATTGGTATTTATATATTTCCACTTGTTTGTATATTATCTTGTAGTTGAATATAAGGAGCTACATCAAGCAAGGAGGTAGCACTACAAGCATAAGGTAATCCATTCCTTCATACCTCTTGCAATTTGGTTAATCTAGGAAAGATCTTTGTGTTTTGTACTGCTTTTGTTCTATATCTGAACCATTCAAACTAGGGGGATCGGTTAGTGTCCACACTAACGGAGTGTCTGCAAACAAAATTGGTAGCTCTGTTGGGGAAGAGTCCCATAGTCTTTGATTTTCTTGGATTATGATTTCCATTTTCTCGGTTTTACTCCAATAGCCTCTAAATTCCCTCCTTCTCTTGGATTTGTTTCTCAGAGAGTTATTGGGTGATCCAGTCTCTGATTGGGATATTTAGCTTAGCCAATTCCCTTTTTTTCTTTTGGGATTGTTTGTTTCTTCAAATTTGGATTTCGCTCGATGCACCTAGGAAGTTCTGTGCCTACGTCACTGTAATTCTGACGCATTTTTTCCTTGGGGGAAAACTATGTCGTTGACACTCTTTTTTCGTGTTCAACCCGCGTCACTTACACACTTACCTTGTTTTTAACCTATGTCACTAGTATTCCAATGCCCTCGTGTATACTTGTAGAGTGCATCACCCTGTAAAGCTTAGTGCAGAGGGTCAAAATCCCACAAAATTGGTTTTTTGTTGGTTTTTTGAGGTCCATGTCTCACTCATTGAAGCCATAGTGTTTCTCAGATTTGTGTGCTTTGTCCTTGGCTTATTTTGGAACTTAGAGCTTGATTTGACTCCTAGTTACTCAAGCGGTTATTTCTCTAGTCGTGGGAAATTTCAATCCCTCGTGAGTGCAACCAGTATTGTGACTCCTGTTAGTGCCTCTGATTTGTTTGCTCTGATTTCTAAGTCCTCCGAAAAATAGATTATTGTGATTCTTGCGCAATTTGGTGTGAGTTTTGTGTTTTATTGCATTTTTGGGTTATTGATTTCTTAAGAACTTTTGTTTGGTTAAAGATTGCAGTAGTAAATACGCTACTATTTTGAATCAAGCTTAAAGAAGTGATTGCATTCTCATATTTTTGAGTGAATTAGTTTGGAAAATAAAAAATTCTTTACTCTCTTCATTTTGAGTGGATTGCTTGAAACTGTTGAGAAGAGTGTTTTATGCTTTGGATAGTTGTTTAAAAAATCTTTGGAAGAGCTCAAAAATTGTGAATGCTTATGTTTTCTTGGTTTTAGAAGGTTCATCTTCATCTCCTTGAAAAGGTTAAGTCAATTTAGGCCTTCTTGAAGTATTGAAAAATCTAAGTGAATGCTCTTATATTTTTTATTTCCCTTCCACCTCTTTTATTCCATGATTTAAAATTGAAGTTATTGCAATCAAAGAGAAGTTCATAGCTTCATGCTTTCTTGTAGATTTAGCTTAGTTGAAAAGAAAAAAAGAAAATATTCTTAGTTTGGTATGTTATTTTCGTTTTGTTGGATTAAATGAAAGAGTGTTTGTAGTCTTTTGGTTTGATTGGAGAAGAAAGTTGATCAAAGAGAAGAAACACGCCTGCACGTTCAATGTTATTTTCGTTTCATTGGATTAAATATCCCATTCCGTTTTAATCCTCTTTGGATTCATGACTCTGTGTTTTACGATCTTGTCCAAACTGCTTGGATCTCCCAGCTACATATGGGAATCCAAGCTTAGAGCCATGATATTTGTGCTTAAGAGCTGGTCTAAGACCTCTTACAAAAATCCTAGCCATGTCAAACACCTTCTTCAATCAGATCTTGCAAACCTTCATCCCAGAATGGAGCATGAGGAGGTGACCCCCTCCTCACTCAGCCAGGAAAAGGATTTAAATCTGAAAATCCTCACTGCGGTCAAGCATGAAGAGGAAACGTAGAGAGTTAAGTTTAGATAGATGTGGCTAAATGGAGGTGATAGAAACACTGATTATTTTCACAAACAAGCTAAGGCTTTCCTCAGTCATAATGTCATTAAGGAGTTGAAGAATCAAAATGGAGAAAAGATAAGTGGGAAGCAGGATTTAAAGCTCCATATCTACAACCATTTCAGTGAAATCTACTATGATAACAGAGAAACAGACCCAGAAGGACAAGCAGATCTACTCTCTGGAATCCCCAATATTGTCTCGGATAAAGAAAATAGAGAACTCTCCAAACCTATCTTGGAATACGAAATTATGAATTCCATTTGGTCCCTTCACACAGACAAAGCGCCTGGTCCAGACAGGTTCACCATTAATTTTTATAGGATAGCATGGGATATTATCAAAGAGGATCTGAAACAAATGCTCAATTGGAACAGGAAGAAAGACAAAATAGGAGGGGCCACCAATTCCCTCTTCCTAGATTTAATCACTAAAGAAAAAACCTCGAGCTCTATTGACCACTTCAGACCAATATCTCTCTACAACACCTCCTACAAAATCCTTTCAAAGATCCTTGCAACCATAATGAAAAATGTCATGTGTCAGCTCATCTCAGAATCTCAAGGGGGTTTCATTACAGGTCGCCAGATCCTCAACAACATCATTATAATGTAGGAAGCGATCCACTCTAGCATTGAAAAAAAGCATCAAGGTATGGTCGTTAAGCTTGATATGGTGAATGCCTTAGATAGAGTAAATCACCCCTTTCTCTTTGAAATTATGACTAAGTTTGGCTTCTCAAAAATATTTGTTCGTCGGGTTAAAGCGTGTATTAGCATCCCCTGGATAGCCCCCCTTGTTAATGGCAAACCCACTAGCTTCTTTCAAGCTTCAAGGGAACTCTGCCAAGGTTGTCTAATGTCACCCTTCCTTATCTCTTAGTTGCTGAGTCAATGAGTAGGAAACTTAACCATCTGCAAGATTTGGGGAATTAAAAGGTCTAAAAATTGTCAGAGGGGTCAAATCTGTCAACCATGCTCAGTTTTTCGACGACACTATCTTACTTGGGGGAGCCTCCTCTATCATAGCCGAAAGATTCAACAATGTCCTCTCCCCCTTCCTTAAAGCTTCTGATGGAAAATTTAACTCAGTCAATTTCAAGGTTTACGGTTGGAACTGCTCTCCGGGGGTGTTAGCCAAAATTGCAAGAACCTTTGGTTTTGAAGGAATTGTAGCTTGGAACTCCTTTAATTATCTTGGAATACCTATCTTCAAAGGGAAAAAAAGAGTCGCTTACTGGAAAGGATTGATAAACAAAATTAAAAATAAAATTAATTCTTGGGGATCTAGATGGCTCAATCCCGCTGGAAAACTTGTCCTTATTAATTCTATCATTTCTTCTTACCCCCTCTACGGTTGTTCTATCTCTAGCCCCCAAAACCATAACAAAGGAAATCAAAAAAGAGCTCAGAAAGTTCTTATGGCAAGGAGGAAAGTCCAATCACTCTAAAAAGTTTCATTTGATCAACTAGGACACAGACCCAAAATATATGGAGGTGCTGGGATCAAAGATCCAACGAATATGAACGTTTCTCTTGGTGCCAAAATATCATGGAGAATTATTTCCGGTAAAAAGGCATGGTGGAAGGAGATCCTCCACAAAAAATACATGACCGGTAGCAGAAGACGTTGTGTGGAAGAAATTGATCAGGGAAGAAGAGGGTCTTCAATCTGGGATCTAAGTAAGCGGGCGGATTTCATAATTCAAAGCATTCTTTCTAAATGGCAAGCAAACTAAGATCTGGAATAATAATTTTGGTTCAATATCCCCTGCAAACCTTCTGCATGATTTTCATGATTTAAAAGAATGGATAGAGCAAGCTAACATTCACACTCTATTTGATCTATCCTCCTGGTCTAATCGGGGAAGATGGGTTGGTTGGATCTAGTTGGAGTTACCGAAACACCCCTCTCATGATTATAATGCACTCCTTTCCCTATTCCACGGTTCACTCCCCGTTCACAAAAATATGAGGGACAAAAGAGGATGGGGAAAATTGGGCACTTACACTATCAAGGAGGGATATCGTTATTTGTATGCTCTTGCCAACCCCCGAATCAAGGATACTAAGTGGAGCAGAGTTTGGGGCAAGGATGGTAAATTCCTTCACTTGGACTCTCGCACACCGAAATAATTTAACCATCGAAAATCTCAGAAAAAAGGGGATTGAAGGACTGGTCAGATGCATTATATGCAAGGAAGCTGAAGAAATGATTGAGCATCTCTTTCTGTAGTGCAAATTCTCTCAAGAAGTTTGGCATCGTGCTTATCGGGAAATTCAACCCAATTTGATCTTTCCAACAAATTGGAATGATCTTTTTTGCAGTCTGGCATGATTACTATCAGAGTTTGCTTTATAGAAAGTCAGATTTCAAAAGAGCTTGGGTCGCTCTTCCTAAATTCATTTATTGGAAACTCTAGACTGCTAGGATAAATAAAGCTTTGAAGACATTAGTGCCACTCCAGGTAAAGTCCTCTCTTCTGCAAAGGCACTTTGGATTGACTCCCTTTCCACGAGAGGTATGAAAAACATTAGCAAAGAACCTTTAAACACGAAATAAAAAATTTGGGTGGAAGACCTCCCTACCTCCCCTCCCTATTCTCTTTCGGCCCAATCTTTCAAGAAACATATCTCTCAAAATTGGAAGATCAGAATGAAACCGGAGGATCTTCAAGTCTAGATAAGAAAATTGGTAGCTACATGTTGTTCTTTGATGGTGCCTTGAAAGGAAACCATGGGTTGGCAGGAGCAGGAGGAGTCCTTCTCGACTCCGAGGGAAACAAGGTGAAATATTTTGCTTGGGGAATTGGTAGGAGGACCAATAATGATGTCGAGTGGCTTGCATTGATCAAAGGAATGATGAAATCAAGGATCTGGTGGCCTTTGGAGACTCAATGCTGGTCATTAGGGAAGCTAGAACCTTAGCCACAAATTGCAGAAATCATGTCTCTAAGCTCCATCACCTCTTCAATTACATGGCTAAAGACTTCAGCTCTATCAACTTTCTACATGTTCTGAGGAACAATAACCAGAAAGCAGATGTCATGGCTAACGTCGGAGTTGGCCTTGAATGTGGAATTATGGTTAGCAATGGTCAATATCTTGGCATCAACTGGGTTCCCTAATATCATCTCCCATTCAGTTTTGATGTTGAAACATGAGTATTTTCTTAGCATTGAAAAGTGGCATTTCCCCTTGGCAAGGGAAAACCTTCATTTTAATCCTAGGAACTACAACCCATTGAAAAATTAGGGAATTAGTTATTTCAAGATCTCATTGGGATTCTCTTTCACTCCTTGAAACTTTCTCGCGTCATTGGAGCCCTCCACGTGCCGGACACATCTGGATCACATGCATGCCTTTATGGAGGTAGAGGATCGAGGGAGCTTTGGCATATATTTTGATCGCGGGTGCCATTCTAGTCATTCTGCAGGGAAATTCTTGCGCAAGGAATAGGGTGTCTGAAGTTTGGTTCATCATGGAGGAAGACGCCCCTATCGCTATCTCGAGCCTCCCTGCGTTGCAATGTTTGCGCTGCAAGAAACAATTTCAATCTTTGGCCCATTCTGGGAGTGTTGGTTTGCAGAGAATGCCTTCAACAATTGACGTTGTGTAGGGTCAGGTTCTTGGTGCCTCTGTCCAAGCGCAGCCCATAATACATGACCACTACATAAAAGAAGCGTCGGGTCTTGGCAAGAATTGGACTCATTTAGCAGGTGAATGCACTGGAAACAATAACCCAGGGTCTTTGCCTGGGTTTTAAAGTCCTCCTACAGAGGTTCAAATGCAACTTAAGGATTTGGAATCCCAAGTTCGAATGCTCAGAGGGGAGAATTCTGACCTTAAATGGGCCATTTCTCATCTTTTCACTATTGTCCAGGTAACGAACACTGAGGTTCGTAGCAGTAGCACTAAGCTGCAGGAGCATTATGAAATTATTGCTTGGAAGTTTGAGAATGGTTGTCCCTGTTCTGTGGATCTGGGCACTCAAATTATGTCTTTGTATTGCAGCCTCAGAATTGTGGAAGCTAAGATCGACGACATGAGCGCTGGCATTAGGAATAACACCATCGCCTTTCAAGGAAATGTTGGAGGCATAGCCGGAGCTGCTGATGGGAATACATCAAAGATTCCACACCAGTAATCCATCATTTATGGATCTTTCAGTCTTTCAAACTCCTTGCTCAATTATGTTTTTTCAGAAAGATAGAGATTTGGCTCTCTTTGCTAGGCTTGTAGAAGTTGTTGATCAACTAGTTTATGGTTTCTTTCTCTGTAATGTTCTACTCCTATATTTTGCTTCAAGGAAAGTTTGTTAGAGTCTACAGTTCTCACAGAATAGGTTTTGTTTATGATCTTATCATGACTGGAAAATGAAGAGCTAGGAATCATGGAAGGTCTTCGATTTTGGGATCAGTCTTCCCATCCTTTTTGTAAACTTGTTCCTCTTTTTATGTAAAAGCTCATTATCCGTTATTGTTAAAAAAAGAGAGAGAATGCACATGTCGTTACCATTGTCAAAAACGAATATATCACATATCGCTACCACATTCACTTGAATTCCACATGATTTTTTTCCTAGAAGGCTCACCGTTCTTGAAGGATTGAAAACAACATGGAGTTAGAACCCCATGGATCTAATACCACTGAAGGATCCAATAGAATAAATCCACAATGGAAATTGTAAATGTTATTGAGAGAGATCATGAATAAATACAAACAAGATAATAGTTATGACAGTTAAATTCCCGGAAAACCATCAACAACTTATTAATTTCATAATATAACCCCAAAGGATTACATGAAAAACAATAATTTCAAGTGATTCACTTTTATAAAACAAGTGAGATGCATTTTTACAATTAATTAACTTAAAAATAGAAGTTACATGCACTTTTAAAAAAGTAACTACCAAAAAGAAGACTTGAACCCAACACCTCTTATCTAATAAAGAAACTTCCAATCAAGTGAGCTAATATAAAAGATATGTAAAAGTTGGAAGGGAAGAAGGGGCGTTTTTTTAAACTCATATTCCTTGAACTGCATGCTTACCCCAAAAACTTACTTTTTGATCTACAAAACATTTCAGAACAACTTAAAAAAAACCAGAAATTCCAAAACTAAAATGTCTTAGATTTGGGGTTAGTACTTGGCTAGATTTCCTAGGAAATGTACGTTTTCCCATTGTTTCTAGTTTATCGAGTTCGCACAAAGTGCATGGTAAAGAGAATAGGTGGTAATGAAAACCGTTTCCACTTAGTTTTTTATTTTCCATGTTGACACAAAGCACATGGCAAAGAGGATACACAGATTGAAAAGGTAACAAACCATGAATAAAAACAAAACAAACTAAAATTTGAAAGAATATGAGAAAAAAATAAAAAAATGTGTAATTGTAAACAATATACCTCTCGATATGGTAAAATGGCCATATCTTGGGCAAACATCAACCTTTTTAGTGAAACAAAAAGCATTTCCTGGTGAAAACAATGTTCCATATGCAATGGAACACCCCTCTTAACCCAAAAATGCATAAAAATATTAGAAACCATAAATCCTTTGCTTCATGCGGTAACATTGGTTCAAGATCTCGATCACAAATGGTAGCAAAACTTTATAAGATCTTTAATACCATGTTCGATTAACACAAGATATTTCAAAAAGATTGAACACCCTGAGAAATTGCCCACACAAACGGATCACATATCAACACACCAATTGTTTTTATGTGGTTAAAATCCCAGAAGAGGGAAACATTCCATAGCCCCAACCAACTAGCTACTTGAGGCAATATTATTATGCAAAAGAAAATCATGTTACAATGAGTTTCTCGTAATTGATCAACTAGAAAATGAACCTCCATGCTCTTTAAATAGAGATCATGGACCAATCAGGTGCTAAGCCACAAATCAATGGACATTAAGATTGAGGTGAGAACGAACCGTCAGATCACTCTATGTTTAGAACATATTGTGATCGTCAGTTACATATATACAAATGCATGATAATGCAAACTAAAGAAACACATTTTACCTAAAGATACATTATAACAAGTTGATCTTAACTAACTCCTAAGTGTTTAAATATCCTAACAAACCCCACCATCACCTTGCTAAAAGAATTTCCATTCTTAAATCTATTGTCTCTAAAATTGTTTGAATTTTGACCCTCCCACATCTAAGTGCAGAAAGCACCCACCTCACTAAATTCCTCAAAGTTGCTAACAAATATATTATTTTCCAAATCAACAAATCCTTTTATTATTTTCTCCTCTCAAAATCCAAACCCAAAGTTGCCCAATCCACTTCTCCATCTCGAGCTCAAATTATCTTCCTTATATTTAAGGTACTAACCATCCCGAGCTCAAATTACCTTCCTTATATTTAAGGAACTAACCATATGTCCAATATTTTATTCAAAATGAATATAAAACCTTATTTAAGCCTCCCAAAATGCTCAAACAATCACTCAAAGGTATCAAAGATAAGCCAACCCACTCTACTGTCAAAGTGTTTACCAAATTTGTTGTTCCTATGGCAACCTTTACATTTACCAAATTAATTGATCTATCCAAACCCACCTTAAAGAACACATAGTTGATACCTTTCTCAATCACTTGACTTTAAATCAACAATTGTTAAGCACTCTAATAATAGTAAGCATTTCATTTATTTTAATCACATGATAGTCCTAACATATACTCCTCATTATTCAACCTCCATAGTCCTAACATCTACTCCTTATTATTCAACCTACATCACCAGAGGGGCCCTAGAGATTGAGAAAAAACATAATAATTCTAATTGCAAACATGGGTCACTCCTATAAGCCCATTATCCATCATCTTCATACTTAATATGATTTATTATGATATTAATCTACCTTTAATATTAAGATTTATTAATATGATTTGTCTTTTACCTTCGTCTTCTATTTATGTCCAAACCTCCTAACCCCTATTTTCCTAAATAATATTTTTCTTTAATTTTAATGATTTATAATTCATTATTTTTTAATTATTATAATTATGCTTCTCTTTATCCTTTTCCAGTTCATTTATTCCC
This sequence comes from Larix kaempferi, assembly GCA_027924585.1. Lineage (NCBI taxonomy): Eukaryota > Viridiplantae > Streptophyta > Pinopsida > Pinales > Pinaceae > Larix > Larix kaempferi. Next base: position 102,187 of record BSBM01000915.1, on the reverse strand, counting down.
ATATTTATTTAATTTTAACTAATATCATTACTTCACTTTCTTTCCTATCTATCCTAAATAAAGTCCCCTTTTTCTTGAATTTGATCATCTCTACATTTTGAAGACAATAAATGGTGTGGAAAAATGTTATAAAAAAAGGGGAGAAATCATTGAACATTTAGGCTGCACAAGAAATCTCATTTCCAAATTGTTATTATTTCTCTGAAAACTCATAGGGCTCTTCCTTGTTTTTTCATTTGGGAGATGTGACTATTAAGCTAATGTAAAAACAACGTAAGGTAGCAACAAATTGGAGAGTAAAAAAGTTACAAGTGTTTAATAAAACAAAATTGATGGTGGATTGGGTTAATATGAAATATAGAATCAATAATATACTACTTACTTGAGTTGTGGTTCAATTAAGAGCCTAGCATGGCACTTACAATGAATTAAAATTGGGTGGAGAGGTTAACAATCAATACTCCCAACCACCCAAGCTACATCAGATGAACTTATTTATTATTTCACAATATCTTATCTATTATTATTTTTAATTTTTAATTACATCCTTTCTATATTTACATCATTAGATGTTTATATTTTACAATTATTATTATTTTTTAAAATTTTTAACTACACTTTTTCTATATTTATATCATTAGATATTTATATTTTACAATTTAGAGTGAAAAATATATTTAAAATTTCTCAATGTACACATTAGATGTTTATATTTACGCCGATAGGCGTATTCTTTTAACTTTTAGGGGTGGGGGCTGGGTGGCTGATTTATTGTATTTTTAATAACTGATGGCCAGATTTTAATGATCAGAGAATATGCTTCGTCTTAGGCCCAAATGAAGCATCTGGCGTATTCTTTTAACTTTTAGGGGTGGGGGCTGGGTGGCTGATTTATTGTATTTTTAATAACTGATGGCCAGATTTTAATGATCAGAGAATATGCTTCGTCTTAGGCCCAAATGAAGGATCCAGATTTAATGGCTTAACTCGGGTGCATGTTTAAATAGAACCGTCATGAATAATTAATATAAAAAATTAAATTTATTCAAACTGCAACGGTGGATGGAAGATTAAAACGTTTAGGTATCTTTATCCGTTTCACATCTGTGCAGCCACGTTATCGAACAGTTTTCAAAGCCACGTTATCGAACAGTTTTCACATATGTGCAGCCACGTTATCGAAGAGTTAATATTCACTCACTCTGTTAACAAACCTATCAAGCAGTTGTTTGTTTAAATGTTGAGGTTCACGCCTGTATGGTGCTAGATTGAGCAATATTCATTGATGGAGGTTATGCATGGATTTGGGGATTTGAATTTGTCTAGTGAGGAACGCCACCAACGAAGAAGGCATTGCAGTGATTGCATTTCGCCCAACATAAATGTCAGCACTGAAAATTGCTACTATTGTTGAACCTACAGTACCATAGCCTTGGACGCTTATCCATATATCCAATCCTGGTCATTTCTCATATTGTTTGAGTTTTCAGTGGTGGATGTTTCGATTGAAGTTGGGTTATGGCGACTTTCCTTTCGTTTTTAGTTGTTCTATGTGCAACGGCAACACTAAGACTGCTACAGGTACATTTAGTTTTTCCTCTGCATTTTGACATTTTCCTCGGTATTCATTTGCTTGGCATGATTTTCATGCATGGTTTCCTTCTACTTCAAGCACCCAATGGATCATTCTTTTGTAAATATCACTAGATAATATTAGGGTTACTGTCTTTTTATTGGATCTTCGATTAAGCCCTTCTTGCCTAATGTATTAACCATTCGATGGATGAATAAAATGAAAATGATTCAATTCTTTGTTTACCTTTACATTTATTACCTGGTGCATGAATAAACTATTGAGATTTACAGAATTAACTAAGGTGCATGTTTAATTCAAAGAGTCACAACTAATTAATAAAATAAATAGAATTATTTCAAATGGCATGGTAGTGTTAGTAACAACTACCACGTTTTGCATATAGGCTGCAGCTGGAGCATTGTGGTGGGTGTGGGTATGTACATACAGGCTGCCAAGTGCACCTGAAACTCAAACGTTTCCTCTCCACTATCAATTTAACCGACGACGTTTATATTATCCCGACAACCACAAGTTGGATCAGTTGCATGCAGTAAATGGCGTTGAGAATCAGTCACAAACTGGATCAGTTGCGTGCAGGAAATGGCATTGAGAATAAGTTTATGACAGCTTCCATTATGGGTAGATGATGAAATTTATAGAGGATTGAATAGAAATCTACTAGCTTATATACATCGAGTGTTCTAACCTGTAAGTGTTTAATAAATGTAGGCTTCATAATCATTGAGTTAGTCGGTTCGATACCAAACATTTATTAATTATTTTTGTTGTTTTGTTTATTGGTATTCCCTGACCGTGGTTGATGCATTAACCTTATGGATGCTCTCCCACACTCCATCTATACACCATTCTGGGCTCAACTCAAACACGAACCAGATGTCTCCAACTATACACATTTCTTTAGGTTTTGATGTCTTTGACTTATGAGCTGAATTATTTGTTTAGGGTTTTGAGTTCCCTCTGTAACTATACCACGGGTTGATTCATGAAATATATGTATAAATTTTGGATCAATGTTTTCATGTCAATTGAAAGCCATAAATAACAAAGACATTACTATCCTTGGTTTCTTGATACAATGAACATTTTTTTCTTCTTTCACTCAAACATGACTTGTAGGTTTTCTTGGATGTTTTATAAAATGAATGGGCCAATTTTCTTTCACTCAAACATGGCATTCTTCTCCGACGAGTTGCTCCAGTGGCTCATTTCTTGATCACAATGCAATATCGCATCATTCTCCAAGCAGGAGCCATCGTCGACCACAGAATTGAGATTGGGATCGAACGTTAAAGGATTGGCGGAGGCGATAAATTGATTGTTCTCCAGCAATCTTCCGCTGCAGTTCTGGCTTGCAACAAGCAGGAATGAGATTATTGCGAGGATAAGGCTCTTTCAGTACGCCATGCACGCTATGAGCATCCACCCAAACACCCTTCATTTCACCACAAAAAATCAAATTCTGCCATTCAATGTGCATATTTCTGCGAAGTCTATACCTAAAAACGTCTTGCGATCTAGAGCCCTAATATGGAAATATGGAAATATTAATTTGGAGCCCTAATATTAATATTAATCGACATTGGTTTGTGTTTGTTAGTAGATTTGTTATTTTGCATGCAATTGTGTGGTTGTACCTCTTATTATTGCATGGATGGAAGAGTGATTTGGATTGCAGGCATTTGTGTGTGGTCGAAATCTGGCTATTGCATAGAGACTATAGCCTTGATTATTACAGAGTTTTTCTATGTACTATTTTTTTCTATCTGATATAAATTACCTTTGTGAAAGTTGGGCATCCCATTGGGGAAATCATCCCAATCCTGGTACTACATCTTTGTCTTACGATTTAGGTTTTGCATATATCTCCAAGAACTGTTCAAGGTATTTTCATCAATTTGCTTTCTAATATGTTTTAAAAGATATTAAACATGATTTCAAAATTGTTTCTCCTAATCTTGTTGATCAATTAGGTCAGTTGAATTATGATAAAATCCAAATATTGTCAAACAACATTGTTTATAGTTTTGTTATTAAATAACAATTTATTTGACTAAATTTTGTTATTAAAATATTTTTATGAATTTATGAATTTGTCATAATATTTTACACACATAAAAGGTTGAAATTGAAATAAATAATAATAATGGTGCTCAGCACAATTGCTTTTAACAATTGTTCTCACACAGTTCCAGATAATAATCCCAACAGATTTATGCAGAGCAAGACCATGTAAACGTTCTTCAACTCGCTATGATTGACCTCCATGGAAATACATAGTTATTTCTCTCTTTCAAATCTTAATTACATCCTTGAATAAACATATAGATAAGCAAACCCTGTCACATGGCTTCTACTTCTTTAACTTCTCAAATGGGCATGTAATATGACTTCCGATTCGATGGAGTGTTTTGATAGTACCGTGTTAAGTTTTCTTAATTAAAGACCTAAGAAATAAAGAACCACAGATCGTCATTAATAAATCTAGAATCCACATTTTTTTGTTGTCTAGGGCGGCCATGGTGTATAGCATGTGGCAATGGTGTATATTGCGGCTTCCATATGCACTGAAAATGAAATTTCCTCTGCGAGCATTAGAGAATCATTCTCAAACTTTGCAAACCCCAGAGTTTGAAATCAATGTTAAAAGCAGAAACACGGGCATTGAGGAGTCCATCTTAAAAGCAGAAACAAGGACATTGTGGAGCAGAACGATTGGGATCTGAGTAGAGAGTAGGGTAGAGGGGAGTCGAGGGGAGGGTTACAGACTGCGGGGAGTCAAGGCGAGGGTTACAGACTGTGGGGAGTGGAGGCGATTGGGATTTCCGAGTGATCATTACATAAACTGATGGCAACTCATTTTTTTATCTCTAAAAGGAACTTGGGAAGGAAACGATTGAATTTACTTGAATAAACTTCCAAATGAATAGAGTATTGAATTAACAATTCAACTCACCTTAACTCTAATTCAAATCTGAACCCTAAATTTGAACACTTGATTTGTGAGAGACTACTAAGAATATTCAAGTTCCTTTAATCTTATTTATTAATAATTAAAAAAATCATAATTATGGAATCTCCACGCCACCTTCAATGTTAAAATAAATACCCCTATAGACCTAATAGCCCTCTATTATATGGAATACACCCGTCACACACCTAATAGCCCTCTGTTATATGGAATACACCCGTCACACACCTAATAGCCCTTTGTTATATGGAAGACACCCGTCACACATATAATATGTGGTATGAAAAGTTTTATTATTTAAACACTTTAAGAACCAACAAATTATTCAAACAAATTAAGTTCGATCTTCTTTGAGATGCATTTACCCATGAGATTTGATGGTGAAGTTGTCTTTATTATTTCATTATCCAATAATGAAAAGCATATTTATTTTTTGCTAAAAATTTCAAATAATTACGTTCGATCTTCTTTGAGATGCATTTACCCATGAGATTTGATGGTGAAGCTGTCTTCACTATTTCATTATCCACTAATGAAAAGCATATTTTTTTCCCCTTAAGATATGCGTGGATGCCTTTGGAGAATAAAAATATAAAGAAATCTTTAGCTTTAAAATTGATAAGGCAGTGCACGGGATTATATACGAAAAAATACAAGGGCATCGGGTCATACACAGTAAATGCCCATTGAACACTCCAGATGCATTAAGACCGGTGCTTCCATTGGGCAACCTAGTGGGCAACCCAGATATGCGTGGATGCCTTTGTAGAGTAAAGCGTGACTAAAATGAGTATAAACATTTAATTGAAATAAAATTATGAATGATAATAAAAAATGGTTCTATTTCTTTCATAATATTTTTTTTAATAAATAAAAGAAATATGAAATTGAAATAGACAATTATGTAAAGACAAAATATAAACATTTGCTCATCAAATTCATAAATATTATGGATTAAATCCAAATCCTTATATCATTAACATTAATGTTAATGCATTAATAATATTAATATTAGAAAAAATTACCATTAAAGTTCATATTTACTCTCAAATATAACCTTTAAACCCTATAAAATTATTAACAATTTAAAACAATATTATAAAATTATTATTCCAAATTTCAATATTAACATAATAATGAAACATTATTTATACTTTACAGTATTAATAATATTAATATTAAAAAAAATTACCATTAAGGTTTATATTTACTCTCGCACATCACCTTATACCCTTCTAAAATTATTAACTCTTAAATAAAATATTATAAGATTATCATTCACTCTTAAATACAATCTTATAAAACCATTATTCATGAATTTCATATTTTAAAACATTATTTCTATATCATTACTTGTTAAATGTTATTTTTTCCCCGAAAAAAAAGCGTAATTTCATTTCATCCATGGAGTACGAAATTACAATGATCAACACACTCATCTAGAGTGGAGTATAGAACTGCACTGAAATCACCCTAAAGTGTGCCCAAAAATAGCTCCGATGTTCTCACTATGTGAGCAATAACATCTTTTACAAAATGCAAGTATAGAATTCTTTTGTATCTTTACAATACGAGTATTGACAGTTACAAAAATAATTTCTAAGTTTATAAACATAGCTGTATATGTAAATAACTGTTTGTAGTTTTTCTGACTCCTCAAAATATAAAACCTGTTGCAATAACCAGTAACAAAAAACCCATAATCTGATCATTCTATGAACGGTCTGTGAAAGAAGGCACGCTCATTTCCATTCAGAAATTCATATATTTTCCAAGTGCCGACCCCCAAATTGAGCCCTTCCTTTGAGGCCTTGTCCGCCTCAGCATTGTTCTCACGATAAATGCGTCTGCAAGTAAAAGATTCCAAAGTGAGAGTGACGTCCTGAATTTGTTCCAAAACAGAAGCAATCCTCCAACTGCTGCAGGTGTATGTGCCAATAACCCAATTAACCACATTCAACGAGTCTCCAAAAACATTAAGTTTCTGGATAAATAGTTCCACGGCAAAAGAAATCAGCAGTTTGAGACTTAGAATCTCTGCCCAGTTGTTTGTTCCCCTAGAAGACCAAAAGACATCGCATAGTAGTGAACAGGAGAAATATAAAGAACAGCCCCTCCCCCACAGAGTTCGTTTTGGCAGGCCCCGTCAAAAATTCCCCATGGCTGGGATCTATCAATTTCCACAGGTTGTATAAAACGAGGACTAGATGCCTGATGAGCCCGCTTAAGAGCTAGGAATATCCCACAACAGTTAATAGCCACTTGAGCCAGAGTTCCCGGTTTGTCTTTGAACAAACCACTGTTGCGCATGAGCCATATACCCCATATCACCACCGGAGGAAGAGCTTTATAGCCTTTCAATGCAGCATTGTTTGTCCACCTTCTCCAAGCATCTTCAAGTGTGTTTCCTTCCCATGGTAGAGGTGTTTTTAATATTCTGGATAAAATGCTCCAAACCTCCTTTGAGAAGCGGCACTGTAGAAATAGGTGTGGAATAGTTTCCCCAAATAGTTTGCACAGGTAACATCTGCTAGGACCGTGAAAGCTGCGTTTCTACAAATTTTCCCACGTCGGAATCCGATTTGCCAAAGTACACCACATGAAAAGTCTGGTTTTGGGTGGGCAATGAAGTTTCCAAACCGTTTTCCACCACCAAACCAGATCTCTTGGCTCATAATTCTCACCAATCCACTGATACCCACTTCTAGGTGTGTAATTTCCGGACGGGTCCCCATCCCAGATTAGAATGTCATCTTCCTCGGTCAAGAAAATTTGTTCCCTGCAAAGTGCTCTTAAGTACTGTCTTAATTCATCCACCAGCTCCACTCTTAAGTCGAATGAGTCTGCCCTTCTCCATACAGGTCTTCCCATCCATACATTCTCCACATCCGCTAACTGACTGAGAAAAAGTATTCCCTGTTGCCTCAACGCCTCCATCAAACCTTCAGACAGTAAGTGTTGAGCTTCACATCCTACCCAGGGATCACAACCAATCCTCACCCTATGTCCATTGCCAACATCCCAGGCAAGGTTATGCTCAATGACATCATATGAGGTCACCAAGGCTTTCCAGATGACCGAATCACCACAATGTCCCTTATGAGGAGACCTAATCCAATCTTCCACATTGTCGGGCTCAACGTATTTCTGCAACATAACCCTAGCCCAGAAGCCATCGGACTTAATTAAACTCCATCCACACTTAGCAGCCAAAGCCTTAGAGAAGTGAAAAATATTCTTTAGACCCCACCCCCCCAAAGCTTTTGGAGCTTCAATTCTGTCCCACCTCACCCATGGGGTAACATGAACATCTTCCTTTCCATTCCACAAAAAATTAAAGCATATCTTCCTTGCTGCTTCCAAAATCCCTTTAGGGATCCAAGCAAGTGACATCCAATATACCGGGATGGCTTCCAGCATCGTCTTGACAAGAACAAGCCTCCCTGCACGCGAGAGCCACCAAAAACTCCAACACTTCAACCTCTTTTCCAGCTTCTCCAACAACCAGGCCCATTCCTTTTTTAAGTAGTCATTAGGCTTCAAATTGAATCCCAGATATTTTAACCCCTCCGATAGATTAAGAATCATGAAAGGAAAAGAGGTATTATAGAACATGTATTCCTCCTCCCTCAAAAGAGATACAGTTAGAGTGGATTTCCCCTCATTAATCTCCATTCCAGTTGCAGTTGAGAAGAGTTTCAGGATCTCTTTGAGTTTTTCAGCATCCAATCTAGAGCCAGAGCAAAAGATCAAAATATCATCCACAAAGAACAGGTGAGTAAGAGAAAGGCCCGACGCTACCATTATTCCCTCGAATTCTCCATCCCGTTTTGCTTCCTTGATAGCTCTACTCAGACTCTCGGCCAACAACAAAAATAATAATGGAGAGAGGGGACATCCCTGTCGTAAACCACGACCAGAGTGAAAGAACGGCATCGCTGCTCCATTCATTAAGACAGAGAAAGATACAGTAGTGATGCAGCTCATGATCCAGCGTATAAAGCCAATCTCAAAACCTAAATGGGTAAGCATGAGACGGATATACAGCTAACTCACCTTATCAAATGCTTTGGACAAATCAATTTTGAGAATTGCTCCTTTCAGTTTTTTCATCTTAATGCTATACAACCCTTCCTGAGCTATTCCAATTGCCTCATGAATCTGATGCCCTTCCAAGAAACCAAACTGCTCTTCTGAAATGTGAGTAGATAGAATAGGTTTAAGCCTACTAGCAATCACTTTAGTGACAATCTTGTACACACAGTTACACAGTGAGATAGGCTGGAAGTCGTTTAAGGAAGAAGGAGTATCCACTTTAGGAATAAGTGCTATGAATTTGGAGTTGATGCTGGCTGGCACGCTGCCAGTTCTCCTCGAGTCCTCAACAAGTTCAAGTAGATCATTTTCGATGATATCAAAAAGAGCAATAAGAAATTCAATAGTCCACCCATCAGGCCCAGGGCTCTTATCCTTCTGAAAACTTCCCAAAACCTCCTTTAATTCCTCCCCAGTAATGGGGGCCATCAATTTCCTGTTATCCTCCGCTTCCACAAACCTTGGGAATAGCTGGGCTACCTGAATCACCTCTTCAATATTCACTCTCTCACTGGCTTTGAATAGATCCTTGAAATGAGTAACCCCAATAGAAGCCATCCCTTCGAAGGTAGACATAGAATTTCCTTCTACATCCTCAAGACTCCAAATAGTATTAGCAAACCTTCTTCCTTTTGCATAAGCATGGAAGAATTTGGAATTTTCATCCCCACTTTCCAACCAGATGGCCCTGCTTTTCAATCTCCAAGTCTCCTTGATCTGAAGAAGTATTCTGTTCCTCTGATTTTCCAAAAGTGCTAGGTGGTCCCTAGACGTCTGAGAGCTGTAACCACCACCCACCTCTTCAGAAATAGAGGCAATATCTCCTTCAATTGCTTTTAGGACCCTATCGTCCCTCCTCCTCTTCTCAGCAGCCCAAGATTTTATGGGTTCCTTAAGTGTTCTAAGATTCTCCGCAAAATGGAAAGTTGCTGAATGAATTGACTCAGAATGATAAGGTAACCAATGCTGCTGTATCAGCTCCAAGAAAGTTGAATCTTCCAGCCAGACTTTATTAAATTTAATAAGAGCAGGCGGTTTAGTTGGACCATCTTTCATCTCCAAATATATTGGATCATGATCAGAGTTTCCCCCCGATCCAATCCATTGTCGTACAAAGAAAGTTGCCTCCACAAGATGCTCAGAAAGGAGAAAATGATCCAACCTCTTTGCCACACTGTCCAGTCCAATTCTCTTATTCCTCTAGGTTGGCTTCAATAGTACAGGCTCCACATCAATCCAGTTGCCTTCAACTAACTTCCGAACAAAAAAGTTTGTAAGGGGATCCACATTTGAGTGCGGCCCCCAAACCTCCACATGACCTAGAGAGAAATTTAGATCACCCCCCAATACCACAGAATCCCCGCTGAGCAGGTTCCTTCCCAGCAGAGAGGTCCAAAACCTTTCCCTCTCACAGTAAGGGCCATAGATATTAACAATAGTAAAAATACGTTCAAAATCCAGGAATTTGCATGAAATTCCCAAAACCCACTGCATCCCCCACGGGGAGGATACACACACCTTAGCCGCGTTCCATCTAATCACCAAACCTCCAGACCGACCCCTAGCATCCAAGGATTCAAAGCACCACCCAGGAAACCAAACCATAAGCCTGTCAATAGCTTCATCACCGCCACACATAGTTTCTTGTAAAAGCAGAACATTAGGATGCTCAAGGAGCAACATCCGTCGCAAGGCTGGTCTTTTGGAGGGACCAACAAGACCTTGACAATTAAAAGACATAATCTTCATCACAACCCATCCTTATGGGTAGTCACTGCTCTAAGTGCCCTTTCAATTGAAAGTTGTGTTCCATTCCTAAGATCCGAGCGCACTCTGGTCTTAGCATGTGAGATGAAAGACTTCCTTCCTCTGGTTTTAGGTTGTTTAGGTTTTTCCTTCCCTAAACCTCCTCCAGTGGCTTTATTCATGTAGTGTAAAAAATAACCAGACTCCGAAGAGCCGGTGGGTGTAGAGGTCTTAGCCATCACTTGAACAATTACAGGGGAATCATCATGAGGATCAGGGGCAGGACATTCAATCCGAATGGTTTCCAACACAAGAGCAGAGCCAACATCACCCTGTAGAGAAGGTAGAAGGGCCAACGACTTTGCAGAAATATGTAAATTCCTAAATCCATCCACCCAATCGAGTCCAGGAAGAGATAAGTTTTTAATAAAAAGACTGAAGGAAGGGTTTAAAAAGGGAGCAGAAAGAGTACCAGCCACAGTGTCTGAATCCCGAGACAGAGAAAGCAAGGAAACCTCCGATGTCTTGTCCAAAGGCATAAAGCGTTCGTTCTCTGCTGTGCCCGAATAATCATTCGACTCAGGTACAATGCCATCCTCCACCAGAATGTTCACGACTTCCACAACTGCAGTGGGAATCTCCTCAGATGGACGATCCTTGTCCTGCTCTCCCAGTGCTTCTTCTCCCCATAATTCCCCTACCTCCTTCTCCACAGACCTCCTTTTCAAATTCTTGCCAATCTTCATACGAACCGACAAAGAGCATTCAACGGCTGGGTGCCCATATTCATGACACCTTCTGCAACGATATGGCACATTTTCATAGTCCAATGTTTGTGTGAAACAGTAAGGTCTCCATTTCAAATCCATGCTTTCAAATAAACCCTCCCTTACATTTATGCTTACCAGAATCCTGGCCACCTTCTGGATTGCCGTTGTTTGGAATGAGAAGTTGGCTTCCAAATAAATTCCCAAAAGATTACCAATGCTCCTAAAATGCTCCTCCGCCCAATGCTGTAAGGGTAGCCCAGGTAGCCTTACCCATAGAGGTATAGTGTCCAATCTTTCACGGCTCGCGTCAAACAGCGGATTCCACGGCTTAAGTAGTAGAGGAGCCTTGAAAATCGACCAGTTCATGCTAAGCGCCCATACTACATGTGCTTCTGTGTTAAAATGGAATGCAAACCAACCTCCCGAGAGGCCCACAATCCGCGATACATACCCACAATGTCCCAGCCAAACACCGGAAGCCCACTGAATCATCGATTTAAGGCTCACCGCCATGCCATATACCCTACCCACCAGCACAGATTTAACCATTTCAACTATCTGCTGGAAGCCGATGTCCTCTCCCAGAGTGTAGTTCGGGGCTTTGCCCGTGTTCTTGATCCACCTCCTGCGCGTCTTCGCTCGGGGACTCTTGGAACCCTCAAAACCTGCACCACAGCCTACAACCTTCCTTGCCGAGTCTCCAGCCGGGCTAGAAAAGCCCTGTTGTTCCGCCCAGTCCAGAGCCGTAGCACAGTTACCTCCCTACGTGGCCCCGCTACCATACACCCCCGGTATATCCTCCCGTGTAATCGATACCCTGCTTAACTCTCGCACCGGATTTTCATGAGAGCCGTCCGAAGAAATCAGGAAATCTAGAAGGTCACCTATACCCGCACTTACTGGTTCCGGAGAGAGTGAGCACGGGACCTTGACACCCCAAATTCTATCAACTCTGCCCGCCGATACAAACCCCTCGCCATTCCTGTCCCAGAACGGAGATGCCAATAGGGATGGCGCCGAAGAAAACACCTGAGAAGCCCGCCCAACAGGAGGAAACAAACCCTCGGTCAGATGGTAGTCCGCTACATTGCCTCCACCAAAACCACCATCGCCGCTCACAAACCGAGAATCGCCAGGTGGCGAGCTCCAAATATCCCGATGCCGTAGCGTGTCGCTGCCATAATCCACTTCATCTAACTATTCCATACCGTGGTATTCGAGAAGCTACCTAAAGGGAAAGTGGGGTAGAAAGATAACAGTAAAAAAATACTCACCCCCAGATCACCTGCTAAACTGACCTTGAAACCATAGCAAAGCTGCCTAGGGATCCGTGCCATCCCCTGACGCCGCTGACGGCCTGCTGCCGTCTGCAGTGGGCATGGCTGGCGCCACCATCACTGTTCAAACCCTCGCCGCCATCAATTCAAACCCTCGCCGCCAATCGAACCAAAAAAACAGTGCTAATCAATTTGTATATTACTTGTTAAATGTTTTATTTATACACTATTGCTTCTTAATTGTGGCTATATTATGGCTATATGACATATGAATAACATTAATAATATTATGGCTATATGACATATGAATAACATTAATAATATTGCATTAATATTAAGAACATTAAAGTAAAAAATGGTCACCATATCTCAACCAACCACTATAAAGAGTAATAATAAAATTAATACTATCATTAATCACATTAATATCAATAGCATGAATATTATTAATATTAAGATTAATATAACTAACATTAAGATAGTAAAACTTAACATTATTGTTAAGATTGAAATTAACATTAATATTATAAAACATTAAGAAATTAATATCAATATTGATATTAACGTTAAGAACATTATTTTTAATATTATTGTTGTTGTTGTTACTAAAAATATTAATGTTTTATTTTTAATAAAATAATAATAATAATAATAATAATACAAAATATTAATACAAACCTTAAATATAACATTTACGGATATCCTAAGGTCAACAATAGTCAACAAAGGCAACAATAGTAAAAACTATTAAAGTAAAGTCAAACATAGTCAATATTATTCAAATGCTATTCAATTATGGTCGACATAAGTCAGCAAGAGCCAACCAAAATTTAACCATGGTTAAAAAAAATCAACCATGGTCAACCAAAGTCAACTATAGTCAACCAAAGGTTAACCCAAAGCCAACCAAAGGTTAACCCAAAGCCAACCAAAGTCAACAAAAGTCAACCATAGTCAACAATGGTAAAGCATTATCAACCATGCTCAACCAGAGTCAACCATGCTCAACCATAATCAACCAAAGTCAACCAAAAGTTTACCAAAGTCAACCATGGTTAGCTAAAGGGCCCTCTCACGAAGTTGAGGGACCTTTTAGATGTAATCTTAGTTTCACAAAAAGTCAACCAAAAGTCAAGAAAAGTCATTCGTGGTCAACCAAAGCTAACCATGGTCAACCAAAGTCAACCATGGTCATTGAAAAGTCAACCAAAATTTAAGAAATTCAATTGTTGTCAACTAAAGCAAAGTTAACCATGGTCAACCAAAGTCAACTGTAGGAAACCATGGTTAACCAAAAGTCAACCTAAGTCACTTCAACTCAACCATGGCCAACCAAAGTCAACCATGGTCAACCATATTCAACCATGGACAACCATAGTCATCCATGCTCAACCATACTTAACCTGGTCAACCAAAGCTTACCTTGGTTAGTGAAATTCAACCATGTTCAACCAAAGTCAACAATGGTGGGTCAAAAGTTAAATAAAAGTCGATCAAAATCAATAGTGGTTAGAAAAAGTCAACCATAGTCAACTAAAGTTAACTATGGTTAAGAAAAGTCAACCATGGTCAACCAAATTCAACCAAAGCTAACAATGGTCGACCAAAGTAAACCATGGTCAATTGTGGTCAACGAAAGTTAACCATCGTCAACCATAGTCAATCATGGTCAACTAAACTCAACCATGGTTAGCCAAAGTTGATTGTGGTCACCTAAAGTCAACCATGGTCAACTAAAAGCCATGCAAAGTCAACCATGATTAAGCAAAGTGAACCATAGTCAATCGAAGTCACCCAAATCCAACCATGGTAAACCAAAGTCTGATACAGTGAACCATGGTTATTTAAAGTCAACCATCAACTATATTCAACCACAGTCAACCAAAAGCAACCAAAAGTCAACCATAGTTAACCAAATTCAACCATGGTTGACCATGTTCAACCATATTCAACCATAATCAACCAAAGTTAACCATGGTTTACCAAATTCAACCAAAAGTTAACCATGGTTTACCAAATTCAACCAAAAGTTAACTAAAGGCAACCATAGTCAACCATGGTTAACCTAACTTAGACATGGTTTACCATGGTCATCCAAAGTCAACCATGGTCAACCATAGTCAACCAAAACCAACCATGGTAAAGAAAAGTCAACCATGGTTCATTATAATCAAACATGTTTAACGAAAGTCAACTAAGGTCAACCAAAGTCGTCTATGGTCAACCATGGTCAAGGATATTCAACCATAGTCAACCATGAACATCTAAAGTCAACGATGTTCAACTATTGTCAACCATGATCAACCAAAGTCAACCGTAGTCAACCATGGTCAACCAAACTCAAGCATGGTAAACCAAAGTCAACCATACTCAATGATGGTCAACCACAATCAACCATTATTAACTAAAAGTCAACCATGGTCTACCAAAATTCATACATGGTTAAGCAAAGTCTACCAACGTTAAACATGCTTAACTTTGGTCAGCGAATGTCAACTTTGGTTAGCCAAAGTGAACTTTGGTTAGTCAAAGTCAACCATGGCCAACCAAATTCAACCATGGTCAACTATGGTTAACCATGCTCAACCATAGTCAAACAAAGTCAACTAAAGCCAACCATGGCCATCCAAATTCAACCATGATTAACTAAAGTTAACCAAGGTCAACCAAAATTCAACAAAGTCAACCAAACTCAACTTTGGTTGTCCAAAGTCAATCATAGTCAACCATGACCAACTAAAGTTAACCATGTTCAACCAAAGTCAACCATCATGAAAAAAGTCAACGATGCTTGTTGAAAGTCAACCACTGTCAAACAAAGTCAACCATGGTCAAACATAATAATCCATGGAAAACCATGGTTAACCATTCTCAACCATAGTAAACTAATAATTGACCATTGTCAACCAAAGTTAACCATGGTCAAACATAATAATCCATGGAAAACCATTTTTAACCATTCTCAACCATAGTAAACCAATGCTTGACTATTGTCAACCATAGTCAAGCACAGTTGACCATGATCAACCATGGTCAACCATAACCAACCATAATAACCCATGGTCAACCAAAATCAACCATGATTAATCAAAGTAAACTATGGTTGACCAAAGTTACCTATGGTCAGCGATGGTCAACCAAAGTCAACCATGGTTGACCAAAGTTACCCATGGTCAGCGATGGTCAGCCAAAGTCAACCATGGTCAGCGATAGTCAACCATGGTCAACCATAGACAACCATAGTCAACAAAAACCAACCATGATTGGCTATAATCAAACATGGTTAACGAAAGTCAACTAAGGTCAACCAAAGTCTACCATGGTCAAGGATGTTCAGCCATAGTCAAGCATGAACATCCAAAGTCAACGATGTTCAACTATTGTCAACTATTGTCAACCAAATTCAAGCATGGTCAACCATAGTCAACCATGGTTAACCGTTATATTTAATTATTATATTTATTATTATTCAATTAATATTATTAATTGTGTGGCCATAGTGTTATTCAACCAAAGTCATCCATAGTCAACCATATTGGAATTATAATCAACCATATGCTTTTAAAGTCAACCCTTATGTCAACCAAAGTTGACCATAGTCAACCATGGTTAACCAAACTCAACCATAGTCAAACAAAGTCAACCATGGTTATCCAAAGTCAACCATGTCAACCAAATGCAATTATAGTCAACCAAAGTCACCCATGGCTAAGCACGTTGAGCCATATTCAACCAAATTCAACCATGGTCAATGAAGAGTCAGTCATGGTCAACCAAATTGAACTATGGTCAACCATAGTTAAGCATGGTTGACCAAAGACAACCTTGATGATGGTTGACGTTTGGCTGACTAATGGTCAACCATAATCAACCAAATCCAACCAAAGTCAATCTTTGTCAACTAAAGTCAAACATGGTCAACCAAAAGTCAACCAGATGATATTAAAATCAACCAATGTCAACTAGCGCCAACCACAATCAACTATAGTTAACCATGGTTAACCATAATCAACCATAGTTAACCAAACCCAACCAAAGTCAACCATAATTAACCAAAGTCAATGATAGTCAACCAAAGTCAAAATTCAAACAATAATCATTTACATGCAAACAAAGTCAACCATGGTCAACCATATTCGATTAGTTAACCATAGTCAAAAGTCAAACAAGGTCAACCAAAAAGTCAAATATAGCCAAACATAGTCACCCATTGTCAACCATTGTTAACCATACTCATTTAGCGAACCATATTCAACCACAATTTAATCAACCATAGTCAAAAGTTAACCATAGTAAAAATGTCAAATAGGGTTAACCAAAGTTAACCATGGTCAACCATAGCTAACCGTGGTTAACCAAAGTCAAACATGGTTAACCGTAGTCAACCATGGCTAAACATGCACAACCATGGTTGTCAACAATTGCCAACAAAAATTTAACCATGGTCAAACATGGATTTCAACAAAAAGTCAACCATGGTCAAACATGGTTGTCTACTAAAGTCAACCATAGTCAACTGTGGTCAACCAAAGTCAATTGTAATGAATTATAATAACTTTGTCAACCAAAGGTAGCAATATTAATATTAATATCCATGATCAACCATTGTTAACCAAAAACCAACCATGGTCAAACATGCACAACCGTGGTTTTCAATGGTTGTCAACAAAAATTCAACCATGGTCAACCAAAATTCAACCATTGTTGTCGACCAAAGTAAACCATGTTCAACCATAGATGACCATGCCAAACCATCATCTACCATGGTCAAACGTGTGCAAAAATAAAGAACCAAAAGTCAACCATTATCAAACCCTTGCAACCATAAGAACAAAAAGTAAAAAATGCACAAACATTGTCAACACCTACATAACCATAGAGAACCAAAAGTCAAACATGCGTAACCATGGTCAACCATTGTCAAAGATTCATTGTCAATACTCAACCATGATTTAACATGCGCAACAAAAAGTAATCGAGGGCAAACATGTGAAGCCATAGTCAACGAAAAGTCAACTGTGGGTAAACATGCACAACTAGAAGTCAAACATGTGAAACCATACTCAACTATGTTCAAACATGCACAACCATGGTCAATGAAGGTCAAACATGCATAACCAAAAGTTAACCATGTTCAAGCATGCATATCCATAGTCAACCATGGTCAAACATGCATAACCATAGGTGAATGTGTTTAACTAATGTCAAACATGTACAACAATAGTCAACTGAAATTCCAATAGTGCACAATCTAAAGTTAGCCATGGTCAAATTTGTACAACCTAAAAATCAGCCATGGTCAAACATGCAAAACAAAAAGTCTACCAAAAAGTTGAACACATACAACCATAGTCAACCAGAAGCCAACCATGGTTAAACATGAGGAACAATGGCCGACTATTGTAAACCAAAAGTCAACCATGGTAGAGCAATGTAAACCAAAATTCAACCATGGTCAAATATGTGCAACCATAGAGAACAATGCTCAACCATAGACAACGAGAGTCAAACATGCGCAACTATAAAGAAGCAAAAGTTAACCATTGTCACACTTGCGCAATCTTTGAGAACCAAAAGTCAACCATGCGTAAACATAGAGAACCATAAGTCAAACATGTGAAAACATGGTCAACCTATAGTCAACTATGGTCAAACATTTGCAACCAAAAGTCAATCTTGATCAAACATGCAAAACAAAGAGACAACCATCGTCAAATGACCATTTATTCTTGATTATTCTTGAAAAATAGACCATAGTCTACAAGCCAAATAAATTCAATAGACTATACAATATTATAAGCCATATAATATTATAAATTCAATCATATATAAATTATAAGCCATTTAATACTAATTTTAACATAATTAATACTAACATTGACATAATTAACGTTAATATTAACTTTATTAATATTAATGTCAACTATTAAGAAATTTAATGTTAAGAATAATATTCAACTTATTAATATTGGCAACATCAATATTAATATTAATATTAATAATGTTTCCTAATTTTAATAATACTATTTGTAATGTTGTCATTATTAAACATTTTTAATAATAACAAGTATAATATCTAAAATTAATGTTATCAATATTCATTACTAACACAAATATAAATATTATATTATAATATTAATATATATAATCTAAAATACCTTAACATTAATATATTATTTATGAAACCTTCACACATTAATTTATCGTTAGTATGTTATAACCATCAATGTTATATATATATATCACATTAATTAATATTAATTTAGAAAATAGAAGAAATATTGCTTATTAATTATTTATTTTTATTTAAAAAATAAATATTAACAATTTTTTATTTGCTTATTTATAATTAGTTTATTATTATTATATATTTATAAATAATCATATATATTAATATTAAATAATTATTATCTTATAATAATATATGTTATAAAAATAATAATAACATTGAAATATTTTATTATTATTATTATTATTATAATAAAAATAATAATTATAATAATTAAGAATTAAATAATAAATACTATAATAAATGTTAATTAAATAATAAATATTATAATAAATAATCAATATAATAATAATAATATTATAATAAATAATTATTATTATAATAATAATTATAATAAATAATAATTAAAATTGAACAATCCTTCCTCCTCATAGGTCGATTGTCAACTAGCAAGCCATATCAATATTAATAATATGGCTTACAATAGATGTACGTCGATCGTCGTATATAAGCCATATTATTAATATTGATATGGTTTACTAGTTTACAATTATTATTATTTTTTAATTTTTAACCACATCTTTTCTATATTTATATTTTACAATTTGAAGTGAAAAATATATTTAAAATATCTCAATGCACACTTGTTCACTAATAGTTGAAACCTACAATTAAAAAACAGTTTAGGACAATCAACATTTAACCTATGTATACTAGATAAATATTATTATTAATTATTTTCCATGGCTTGTGATATGGGACACTCAAATAACCCCATATTTTGGTGAGTGGTTTTCCGGCAAGGCACAGTTCCATCCCTTTCTGATTATTTTTTTGGAATTTCGACGATTTGGGTCGTCTTAAAATGGCCCAAAACCCCTGGGGCACAGTTCCATGGCATAGTTCCGCAATAAACTGGTGGAACTATGCTTTCGCCGGTTTTTATAGCCGAATCGAGAGAAAATATCGCCAGAAAAGCGGGAAGATTTGAGTGCTAGGTATCCCACGCTATTTTCCACTCCATCTTTAGTATATTTAAATATTATTATTTATTATTTTCCACTACATCCTTTCCTTCTTATTTCTCCAATTAGGTTTCAAATTTAAACGGGAGAAAACTTAAATCAAATTTAGAATATCTACGCGTGGCACGCGCAATTATGGGCAGTCCCCATAATCACGGTAACGTTACATCTATTCCGACGTGTTCGTCACGTCTTCAAAATTTCCGTACCATCACTCGTGTGAAGCGTTTTAGGAGTGATTTTAAGTCTGGTTTGTTTAGGGATTTTGTTTTTTTACACTTTAAAGATGATTTTGACGGAGGAAAGAAATCCGTAACTCCGAAAAGGAATGCTTTTGGCGGTAGAAAGAAATCGGTAACTCCGAAAAGGCAGGTGAAGGTAGTTTGGTGTGGTTTGTTAGCCCTAGAAGAGTAAGACGGTGGTGAAGATGGTTTGTTAGCCCTAGAAGAATAAGCCCAAGGAGAAGAAGTGAAGCAGAAGTGGCTTTTTTACACTTTAAATATGATTTTGGCGGAGGAAAGAAATTCGTAACTCCGGAAAGGAAGCAGAAGGTGGTGAAGCTGGTCTGTTAGCCCTAAGAGAATAAGCCCAAGGAAAAGAAAGAAGAGAACCAGGAGGAAGGATGGAGAACCTGCAGCGTTTATTGGCCTCGCTTCCACCGATGTCGCTTCCACCGATGTCTGCGGTAGACGCCTCTGAAAGGTTCGACAAGCAAGCCCTTCTCCAACTCCACGACTCAGCCCGCCAACGAGTCGAGAATGTACCAGCAGATGTTTTTCAATCACACATCTCCTTCCCAGACCCCATTGCGGCCACCAGCGGCGCAGCTTCTTCGGTTCCGCTGGAAAGACTGGACCCCATTTCCTTAACCCAGTTGCAGGTTGGGAAAGTCCATCGCGGCCGGGTGCTCTACGGTACTCTCTGCGCTGAGGCCTTCAGGATAAGCGGTATCATGACTCTTCTTGAGGACGATAAAGGCCATGCAGTTAGGCTGGCAATCTACAATGCGGCTCATTCGCAGACGAACATCAAGAGGCTTTACCCCAGGGGAGCCAAGTTGGCCATCAGGGACCCCTATTTTAAGCGCGGCGGCGATGGTAGCCTTGCCATCCGTATCGAAAACCCTGCCAACATCGAGATGCATGTGACTCAGAAGGAGAAGTGTAAAGAAAGCCTTCCGCATGTCGATGTGGAGGAGCTGAGGAAGAAGGGCAACAACTGCTTCACAGAAAAACGATGGGACTCAGCGGCCGAGAATTATACAAAATGCATCGACGCCGCTCTGCTTCAGCTCAAGAAGAGCTCCTCTAATGACAATAATAATATCAAAACCTGCCTCCTGCACGCGTATTCCAACCGGGCCGAAACAAGGCTTCAGGTGAAGGAATTTGAGCTGGCGTTGGATGATTCCAACCAGGCCCTTGAAATCGATTCCGGCAACCTCAAAGCGCTCTATAGAAAAGGCCGCGCTTTGCTCGGCTTGAGGCAGTATGCAGCAGCATCCGATTTCTTGGAGAAAGCCGGCAAGGCCAGCCGTGGCCAGCAGGAAATAGAAGACGCCCTTCGTCAGGCAAAGGCTTTGCACGCTCAGAGCCGCAATGGCAAGTATGACATCTCTGACTCCCTGCTCGGTCTCGGGCCTCCTCCAGAGGTCGCCGATTTCGTTGGCTCCGTGAAGATCAAAGTTACCGAAGACGGCCGCGGTCGGGGGCTTTATGCCACCCGAGAAATAAGCATTGGGCAACTTTTGCTGGTAAGCAATGCCGTCGCAGTTGTTTATAAGGACAACGACCGGAGCAACCCTTGGGCCCGGATCAATGTGGACCACCGGGGAAACCTTAACCTGCTGTCCCAAGAAGATCTTGTTGCCGCCGTAGTAAGTGCTACCATGAAATCGCAGAGATTGCTGCAGCAGCTTTATAGTTTAGACTACTGCTCCGCGCCTGTCGGCCTGGATGTTCCATCAGTTGATCTGTTTAAGACCGAGGGCCAAATGTCTCCTAGCCAAGCAGCCGGAAAAGAAAAATTGCAGGTAGACGTTAACCGTTTACGGGATATTATAAGTCGAAATTCATTCGGCGGAGCCGAACAGACATTTGCTTCAAAATCGAAAATATATGAAGCCAAACTCGTCCAGCAAGGCAAAAATTATAGCGGTCTCTGGCTGCTGCCCTCCTTCATCAACCATTCCTGCCTGCCAAACTCGAGCAGGATGACAGTGGGTAGCGCTATGTTTATCCATGCCTCTAAGCCCATCAAGCGAGGAGAAGAAATCACTATTTCCTATTTCGATACCCTCGTCCCCTTGCTGCAGCGCCAAGCCATGTGCAAAAGCTGGGGTTTCAAGTGCAAGTGCCTGAGATGTGTATTGGAGCTCTCTTTGACGGCAGCCTTGAAGTCTATAACCTCACGGTTCGTGCAGTTGCATGACGAAGCATTGGAGGAAACCAATGCTGTAAGGTCTCAAGGGCGGTTCGATGCGGATCTTCCGACATGTGCAGAATTTGCGAAACTTTTTGTTGAGGCAGAGGAGATTGTCAGAAGCTCCGTGTTGTTGAAATCGGAAGAAGAAAGAAATTGGATTCGTGCGTCATTTGTGTCTGCATATCTTGCAGGAACACAGTCGAATGACTTCTTCCCCACAACGTTGAAGGACTGCGTTCCTTCCGGAGATGAAGTTATGGAGGCCATTCAAAATACTGTGCCCGGGGACATTCGAACCCTGGTCATGGTTGCTCAGCAGTTAAAAGAAGCCAACCGTTGGATGGGGGATGAAAGTGAAGCATTTATTACACGATATGCATCACAGCAGGCGAGGGAGGCATGCATCCGAGTCTTTGGCAGGCACAATGAAGATGTTATCAAGGCGCTCGTCTTACAGCATTCAAACTGCCATTTGTTTTAGTCAGAGTACAACTTCGGTTGAGATGATACAGTCATATCCGATCTTGAAGTTGCAGGGCAGAGTGCCATTTTTGAGGTACAACTTGCTTTTTAAATCTTCGTAGTAATTAGTTATTAGTTACATTTCCATGCTATGCACAGGTATTCAACGAAGACACGACTATTAAAGCTGTCTGACTATTATTCGTTCCCAGGATGAAGAAGAACACAGGCGAACCTAAAACAGAGGGGTGTTTTGGTGTGGAGGGTAATATATTTTTAAGTGAGGTCATACTATGATGGGTGTGATATAGACGTATTAATGGAGGCAATTTCATTCTTGTCTCGTAAGAGTTTACTATGTTTGAAATATATTAAAGTACTCTTTTGATTGTTCTGCGGTAAATTCTGTCATCGCTGTTATTTCATATGGGTATTCAAGAAATATTGAATTTGCATTTGGTGAGGTAATTAATTCTGTCATCGCTGTTATTTCATATGGGTATTCAAGAAATATTGAATTTGCATGAGGTCGGTAATTAATTCTGTCATCGCTGTTATTTCATATGGTTATTCAAAAACTATTGAAATTGCATTGGGTGGAATAAACTATTGAAATTGCATTGGGTGTTGGAATGTACCGCTTGCCTGTGTAGCCCTCCATTAGTTTTGGAATCCTTGTTAGAGAATCCCGTGGCTAACCTAATGTATGTTCAAGAAAATACAGGCTAGAATGTAGAGTTTAATACCAAAAGCATAAACACAGATGGGATCTGATTTGATTTTAAAGCTGGTTTCGGTCAAACCAATTTAGATATAATTTTAACCTGATTTATAAGCTTTTGATACGGATTTAAACTACTCTAGATTTTTCGAGCTTTGAGACTGATAAAATACGGATTCCAATTTCCGACCAAAAACCATCTCCATTAAAAACTATAAAAAGTATTTATATAAAGGGATGATTTTGGTCTAAATTTTTAGAAATTGTTATAATTTATGATTTTGAAGTGCAAATTTGTCGTGTAAATGTTTAGAAATTGCTATAACTGAAGATCTTGAAGTGTAAATTTCTGGTGTAAATTTTTAGAAATTGTTACAATGGATGATTTTGAAGTGAAGTTTGTGAGGATTTGGAATTTAAAATTTAAGACTGATTTATAATGATGTCTGTATTTTTATATTTTTAATATTATATATATATATTATATAAAAGTTTGTCAAGCTCCAAAATAAAAGACTCATGACTTTACTATTTGCTTATTCCTTTATTTAATGGCTGAAATTTGAATAGTTGAGCTAGTCCGCATTGAGCATGAGCTGAATTACGAGATAAACTCGAAATTTTTAAAGGCACTATTACTTGACATTGGGGCGCTTGGTCATGTGAATTTTTGGGTAGAAAGGCTTACACTGGAATTTAGCTCTACATTGGAATCCCAAATAAACCTTAAAGCATGACTTGGCTTGTAGACATTGGAATCCCAAATACACCTTAGAGCTTCATGTGGCTCTCATATGTTTATGGTGGTGCATGATGGTGTGAGGTTCATTTCAATTCTATTTGACATGGAGGTTGGTAGGGTGTGGATCAAAGATTATTATTATTCTTTTTAATTCTTGAATGATTATAAAGTTTTATTAGCCATGAGCATGTAGATTTTTTTGTAAAAATGAAAAGAAAATTTATTGTGATTTTATTTATCCTCATATAAATATGTTTTTTTATTATCTTTGAACATTTTCTGGAAAGTGCTGAATATATAATTTTTTTTTAAAAACCACTGATTTAAGAATTTATGTTAATTTGATGTGGTAATAAAATAGAAACAATAGAAGTTGTATAGAAATGTGGGACAAAGAAGCTATATCCGTCATCTTGATAATGGAAATAAGTAATTCCATAAATATGCCTGTAGTTTCTGCCTGTCTCCATATTTTGCCGGTATAGCTGGGCCCAGTTTGTTTATCAGGTTGTGGTGCCTTCTTTCCCTTGTCCATAGGGAGCTTTATTTTCTCTGGGTTCTCTCTGTTTTGTATTTGTTTTTAACTAGCACTTTTGGTTCACTTGAGTATTGAACTTTGTATCTTCATTTTACTGTTTTTAATATAAATAGTATGCACTTTTTCTTGTGAAAAAAACTAATTCTATAAATCAGGGATATGGTTTCCTCAAATTTGTAGTTACAAGTATAATACACATTAGATCAAGATATTATATTATTATATTAAATATAGTATTATAGTGTATTTTTCTAGAAACTAATACAAACTAGATAAGATATTATATTAAATCAGGTATTATAATTGAGAATTATTGCTATCTTGTGAAAAGATAAGAGATTAGTACATTAAATAGTTTATTCAATTATATTAAATATTTGTTTGTAATGGAATCAACAACTTTGCATCTTTGATGATGCATTCTTTGCCTCTCATTACCTTCTACCCATAATCAAGAAGAAACCAAAAACATGTGATGAAAGCATTAGTAATTATCTTTTAGAAATTGTCTAACATGGGACTTCATAGATTGCTTAAAACTCTGATTCCTCTCCTTGATTCCTTATACTTTAGAGAAGAAAACTAGTTTCTTAAAACAAATTTTGTTATATTTGGTAGAAAACTTGTTGATTCTTTAAAACTTTTAGTGAAGAAAGTGAAGAAAACCAGGTATGGCAAGCAATCTTGGTTGTGAAAATTTATGCATCATGCTTCCTCTAAATGAGGAACATGATGCGATGCTTGTCGTGTTGAACCTTGGCTATTTTGCTATCTCTCTACATCATTCTTTGTGTTTTCTTTTGAATCTCACTAACCTTATCCTTGAACTTGAGTTCCTTGTTGATTTCTTGTTGCTCACGGTATGAGTTGATAGAAATAATTGGATAGCTAAGTGGATAGGTGCCAACCCATAATAGATCTCAAAGGTACCCTTTCTTGTGGAATTGTGCTCAATTTGATTGTTGTTGCATTGAATGTATGGGCAATGCTTCCATGTTCTACTATGCTTGTGGTTGTTCATGTGAAGCCATTGTATTTGCATGTGATTTACAACATTTTCCTATCCATTTGTGTGACGATAGATTGTTGTCAACATAGAGTGTTGCTTGTTAAGTTGCTACCACAATGTTTTCGAAAAGACATTTACAAATCTAGAATCAAGGCTAGTGATGATTATAGTTGATTATCATAGTACTTCCATACATGTTCAAAGAAGACTTGTGTTGATCGATGAGCAATTGTGGTCTTCTTGTAAAGTATGAGTATCACCATTTTCAAAAATTTGTCGACCACTTCCAAGGTTGCACCATGTCGGTGCGCAATGATAGGATATCTAATGTAGTCCATTGAAACAAATTCCTATGATCGATTTATAATAGGAAAGGGTGTATATAAACATTGGTAGTGATTCGTTGGTTTGGTGATGGCATAATCCATGCATGAATTGATGTATTTATCAACATTTAACTTGAATGAAAGCCAATAGAATTAATTTTATATTACTGCAAGAGTCAATCCTTGGAAAATCTAAAGTGACTTGGGGGCATGCACGAAGGTGCTCCCCAAATCCGTTGCAACAAGAGTGCGTGAGCGGAAAAAAAACATAGTGCGCACGCGCCCTTAAGGCCGCGTGCACGCAAAGGTTTGGCAAAGTCTTGAACCACTAGGTAAGCATCCACGTAGGCATTAAGAGCGTGCGTGCACTATTAACGTTCATGCGCAATTATCGCGCACACTATTAGTGCATGGCGTTTCTCTGTATATTAAAAATTGGGCCAAGGCCTATTTCTTACCCACCTTTCTCGATTTCGTCGGTTCATTGTTGTCCAAGAATGCTTCACGATTGCGTGTGTGCACTGATTTCTCCACCAATGTCCCTCAATAATCATCCAAGTAAATTTTCATCCTCTAATTACAATTTTTGTTTGTATTTTCAATGATTTAAAAAAAATTACATTATAAAAAATCCAAAAAACTCAAACAATATTGTAACAAATTCAATTTTTTTAATTGTAGTTAATTTTTACTCCATCACAATGACAGAAAACCAAGAGCCAAACCCCCAAACAAACAAGCTATCCATATAAAATTCTAAAGTAAACATTCACCCCGAGGAGAACCCAAACACAGAAGTCCAAATAAACCAAAATTTACACCAATTAAGAAGCTTGGTTCAAGAACTTAGAACAACTAGGGAACCATCGAAACTCTCCCTAGCCACATCCCTGGACAATATCATTGTCTTAGTTGACAATGATCATGGTCAATTGGCGAGCATAACCGAGTATAAGGTTGGGATGAGAGCATATTATTCAATTGGTCTCAGTAGAGACCAAATCAAAGAATTGAACATCTAAAAAAAAACTCTAGTTAGTTATTTCATTGACCCCAGGAGCAACCTACCCTCTAATCCATGCAAAAGGAACTTTTGCATGGATTGCTGCACATACGAGCCATGGAGACAAAATTGGATGAGTCAATGGTTTATGGTTTTTGACAAACCTCCTTGCAACAATAGGGAGGTCCCACTTTATTTTCTTCGGAAACTATATGCAGAGTTTGTGTTGGGCCTACATGTCAAGTACTTTGACATTAGTGAGTTACATGGGGTTGGTCTTGGATCTTCCCGTCACATCTCTTCTACGCGATTTTATTTTTTGGTACTAAACAATAAATGCAGAATTATAAATACTAGTTGTCGTTGTAGCCTACTTAGTAATATTTCGAAAGTATGTGTCGTCGTAACTTCTGTCGCTTTTCAGACAAGTGCCAATCATGGCAATGTGCCTATACATCGTTGTGTTAGTTACCAATTCAAATTTCCACCGAAAGTATAATGACGCCATGTTGAACACTTTGCGACAATATGAAAAATTACAAAAGCAACATTTATACTTCAATTAATGACTATATTAATGTCACTAATATGTCATTAATTGTCATCCACCACTAGTGCAATATTAATGCGAATATAAATTAACCTACATAGTTATACGTTATACTTATGTACTGTCACGTCCCCATTATTGACCCCATTACATTCAAATGTAATTGATGTAATATTGTATGAGATCATGGTGAGGAGCTCAAGGCCAAGGCCCTGCCATCGATTTATCGATGCATATGCTTTGCGTGCTAGCCAGACACATTGGAATTTCAACATTATGTAATATGCATTTTAATAAAAATACCCACAACTAGATATGCAATGCAACAAAGAGATGGGGGCATGATTTCAGAAGGAATTGGGGGGGGAAAACATTCAAACCCTTGAACCAATAGGGTCAAGCCAAGTGTCAATGAGAGAACCCATCAAACCCTCAACTACCCATGTTGACTTTTGTACCCATTGATTTCTCCCAAGAGTTGGTTGGGGAAGTTAATGCCTTGGGAATGGGGAGGTATGGCTGTCCAAAATCGGGTATGGGCAAGCCACCCTTCATGGAAAATCGTGTTGGTCTCCTTGGGCAAGAATAGAGCCACGAAATTGCTTCCTAAGCCATGATGCCACCCTCAGTCTTCCTTCCTCACGCAGCTCTAGCTGCCTGGGCGTTTTCCCCCATGGTTTTCTGGTTTTCCCTTCATCTTTCTACCTGGGAAGGGGCGTTTTTGTATTGATTACCAGTGGGGAAGAAAACATAACGTTTGTGAGTCTTCCTGGAGGTCATTTAGGCCATTGGAAATGATCCTAACCAGTGGAGAGAAATCGGTTTTTGCTCCCTGGGGTTGAAATCGAAATTCCACAGTTCGCTTGGGTGAACCACGAGTTGGGAGATCCAATGTGGACCCTGTTTCTGTGAACATCTCTGTTGTAAATGTGTAGCCCTGTCAATGATCGTTTTGCTATGAGAAGAAAGAGTATGTTGGGGTATGGGTAATGGGTAATCCATTGTTCTGGCTTGGGCTTGAGAATGAGCATCCATTGTGCAAGTGTAGCCTGATAAACCCAGTTGAACTGGCTTGGCTGAGATGAAATGGTTAATGGACTGCGTGTGAGCTGAAATGTTCCGTTCCTTATGAGAATCATGCCCAGCTCGGGGGTGGCTTTTGGATGGACTCAGTATAAGCTGTCGAAGAGCCTATGGTCGGGTGGAACGTTGCAGTGACATAGCTAGTTGCTTGGGGCAGTTGCATAATGAAGATAAGTGTTTTTATGCCTCTATATTTACTTCTGCACTATATTAATTCAATGACTGTTGATATGCTGTATGCATGAGTAATGTGTGTGGATGTTATTTTAATTCCATTGTGCATAGTTGATTTGCTTTACATCTGCACATTAACATTTTTGTTTATATGAATCTAACTAATGGGCCGAGATCATGTGAAAGCCCTGAATTCGGCATCATGTACCCTGCCTTGCCATGGTTGAATGGGTGGGTACGTGATATGTACCACATACACCCTATGCATTTAAATACTTTACCAAACCCTAGCATTAACTTGTAAATACTAGGCTAAGTGCTCATACACCCTACGCACTTACATTATCCAAAACATAGATCATACGTGGCAATATTAAAACAATGCATAACATGTAATTGATAATAATAAAACTATTGCACTGCAATACAAATTTAATACTATGCAAACTATACATATATATTACACCTAATATATATATATATAACACGAGGTATAGTGTAACTATATACAAACGCTACGACTTAATACAATGTTATAACTTAATGAAATATAATATTTATATATATATTATAACTAATATATATATATATATATATATATATATTATAACTAATATATATATATATATATATATATATATATATATTATAACTAATATATATATATATATAACCTAAGCTCCTTAAAGGTTGACCTTAGTCTACCCACAAGCTATTACCACAAACTAGCGTTTACATTAAAACACTTAAGTGCTAACATAACTACCATATGCCACGCCATTAACATGGACTTAGCGCAATGTAAATAATACATTAAAAAGTAACTTAATGCATATGCATTCTAACGTTGTGTGACTTATGGGAAATCGCATCACCTGGTCAACACAAGGCTGGACCAAGGCGTATGCGAATCCATGTCACAAGCCATGAATCAAAACAACCGGTCCAAACCTTAGGCACTCACAGGGATAACTTACGTCAATGCATATCATAAAATTCGTAAACGGTTGAGGCATAAACGTTAAGGTTCAACGTTGCATAACATAGAATTATGTGATGACTGTAATTAACTTCTATTCTGCCACGCAGACAGCGAGATAATGAACCAAAGTGTTAAACCTTGGGTTGCTTCCATGGCAGGTAATTCCACTTGGCAACGACGTATCCCAGCAGTTGACACAAGGGACAACACTCACTCGTGCTCCAACTAGCCATGCTGGCTCTCGCACGAACAACCATCTCCCAAGGATTGCTGTCTTAAAGCTTGACTACGGGTTGAAATGAATGAAGAGTGACTCATGACCATCGATCGTGATCCAAGTCTCCAAATTGGGATTTGTGAATGCATAACCATCGTTGATTTTAGTTGTGATCGTTGGTGCCAATACCTACGAGGTACTCTGCAAATAAATGAACCAGTGACCGGGTTCAGAGGTTGCCACCCTTCACACCGGTATTACCTTGATACACAAAACCGTACCTTGTAACTTGGCTGCTCATTTGACCTTCGACGAGCTCCTTTGAGCTCTCCTACTCCGAGCATGGCATTCACTCCTGAACCAGGGAGAGGGTGCTCCCAAAGCGCACCAACACTCTACGTGAGGTGGCTACCGACATCATTGCTGGGTTGTACGTTTTGAAGGTAAGAATGGTTCATTCCTTAGGCAGTTACCAAGTCTTTAGTTCACTGTTATGTGGTAAGAATATGCGGTGAACGAATCCGTTCACTAGGTTAATAGTCGAATCCGACTCTCATATTGAATAATAGATAAGAATAATATATTTTATGATATAAAGATGATGTCTTTTACAAGATAGACTTTCCCGTATTTATAATTGTTTAAAGGGTGTCTAATGCAACTCTTCATAAAGAGTTACACCATTTCACTAATTAATTATATTATTATATTATTCTTGTTTGTTGTTATTATTATTATTATTTATATATATATATATATATGTTGATGTTTATTTTATTATTATTTTATTCATAGCATTGCCTCTCTCTTAGAAAGGCTTTGTCCTCAAAGCCTTATAACGTTGTTGCATCGTTCCTTATGACGTCGTAGCTGACGAAACATGTCGGTACGAACTTCTAAGTCTAGAGCATAACTTCCGATATGTGGATGGGTCAATCCATCCCAAATTGATTTGTTGCTGACTATTGGGATTCCCCATTGATCTGTCATTAAGAGCTTTGATCACATTAGTACCATCGTTTTTCGACATTTCCCACTTTTCAGAATATCGGTTTTTATGGTCGGGGTGTCTATAGGGAATTTTCATAATGTCATTTTCTTTTACGAGTGTCGTCTTTTGAGCAGTGATCTGAGCTGGAACTTTTATTTTCGTCTCTTGAGGTTTTAAGGTTTCATTCTGTATCTTTTCCAACTTGTTTCCTAACTGCCTGTTATCATTTTGAAACTTCTTAATCAATTCGACTTGCAATTTTCTGTCATCTTCAGATGTCTTAAGTTGTTCCTTAAGATCTTCATTATGACTTCTGATACAACTATTTTCTTCCTACTTGTCTAGAAGTTTCTCTTCAATGTCGTCCATAGATTGTTCTATCTTCCGGCTATTTTTCAACTTCTTAATTTTTGTGACTAGTATCTTGTTATGACTTCTTAGTCTAAAAATTTCTTCAGCATTGTTGGATAATGCTTTATTATTCTCCGCGATCTCTGACTTATGTGTCTTTTTAGAGTTGTCATTTTGTTGTTGAAGAACTTTTATCTGTTGTCGACACTGGCTGACCTCTGATTCTTGACTTTCTAATTTATGTCGTAACTGCATTAGTTCTTCATCTTTGTCGCTAACGATTTTGTTCAAGCGTATTATTTATGCTTCGTAATTATTTATTTCCTTCTTTATATCTTGATTTCCTAACCTTTGATTGAATTTATTTTCGGCTTTTAATTCATCAATTTGCGCATTCAATTTTTCTATACGCCTTTCCTGGTCAGAGATTTTTATTTCATTGTCCCTTTCTTGTAATTCAATTCTTATTTTTGAACTGTTATTTATGTCGTGCAATTCTTCATTGTCTTTTAGATAACGTTTTAACGCGGCTTCTAATTTTTCTCGCAAATCGGCTTCCATGGTTTCTGACTTCTTCGACGGTGGGATGATTTCCTTTGATTTCTTTGGTGATAAACGATCTTCAAATTTTATTTTATTTTTTAACAATAATTGCTTTGCCCTTATAATAATTATTATTATTTAAATATAATAATAATATTATTTTAATATTATATATTTCCCAAACAATTGTAATATTTTACAATTATGGACCAATATTAATTAATCTCCAGGTTGGTTAACCTTTTGCTTTAGATTGATTTCTTTGTGAATTGTGTGTAGATTAGGTGGTTGGGAAGAATGATTGTTACCTTCCCCACCCAAGTTCAAATCTCACTTTTGGTTTGTTATTAGGGAATAAAACCAAACCCACTTCTCACAAACCCACGTGCACGGTTTCACTTCTAAACTTTACTTTTTTTTTTCTTTCCTTTTCACTTCTTCTCACTTGTTTTTTTATTTATTTCTATATTCTATTTTCTTCTTTTTTACTTGTCTTTCTTTTCTTCTTTTTATTTTCTTTTACTTTTTCCTTTTTATTTCCTTTTTTTTTTTTTAACTTCTTTGGGCCACGGGCCTAGTTTTGGACAAGATCCTAGATTGGTGGCTACAAGCCTCGCTCTGATACCAAATGCGGTGAATGAATCCGTTCACTAGGTTAATAGTCGAATCCGACTCTCATATTGAATAATAGATAAGAATAATATATTTTATGATATAAAGATAATGTCTTTTACAAGATAGACTTTCCCGTATTTATAATTGTTTAAAGGGTGTCTAATGCAAATCTTCATAAAGAGTTACACCATTTCACTAATTAATTATATTATTATATTATTCTTGTTTGTTGTTATTATTATTATTATATATATATATATATATGTTGATGTTTATTCTATTATTATTTTATTCATAGCAGAATATTATGTTGTCTCACTTTGAACTTATTATGTTTCATGTGCAGGTGTGGTGCAATCTCAGCTTGGGCCTCGCGTCGGCTCCACGTGATGGTAAGTGGTTACACTACCACTACTCTCGTTGTCCCATTTAATTTTTACATTGTGAAATTATTACTTCCATAACCAACTGCTGCGTTGGAATCTTCTCAATGCAGGGGCTTCAGGATCGGGGGCATGTTGGGTCACTCTACGCTATCTCCATGACTTGGACGAATAACCAACTCTCTACATGGCCAGGTAACCCTACATCCTTGGTCCTTTGGGTGAAACTGCCCGTTGGTTTGGATGGGTTACTTAAAACTCATGGTTCTCTGTCTGCTTATGCTACAACCAGGCCTTCGACCGTCCTTGCTGTTGCATTTGACTTTGTTTAAGGTTGAAGGCTTTCCCCATCCTGTAGGTGCATGAAACGTTGTCCTTGACTAACATGGAGAACATGTCCTTGGGTAGCTTGGCCACATTGGGCGTCGTTGTCTTAGCACTATCTCGAAATTGTGTGACCCTTGAAGGGATTTTAAGTGTGGAAGGGAGAGCGACAGCTCTCGGGATTGTATTATTTCTTTTTGTAAATAATGAATGCATTGAGTAATGAAATGTTTAAGTGTTGGTTTGTTATATTACCGTGTGGAAAATCCATAGAGGCTTTCGGCCTCTGTTTTCCTCTTTTATATAAATGAACAAAGTTTATTATGCGAATCTCGTTGAGTGTGGAAATGGTTAACTCAAATAACTTCTCGAAACAGGGCTCGGTTGCATCGTTTTTGCCATATTGTCTGTGCATGTTTTAAATAGCTTCGAAACGATGAAATGAACTTTCCCAACATTCAAATGGTTTATGATTCGTCTCCTCAATGCATAAATAGGCATGCACAATGTTAAGAGATTAACTATGCATAGATTCACAACTGCCTTGACTGTGAAGTCGTATTCATAAATTCTGCAGCACTGGTTATTTATATAATATAAATGTTATTTGTTAGGCCGTTCTTCGAGCATAGTCATAGGCATAAGCATGTTCAGACAGTCGCTTAACGTATGCGTAGAGTAGTTTATAAGGCCTAAATCATCGTAGATGCATAACCATGGTAAGGTCGTCTTTAATGTTATCACACAACGTTGTTTGTTTACTATGTAGATATGCTGCATGGTTTATTTTAATGCGTAGGCTGTATAAATAATGTGTAATAAAGAAAGTTGGAATGTGTGATGAACCTGCAATAATTAATTAATGCAAATACACGAGATATCAGAAATAATAGAACTCAAAATCACTTTTATATTGATCACGGGCCACTTCGAGGGGGCAACCTCCTTTGAGCAAGCTCAATACAATTAACTTCACCCTGCCTTCATAGGGCTCAACACACACTTATATACTAAGTCTAGGCGCCAATACCATGGGTCAATACTATGTGTCAATACAAACCATGCGCTAAGTCTAGGCGCCAATACTATGAGTCAAAACCATGGGACATATAATACTATGGGACGACTTACAAAGCATATGCGTCCAATACTATGGGTCAATACTATGGGCTAATATAAACTATGGATCAACAAATACTACAGGACGACTTACAAAGCATATGCGTCCAACAACAATATACTAATAAAGTAGAGACATGGGTTCCTAACATCCCCTCTCCCTTAGAAAAAGATTTGTCCTCAAAGCTTTAGATGTGGAAATTGATGCAGAATCTGAAGGAGTGGGTCCCCTGTAGCATCCTCGGGTTGCATTTTGAGCCACTGGTGCCTTTGGAGTTTTAGGGAGGATTGCATGGAAGGCTGTAAATGAAGAAGAACCATATCAGCAATGTGAAAAGTGCGCTCAGAACGGTGTTGATCGACTTGTTGTTTCAGTTGAATTCTTGCCATGTGAAAATTGTCCTGCAGAATGAGAAGAAGCTGATCACGGTTTCGAAGAATTGAGTCAATTGCCTGAACTGGGGAGCTGCTGAAGGTGTATGGAAGAAGAACTGGTGGTTCCTGTCCAGAGACTGCTTCATATGGTTTCCTTTGAGATGTGGTACTATACCACTGGAGTGCTTCTAGGAAATCCATAGAAATAGTTGTCCAAATCTGTGGAGGGATGGGCAAGGTTTCGAGCAGTCCCGAAAGGAGGGTCGTTTCACCCTTGTTGACCTGGAAAGTATCACAGTCAACTACCATCCGTTGAATTGTTCTTTTGAGTCCCTGCCAAAAGAAGTTACATTGTTCCTGGTCATACGCTTTGAGGAACCCAGAGTGCCCTATTGATGAAGAAGCATGGAGTTCATAGAAGAGATAGCCCCGTTGAACAGATTGCAACCAATTTGGAACAAGTAGAGAAATAACTGTAAGAGAAACTGGGTCATCAAATGTGCGAGGAGGAGCATCTTCCACCATATTGTCTGTACCCTTCTGGTAAGTGGTCGCATAGTCATAACCCATGAGTTGGATAACCCATTTTAGGTGTGTTGGGGAGGAGACCCGTTGTTCCAGGAAAGTTTCCAGACTCTGGAGATTAGTCTTGATGCAAAAATAATTCCCCAATAGCGATGGCTGCCACTTCTGTACTGTATGCAAAATAGTCATCATTTCCTGCTGAGAGGTAGATGCGGCTAAATTCTTACCGAAAAGGTATCTTGAAGGCAACAAGCTCATTGGTTCAGCAAAGACACTTGCATATCTATCCACGGAAGTAGTGGAGACTGTTGATGGGTGCATCTGAATGGAATGGAGCTAAGCGATGACACCATGTGAATTCTTCTTAAGTATTTTTTCCAGGCGATATGAACTGATGATGCAGAGAGACCCTGGTTGTAAGCCCATAAATTTGTGTTGTGCCCCATTGATTGAAAATTGCATCGAAAGTTCAGCAAAATCCCATAAGATGGGGCCAAGTGTGCGTAACCATTGAACACCCAAAACCACATCACATCCGCCTAAGGACAAGGCAAACATGTGAGAGCACAGGTTATAATCTTCCATAGAGATACGCACATTGTGACACTTCCCCTTGCTAGGTAAGGTGCCCCCATTGGCAACCATGACTTCAAAGTTGGAGCAAGGATTGACAAAACAATCAGCCTGTTTGGAAATCCGAGGATCAATGAAGTTATGAGTGCTACCAAAATCAATGAGTATGGTAAGAGGGAGCTTCTTGAAGTATCCCCTGACTCGCATTGTTTGTGGGGTGGTGACACCGGCTATAGCATGGAGAGAGCTCTTAGGTGGGTCGTCCTGAGATGGCATGTCAACAGGCGGGTGTTGAATGTCGACCTGATCATCTACTGTATCTGGAGCTTCTTCATCAAGTTCTGAGGCAGGTGGAGAATCCACATCCAAGAGGTTTTGTTGAACACATCTATGTCCCTGAGTGAATTTCTCATCACAATTATAACAAAGCCCTTTTTTTCGGCATGCTTGCATCTCTGTTTCAGACAATTTCTTGATAGGAGTTGGTTGAGGAGCAGGCGTGATGGGAGGTCGTTGGGAACCCATATTTCTGAAGGGAACAAAGGTGGGTTTGGAGCGTTGTTGAGCTACGATCTTGTCTTCGGCTAGCTTAGACAACCCTAAGACTTCCATTATTGTGTTGGGACAAAACATTTTGACCTCTGAGCGGATTTCATCTTTGAGACCACTGATAAAACAACTCCTGTAGAATTCATCAGACAATCCTTCTGTGTGATTGGCTAGTTTCTCAAATTCCGTCCGATACTCTCTCACTGTGCTAGTTTGGTGAAGTTTAGTGAGTGCTCCTGTGAAGTCGTCAAAAGCACTAGGACCAAATCGTGGCAAAAGGAGTTGGCAAAAATCTGTTCAGTTTGGCTCGGGATGAGCTTTGATATACCAATGGTACCATTGAAGGGCTTCCTGTTCCAAATGAAAGGATGCAAGTGGAACTTTCTGGACATCAAAAGTATTATGCAGACTGAAATATTGTTCTGCTCGGTATATCCATCCAGTAAGATCAATACCATTGAAGCGAAGAAAATCAAGCTTCGGCCCACGAAAATTGCTGGAAGAAGAGAACCCGGTGGCTACAAAAGATTCTGGTTGTCGGTTATTGTTCATGGCTGAATGCTGAAGATGGAGACTGAGAATTTTTTCATCCATATCTTGGAGTTTGGTTTGGATAGATGCAAGTGCTTCCTCCATGGTGTTTGCTCCTGTGCGAGTGACAACCATAACCAATAATATTTTTTTTTGGTTGACTGGGTAGGAAAACAAAAACAGAAACTGCTTCAGTAAAGGAAAATCTGGACTTGGGAAAAAATCTGAAGGGTAATTGGGGTTTGGCTAGGTTTTGGACACTGTCGAATAGACAGGGAAGAAAAAAATGAGGACTTCAGAAGCGGGGTGAAAGAATGGGAAAGTTTGGCATTCAGAAAGGAACTCTGTGGTAAAATTTGAAGGTGATTGGGTGAAATCTGAGGAAGTTATGGCAAACCCTAAAAATAGACAAATGTGGGATTTCGGGTTGTGGGAAGGGGAATTGGGGATAGGGTCCTCAGGTATGAAATATGCAGAATGGGATGACAGGGGTTCCCCGAAAATTTCAAGGGAAACAGAATGAAAACAAGGTTTTTTTTTTTTTTCCTGACTGGAGCAGCTACGGCTCGGAAGGGATCTGAAACAGATAAATCTGCAACGACCCATAAGTGAGCAGAAATAAAGGGATCTGAAACGGTGTCGAATGGATTGAAAACGATTGGATTTGGAATGACTTTCAGAATGGATCTGAACGGCTGGATGTGAAACGGTGCAGCAGTGATCGACAACAGTTCAGCTGAAAATAGATATGGACCCTAGGTATGTGCGGCTTCCTAACAGTTCAGGGGTTTCACTCGGCCACCAATGCTGTCTGAAGGCTTGCGTATTGGGGCAGTACCCCTC
The DNA here is from genome assembly GCA_027924585.1 of Larix kaempferi. NCBI lineage: Eukaryota > Viridiplantae > Streptophyta > Pinopsida > Pinales > Pinaceae > Larix > Larix kaempferi. The sequence continues at coordinate 64,527 of BSBM01000915.1, read as the reverse complement.
ACTCCATGGCTCAGGTAAAACTGATAACCGCTTTGCCACAAACGATAGCTCTTGGTTTACCTCGCGGGTGGGAACTAGTCAATCAGGTAGGGGTCGTTGCCCTTTTCGCTGGAAGGTCCTCTCAATGGGCAAGCTACTTCGGGGTTCCTGTGGTACTCCTCACAATGAGTTTTAGGGCTTATACCCAAGTACTTCCCACAGTTAAGCAGATAGGTATTATTCCCAAATCCGAACCTGCAACAGATGTGAAAAAAATTTGGCAGAAATTTCACCTAACGAGCCTAAGAAAGTGCTCTGATACCAGATGTGATGAACCTGCAATAATTAATTAATGCAAATACACGAGATACCAGAAATAATAGAACTCAAAATCACTTTTATATTAATCACGGGCCACTTTGAGGGGGCAACCTCCTTTGAGCAAGCTCAATACAATTAACTTCACCCTGCCTTCATAGGCCTCAACACACACTTATATACTAAGTCTAGGTGCCAATACCATGGGTCAATACTATGTGTCAATACAAACCATGGGCTAATTCAAGGCGCCAATACTATGAGTCAAAACCATGGGACATATAATACTATGGGACGACTTACAAAGCATATGCGTCCAATACTATGGGTCAATATTATGGGCTAATACAAACTATGGATCAACAAATACTACGGGATGACTTACAAAGCATATGCGTCCAACAACAATATACTAACAAAGTAAAGACATGGGTTCCTAACAGAATGGAAATGTGAATAGATTAACCCTTATCTATAATAAATGAAACTCTGTAATACAAGATACGATAAGGTGGAATCCAAACCATGGACCACGATTCCACTCTTGAAGGGATATCGTGACTTTACACAACCCATACTAGGGGTGTTAATATGATTACAAAACACATTTTTTTACTACGATACATCTATATAATGCATCCCTTAGTATACTAGTACTGTATGCAAGATAATAAAAAAACCCATTCGAATGTTAAGATGAAGTTTGTACAGAATGCATATATATATAGAAAGTAACTTAGAAGAATGATCTTGATTATGTAATCTAGAATACAGGTTTTCCTATGCATAATCACATAGGTGTATGAGCAGATCCAAAAGTAAACATTTCCTTTTTAAATAGTTAGGACAAAGATCATATTCATACATATCTTCTTTTCTGGGTTAATCTATAAAATAGAAAATGAGGGTTTATAAAATTTATGACATGACATGTAAACCCCTTGGTTTACATGTCTGCCTGCTTTGCACAATTATATATAAATAATCATAGTTCTGTCAATAAGATAGAAATAAAGTATTTTGTGTAAAAATACATGCATATAACCATAGGTTAGCATGAAAACCATATTTAATATAGGGTGCCTCTCTTAGGCTTGCAAACCCTGTTTAAAACAATATTTCCATCTAGTTAAAACATCAGAACTATGTCCATCCATATAGTAAATATAACTATGAATATTTCAGGCATTTAAACTTAGATCATAACACTGTATAATATTACAGAGATCTGGGAATTTATAGCGGATCTATACTCAGAAACCAGTCTAACAAAAGACATATAAACAGATCTGAATAGTAAGTCATTCAACAATAGTTCTAGGAATAAATATAAACAATTTCCATTACTGTTCATAAAATTATCAAATAGGTGCAACAGATAACTTATTTGAAATCTGATGACCAGTGGCACCAAGCACAAACCTCCCAGCCTTTGACCAGTGAGTACTCCTTGCTTTCAGGTCACCCTCGAGCTGAGTTCACAGTCCCCCATATCAGAGTGTAGATTTTAAGTTACCCTTAATTGGTTTTCCCCAAGTTATTCAGGATATTTCAGTGGTAGCAGACAAACCAACATCCAACTCAGTACTCTCGAGCTCCAGGGGATTTTAAGCCTCAGCCATTAAGAGAATCAATTTAAACACAACCTATTCAAAGTAAAATATAGTGCTCCTGCAAGCTTGGGGTAGTTCTCCAACCTGCACACAATTAAGTGGCCAATCCAATACCGAGCTGTATGATTCCTCTTAATCTGGACTAGTTTGGCTCTACCAAATCTGTCCTCATTCACATGGCTTCAGGACTAGTTTGGTTCTCCCAAATCTGTCCTCCTTCACCTATCTTCATTTGTCTCAGGTTATTTTTCTTCCCAGGTTCCCATTTCTCTTGTGTGTAAATGATCATGAGAATGTGAATAATGAATGAGTGTTTTCAATGAGTTTCACTTTTTATTCTCTTAGGTGTGAAATTCCTCATTTTATGAATTCTTTTAATTCATTAGTCTCTCAAATATTTTCTTTAGGGTTTGTCATTTTCCTCCAATAATAATTTCTTATTAATATATTAATTGTCATTTTCCCTCCAACCAAAGGTGACTGTGACTCCCATCTCATTAATGTGCTGGCCCACATGGTCATTAGAAATTAATTTATCAGATTTCTAAAATCAACTAAGTAAAACTGAAATAATACTTAGTAAAATATAATAGGGGTTCAAAGTCCAAAATTGGGGTATTACACTTCCCAGGATCGACTTGCCGCTAGGTGTAACCCATTGAGAGGGCCATCTGCACCTAGGCATACTCCTAACCCCCCTTCACAAACACCTCAGTTACTAGATCGCCTAGCCGATACTGCCACTACCATATCACAACTTACTCATAATGTATTGAATGGTTTCACAGATAGTGATTTTACATGTAGTGTTGACGATAGGAAAAGCACATGAGGTAATATGATTTTAATTTTGGTACAGGTACTTTGTCATGGGCACCAAAGGAGCATCCGATAGTTACAATTTGGTCACCTGAAGCAGAATATGTGGGTGCAACATTAACAACTTGTCAAATAGTTTATATGAAAGGAGTTTTGTCCAACTAATTGCATGGGCAAGAAAATCCTACATTGATATTTTGTGATAATAATTCAGTATTGCTCTTTCAAAAGACCATGTATTTCACATGAAGAGTAAACATATCCAACACTCAATATCATTTCATGAGAAAATTAGTTTTAATAAGGGTGAAATATATTTAAAATTATGTAAATTGTAAATAAAAAAATCAATTAATTGACATATTCAGAAATCATTGGCAAGAGATGTTATTGAACTCCATAGAAAAAATTTAAGAGTGAAATTTGGAAGTGAGAGGCAGTGCAATTGTCGCACAAGGGGTTCTTAACTTTGGAAATGACTCAACCGTGAACCCATGGCCAACGTTCACATGTCTAACCTTCCCAAACACACTTACAACATATCCCAGAGCTCAATTCTGTTGCCCCGATCAAATCCTATGCTCCTGATACCAATTCAACATGTGTCCCCGAAAGCCTCCAGGAGGCGAGTTGCAAGTGGCCATAGAATGATGATCGTGGCTTGAATTGACGAACCATCGACACCGTAGGAATCAAGATGCTGGAATTATGCTAGGGGTGCATCTCTTCCCTGGTTTCATGGCCTAGAGACCCTCCATTTCAACGATTTTGTAATATAGGGTTTCTCTCAATGAGAGACAATGCAATTCTTGCACAAGGGGGTCGACTTTGGAAATGAATCGACCGTGAACCTGTGGACGATGTTCACACATCCAAATTTCCCAAAAACACTTGCAACATCTCACATAACTCAATTCTGCTGCTCGAATCAAATCCTATGCCCTCAAGATCAATTCAACATGCATTAGAGGAAATTTGGACGAAAAATGGGCCTTTTAACCCTAAAGCACAATTTCTTGTCATCACATATTAGCCAATCAAAATGCTTTAAAATTCAAACACGGTACATGTAAAAAATTGGAGGGAAAAAATAAAAACTACTTTTTGGATCGTATTTTCAACTTATCTCCTTGTAGGTTTACTCAAATTTCAAGCAGGGGGACTCGTTGGATGCATAATTAAATTATGCATCCAAAAAGTACCCATGTTGCATACTTTTAACTACATTCACATCATGAAAAATTGAAAATACATTAAAAACATGTTTTCTCTCACTAGAAACATGTTATTTAAATGTATTTTCAATTTTTCACGGTGTGGATGTTGTTAAAAGTATGCAACATGAGTACTCATTGGATGCATAATTTAACTATGCATCCAACGAGTCCTGATTGAAATTTGAGTAAACTTACAAGGAGATACGTTGAAACTACGATCCAAAAAAGTAGTTTTTTTACTTTCTCTCTACTATTATTTTATTATTTTCCTTAGGAGGCCCTTTTTTACCCAAATTTCCTCTAATGTGTCCTTGAAATACTCTAGGAGGCGAGTTGCAACAGGCCATAAAATGGTGATCGTGGCTCGAATCGACGAACTATCAACATTGTTGGAATCACGACGCTGGAATAATGCTAGGGGTTCCTCTATATGCTAGGTCCATGGCCTAGAGCCCCTCTATTTCGATGATTTTGTAATCTAGGGTTTATCTCAGTGAGAGACAATACAATTCTTGCACAAGGGGGTCAAATTTGGAAATGACTTGATCGTGAACCCGTGGCCAACATTCACACATCACACCTGGCCAAACACACTTGCAACATCTCATGAAACTCAATTCTGCTCCTGGATCAAATCTTATGCCCCTAGGATCAATTCAACATGTGTCCCTGGAAGCCTTCAAGAGACGAGTTGCAAGTGGCCATAGAACGATGATCGTGGTTCAGATCGATGAACCATCGACATCATTAGAATGAAGATGCCAAAATAATTCTAGGGATGCCTCTCTTCTCTAGGGCCATGGCCCAGAGCCCCTCCATTTCGATGATTTTGTAATCTAGGGTTTTTCTTAGTGAGAGACAATGAAATTATTAAGGGGTTGAATTTGGAAATGAATCAACCGTGAACTCGTGGAAAACGTTCACACATCCAACCTGCCCAAACACACTTGCAGCATCTCATGGAATTCAATTTTGCTGCCCAGATCAACTGTTATGCCCTTGGGACCAATTCAACATGTGTCCCTGAAAGCCTCTAGGAGGCGGGTTGGAACTAGCCATAGAAAGGTGACCGTGGCTCAGATTGTGATGTACCAAACTATGGATTCAACACACTAAGTCAAAACTTGGGAAACACAAGGGCTACATTGGCTAAAGAATCCTTTGCATAGCGTATTGGGACCATTTATGTTTCAAAATCAGACACTACTTAATTCTATTCCAAGGATACCTGGGTACACCAACATATGCAAACTATATTCTTTAAACCAAGGATTACAAGGGAGCTAGTCTCACTATCTCAATGAGGCAGCCAAGGTACACAGATTTGACTTCCGGGTAGGTAGGAGGATTTGGAATGCAGGATAAGGTTCTGGAACATGTATCTGGTCTTTTTTATGATAGGGAATTCTGTAGGAATGTCTACAGAAAATTGTAGAGGTCAATTAGGACAATTGGGCCTCCGGAAGTGAGATTTCCCAATTCAGGACTGCACAGTTACCTTGTTTTCATCTCAACTCAAAAACTAGTAAATGTTCCCAAATATTCAGTCTGAAGGTTGTGTTTGGACCAATTTTCTGTCTAGTTTCTGAATATGGTTTCAGAATTCCAAATAGATGAGCAAAAGACACTTTTTTATTCTAATTACGAAAACTAGTCAGAATTTGGTACACATTGAGAATAGGTAAATAAAACTGTGCACAAGAGATAAAAAATAACAGAACCAGATCTGAAGATTTATTATTGATATGCTGCAAAGAGTCAAATAATATCATATATGGGTTTATATACCCTAGTGTTACAACGTAATCTTCCACCTTGTGAGCATTAACATTCTTTAGCTTGTAGGATCCATTTCACTGACTCAGATTCACTTTATATCCTTTAGACATACTATTTCCTCATTTTTTCTCTTACCCACTTGTTGCATCACTATAGCAAGGGTACCCGCGAGTTGCATCACTATAGCCCGCGGGTAGCATGTAAAATGGTAAAAATCACTAGCTAATTATTTTTTACTCCCAAAAAGCGGTTATTGGGTGACCTTTGACCCTCCATCTTCCCAAGTAACGCCTTGATGTGTCCTTTCACCTACCTTTGAGAGGACTATATATTGATCACATATGGCTTATGGATGGGAGGAGAAAGAAGAGCAAGAGAACTCTAGTGAATTTTTTCCCTATCTTGAGTCTACACTCATTGATCCTTGTAGTTGTGAACCCTTTATGTTCACCTTCCAAACTCCTATCTAGTTTGAGTTTGCCATTCATGGAGGATTGAAGTGGTGGAGGCACAAGTGGATTGATCCAGATCTTGGTTCAGATTGGTTGCCGACAAGAGGTCATATCACATTGTACTTCTTCTTGTTTATTAATAGAAATACTCATATTCTCATCCATTAATGTTGTAAATGTTGTTTATTTTACATTGGGTTGCATTTACTTATTATATCATGGGCCATTGCTACTGATGATGTTAATGTCATTTATATATATTATGTACTTGTTGTATATTGGCTGTCAAAAGTAATTTGCAGATTCAAGTGCATGGATTGGAAAAGCTCCAATAGGGATCTACATCAAACGTTTGGATCGAGGTTGGTTACATTCTCCATTATCTTAGCATTGTCATTTATAATAGCATAGTTCTGAGAATTGACTTGATTTCTAGTAGTCATCTATCTGTTGTGGTATCCCAAGCCATAGTGAGTTTTCTCCAACACAGAAATGGCGACTCCATTGGGGAAAACATCCGTGTTTGGGAATTTTTTTGAGCATTAATACATAATTAGAGTTGTTGTTTGTCGAAGCTCTATGTCATTGATTGGTCGTTACGATACACTATAGAAAACTTGCTTTTTTTCTGAGCCATTGGACTCTTTGTTTGCCCATTTTCCTTTCCTCACTCGTGGGCTAGCTTAGCTCTGCCCGTGTATACTCGCCTCTGTTTACACTGCTACTCGCGGGTACCCGCAGGTATTCCTTCGACAGTAGCATACAACTCCAGCTTTTGTTGGTTTATGACTATTGGTTTTTGCTGGGTGGCTTTGGATGATCCCGAGTCTTTATTGGCCTGTTTCTTGACTGTTTCATGCCTTGGTTGTGACCAAAACTCTTCGTTTCTCTTGGTTGAGCCTTGTTGGTTTTTTACCCATCTTTGGATTTAGCCTTGTTGGTTTTTTCCCTTTGAGCTCATTCCTTTGGCTGAGTCTTACTGTTTGGAATCTGCTGGTTTGTCTTAGTGATCTTCTCAGCACTTCAGTGACTAAATAGTAGGATTTTGCATGCATTTTAAATTTCTTTATATTGAAAAATACAAAAAAATACATATAGTTTTGCATTTTCCTTTTGTTTATAAGAGAAAATGCATTTTTTTTTTGCTTTCATGTACTACATCTTGCATTGAGTGCTTGCTACTTTCATTTAGGTTCTGATTGTGCATCGAAAATATAAAAGGATTGCATTTTTATTTCGAAATCGTTGGGTTGATTATGCATGTTAGTGACATTGTTTTATTGGATAGATGAGTCTAGGATTGGACGATTTTGCATGCTATTGAGTGACATACACATCACTAGTTTCACGACCATATCCTTTGAGTAACCACAACCATTAAAATTAATGCTTAATCTTAAAATTGATTAGACCGATTTTATTTATAGGGTATGCCAACTAGCATAGGTTTAGAGTCTTGGAATAGATCATTGTGAGTTAACAATCCAAGACTACTAAACGAAACATTAGGTGTTTGACCAAGGAGTGGAGGAATCCATGGTATATATCAGTGTTCTCAGGAAGCTCTACTTAAACCAGAGTTAAGCACGAGGTTACGGGAGGTTGTTTGAAGGGATATTCCTCTGATACCGACTGAACGTGGGAGATATTTCAAGGGTTTGTTCATATCTGGGGGTACCGGAGGTTCGTCCTCTTGTGATTCGGGCTTAGATACCTTGCCCATAAGATGGATCCCACCTGCGACTGTCCCCCTGAGCATTGGTTATATTGCGGAGACCATACTTACCTTACCTAGGTATCGCATAGGGTACTTGCAGTGGTTATGCTGTTTGTGTCCTGATTCAGATAGGGGTCGGACAACACAGTTGCCGTTGTATAGGGACTTGACCCTGTGCACGCAGTGAAGTCTGGGGGCCGTTATAACTGATTCTGTTACCTCTGGATATAGTTTGGGAGTCTCAATCCTCTCCTAGGTGAGACATACCGGCTCTAGTGTCAGGAGCTTATTTAGCCACTCTGTTTGTCTGCTCTTGGCTATAGTTTCTCTAGGTGTGTGCTTTTTATTTACTGTTTTTTGATCGATAGTTGGCTATAGGAGACGTTGTGATTTGATATTCTCTTTGGAGATATCGTGGCGCGGAGTCCTACTCTCCACCGTTCCCATCGGTTAGTTGGTTTAAAATCGGCCGAGTTTTCACGCCGTGCTGCTCGGGGACGCCGGCGGGCTCCCTCTAAGTCTTCGGATTCCTACGAGACATACATAGCCAACATTATGACGGCTGCACATTCTGACACAGAGAACATCGCCACGATTCCATCGGATGGATTTGAACATACTTCAGACACCCCCACACCTCGTGAGGCCTGGGGGGGTGATCCACCTGATACTCAACCTGGTTCTATTTGGACGAATCCAATTGAGAACGATCCGTTCGATCCTTCGAATACGGATAATTATCTTTATGGGATGCCTACCTTACCTGAAGACGAAGACGAAGACGAAGATCCTGCGATCAATGTTAACCCGTTCTCATATAGTATGCCCGGTTTCAGTACAGTTGATCCTCCCACTACTTTTGGTAGTCATGCTAGCACTAGTCATGGTGTTAGCAACACTGCACCCACTGAGGGTAATACCCTTGCCGGGGGCACCACGTTGTCCACTCACGCACATAATTTGAGGACTGGTCATAATCCTCCTAACAATGCTAATGTTGGAAGAAGACCACCTCTTAGGACTTCCCAGTCCCATAGGAACACTGTTCGAAACACGACTCACCATCCACCACCTAACACACATATCGCTACCCGTCAACCTAGGACCACTTTTGCAAATGTTAATGCTCCTCCTAACTATGGGGGTGGACAAGTACCACACACTTTTGCATCCACCACCACTACTAGTAATGCTAATGTAGGAGGTGGGAATGTATCCTATCCTCATGATTATAACGCCACCATTTCTGCTACTAGTAACACCAACGTTGGGGTTGGGAATATTTTTCATGCTTTTGGTCACCACACGACTGCTCATGCTAATCCTAATGTTGGGGGTGGGAACATACCTCACCATTATGGTCATTACAACTCGGTTCCTGCTACGAATAGTACGTATATGCCCCATACTTATGGTGGCAACCCTTACTACAACATAGTCGGTGCTAGCCACCAGTTCAACCCACCCCAATATGGTGCCAAAAACACTCATATACCTACTTACTCTCATATAGGTCAGTTCGGAGGAGGTTATCACTCTTATGGCCATGGTCAAGCTTATGGTCCATCAGGTCCTCATTATCAGCTGTTTAATGCTCATGGTCAAGCTTCTGGTCCATGTTATAATTCAGTTCTGTTCAACCAACCTTTTATGGGAGCTTATAATCAAGCTTTCCAGCTGCAACTCCCGTTCCTTGCATGTTTGAATCTTTCAGATTTTTTGAAGCTCACGAACGATCCGGTGTGTCACGACCCTAGTTGGCCCTTGGTCCGTACTAAGCTCCCCTCGGACATTCCTAAGTTTGAAGGGAAATGTGGTGAGGATCCGGGCGATCATGTCACAATGTTTCACCTTTGGTGCTCCTCCAACTCATTGAATCATGTTTCCATTAGATTACGACTATTTCGACGCACCCTCACGGGGAAAGCTACGAAGTGGTATGTGGAGTTGGCTGGGAGCACCTATAGGGGATTCAACAAGATTGCTTTGGTTTTATTGGACCATTTCCAGTTTCCAATTCGTTATGATACTGGTACTGAACTGTTGTCTACCTTCCGTCAGAATAAGGCCACACATATTTCTGACCACGTTCAAGAGTGGTGTCAACGGAAGAGATTAGTGAAAGCCAACATTCCTCCAGATTTTCTGTTGGAATGGTTCCTTAAGTCTCTACTCCCATACATTGCTAAGGATGTTTCAATGTCTGGCATTGTGACCGAGGAACAGGCTATCTTGAAAGTCCAGTAGTTAGACCTACTATACTCTTAGTCTGGCATTTTATATGACATTATTCCTGATGCACCGAGAACACGACACGAGCCCACGTCAGTTCCTGGACCACATGCCGATGGCATCGTGGGATCCGCAAGCACTCGCCATATAGATTTGGTAGCTAATCAAATGCAAAATTTGTCACTAAACCAGTCTACTCCCGGACAGGTTCACACCTTGTCCACTTCCACTCCATCGTCTGATGTACACAATGTGCAATCAACGAAATCGTCAGGTAACTAGCAACCTGGTGGTAAGAAAAATGGGAGAAACAATCGTAGGGGTGGAAACAATGGAAGTAAAAATAATAGCAATCGTAATAATCCTTGTAAAGAGAATGCCAACCCTCCTCGAGAAGGCGGAAATGTTGGCGAGGATCGTGAACCTAGGCGTAAGGTGATTTGCCTTGCAAGCTATATGGGGAAGATCATCTTACTCACTTATGTCCTCGAATTGAAGAAGAATCGAAGCATTTGGCACAGAGCCCAGCTGTGTTGAAGGATCCCCTTCCTCATCATCAAAACATGGCTTCGCATGCTCCCACCACTGGTTATGGACCTAATGAAATGGAAACGACTTCTTCCAATACTAGTGGTTATGGATGTGTGAACATGGTTGAGTCGGAGGTTTGTGTTGCTACTCATAAACGCAATTATGGTGTACCACAACCTAATATGGGGAGTGAGCCTCCCCCTCCTCCTAACAATTCCTTGCATATTGAGAAGCCCTCTAATATGCTGTGGATACCGAAAGGTGTTCTCAAGAGCTCTATGCATAATCCTAATGTTCGAGCCGCCCAGAACTACTCCATTGTAGAAGATTTGGGCCAAACTCCATGTGCCATGTCGGCTCTTGAAGTTTTGCAGGCCTGTCCTTCTCAGAAGCACACCCTTTTGAGTGCGTTAGGAGTTCAGGATGGGGGAAATCCTAGTGTTATCAAGTTTGATACTATTGATGTACAACCTCACTTACCTTACCACGTGGCTTTTCAAATCTAGGTGGTGTGCCTTCAGAGTTTTGTCAAACGTACTATGGTTGACGAAGGTGCTTCTGTGTCATGATGTCGTTAACTTGTTGGAAAGCTCTTGGATCTCCTCCTCTACTCGCGTCTAGAACCATGCTCACTGCATTCGACGGTTGCTCTTTTAAGCTGCATGGAATTATCCCTTCCCTCGTTGTCTTCTTGGGAGGTAATTCTGTGCCTATTGAAGTCAAGGTGGTTGATGCACCCATCGACTACAGCCTTTTACTGGGTCGAAATTGGATGTATGCTATGAAGGATGTCGCATCCACTTTATTCAGAGTTATCTGCTTTCCCCATGAAGGAAATATTGTGACCATCGACCAGCTAGATTTTGTTAACACTCCTTCCACAACATCCACGGGATCCATAGTCCCGCAAGTTACTGATTCTCAGCCAGCAACTGGGAACATAGGTGTTGGTATGTACCCTTCATTAATGGGAACTTATACTCTTTCTGCACCTTTGAACTTTATCGAAACCATTTTTGACGATGCGCCTCCTCCTTTGCATAATATGCCATTCCGAACTTCCTATTGTACTGATCCATGGAATTTACCGTCCACGAGTCCTATGTATGGATACATTACGCACGCCGGGATGTCTGTGCCCCTGTCTATAGCTGAGATTGCTTACGAGCATATTCAACAAGCCACTACAGAACCGGATATCTCTTCTTCCCAGAAAGTCGAAGAAGATCCCGTTACGCTGCCAGTTTGGGTAGCCAACTCCTCTTGTTCACACGACTGCCTTGATGATACTTTGTCATCTGATGAAGCTATCATGGAGGCCATGTGTGGTAGTGAGAGGCCTTGGGAGGATATGCATCATCGTTCTTATTTCCTTCCCAACCTCAAACTCGTTGAGCAAGAAGAGTTTAGGATGACTCTAGCAGAGATGGTTGGTCACCTTATGGCTCTTTTGGAGTTGCATGATGTTTTTGTGGAGGGGAATATGGCCAATATTTTTCCAACCATGTCGATCAACATCTCTTGTACTCCCGTAAAGGTGGAGACTGTCTACATCAGTGCCGATTGCACTCTTGAGGAGATTGCTATTTACACTGAATTGTTTACAAAACTCCGGGAAGCTTTCACCTAGTCATATGAGGAGATGCCAGGAATAGACCCCCGCATTGTTGAACATGAGATTAGAACGTACCCTAATGCTAAATTAGTTCGACAACATTTATGTGCTATGAACCCCAGGAAGGAAGCTACTATCAAGGCAGAGGTGGAGAAATTTCTCAAAGCTGGTTTCATCTACCCCGTTCCCCTTACTGAATGGGTGTCAAACCCCGCTCCTATGGATAAGAAGCAGGGAATGATCTGTGTATGCACCGATTTTAGAGATTTGAACCATGCATGTCCGAAAGACAACTTCCCCACGCCATTCATTGATCAGATCTTGGATGCCTGCGCGGGAAGTGAGATTTTTTCATTCATGGATGGCTTCTCAGGCTATAATCAGATTCAGATCAAACCCGTGGACCAACATAAGAAAACATTCATTTGTCCATGGGGAATGTTTGCATATCGGAAAATTCCCTTCAGCCTTAAAAACGTCGGAGCTACGTTTTAGCGAGCCATGACCTATGCCTTTCACAATCTTAAGAAAATTATGAAGGTTTTCTTGGATGACCTTGCTGGCCATTCTCGTAAGAGAGTGGACCACCCCAAGCACCTCCGTATGATTCTCGAATGATGTATACACTACAAAATTCGATTGAATCCCAATAAATGCATATTCGCTGTAAGGACTGGTTTCCTTCTAGGCTTCATAGTTTCGAAAGAGGGTATTAGAGTCAATCCTCTAAAAGTTGAGGCAATACTTCAGTTGCCTCCTCCGCGTAATTTGTTACAACTTCAGAGCCTCCAAGGGAGAGCTACTTTCTGCGTAGATTTGTAGTCAATTATGCTAATATTACCAAAGGTTTCACGTGCTTATTAAAGAAAGACACACCTTTTATCTGGGATGAGTGAGCCCAGCAGTCTTTCAATGCCCTTAAGAAAGCTTTGGTATCGGCCCCAGTGCTTAGTCCACCAGACTTCGCATGAGATTTTATCCTTTATGTGGCTGCGTCTCAAGAGACAATTAGCATGGTCTTGGTTCAGGATGATGACGCACTCATCGATCATGTTATCTATTACCTCAGTCGAAATCTAGTAGACGCTGAACTAAGATATACTCACGTAGAAAAGCTGGCACTTGCGACTATCCACACAGTCCAATGGTTACGACATTACATTTTGCTGAGAACAACCATAGTAGTAGCTCACATCAATCCATTTCAGTTCATGCTATCACGACGCCTTATAGGGGGGAAGTATAATAAATGGATTGTGATCCTTCAGGAGTTCGATCTCGACTTTGTTTCGGCGAAATCGCTGAAATCATTGGTGTTTGCTGAGCTTATGTCGGACCTTCCGAGACTTGATGAGGATGTCATTCATGAAGATTCCTTTGTGGATGAGCACTTATTTCTTATCTCATCCGAAGACCCTTGGCATGGGGATGTCATTGTATATCCCCAAACTTTGGAGTTTCCTCCGCATTATTCACGAGATGAGCGGCAGTGTGTGAAACATCACGTTAAAGACTATACCATCGTCGGTGACACTTTGTATCACTGAGGAAAGGATTCGATTCTCCGTCGTTGCTTAACTCACGAAGAAGCGGAGCGGGTGCTTAATGATTGCCATGCTAGGGCATGTGGTGGTCACTTATCTGGGCATGCTACAGCCCAATGTATTATGCGAGCTGGTTATTTTTGGTCTTCCATCTTTAAGGATTGTGTTAATGCTGTGAAGAGATGTCATCCTTGCCAGGTGTTTTCTCGGAACATACGCTCGCACCCAGTGCCCCTTCATCCGGTCGTCACCGTCAGTCCCTTCACTAAGTGGGGGGTGGATTTCATGGATTGCAAACCAGCCCGGCTGGGGGGCATCACCATATCATAGTGGCCGTGGATTATTTTTCCAAATGGGCTGAGGCCATGCCTATCGTAAAAGCCAACGGTTCTACTGTAGCCCATTTCGTGTTCAATTAGATTATCACTCGGTTTGGTATCCCGAAAGAGATTGTCACTGACCATGGCAGTCACTTTCAAAATAAGATGATGGAGGATTTGTCTCTCAAGCTTGGGTTTCGACAAGAACACTCGTCGTCCTAATATCCCCAAGTGAATGGTCAAGTTGAAGCAGTCAATAAGTCTTTGAATACCATTCTCCAACGTACCATCCAACAAAGCAAGAACAATTGGCACATCATGTTATATCTAGCTTTGTGGGCATATCGAACCGCAATCAAGACTACCACTGGATTCTCACCGTAACAACTAGTTCACGGTGTGGAGTCACTTTTACCGATTGAATGCGAAATCCCTTCACTTAAACTAGCCATAGAAATCCTCCCTGATACGACAGATATTGAGCAACGTTTAATCCACCTTGAACAACTTGACGAGCAACGTCGACAGGGAGGAGTTACATACATGTTCTGAGAAGTGTTAATCATATATCTGATGCATACGCTAACTATGTATTAGATTGGCATTTGTCACATTCACCATGAAGCACACAAATGAAATAGACATTCATACATTTGTACATACACACATATAGTAGAACCGAGAACCAAAGTTTTTTATATAAATATGTCCAAAAATGGTAGTGTCATACAAAACTGGAGCCCGTAGCCCTCACAAATATACATATCAATGCAAAATGAGATCCTAGGATATCTACTCCCTCCGAGGAGGCCTAGCTGCTACCCTGACAGGATCTGTCTCCTAGAAATAGTGAACTACATTGGCTACCATTGCAGTAACCGCACCTAGTCACAAGGAACCCCCACTACTTAGCGTTGCATGGCCTCAGGTAATTGCGCCACCTCTATCTGTGGAACCCTGGAAACCATCCGTGATAGGTTGCGCCGCAAGGTCTGTAGAGTGCGCCCTGTTGCAGCATCACCTGCCTCATCACCCCTACCGCGACGACCATGTCTCATGAAGCCATCGGGTCTCACTGGGCCTTTGTCTGCGAGTAAACAGTCAACCATTAGCATATGATACTACCACCAAAAATATTTTTTGCATTTCATCTATAATAAAATATCCATAAAAATTTAATAACACAAAACCTAAAAAGAGTACTCACCAATGTCTCTGAACGCTGCGTCTGGTGGAAGTGGCATGTCCTGATCCTGGCGGAAATATATCCCTGCATAGGGGTAGTCCTCTATGGCAATGACTTGTCGGCCCCACCAGCGGAAGAACTCCTCAGTATATGGTGACGCCAGATGGCCACCACCTTGTCGTGTCAAGATCTCATCCCACCAGGTCAGGGATGGATCGCGGAGACTATGAAGAGGGACATCCACCCTCGGACTAAGCCCTGGGACTCTCTCAAAAAAGAAGCTGCATAAGATACTTCCATACCCGAAGTTTTTTGCCTTCCCTTCCTTGCATTCTGTCAGTTGTGTCTTCACAGACACCAATAGTGTGGTACACCAATCAAATACTATAGGCTGCATGCATTGTGATGCATAAAACATCATTGTCCTGGATTCCTAGTGCAGAGCTTTGGATCTAGTGATCCACACTAAGGTAGCCACAGTGATCTTCATGCTCAGATCCACTATGGCATTGATGGGCACCTGACTTCCCATCGCTCGTGTGTTTGCGGGACAATACCACGCTATGTAATCATGGACAGTGATCCCACCACCCACGATATGAGACCAAAGATTGGCCACCTCACCTCGATGGGACAAACCAGTAATAAAGTAGATGTCTTCAACTTCCAGTGTGAGGATTTTCCCATTAAGACTGAAGTTCTGTGCATCAACATCCCAATAATGGATCAATCGACGGAGTAGTAGGTTTTGGGCCCTCAAACCCCCTATACTCCATAATTTATATAACCCACATGCTTGCAACGCCTGTTGTGCTTGCACATCGTTGCGCATGACCTCATCTACTTGGTCATGCTCCCTGTCCCTCCACTCTAGAACCATCCTGGAGTGAGAAACAACAAAGATTTTGGTCAAATTCTTTTGCAAAATCATCTTCACAGTCATACCCGCGGGCTACTTTGTATACAGGGGCAGGTATCCACAGTCAACCTTTGTGTTGACTGCGAGTATCGTTCCCTACCCGCGACCCGCATAGTGATAGCCCGCGGGTACCGCCGAAGCCATTTAGGGCTTGGCCAAACTAAAAATCCCACCGCTGAAAACTAAAATGAAAGCCTTGAAATTAAAGGTATGGATGAGACTATCAACCTACTCTCGACGGTTCGATGAACGGTCGCTTGTAGCTCCCAGAATTGGCCACTGAACGTTCAGGTGAAAACTAACCACAAAGCTCCAAATGGGTGAATAGTAAAAATGAATTGTAATTTGTAATTTTTTATTACTATTTATAATTTTATGGACCCACTTATCTATAGATTTTACTGTTTTATGTCGTTATGGACTAATATAATGTCTTGGAGTAGTATTTTTTAATCAGATTTCTTCGGTGAAAGATGTTTTGGACCATTTCACACCTACGGCAGGTACGTTTCGCACCCGGCATATAGGTTAGATGCCATTTCCATGTGCATTATGCATTTGACCTTTTGACCACTTTCATAAACCCTAGGTGCGACCCCACTTCGTAACCGACATGGAACCTTCACACTGCTATAGAAGTGTCGTTATGTGGCGGTAGGGATTTTTCGAACATGGGTGCCCTAGTTAGAACCCCTTTGTGCATTCTAGTGCCCATGCCGTTGTTTGTCCTTAGGATTGGGAGTCCTTTGTAGTTTCGCCATAATGTTGCGATAAAGACTCATACTTTACTTCGTCTTATGCTGGCCATCTCCCTTAAGGACTCCCCTCAGTTATATCATGTTGTGATTGCATTGCATCATCCTGCTTGCTGCTTGAGCCTTGCGCCGACTCCCGCTTACTCAGTTGCTAGCTTGGTGCCTGAGCACTTTTCCCTGTCGAGCCTTGCAGAGCTTCCATTTGTCCTTCACAATTTGATCACCCTTTTGACCCCGAGGGAACACACCCCCGAGTGTCCAAATCCTGCATGCACTTTCTTGCATTGATCATAGGTATGTTCCACTGCTTGGGACTAGTCTGTTCGCTATTTGACACTCGTTCCCTCACTTGTTGTACTATAAGCAATTTTATTCTTTTTCAAGCTTTCCCCATATATGAAAAAGACCAAAAAAATCAAATATTCCAAAAAGCCGGACGGGATTATGGTTACTACTTCTTTTTGGCAGCTGTTGTGTCGCCTTTGAACAGAGCATTCATTCCACTCCATACACTATGAGTCGGGACTATAGCTGGACCTTAGGAGATGTACTTGTATCTCAGTTTCTCCACCGATTGGTTAAGCTTCCAGTCATTATGGAGCCCTTTGTGATGCCTCCTGCATTGCATAGTTTATATTGAGTCTATGTTGCTTGAGTCTATCCATCTGCTCATGCTCTTGTTCAAAGGAATTCCTAAGACCAGTGTCGGTCACTCCTCAAATCTCTTGACTATTGCATGTCGGACATCCTTATTGAGTCAATTCGTTTCACCTGAGATCTTCCAAATCTTTCAGCATAGCTGGTACCTTGTGCTGGTTGATGGGGGATGCCTTAATGCCCTCCTTCCAGTGAGTCTCGTTCCATTGACTTCAACCCATTTATTTCGGGACTTGAGGCTTAGAGTTTGGTTGAGTACCTTGAGGCTTGCATCCATTAGTGGCAGGTTCTCTCGCCATCAATAGTTTTGGGAATACATCAATGTCCCCTAATCGATGGATTCATCCTAGTGTTTGACTTCAACTCATTTATTCACACTCCGATGATTGTGCTCTGTGCCTTGATGCCCATTTTCATTATTGGTGGGTCATCTCGCGTCTGTTAACGGTATACATCATTGACTGGTAATCAGACGATTTCTCATCAAGTTCGACCCCAAATCCTTTATTCACTTGATGGGACTTGCACCATCGAAGACTTGTGTTGTAATACCCTATTTTGACCCTTAGGATATATTAACTTTTAATGTAAATATTGTATACATGTGATGTATGTTTTCCTAGTGTGGATCTCAAGGCCAAGGCCCCGCTAGTGGAAACTCGAACTTTATTTAAAGGCAAGTATTAGACATTACGTTACCCATGTGCTATTTAGCCATGGAACATTGTAAAAATGACGTAAATAAACATCATGCAATAAAATACCAAAACTAGCTATGGAGGCAACGAATGAGAAGGGGCCATGTGTATCCACTAGGGAGTGGTGAGGGGGCTGTGGATTGAACCATAGGCTTCCATATGTCACCTTGAGAACCCATTTGACTTTCCTTGCTGACATTTAATTCTGTTGTAAGGAAGTGGTTGAAGATTTCAGTCCATGGCTCCAATGGAGCATAGGCAGCTCAAAAATTCATATGGCAGAGTATGGGCTATGTTTTCTTGTACCACAAGTCACTCTACCTCATGAGGGTTGCTTCTTCCTCATTCCCATGGCACTATTGAACAACCCAGCATCAATTATCATCCAAAAAAATGAATTCCCAGTAGGGAGAAAAACCAGAAATCGCAACTGTGAAAGAACCCACGTTTTGAAGAGCCATAAATGCCCAGATTTGGTATTTGACAGTGAAATCCAATGGGGGATCCATAGATATGAACCTTGGGGCGAATTTGAGAGAATTAGCTACCTCAAAATCCATTGGAAAACCCAATTCTGATAGCCTAGAAAACCAGTGACGGGATTGAGTTATTCATTGCCAGAATGGTGAGAAATCCAAGTGTGGATGTTGGAACAGAGGATGGGATTGCTTGAATTTAGCTTAAGATGTCGGTAGCTCTGTGGTTGAGCTCACTGGCTTAGCACCCTCATCCTTTCCTAATTGCATGCTTGATAAACCCAGCTGTGTGCTGGCTTAGCATGACCGTTTGAGTGAATCCATGGCCGTGAGTGAGCCTGTCTAGTTCCTCCTTAGTGGATACACAGCCCAACTCGGAGGTGATCTCTCAGCTAAAAGAATATAGACTGGACAGAGATCTATGGTTGGGTGGAACGTTGCTCTCACGTAGCCAGTTGTTTGGACGTTTGCATTTCAAGATAAGTATTCTCTGTGGTTGAATGATGTTCATTCTGTGATTTGTCCTGTATGTTAAATTACTCATGTTACTTGGATGAAATGATTATCTTAAGTTAGTCGGCATGAATACTGTGCAATTAGCATGAGAATGAGATTGATTATTCTATGATTGTTTCACTATTCTGCCTTAAAGAAATAGGCTGATGCATCTCCTTCTGCGTGTATGTTATTATGGTTATTCCGTTGTGTTACTAAATTGAGTTGTGTTAATTCTATGTTCTGTAATTTCTTAATTAATGACTATTGTTTATATGCTGAATGCATGATGAACTATGTGCATCTATAGTGTTTAATTCTGTTGTGCTTGTTGAATATGAATATGTATGCACAAGTTTTATTTAACCATGCATTTCTTAGTAATTTGAATGGGGCTGAGATCGTCAATAAGCCGAATATGTTGGTCACGTTTCCTTTCTAGGATCAGATGTGTTGGAAGGGGACGTGACATGTGTAGAAGACCCCAGGTGATGGTGGCATTTGGTATGCTACCTACGACTTTGACTTTAAATCTGAGATATCACCTCTCAGATATCAGCAGTTTGTACCTCTAGTTTGTACTAGTTGTTTCCTTTTAAGCAGGAGTCCATATCTTACTGTAGAGGGATCATGGCTATGATCACTTATGACATGTATCCATTATGTACTTCCTATTCATGGCCATTGTATCAGATTGTTGTACTATACTCACATGTATTCAGAGATACTATTGTACTATGACGAGTGAGCTGCTCTTTCCACTTGTGTTTCCATCACTCCACTTCTGAGTTTTATAATGTATTTTGGTCATCATAGCATTAGTATCTGACCTCACACATTAGGGGGCATCTGTTACAATGTAATATTCCACCTTGTGAGCATCAACATTCTTTGGCCTGTAGGATCCATTTCACTGACTCAGATTCACTTTATATCCTTTAGACATACTATTTCCTCATTTTTTCTCTTACCCACTTGTTGCATCACTATAGCATGCGTACCCGAGAGTTGCATCACTATAACCCACGGGTAGCATGTAAAATTGTAAAAATCACTAGTTAATTACTTTTTACTCCCCAAAAGTGTTTATTGGGTGACCTTTGACCCTCCATCTGCCCAAGTAACACCTCGATGTGTCCTTTCACCTACCTTTGAGAGGACTATATATTGAGCACATATGGCTTATGGATGGGAGGAGAAAGAAGAGCAAGAGAACTCTAGTGGATTTTTTCCCTATCTTGAGTCTACACTCATTGATCCTTGTAGTTGTGAACCCTCTATGTTCACCTTCCAAACTCTTATCTAGTTTGAGTTTGCCATTCATGGAGGATTGAAGTGGTGGAGGCACAAGTGGATTGATACGGATCTTGGTTCAGATTGGTTGTCGACAAGAGGTCGTATCACATTGTACTTCTTCTTGTTTATTAATAGAAATACTCATATTCTCGTCCATTAATGTTGTAAATGTTGTTTATCTTACATTGGGTTGCATTTACTTATTATATCATGGGACATTGCTATTGATGATGTTAATGTCGTTTATATATATTATGTACTTGTTGTATATTGGCTGTCAAGACTAATTTGCAGATTCAAGTGCACGGATTGGGAAAGCTCCAACGGGGATCTACATCAAGCGTTTGGATCGAGGTTGGTTACATTCTCCATTATCTTAGCATTGTCATTTATAATAGCATAGTTCTGAGAATTGAGTTGATTTCTGGTAGTCATCTGTCTGTTGTGGTCTCCCAATCCATAGTGAGTTTTCTCCAACACACCTAGGTGTCCCAATGACTCTTCTAGAACATAGGATGCTTCACAATACTACCAAAAGACATATAAATGCAATGACATCGAAATTGTGGAATATGATTTTACGCCTCCACTTCCATATGATAGTTACCACTATAAAATGTATGTAGAAAATATATGTGAATGAAGCTAGGTGCTCTGGTACTCCTCAATCAAAGTACAGAGGGTCACATATCCCTACTGTTTGCAAGGGGCACATCTCCCAAGCACTGGAATTTGCTCAAGCAAACTCTCAATACAAAACAAAATAAATATTCACCAACCCCATGAAATGTGTTTGATTTCGTTTATATAGCTTCAAAATACCCCAAAACCATGGGGGTAAGAAAACCACACTCCCCCAAAACCATCAACCACCAACCAACTCCTTGGAAGAGGCCTAGTCAAAGAAACCCTAGATTTGGTAAAATCATTAATGAACTCCACAAGTGCGACCCCCTTGGACACCCACAGCTCTAAAAGTGTGCCACTAACCTCTTTGAACCAATATTTATCATTAAAATCTCCAACTACCTCAAGGGAGGTTAGATCCTTTGCTTCAGAATGAATTCCAACCACTTTCCTTAATTCATGGAATTTCCATGTTTTATGGAAACGACCTAGATTTGGTCCGAATTTTATACAGGCACCCCTTCGACTATTTGAACACTTAATTAACACTATAACACCCTTAGGGATCCATTCACACTCAGATCTGATCCCAACCAATCTTGTGGACAAACTTTCCTTTGGGAATTTTTAGCAATTTTCTTCAAGGCAATTTTATTAAAATTTAATTAATTCCCGAATTGAATTAATTTCCACTTGAACCCATGGGAACGTAATGGGTAAGTGGGGTGGATCCATGTTATTCTATTAATGGTACATGACATTCCTCCCCTCCCAAGAATGTTTTTCCTCAAGCATCATCAAACCGGGGTGTTGTAAGATACCTTCTCTTTCCCAAGTTGCATCCTCACTTGGAAGACCCTTCCATTGCACCAAATATTATTTGATGATTATATTCCTTAGATTCGTTTCTCTGACCTGCAATATAATCTTTGGTATCAGCTCCAAATGTCCCTCATCTTCAAGAGGAGAAAGGTCCTTTTATGCTACAACTTGTTTCTCAATTTCCTTCTTAAGGTGACACATGAAACACATTATGTATTTTGCTCCCTTCCGGTAACTCCAACTCAAACAACTTCACTGAAATTTATTATCACTCTATACGGTCCGTAGAACCTTGGATGTAACTTCTCATCTCCCTTTTTATTCAAGGAGGATTTCCTATATGGATGCAATCTCAAAAACACCACATCCCATACTTGGAAGGAGCGCTCCACTCTATGTTTGTCCACATACAATTTGTATTGGTTTTGGAAAGCTTGCAAGTTTCCTTTGAGTGTTTTGAGTATTTCTTGACTCTCTTGGATCCAATCCTTGTCCTTTTGATCCCTACAATCATAAAAAACCAGATCTACAAAAGTGGGAGCTTCATACCCATATAAAGCTTTAAAATGAGACATACCAATGGAAACATGAAAAGTAGTGTTGTAGCATAATTTTCCCAAGTGCAACCAAGTGACCCATGTTCTTTGTTGATCTATTGCATAGTTTCTAAGGTAACCTTCCATCCATTGGTTCACCCTTTTAGTTTGGCCATCACTTTGAGGATGATAGCTTGTGCTAAGGTCCAAACTAGTTCCCACCAACTTAAATAATTCTTGCCAAAATGCACTTGTGAATTTGCTTGTTAAATTTTCAGAATTTACTTCAATCTGATCTAGGATCTTAACTGAGAGAACAACATGTACAACATATCCACAGCATATCAATCATGGAGACAATAATGCAAGCACACAAGAGACACAAAGATTTACTTGGGGAAAACCATAAAGGTGAAAAACCCCAATAACTTCCTCATAGATAGATAGAGCAATGATACAACCCAAACATAAGAGATAGACATATCCTAGCAGCAGATCCTCCTCCTCCATAAGTGCGCCACTCCTCCTTGAGTGCATGAGTGAGAAGTGAGTGTTCAAATAGAGTGCCTCCCGCACTCTATTTATACTTGAATTGACTTGCCTTTTACATAAATCATGTAGGCTCGAACTTAACCACATAACATAATGCTGACTGGGCCGACCCCCAATAGGGTGGCCTAATAACCCTTCGACCCACATGGCCGACCCCCAATAGGGTGGTCTAATAACCCTTTGACCCACATGACTTATACAGGGCCGACCCCAACAAGGTGGTCTAATAACCCATCAAGTATAAGTTACGACATTTACAATATAAATGATGACACTTCCGTATAGAGGAATAATACCATCTCTATAGGAGTACATACAACATACATATATGAAATACATTCCGAAGTTACATATACATCAACACTCCCTCTTAACTAGGAAGGTATTTCTCAGCACAGGTCTTCTAGCACAAGTCTTCTTCTCTGGATCATCTTCACTGGATAATCATCATCGAGACATCATCATCGTCACTGCTGCTACTATCTCAATCAATCTTTGAATCTACTTGTCATAGGAAGTTCTACAGAGCCAGTCCTTTTTCATACTGGATGTAGGCCCACCACCTGTAGGTCTTCATCATCACTGGCCATACTGTGGAATCTTCAGGACTTATTACGTACGTCACAAAACCTCAAAAGAGCATCTGCCAGATATCCCAGGGAAACGAATTACATGCCATAGGAAAAACCTCGAAATACTATCTGCAGATCTCCCAGGGCCATATTATATGTGACCTCACCACAAAACCTCGAAAGAGCATCCCAGGCTGTTATGAGCACACAGCTCTACCTTTAGGATCTCCCAGGGCACGAATTACATGTGGTCACCACAAAACCTCGCAAGAGCATCCCAGGCTGTTACGAGCACACAGCTCTACCTATAGGATCTCCCAGGGCACGAATTACATGTGGTCATGGCAAAACCTCGCAAGAGCATCCCAGGACTGATTACGGGCACACAGCCCAACATATCGGATCTCCCAAGGACACGAATTATATGCCATAGGACAAAACCTCGAAAGAGCATCTTCCATATATCTCAGGGCAACGAATTACATGCCATAGGAAAAACCTCGAAAGACTATCTGCAGATCTCCTAGGGCCAAATTATATGTCCTCCCAGAGAAAAACCTCGAAAGAGCATTTGCCAGATATCCCAAGGCACCGAATTACATGCCATAGGCAAAACCTCGAAAGACTATCTGCAAATCTCCTAGGGCAACGAATTATATACTCATCTGCACAACCTGATCCATGGCCATAGAGTATCAACCTGATACTCACCATACATCATCCTGATGTACACATGATCATCCTGATCATCATCACTGTAACATTCTGCTGCATGTCATCTGGAGAAACATCCTGAAGCTCGTCATCCATGATCATCTTGATCATACAATGCATCTACCTGATGCATACCAAGTATCTACCTGATACATATCATCATACATGATCCACCTGATCATACAATGTATCCATCTGATACATATACAGATACATGGTCCAAGCATCCAACATGATGCATATACAAAAATACATACACATGATCCAACCGATCATATCCCGCAGAAACCAGAACATCATCCTGATGCTCATCATCCAGTGCTTACATCCACAGCCATGTGAAGGATCCTCCTTCCAACATGCTTGGAATGGCTTCAACAAATGTGTCCATCACTTCTTCCTTGAAGTGTCCTCGATCTGAAGAATGCCAAGCTTCTCTCTCAAGTACTCGAACTTCACCCTGGCTAGTGGCTTTGTCAACACATCTGCAATCTGCTCATCCGTCGCAACATACAGGAGCTTCACAGCTCCTCTCTGCACCATATCCCTGATATAGTGATATTTGATCTCTATGTGTTTCAACCTGTCATGAAACACTGGATTCTCGGATAGCTTCACACAACTTTGGTTATCACAGAAGATACCAGTAGCATCCAATGAGAGATCAATTAACTCGAAAAGTAGCTTCCATAGCCATACTGTCTCATAACTAGCTGAATAGGTTGCAACATACTCTGCCTCAGCTGTACTCAGTGATACGCAGGACTGCTTCCTGCTAAACCAAGAGATCACACCTGATCCCATACTAAAGCAGCACCCAGATGTGCTCTTCCTATCTGTAGCACGGACAGCCCAATCTGAATCAACATAACCCTGCAGGTTAAACTTTTGATTCACCTCATACTTGAGCCCATAATCCACTGTACCCTTCAAGTACCTCAGAACATGCTTTACAGCAATCAGGTGAACACTCCTAGGATCTGTCAGGAACTGACTCAATGTGTTCACAGCAAAGCAAATGTTTGGTCTCGTGTTCGTCAGGTACATCAAGAACCCAATCATCTAACGATGCATAGAGACATCAATCGGCTCAGATGAAGCATCACAAAGAAGCTTCAGATTCGATGTCATAGGTGTGGCCATAGCCTTGCAGTCCATCATCCCAAACCTCTTCAGGATCTCTACTGCATACTTCCCTTGTCCAAGGAAGATTCCATCACTCTGCCACACCTCCATGCCAAAAACAAATAGTGCATCATCCCCAAGTTCCTCAACTCGAACTCGACAGCAAGCTTCCGCTGTGTGTCAGCAATCAATCTATCCTCACCTGATACAAACAGGTCATCCACATAGTAGTATCACTGGATTGCCTTCCTCAACCTTGTAGTAAAGGTTGGAACCCGCTTTACTCTTGGTAAAGACCAAACTAGATAGAAAGCTGCCTATCCTACCATACCAAGTTCTGCACATATATGATTTCCTGTCATGTGTCTCAGAACCAAGTGGCCGCTCCACATACACTTCTTCTTCAACTACACCATTCAAGAAGGCTGTCTTGAAATCCATCTGGTGTATTTTCTATTTCATCACTTTTATATTTCTCTATGCTGCCGTCTGCATCATGCTTGATCTTGATAGATCCATATGGAAGTCATAACAAACTTCCCTTCAGGTCTTGGGACTACATCCCAAACATCATTCTTCATGATCAACGGATCATGGCATTCTTCCCATATCCTGGGAACTTCAATATCTTCAATAGATAATTTTGTTGCTGAACAAATGTTGTAGTCCTTTTGTAGGTGAAGATATACGGTCTTTCCTACAAAATAGGTTAAATTGCATGATTAGAAACATCTCATAATTTTCAGAACAAATTCTTACACATAAAGAAATATGTCATACAGTCATGCAATTATCTTAGCCAATGCTTCAATACAACATTTATCTATATCCCGTAACTTTCTAGATGCCTTCCAATCTGTACCAGAACATTGTTAAGAGTGTGCACAACTCCCAACATGTCAGCAAAGAGGTTTCATTCTAGATAAGTAGCAATGGAATGTTGTACATTTCCATAGGCCACTTACCCATGCATATTAGTAGTATACTGTTCATCAATGCAATTATTCTAATATGCATAATACACAACCTAATTCTAGGAACATCAGTATATACATTATTGAACAGTATTATTTAAGAAATGACAATTCAAATACTTATCTTTGTTTGTTTGTTGGGTGGACTCCCTCTGAGTCTTCACTTCCTTGCAGGAGCTACTGGAGTCCTAATCTGAACTAGCTTCTTCTACACCTTTCTGTTGTGGAATGTAGAGAGATGGTCAACTCCCTCTGAATATCTGCATCCTTGCAGAAACCACTGGAGTGTACTCCCTCTTGATCTTTGCTTCCTGGATTACTTGTCCTTGAACTTATATTCATTCTCGATCCCTATGCATGCTTGTTAGTATCATCATTGTGTTATCCTCTAGGTCTCATACGTAATCAAACATTCATTAGTATAATCTTAATATTATCAAAACACAATAATCTCAAGCATGTATAGTCAGGATTATTTCAAACACAGATAATAAACATTAGTATTCAAGGTTTCAGGGAAGTCTTCTTTTACTCATGCATATTCTTATTTGATCATAGGACTCTTTTGGTTAGTTAAATCATCAATCAAGATAAGAGATATAATATGCATAAAACCTGTGATTACTCAAACCTATACCTTCATGATTCTTCTGGTTAGTCATATCATCAATTATGGTAAGAAACACAATATGCATACAACCATGACTATTCAAACCTATGACTTCATGAATAATCATTATCAACAACACAACAGTATAAGATCCTAACACAAGGTAGGATTCTAGCTTGATATAGGAAAAACATACCTGGATTAGCATGCTATCTAGTTATGTCTAACATACTCACATGATGTCTTCTTGTTCTTCTTCAATGACTTGTGCTAGTAACATGTATATCTCGTAGGTTAACCATTATAAAACCAAGTTATACATACCTCGTAAATGGATCTTCTATG
Organism: Larix kaempferi; assembly: GCA_027924585.1. Classification (NCBI taxonomy): domain Eukaryota; kingdom Viridiplantae; phylum Streptophyta; class Pinopsida; order Pinales; family Pinaceae; genus Larix; species Larix kaempferi. The sequence goes on along the minus strand of BSBM01000915.1, from coordinate 37,032 downwards.
AGATGCATGACAATGGATGAATCTTTGTCCTCATGTCATCATGATCATATGTTCTTGAACCAGAACATGATTTGTCTTTCTTGGTGTACCTTTCATGTTAGTAGACAACATAAACCTCATACAACACCATAACGCATTAGTACAATCGTAAGTGTCAACACCCTAATCAATGAATATTTTCTATCGTGCATTCATAATTTTATTAAGGTGATATGACAAGTCTAAAATCAAGATTGTACTAACCGTAATAACATGAAGACAAACATACCATAAAATTAATCATGAACAAATCTCAAAACATACCTCGATGAGTCATACCTGTCGAGATCGCTTGTAATCTTCTTATGTAAGGCCTTAGCCTCATCTCCCTCTGAAACAAGAACATCTTCACTTATGCAGGTGACCAATCCATCTTCTTCTAGGATTAACCCAATCCACTTGATTTGCAAGAACTGGATCTGGAGCTGGATTAGGGTTTGTCAGAGAAACCCCAAAAATTCAAACTTTGAATTTCAAACTTCCGAAAGGATAGAAATATGCGCCTTGATGAGCTAATCACACTGGCATGCTCAGAATTTGAAAACTGCAAAGTTTCACTCCTCAATTTTTCCTTTGAAACTTTCGGATTCACTAGACGTGACCCCGAACTGGGGTTTGATGAAGCCCAATATTCTGCCCCATCAAAAGGTTTGATCCAAATCTCTAAGATTCTATTTTTATGAGGAGCTTCTAGCCGTGGTCACAGATTTCAAAAATTCCCATTTTTGCAGAAGCCCTAATTTTCCACTTTTCTGATCAAAGTCCCGAACTAGGGTCTGATCAAGCCCGGCCTTCTGCCCAACCAAATTTTTTGATCTTGGTCTCTAAATTTCAATTTTGATGAGTAGCATCCAGGCGTGGTCTTTGATTACAAAAATTCCAACTTTCTCCGAAGCCCTAAATTCCGGAAGCCATGAATGAAGGTACTAAAAAATAATTCTGTTTTGACAGAAATATGTACCTGATTGTTTCTGGTGTACCTCCAAAATTTTCGATCCACAGGGTCTGAAATTTTTTCTTGAGATAGCCTGACCTGTTATATTTCCATCCTGACAGGTCTGATCTCAATTGGATTCTCTGAGAGAGAGTTATGCCAAGTGTTGCAACGTGACCTGTTTATGGGATAATACAGGAGAGTGAACTTGTACGGCATGCCACGTGTCACTGTTTCAACTTCGGCCTTTGAATTTTTTTTTTGAGATATGCCGACCTGTTATATTTCCATCCTGAAAGGTCTGACCTCAATTGGATTCTCTGAGACAGATTTATGCTAAGTGTCGCAACGTGACCTGTTTATGGGATAATACAGGAGAGCGAACTTGTACGGCATGCCACGTGTCACTGGTTCAACTTCGGCCTTTGAAAACGTTTCTTGAGATAGTAAAGTCTGTATACTACCTGTCAATTTTTACTAAATTTCATTTGGATCTTCCTAGCCCAAGTTATGACCTTTTTCCCAAGGTCACCTGATTTTGACTCAGATCTGGAAGAGGCAGAAACCCTATATTGTATAGATCATAAATCACAAAGTACAACGAATTAGAGGGTTTCCTTTGGACACAAGGTACATGGGAATTTCATCTTTGACCTATAAATATTTCAGATCCTAAAACTTCGCCAAAACGGATTTATAGCGAAAGTGCTACGATGACTAGTTTTTGTTATATCAAGCCCTAGCATTGTAAGTGCAACAAGTGTCATACATGCCATATCATGCCTTCTTTCAGGCTAGCTCTGATACCATGTTAAATTTTCAGAATTTACTTCAATATGATCTAGGATCTTAACTGAGAGAACAACATGTACAACATAGCTACAGCATATCAATCATGGAGACAATAATGCAAGCACACAAGAGACACAAAGATTTACTTGGGGAAAACCAAAAAGGTGAAAAACCCCAATAACTTCCTCAGAGATAGATAGAGCAATGATACAACCCAAACATAAGAGATATACATATCCTAGCAGCAGATCCTCCTCCTCCATAAGTGCGCCACTCCTCCTTGAGCGCATGAGTGAGAAGTGAGTGTTCAAATAGAGTGCCTCCCACACTCTATTTATACTTGACTTGACTTGCCTTTTACATAAATCATGTAGGCTCGAACTTAACCACATAACATAATGCTGACTGGGCCGACCCCCAATAGGGTGGTCTAATAACCCTTCGACCCACATGGCCGACCCCCAATAGGGTGGTCTAATAACCCTTTGACCCACATGACTTATACAGGGCCGACCCCAACAAGGTGGTCTAATAACCCATCAAGTATAAGTTACGACATTTACAATATAAATGACGACACTTCCGTATAGAGGAATAATACCATCTCTATAGGAGTACATACAACATACATATATGAAATACATTCCGAAGTTACATATACATCAACATTGCTATCCCGGTCACTCACAATGGACTTAGGAAAGCCATGCAGCTTGAAAAATTCTTGAAAGAAGAGGGAAACCACTTGGCTTGCTGCATATGTAGATGGTACAACAAAGAAATGTGCATATTTAGTTATGAATTCCTTCATTTGCTTGAAGGATTGTTCAACTTGCTTGGACCAACAAAATGCACCCTTCTTAGTGAGATCTGTCAATGGAGCAGTGAACTTGGATAAGCCTTTGAAAAAATTCTTGTAGTAAGTGCAAATTCCAATGCAACCCCTCAACTCTGTGAGGTTCCTTGGACCATCGCATTCCCCAATCTCCCTAGTGGCCTTCAGAGGCCATGGGAGGCCCTTTGTTTCTTTTTTTTTCTCCAATTTCTTTCATTTTCACACATAGCTGCAATGGGCTCGGATCCTCAACCTGCAGCCTCCTATCTGCAACCCACAACCTCCTTCTTGCAACCTGCAATCGGGATTCAGAAATTGGATTTCCAAATCCATCTCAATGGAGTTTTGTTACACGCATTTCATAAAAATAAGAAACTCGGATTGCCACGAGCATTGAATATCGAATCAATAACAAAGTACTATTTTATACGTCCAGGATTAAGGGAATTTTTTGAAAAATGCTTTAGTATATTTGAATTTGGGGTATGGACATCTACACAACAAAAAAACGTTGACAATTTTTTGCCAAAATTATTACAAAGAATGGGATTGCAAAGGGAACAATTTAGAGTAATTTTAACACAACAATATTGTTCTTGCATAGCCAGAGAGGGTTATTATGGTGATGGAAATCCTTATGTATTTCGCAAGCCTTTAAATAAAGTTTGGGACATTTTGGTCCATGGTTGGGATGCTACGAATACAATTATTATAGATGACTCAAAAGAAAAACATGTTTATAACGAGGAATGGAACTGCATTATAACAAAAACTTATACTTGCCAAGATGTCAATGACACATTGCCAATTGTGAATAAAATGAAAATGAAAGTATTTTGTTAAATAATACACTTGTGGTTTTTTGTACTAGTATATTAAATAAAGTTTGGGACATTTTGATCCATGGTTGGGATGCTACAAATACAATGATTGTAGATGACTCGAAAGAAAAACATGTTTGTAACGAGGAAGGTAATTGTGTTATAATTTTCTTTTATATTTTCCAAGATGTCAATGACATTCTTGTTAGATCGATTATGGCCTTGCTTGTTGCACCTGAATGGCGTGAGTGGGCCAATTGTGAATAAAATGAAAATGAAAGTATTTTGTTAAATAATACACTTATGGTTTTTTGTACTTGTATGTTCAATTTCACTGTGATTATAATTCTTGTAAAGTGTCGAGTTTGGTTTTCGAAAATGCAAAATCAGAGTTTGAAAGTGCTAACATTTGTTTTAAAATTTCAAAATTAAGTATTGGAAGTATCAAATTTAGCCTTCCAAAAGGGAAAAATAAGGTTCTAAACATTTTTTATATAAAGTATGTCCATAGCCTGTTTACTATTTTAATAAAAAATTTCCAATTGGCTATGTGACGAACAATACGCTAAAGAGGAGGTCCAGATATTAACCGAGGATTGTGAGGGGGGAGATCCATAATGGTCAATTGCTAAGAAGAGGGATATAGAGGCTTTCACTTTCAAGGCACAATTACAACTTGAGCATGCAAAATATCAAGATGTTGATGATCCTTTGGATGTATTTTCCAAGTGGCAATCTTCCCTTGGAAAATCGCATGAATGGGGGGGGGGAACCATCGAAGGAGAGAACTGGAGACACTATGTACTTGGAGACTTGTAATGTTTTACAATCTTTAAAAAATTTCAGTTAGTTTCTCTTTTACTTTCTTTTGTTATGTGTATCAAGTTTCCTTGATTCATTTTTGTTTTTCATACATACATCTAATAACTCTGTTTTGTATTGTTAAATCATAAAGCATATAAATTCATGTGCTTGATTTATCATTCATATGATTTATATGCAGGTTATGCATCAATCAATTTATTTACTTGTTTCATATTGTTTCACATTCTGCAATTACATAACAGTCACTATCATTAATGTTAGTTTTTCATCATTTAATTCAATATGATCTAAGATCTTAACTGAGAGAACAACATGTACAGCATATCAAACACAAGAGACAAGAGACACAAAGCATTTCACTGGAGAAAACCAAGAAGGTGAAAAACCCCGCAACTTCCTCAGAGATAGAATGAGCACCAATACAAAGATCACAAAGAACAAACCCAAAAGATAGATGTCTTTAACAGCTACTCCTCCTCCACTTGTGTGCACTCCTCTCTCTCAACTATGCGAGTTGGATGAGTGAGTGAATGAGTAAATAGAGAGGTGCTCCTCTCTATTTATACTTTACCTTTACTTTCCTTTTACTCTAACTAGGCCTACCTTCCCTTAGGAGAGTCTAATAACCCATTACCATTTGTCACTGGTCCGACCCCACTAGGGCGGTCTAATAACCCTTTAACTCATATAGGGCTGACCCCACCAAGGTGGTCTAATAACCCATCAAGTATAAGTTACGACACTTACAATGTAACTTGCGACACTTGTAAATACCAATGATGACACTTCCAATCAAAGGAATAATACATCTCTGTTGGGGATACAATAAAGTACAAATTTAATACATACAAGTGAATATCTTCTGAAGTTACAAATACATCAACAATCCCTCTTAACTAAGAAGGTATTCTCTCGACATAGGTCATCAATACATATAGGCACAAGTCTTCAATACTGGAACTGGATCATCGTCACTGGATCACTGGAGCATCATCGTCACTGCTGCTGTACTCGTCATCTCGATTGCTGGTGCTATCTCTCAATTCTTCTCGTCATAGGAAGTTCTACAGAGCCAACCCTTTTTCATGTTGGATGTAGGCCTAGCCTCCTGTAGATATTCATCATCTATGTGAGTGGCCTGATAGAGGTGGAATCTCAGGACTGATAATGTGCCTCTACAAAACCTGACAATAGAATCCCGGGATCCTTTATGTGCCTTAGCACGATTGGAAATATCTCCCAGGACTGATTACATGCATCCTTCACAAAACCTTTAAAGAGAATCCTAGGAATGTTTATGTGCCCAGCACGACCGAAAAGATCTCTAAAGAGCATCCCAGGACTTTTACGTGCCTAACACAACCTATCATATCTCCAGGACTGATTACATGTGAAAAATCAAAACCCTTAAAGAGCATCCTAGGAACGTTTATGTGCCTAGCAGGACCAGCAAGATCTCTAAAGAGAATCCCAAGACTTTTACGTGCTTAGCACAACCTATCGGATCTCCAGGACTGATTACATGCCTCCCTCGCAAAACCTCGAAAGAGTATCCCAGGACTAATTGCGAGCTTACTGCTCAACCTATCGGATCTCCCAAGGAGATATTACATGCTATTGCACAACCTGCCACATATTCATGGCCTCAAAGTATCACCCTGATGCTCATGATCAACCTGATCATCCTCGCATGAAGCATCATCCTGATTCTCATGATCATACTGATCATCATATAGTGCATCATCCTGATGCACATCATCATCACATGATCATCCTGATCATCATCATAGCATCATCCTGATGCATATCATCATCACATGATCATCCTGATCATCATCATAGCATCATCTTGGTGCATATCATTTGGAGCATCGTCCTGATGCTCATCACACATGATCATCTTGATCATCATCATACATAGCATCATCCGGAGCATCGTCCTGATCATGCTCATCACACAACACTTACATCCACATCCATGGGAAGGATCCTCCTACCACCATGTTTGGAATGGCTCCTGTAAATGTGTCCCATCACTTCCTCCTTGAAGTATCTTCTATCTGAAGAACACCAAGACTCTCTCTAAAGTACTCGAACTTCACTCTGGCTAGTGGTTTGTTCAACACATCTGCAATCTGCTCATTTGTCACAACATACAGGAGCTTCACTGCTCCTCTCTGCACCATATAGTGATATTTGATCTCGATATGCTCCAACTTGTCATGGAACACCGGGTTCTCAGACAACTTCACAAAACTCTGGTTGTCACAGAAGATACAAGTAGCATCCAACTACAGATCAAACAAATCAGACAGTAGCCTCCTTAGCCATACTTCCTCACAACTAGCTGAACAAGCTGCGACATACTCTGCTTCGGCTGTACTCAGTGCTACGTAGGATTGCTTTCTGCTAAACCAAGAGATCACACATGATCCCATACTGAAGAAGCACCCCGAAGTGTTCTTCCTATCTGCAGCACTACCTGCCCAATCTAAATCAACATAACCCTCCAGGTTAAACTTTTGACTTGCATCATACTTGAGCCCATAATCAACCATACCCTTCAGGTACCTCAAAATATGCTTTACAACAATTAGGTGAACATGTCTAGGATCTGTCAGGAACTGGCTCAAGGTGTTCACCGCAAAGCAAATATCTGGTCTGATGTCCGTCAGGTACATCAAGGACCCAATCATCTGACGATACATCTTGGTATCAAATGACTCCGATGAAGCATCACTCAATATCTTCAGGTTCGATTCCATAGGTGTGTCCATGGCCTTGCAGTCCATCATCCCGAACTGCTTCAGGATCTCTACTGGATACTTCCCTTGTCCAAGGAAGATTCCATCTGCACTCTGCCACACCTCCATACCTAGAAAGTAATGCATCATACCCAAGTCCTTCATCTTGAACTCGACAGGAAGATTCCTCTTCGTGTCAGACATCAACTTATCCTCACCTGTCACAAACAGGTCATCCACATACAGTAGAAGTATCACTGCATTTCCTTCCTCAACCTTGTAGTAAAGGTTGGGATCCGCTTTACTCTTGGTAAATCCCAAACTGGTCAGGAAGTTGTATATCCTATCGTACCATGTCCTGGGTACTTGTTTCAAGCCATACAAGGCTTTCTTTAACTTGCACACATATGACTCCTTATCATGTGTCTCAAAACCGAGTGGCTGCTCCACATACACTTCCTCTTCGACTACACCATTCAAGAAAGCTATCTTGACATCCATCTGGTGTATCTTCCACTTCATCACTGTAGCTAGAGCAAGTACTGTTATGATGGAAGTGTATCTGGGTACAGCTGCAAAAGTTTCTTCATAGTCTATCCCTTCTTTTTGGGAGAATCCATGAGCCACAAACCTTGCCTTGTATTTCTCTATGCTACCATCTGCAGCATGCTTGATCTTGTAGATACATTTGGAAGTCACAACAGACTTCCCTTCTGGTCTTGGGACCGCATCCCAAACATCATTCTTCATGATCGAATGGTATTCTTCAATCATGGCATCTTTCCATTACTGCATCCCTGATCCTGGGAACTTCAGATTCTTCAATATCTTCAATAGGTATTTTTCTTGAACTTCGTCGCTGGAACAAATGTCATTGTCCTTCTTTTTTAGGTGATTGTACACGATCTTTCCTACAAGTCAAATTCAATTGCATGATTAGAAACATCTCATAGTTTACAGAAAAAAATCTTACACATAAAAGACATATGTCATACAGTCATGCAATTATCTTAGCCAATGCTTCAATACAACATTTATCCATATCCCGTAACTTTCTAGATGTCTTCCATCTCTACCAGAACATTGTTAAGAGTGTGCAAAACTCCCAACATGTCAGCAAAGAGGTTTCATTCTAGATAAGTAGCAATGGAATGTTGTACAGTGCCATAAGCCACTTACCCATTACTTGTATATTAGTAGTATCTTGTTCATTAATGCAACTTTTCTAATATGCATAATATACATCCTAAATATAGGAACATAAGTATGTACATGACTGAACAACATCATTTAAGTAATAAGAAATGACAATTCAAATACTTATCTTTGTTTTCTTGTTGGGTGGACTCCCTCTCAATCTTTGCTTCTTTGCAGGAATTACTAGAGTGTGGTCCCTCTTGATCTTTGCTTCCTTGAAGGAACTACTAGAGTGTGCTCCCTCTTGATCTTTGATTCCTTGCAGGAACTACTGGAGTGTGCTCCCTCTTGATCTTTTCTTCCTAGATTATCTGTCTTTGAACTTATATCCATCCTGGACCACTATGCATGCTTAAGTGTGCACTAGTGTCATCATTGTGTCATCCTCAATATCTCATACATAATCATACATTCATTAGTATAATCTCAAGACTATCAAAATATTATGATTCTAAATAGTCTTAAACATGTATGGTCATGGTCATTTCATACACAGTTAATTTATCACAAGTGTTAGTATTCAAGGTTTCAGGGAGGAATTCTTTTACTCATGCATATTCTTATTTGACCATAGGACTCTTCTGGTTTTCCATATCATTATTCAAAGTAAGAAGCATAATATGCATAAGCACATGATTACTCAAACTTATAACTTCATGAATAATCATTATCAATCATACAAAAGTATACTTATATGAAATCCTAACACAAGGTAGGATTCTAACTTGATATAGGAAAAACATACATGGATTATCATGTTTGTGAGTTATGTCTAACATACCCAAACAATGTCTTCTTTGTTCTCTTCAATGATTTAGAGACCTTGTGGTAGTAACCTGCATATCTCATAAGTTAAGCATTGTAGAACCAAATTATACATACCTCGTAAGTAGAGCTTCTATGTGATCAATGGCTATGGATGAGTCTTTTTCTTCATGTCACCATGGTCATATGTTCTTCATCTAGAATTTGATTTGTCTTTCTTGATATACCTTTCATGTTAGCAGACAATATCATCCTCATACAACACCACAGTGCATTAGTATAATCATAAGTGTCATAACCCTAATCAATGAATGTCTTCTATCATTTACATGCATTCATACATTTAATAAGGTGATAAGACAAGTCTAAAATTAATCAAGATTATACTAACCTCAATAATATGAAGACAAACATATCATAAACTTAATCATGAGTAGATTTCAAAACATACTTGTATCTCCTCAAATCATACATGTCGGGATTGCTTGTAGTCTTCTTATGTAAGGCCTTAGCTCCATCTCCCTCGGGAACTGGAATCTCTTCACTTATGTAGGTGTCCAAATCATTCTCTTATAGGATTAACCCAATCCACCTTGATTTGTTGAAACTGAATCTGGAGCTGGTTAGGTTTTGACAGAGAAACCCTAAAATTCCAAACTTCGAATTTCAACCTTCTGTCTAGATAGGGAGATGCAATTGACTAAGGCGAGCAAGCTGGTGTGCTTAGATCCAAAAATTGACCCCTCAAAATTGACCTGCGAGATTTCGATCTGCAACTTCTGTCAAATTCTGGTTTTCTGGTCAAAAACCCGAACTAGGGTTTGATAGAGCCCAGGGTTATACCCAACCAAAAAATTTGATCTTGGTCTCTAAATTTTGATTTTGATGAGAAGCATCCATTCGTGGTCTTATATTCCAAAAATTCCAACTTTTGCAGAAACCCTAATTTCCCGTAGCAGTGACAAGCCAAAAATGAAAATGCTTAGCATCCAATTCTGTTTTGACAGAAATATATGCCATATTGTTTCTGGTGCATATCTGAAATTTCAAATCCTCAGGGTTTGAAACTTTGGCTTGTGGTAGATTGACTTGTCGTATTTCCAACCCCATAGATTTGAGCTTCAATGGAATCTCCATGAGAGAGATATGCCAAGTGTCGCAACATGACTTGTTTATGGGATGAAACAACATAGCGAACTTGTAAGGAGTTCCACGTCCCTGTTTCAACTTCGGCCTCTGAAACTCAGACCGATGAAATTAAAGTCCGTGCCCTAACTGCCAATTTTTATAGAATTCCATTTGGATCTTTCTAGCCCGAGATATGACCTCTGTTCCTAGGTCACCTGTTTAGGGATGCATTCTGGAAGAGGCAGAAACCCTAGCGTGTATGGATCATATCTCACAAAGTACAACGAATCTGAGGCTAATCTTCGGACACAAGGTACATGAACATTTCATCTTCGGCTTGTAAACGTTTCAAATCCTGAACCTTTTCCAAAATGGATTTATAGCAAAAGTTCCACGATGACTGGGTTTTACTATACCAAGCCCTAGCTTCCAATTTGTCGCAAGTGTAACAAGTGTCGTAAATGCCATACAATGCCTTCCTTCAGGCTAGATATGATACCATGTTAGTTTTTCATCATTTAATTCAATATGATCTAGGATCTTAACTGAGAGAACAACATGTACAACATATCACACACAAGAGACAAGAGACACAAAGCATTTCACCGAGGAAAACCAAGAAGGTGAAAAACCCCGCAACTTCCTCAGAGATAGAATGAGCACCATTGCAAAGATCACAAAGATCAAACCCAAAAGATAGATGTCTCCAACAGGTACTCCTCCTCCACTTGTGCACACTCCTCTCTCTCAACTATGTGACTTGGATGAGTGAGTGAATGAGTAAATAAAGAGGTGCTCCTCTCTATTTATACTTTACCTTTACTTTCCTTTTACTCTAACTGGGCCAACCTTCCCTTAGGAGAGTCTAATAACCCATTACCATTTGTCACTGGGCCGAACCCACTAGGGTGGTCTAATAACCCATCAAATATAAGTTACGACACTTACAATGTAACTTGCGACACTTGCAAATACAAATGACGACACTTCCAATTGGAGGAATAATACATATCCGTTGGGGATACAATAAAGTACAAATGTAATACATAAAAGTGAATATCTTCTGAAGTTACAAATACATCAACAATCATAAGTTAATTTGTTAATTACCTTATCATTGACAGGACAGTCACATTCTTTTTAATCCTTTGAATAAAATAACACATGAATCTTTACTCTTGAAAATATGCATTAACTCTGCTCGGCCATATTTATTATTCAAAATTGAAGGGCTCAATACAAAATGAGTATCTCTTCATAGGTTCCAACCCTTACTACATTTCCAAAAAAATTCTTTTATACATTGTAAAACCTCTAATCCTTTGAATAAAATAACACATGAATCTTCACTCTTGAAAATATGCATCAACTCTGCTTGGCCATCTTTATTCAAAATTGAAGTGCTCAATACAAAACGAGTATCTCTTCACAGGTTCCAACACTTACTACATTATCAAAATTTGTCTTTTATACATTGTAAAACTTCTCGAGGTACAAGCCTAACTGCTTCATAACTAAAAATAGAAAATTATAAACTAACTATTACATTCCATTTCAGTCAAAATTTATACAATTTCCAAAATTTCTTAGAATATAACTTTTGATGTCTTTCTATTGGTTGTAGCTGCTGACAGGGCTTCTTTCTCGAACAATAGTCTTCAAGTGTGCAAGGTGTACTTCATTTTCCCATATCTCTCCATTTTCTTCCATTGCTCCGTAGAAGGTACCCCATAACTAGTCATCTCCTTGAAAAAAACTTTCATCTCTATGTGCTCTACAATGGAAGTTGGAGGAATCTTTTCACCTATCATGGCCAATTGGTTTAGAATTTCAAAATCATCTGAGAGTTTCTCCAATAGAATTTTCCCTGTTAGAACATGGGTCAAAACTTCAAATCATTAGAGGAAATTTGAGGTCTAAAATGGGTCTCCTAAGAAAAATAATAAAATAATAGTTAAAATAATAAAAGAATATTTATTAATTTTGGAGGAAGAAAGAAAAAAAACTATTGTTTTTGTTTGTATTTTCAACATATCTCCCTGTGTTTTTACTCACATTTCGAGCGGGAGCACTAGTTGGATGCATAATTTAATTCTGCATCTAACGAGTACCCACACTGCATACTTTTGAAGGACCTCATTTCCCAAAAAAGAAGAAATACGTGAAAAAATGTCATGATGACATCATCATGATGTTGTTTTGGGTATTTCTTGTTTTGGGGTAGTGTGGTCCCTGAAAAGTATGCATTGTGGGTACTCGTTGGATGTGGAATTAAATTCCACATCCAATGAGTGCTCCCACTCAAAATTTGAGTAAAAACATAGGGAGATATGTTGAAAACACAAACAAACAAAAGTATTTTTTTATGACGAATATTTCAAGTCAACCATTATGGTTGACTCATTTTTATTGAAATTCTAATGGCTCTTGAATTCCAACTCATCAAGAAATTATGGTTGGCTCATTTTCTTATATGATGGCTCGTTTTCTTATAAGGCCCATTTTAGACCTCAAATTTCCTCTAATGTTCTCATGGTTCCTCCTGATGTTTAATAATAAATCCTTATAATTGTTCTGGGAAATTAACTCATTATTTTCATCCCAAAAAGAAGGAGGTCCCTTTTGTATTATCTTTTCAAATCCCTTTTTTGAAGGCTTCAACCTGTTTCTTCATCTATTCTTCTCTAGCCTGAACATTCTCAATGTGAGAATGTTTTCCAAGGACTCTCCTAGCCCAAGTTATGATTTTTACCCTGTTTTTGATAGCCATTCTTTCATATCATCTTCTATTAGAGTATTTAAGAAACTTGTGGTATTCTGGGTCGTATATTTTGGTTTCTTATCTAAAACTTCTCTCATTGTTGTACAGCTTTGTAAGCTATCATTTGTTATGGCTTCCTTTGACTTCATAAAATTTAAATAAGGCCTGAATTTTGCAGCCTCATTGATTATTGAATCCCAAATCAAATGGTTTTCACCTTGCAATGCTAGTTGTCCCGTCACTTGAATTATGAACCTTTGATTGCTGCCTACCATTTCTTTATTGTTATTTGTCAACTGTTTTATTTCATTTTCCTTTTTCTGATTTTCCTCTCCTAGTCTTTGTTTTTCTTCTTTTAGTTCTTTGATCTCCACCTCTTTCAAGCTAACTTGGGACATATCTTGAATTATATCATATGTGCTTGATTCTTTGTTGCCTTGATCTGTTCCTTGCTTCTCTTGTGCTATATTTTCCAATTTGGCCTTTAGATCTTCAATCTGAGTCTTAAGACTCAATCTATCTTTCTCCCAACTTACCTATTTTTCCTCAAACTTGAGCTATTTAGCTCTACAGTCATCCAATTCTTGAGATAAATTTTCTTTTTCTTGTTCTAACATAGTTAATTTAGAGGCTTGAATTAACTGATTGCTGGAATTTTAAGATTTTTCTTAAGTAATTAGATAATGTTTTCTTTTTCAGCTAAAATATTTTTACTTTCCTCCCCTCTATTTGGTTCATCATTGCTCTCCACTGGGTCATCTTGCAATCTTTTTATTTGTTGTTGATGAGCTTTGTTCTCTGTTTTCTCTTTCCTCAACTGGATTTCTAGCCTGTTCACTGTATTTTGTAGTTTTGCCACTTTTAAAGTAGATTTCATCAAATCAGTATAAATCACCTCTCCAATCTGTCTATGTAGTTGAATTTTATCAGGGACTAGTATCTTTTGCAAATTCAATTTCATTTATGTTACCTTATCATCAGGCAATATGACCAAATTCAAAGTATTTTTTCCTGGATCTATGCTAGCCATCAGAGTAATTTTTGAATCAACAACATTCTTGACTTTTGGAAACAACTTATGTATTGCTTTTGCTGTTGTTTGTTTGTCTTTCCCATATTTTACATATATTTTCAGCTCTTGATTGAAATTTGCTAGAATCACCTATAGCTCTTGCCTCGTCAAATTTGTATTCCTATACTTGAATTTCTGGCCCTTGGTATTTTTCTTTCATTTTCACTTTTCTTTGTCAAATACAACTACTTCATCTTGCTGGCTTGATTTTAATCTTTTGGCTTCTCGTTCTTCCTCCATCTGCATATCAATACTTTCATAAAAACTTCTTTTACTTGTTGCTTCAATATTTCCTGAGGTAGGTACCAGCTCAGCTGAAACTTTATCCAAGGTAGAAGGATTAGCGTGTGAAATTCCTGAAACTTTTGTGTCTGATTCATATTTTAATAAATTTTCCATCTTCGCCAATCCATCAACCTCTTGGTGATCAAAGGCTCTATTTTTGTTCCGTTGCCTTTTGTCAGAAATAACATGACAATGATTATAATTAATAGTTATTGTTTTCCTAAAACTCAGTGCTCCTAAATGTTTTTCTACAAAAGGGAGAGCATTCTTGTTCTTGATGATAAAAGGAGCAATTTTTAAAGGGAACTTTATATCTGAAGCTTTCCTGAAAGCTAGAAAATGGTCATTTTCTACTGTCAATTTTTGTTTAATAAACTCCAAAGCAAAAAATATCCGAGTCGAAAATGCTGGTAGAATATAGGGTTTCTAAAAAAATCCATAAAGTCTGATTATTGTATGCTGCTTCAATAAAAACCAGTCTCCAATTTCTTTTTCTGAGCTTAATTGCCTCAGGGTCTTCATCTCTAATAATACTCTAGGCAAGTTTTCTCCAAACATCAATCTGTATACTTCTAATAAAATAAAATTCATAAAATTAAACATACTGTCTTCCACTGTTTATGAAAACATTGAATGTGGGAAATGTAAATCTTTTTCACTGAAAAATAGGAGCATTTTCATCAGGTGTGTCTGGAATATGAAATATCTGGAAGTGTGGAAATTCACTAATTGAGAGTGTATTTTCCCAGCCAAGAATTCATCAAATTTAAGGCAGGGCACTTGACTGTAATACATTTTTGGTTTACCAACACTTAATCTAAAAAGAAAACTTAATTGGACCTCTGTGACTATGGAATCATCATCAAACCCTAAAAACTGTGAAATGAGTGACAAAACTAACTGTGAATTTTCATCAAAGAAATTAATGTCAAGTGGATAGGGGGTGTTATCAATGGCAAGGTCAGGTTTCAGACAACTGGTCATGAAGGTTTGTTTGGTCTCAGGGGATGACTCTCTGTACTGGATAACTAGGGATTCTTTGGCAAAATATTCCTAGTCATGGGAGGAAAACATGGGTACTACTAGATATTTCCTAATGGTAGATGCATTTACAGGGCAAAGAATTTTTGTTCTTGATGAATTCATAATGACTCTTTCACTCTGAGAATAATTTACTGCACACCACGAAACAAATTCCAGAAACCCTAAATCTTGTTCTGGACAAAAATGGATAAAACGAGACTTATAAACATTGTGCACATCCAAATTTTGTTTATATAAACCCTCCAATTTGCTTTTGATTTTTGAAATTGAGAATTTAACCATTATGGGGTCACAAATGTCGCTATCTCTGTCCTCTAGGGTTTCTTCTATCCTCATAGTTTCAACGTTTTGAGGGACTATTTCACTACTTCCTTCCATTATGTAAACAATTATAGTTACTTTCACGAGTTTTAGAGGACCCACCTGGCATGGACATGTCAAAAAAACTATTCTCTGTCAGTTTCCAGCAGCACGGACATGTTCCAATCCTCCGTCATTCAAAAGAAAAATGTCAACTTTTGATGTGCCCTTGTCTTTTATACACCCCCAAAGGTAGTTTCGCAATGCGGGAGGGTGGTTTTCCTTACCTCTTTCTTTGATTACAAAATGATGTGGAGATGACATGCGTACAATGGTATGGTATTTCGCAACCGCTCTGAGCTTCATTTCATCGTGCATGTTGGCAGCATGAAAATATTATGGGTCGTCGATCTAACCGCCCCTTTATCGAATAGCCATTGATCTTGGTCTACATTTAATACCGCCTGACTTGAATTTTCACTGCACTTTATATTCATTATCCTCCTCGCCTCTTCCACAGTGAAACCTTTCCCCTGAAGTCGATCTATCCATTTCCCCACCAACAATCGTCGATCATTTCTATCCTTTAGCGTCATCCTTTAATTTTTCGGGGGATTTCGATTCCACTATTCATCTCTCTTCTTTTACGGTGAAACTAATCTTCCACCGTCAATATTCTCCAATGCAATCGTGACCATTGATCATTTCGCATGACTTTGAAAGCACTTCGCTTGGTTCTTTAGCCCCTTATTGGTATAGGAAATGGTCATATGAACCCTTTTTTTTCAAGACTTGAGGCTATTCTCACCATTTTTACATTATATCAAGACTTATTTTTATCAATCTTTTTCCCATTCAAAATTGAAAAATAGTGTGTGAACAGGTTTCACAAAACTCATTGAATTCGTTCGAGGTAAACTCTCCTCCATTATCTGACCTTATACATTTGATTTTCATATTTGTATTATTTTCAACCAGTGCTTTAAAATTTTTAAACTTCTCAAAAGCTTCTGATTTCTCTTTGACGAATGTTACCCAAATTATAACATATAAACAATATTTATCCCGACTTCCAACTTTCGAAAAGAAGGATTGGCGGCCCCTTTGTTTAGTAGATAGTTGTGAACACCAATATCCAGTGATTCACCTGTATCCAGAATGATGAACACAAGAAGGATCGACTGACCCTTCTTGTAGTATAGAACTATTATGAAAATAATACTGGGCAGAAGAAGGGTCGATCGCTCCTTCATTTATGAGGGAATTGTGAAAATATTCAACCTACGAAGGCTAGGCCATCAATTAATGTATAACCAGAATGGTCAAGACTGGAAAAATACTAAGCACAAGAACGGTCGGTCGACCCTTCGTTTAGTAGATAATTGTGAACACCAATATCCAACAATTCACCTGTATCTAGAATGGTGAACACAAGAAAGATCGGACCACCCTTCTTGCAGTCTAAAACTAGTATGAAAATAATACTTGGCAGAAGAAGGGTCGACCGCCCCCTTCATTTATGAGGGAATTGTGCAAATATTCAACCTATAAAGGATAGGCTGTCAATTCATGTATATCCTGAATGGTGAAGACTGGAAAAATACTAAGCATAAGAAGCATCGGCCGACCCTTCATTTAAAAGAGAAATGAAAAAATATTTAATCTACGAAGGTTGGGCTTCTACAGTAAATGGTAGGGATCGAGAAATTGGCTAAGTTATAATATGTAAACAATATTTATCCTGACTTCTGACTTCTGACAAGAAGGATTGACTGCCCCTTCATTTAGTAGATAATTGTGGACACCAATATCTGATAATTCACTTGTATCCAAAATGGTGAACACAAGAAGGATCGAACCACCCTTATTGTAGTCTAGTACCTAGATACATTAGTATGTTCAATTTCACTGTGATTATAATTCTTGTAAATTGTTGAGTTTGGTTTTCGAAAATGCAAAATCAGAGTTTGAAAGTGCTAAAATCTATTTTAAAATTTAAAATTAAATATTGGAAGTGTCAAAAGTAGCCTTCCAAAAGTGAAAAATCATGTTCTAAAAGTGCCATTATCATATTTATCATATCGGAAAAGCGTAATTTTTTTCTTTCAAAAGTGGCGATATCAAAAGCAAAAGTATGCTTTTGGAACCTAGATTTGGCACTTTTGGAACTTGATTTGGCACTTTTGGAACCGCTTTGGGCACTTTTGGAATAGGATTTGGTACTTTTGGAACCGATTTTGGCACTTTTGGAACCGGTTTTGGCACTTTCAGAACCAAATTTGGCACTTTTGGAACCGCTTTTGGAACCTGGATTTGGCACTTTTGGAACCAGAGTTGGCACTTTTGGAACCATATTTTGCTTGATTTTGGGGTTCAAAAAGGTTGTTTTTGACCTGTCTTCAAAGTGACTTGGACTAGAATATGTCAAAGTTTAATGAAATTGGCGTTAAAGGGAGAATGGAACAATCATCAATAGACAACAAATAGTACGACTGAGGAGAGCGTAGGAGAGGAGAAATGTTTATGTAGAGAGTAGAGAATTTGACATGAGGATGGTAGAATAGTCCAGAATGCCATGTCTAACATACACAACAGGAGTTATGGGGAAGGATCAGATACGACTATAGGGTAAAATAACTCACATGTTGTGTATTGATGAGCATAAATGATTTATTTATACAATGTTAGTGACTACTGGATTTCTACATAATCTATTCATCTTCTAATCTAAAATATTTACATTATTTACAATTGTGGGTGGAATCATAATCCCGAAGGATTGGATATCCACTAGTTTGCATTATGTTTTATTTTTTTGTTTATCATCATGTGGTAGAAAATTCTCCCTATGGATAGGTGGAACTTCTCTTGGATATCAAGTGGCTCCTTATTCCCCAATCCAATATATTTATAAAAAAGTGGACACTAACATCTTCCTAGATCTAGTTAATACACAAGAAAACAATATAAATTATAAATAGGTTCAAGACAATACTAGAATTCACAAGCTAGGATCTAGAAACAAAGTAGTCCTCACCAAGAATTTACACAAAGATTAATATACTTAAGAATAAATATTGAAGCATAAACATAAGAGAGAGAGAGCTCAATTGATGTAAAATTCCACTCTCTATGTTATTCAAAAATAATATTACAATATATCATACATCTCTTAGAGAGAATTCGAGTACCTTGGAGGTAAGTTGAAAAGATCAAAGGTGGAAGGATCAGACTAGACCAAATATTCCTATATGGAAAGTATCCCACTCCAACTCATAGTATATGGTCACGAATTGGCTAAGTGGGCCTAGCTTGACAATGAATGACCAAAAATCAAGCAGTGGATGGCTTTTGTAGGAGAAAAGGAAGGAAGATGTTGAGGCAGAAAAGTGGCAAGGTTTCCCAAGTCATCTTAGCGCACTAGCTCATCCTAATCCATGTGAAAAATAGGAAGAAAGTTTCCTGATCTCACAAAATATTGATAAAGGCATGAATAAAGAAGGATAGCATTCTAGCTCATAAAATCATAGCAAAATTTGGAACTAAAGCACAAGAGGGCGCTATAGTGGATAAAACAGACCAAGGTGGGAAAATAATGTTCTAGGTAGCCTAACTAACATAATATAAACACCTAGGAAAAAAAATAATTGCATAATACTAAGGTCTAGTGTTACACCAAAATCTCATCATCATGAGTCCTGTATCAGCTCTATGTCTCAATCCCTGAAGTTCCTTGGCTAAGTCAGCAGAAGGAAGGTTTTTGTCCTTCTCTTTCCACAATTTCTAGTTGCTTTGGTGCACCCTGTTGTCCAGCAAGGGGCATCATACCAAGGGTGGCGCATGATGTATACTAACGGAGTGCACCAGTGGCTCTTGCTTCCCATTTGCAAGATGCTTTGATCCATTTCTGATGCAAGTTTCCTTCATACAAGGTGCGCCAGAGTTAGTTAATGTGGATAAAAGGAAGCTTCGAGTGACTTCTCGAAGCTTGGTGACATGGAGGTCTATCCCTAGATGTTAGGAAGGCTCGTATTCGATCTCCTAACCTAATGGGAAGATCCCTTGGACCTCTCCCCTTAATCCTCAACCTATCCTATCTCTTTAGCCTTATAAATATTGAACTTCTCTCCATTGGGAAAGGGGGAAGGAATATAGTACTCTCATGTTGGTGGAATTATTCTAGGTTATCCTTACTCATCCTTTGGGAGGCAAACATCATTCTTTGGAGGCTTGGATTGGATTGTTGGATGGAAGTTTCAAAGTTGGGCTTAGGTTGTGACGTTCTTTCTCTATGTATTTCCCATCATTACATTAATACAAACTCTTTCCATAAGTATTGTTGTGTTGATAATGCCTAGAACTTTCTTCCTTAACTGTTAGTTTAGATCAATTCATATTTAGATATGATTTTATTGTTTTCTTGTTTCCACATGCTTGAAAAGGTTTTGCAGCTCAAGATCTAAAGGCCCTGGAGCTTGGAGCAACAAAGAGAAAAATATTTCAATATCTAAGGTAAGTTATCTACCTGTTCCCTTTCATTTCTATTGATATAGGAAAGTGGATTGTATTTTGTACTTATTTGTTCTAGATCCACTTGGACTAGGGAGATCTTGCTTGAGACCGCTTGAGTTGATTGTCCACAAACACTAGATGGTTAATTATTCCAACACCCCCCCCTTAATCCCGACTTATGTGAGTGAAAATATCAAAATTAGGGCCCAAGAAACAAAGGCTTATGATCACCCTTTACAATTTATTAAGTCCATGTAAAATGAGGAAAGAGAGAAAACCACTTAGGAAGAATCCCCCCCTAAAAAATGGACATGAAATACACCATAATAAGTCTCTTCAAACTCCAAGCAGTTGTGAACTTGGTCAAATGTCTGGAGGAATCTTCTTCTTGGGAAGAAGTGGAATGTGCTCAACTGAATCAGGAACATAAACAGTTGCATGATGGACAATGTAACCATGTAGAACAACTGATATCCATTGATAGTAGAGTAAGTATAGGTTTTCACTAGACTTGAAATTCTTGAGATAAGGTCCAAATAAGACTTAATATTCTCAATCTTCAAGAGGAAATGTGTTTGCCATCATGTAGCAGTGGATAGGTAGAAAGAGACCAAGGAGATCCAATGCATAATCTCCATAATTTGATCTATCCTTCAAAACATCCAATAGCACACCAAATGTTGAGCCAAAATCTTCATGTGAAAGAGAGGGATTGAATTCCTCTTCAACTTCTAGAGCAGGCTCAAGATGTGAATGATTTGCCACAACATGCTTATCATCCTCACAATATGAAGTATGATAGGAGAATATGATGAGATATGGAAGGGGAGTTCTTCTTCAACAATAGAGGTTCGAGTGTATTCTCTTGGATTAGTTGCATATTAAGAGGAGAAATCAAAGCTCTCATAAGCTTCTACTACAACAGGAGAAGGAGTCACTTCAAGGATTCTTTCACCATTCGAACTTGTGTTGATATTTCTGCCATTTGATCTTCTATACTTGCAAATCAATTTTTTTGGAAAATATTGTATTGGAGGACTATCTAGATCTATCTAATCTATGAGTTCTACTTTACTCAGTAGGCACATTCGAGAGTGCATCACACCTGGGTATACCCCAACGGCAAGCCAAAGGACTCAAAAAAATTTCCACAAGAATTGTGTGGTAACTCCACTGGTTCTAGTGTGTTACCGCAAGCATCTATGCTCAATCTAAGCTCCCTAAGATTTGATACCATGTATAAATTCTAACTATGTTTAATACCATACTAGAATTCGCAAGCCATGATCTAGAAACAAAGTAGTCCTCACCAAGAATTTACACAGAGATTAGCATAATCAAGAAGAAATATTGAAGCAGAAACATAAGAGAGAGAGAGAGAGCTCGATTGATGTAAACTTCCACTCTCTATATTATTCATCAATAATATCAAAATATATAATACATCTCTTAGAGATAATTCGAGTTCCTTGGAGGAAAGTTAAAAATCTCACATGTGGAAGGCTTAAAATAGACCAAATCTATGGAAATTATCACACTCCAACCCATAGTAGATGGTCACAAATTGGCTAAGTGGGCCTAGCTTCACAATGAGTGACCAAAAATCAAGTAATGGGTGACTTTTGCAGGAGAAAATGAAGGAAGATGTTGAGGCAGAAAAATAGCAAGGTTGCCCAAGTCATCCTAGTGCACTAGCTCATCCTAATCCATGTGAAAAGAAGGAGTAAAGCTTCTCTAGCTCACAGAAGTTGGAGAAAAGCAGGAATAAAGCATAATAGTGCTCTAGCTCATAAAAGCATAGAAAAATTTGGAACTAAAGCGCAAGAGGGTGCTATAGTAGATAAAATTGACCAAGGTGGGAAAAAAATGTGCTAGGTAGCCTAACTAACATAACCTAAACACCTAGGAGGCAAAATAATTGCACAATACTAAGGTCTATATGGTTAATTATTCCAACACAAACAAGCTATGGAATAAATAAAGGAGATAGATGACCTACCTCACTTTTGATGGTTCTCCTCGTTACTCCTTGGTTGATCTAGCTCCTAGCCTTGAGATCCGGGCTTATGGACCTATTTGCAAACATAAGACAAAACCTTCTCCAGAGAAACATGTGCATAAAAAATATCTAACTATCAAAAGATAGACAACTTCATGCATTCACCATGAAATACATGAAATTGGGAGAAATAGGATAAGTTTGTATTGAATGGAAATCCATAAAGAAGTACATCACAAGTTATACTTGACTTAGCAGTAGCATCTCCTCCAATCTCTCCTTCCTGGACCTCTTGAGAATCAACTAGCATAAAGATGGCATATCCAAGCTTTCTTTCCTATATGTGCAATCCAAGGCATGAGCTTCATTTATAGTACTTGAAGGCCAAGCCACTTGAGAGAAAAGATGGGATCAAGAGAGGATATGTTGGATCAAGGGATATTGGGGTTGCTTAGAATGGAATGGGAGATGATATTCAAAGTATAGGAGAAACCACTCCAAATAATATCTAAAGCTAGGTCCTAGATTCATGCTCAAGAGGTTAGAACAAGATTGTCACCCCCAAGAAAAAGGATACAGAGGGACAAAAGGGGATATTGTCACTCCCCTAACACTGTAAATATAGTTTTGTCCCTCCCCAGGAAAAGGAAAGAGGGAAACATTCTTCATAGAAGGATAAAAAAAGGGCTCGGGAAAGTGGTTTTCAACCCCTAAATGATGGTATCCCCTCCCAAACATAGCTAAAGAGTGGAACCACCATAATACAAAGGGTCCCAACACACCTAAGAAACATAATAATCACACTTCTCATGGTGATGAAGTATGAAAACCAAATGTGACACATAAGGGTGACAATTTGAGTTATAACATGTGCCCCCTAAAGTGTGAGTTTGGAAGGGATCTAATGGCTGAAACACTTTACCAAGTCATAGGTTCAAAGAGTACTGGAGGAAGAGAGTTAAACAAATGCTGCAAACCAAGATCAAACTGTATATCAATTTTCTTGAAAAAAACAATTGTGTCATCAGAAGATGCTCAATTAGCTTTTCATACCAATATCTTGGTGCTTTTTTCAATCCATATAAATATTTGATGAACTTACATACCTTTTTTTCCTTGTTCCTTCACAAAAAAACCTTCAGGTTGAGACATGAAAACATTCTATTTAAGGTCTACATTCAAGAAAGAAGTCTTTAAATCCATTTGATGGTTTTCCATCTTTTTTGTGATTCTAAGGCCAATAGAGCATGAATGGTAGCCCATTTTGTTGTAGGGGAAAACGTATCATCGTAATCAATGCCTTATTTGTGTACATAACATTTTTCCATGATCCTCGCCTTATGCTTGTCAAGTGAGCCATCTTATTTATACTTGTTCTTGTATACCCACTTACATCGAATTGGTTTGGTTCCAAATGGACAATTCAACAAGTTCCATGTCCCATTCTTGATGAGAGCATCAAATTATTTATGCATAGATTATTTCCACTTATAATGAGAAATAGCCTCTTCAAAGGAAGTTGGTTTTTAATCAATATATAAATTCAATTCATAATCATTTAAATATTCCATATCTTTTGCATCATTTGTATTTGAATTACCTACATTACCTCTATCTTCTTGTCTTGTTGAGCTCTTAGTTTCCATCTGTTCATTCTCATTAGAATGAACACTTTCAAGTGTCTTCATGGACCAATTTGACTCATCTTATGTGATGAACCAGGTTTCTCAACTAGTTGAGATGGCACAATCTCTCCAATACTTACACATCTAATCCCTTCAATCACATCATCCATTCGAACTTGCTCTTCTAATAAGGATGGGGATGGAGATGTAATTTCAAAAGAAGATTCCAAAGGTTGATCCAAGATAGGAATCCCCCCTTCAAGATTTGGAATCTCATTATCAAATTCATGATATGTCTTTATACGGGTAAATTTGTCAAGATGTTCAAGTTGTCACTCATGAATCTTGTCATTTTTAGAGAATTCAAGAAAAATCACATCTCTAGAAAGAATAATATTTTTATTTACCTCATCTTAAAGATGATATTCCTTGGAGGAATTTGAGTACCCAAAGAAGATACACTTTTGACTTCTTGAATTCAATTTGTTTCATTGTTCCTTGGGAATTAAGGCATAACAGGTCGAACGAAAAATCCACATTTTTGAAAAACATCATAGAATGAATTGTATTCAAAAGTGTCTTCTTCATTTTTCGGCTACCCTATTATGTGGAGGATTGTATGGAACTTTGGTTTAATGCTTAATTGTATGTTGGCGAAGATAGTTTTTAAATTCATTAGATGTATATTCTCCTCCATTATCAATACATAAAGTGCTTATACATGATTGAGCTTCATTTTGGATCCATACATGAAAAATTTTAAATGTTTCAAAAGCTTGATATTTATCTTTCAACAAGTATACGTAACCCATCATAGTGTAATCATCAATAAAAGACAAGATTATTTATTTCCATTAGCAGATGGAATAGGCATTGGGCCACACAAATTAGAATGTGTTAACCCAAGTTTTCTAGATGCTTTAGAAGTGGAATCATAGAAAGGTTATTTGCTATGTTTTCCAAGGATACATGCATCACATTGCTTCAATTTCATTGGAATAGTACACAAACTTGAAAAACCCTTATTTTTCATCAAAGGCTATCATAGTTAATGTGCCCCAATTGAGCATGCGATAAAAAAATAGATGACAATGTACCTTCATCATTGTGAGATAAGTAGGAAATATTATGCGGCATAATTAAACGTCTTTTTGATTTTCAACAATCATTCATCTTCCATACCTATCATAATAACTATGTTGTCAAAATCCCTCGTCATTTCAAATTTTCCATTGAAGATATCAATAGAGTGGCCTTGCTATCAAATATGCACAAGAGACATTGGTTCCTCCATAACTCAGGAAGATAGAGAACATCATGCAAAATAAAATCCTGGAATCCAGGAAACTTAAATTTGATGGTGCCAATTCCTGAAGGCTTGAGACCTGATTTATTTGCAAAATAGACTATAGCATCTACATTGTATTGAAATCTTCAAAGAAGTCTCTTCGAAAGTTCATGTGGCATGCTGCATATGTGTCTAGTAACCAAGCATCTCTCCAAGAAGAAAATGAAGTGTACAATAAATCTTCAATTACTACAATATCTCAATGAACAACAATGTAATGAGTGGATTCAACTGCTTTACCTTTTGTCAATTCAGATTCTTTACCTTTGTATTATTTCTGATCATGCTTTTGTTTGACCTACTCCCATGGATCCAAACAACGTTGTGCATTATTCCATTCTTTCCGCAACTAACATAATGACATTCGAATCTCTCACCTTGATTATGTCACCCCCCCTTCCTCTGAAGGTCTTCTTTCCACGTGCTTTAATATTTCCTTCTCCTTTAGAAGAATCTTGTGATTGTTTCTTTTGATTGAGGCATACAATCTCTCCAATGGGATGTGTTCTTTTAATTTCCAAAGGATTTCTCATGTTCTACAACCTTCTCCCCCAAATACTAGAATGTAATGGACTTCATTTGGCCACTAGCTTGCAATGATTCAACATAGTGTGAATATGTAGGGTAGAGATCCTAATAATAGTTGTGAGAGGAATGCCAATATCCACACCAGTGGCATCAATGTCATGATTTATGGATTTAATCTCATAAGCTAAATCCATGTGATCATTATCCTTCAACTCTCGATTGAAGAGCTTCATCAACAATTGTATGAGTTCCAATTCTAAATGGGAATCATCCAAATGTTTCAATTTCATTAAAGTGTGATAAGAGTCTTGAAAAGGTAATATATGACAATTTACCTCTTCACTTATAGTGGCAATGATCAACACGTAGGATTTCTTATCTTTGTTCTTCCATATGTGAGCTCTTTATCTGTTGTAGGAATGGTAAGTGTAACATTATTCTGTTATTAACAGATATACCATCCTAGAGGTCATTAAAAATCAAAGTGTGTTTAATTTTTTGTAACCATTACAGATACTTTTCTTTACCGTTCAACACCACATCCATAATTGATACAAGTGAACGCATTTTAAGAACAAAAATGAAATGTCATTTATAATGATAGATTTCTCGCAGTCGTGCATGGCTAAGTCATTGATAATGTTGAGCTCATACTATATGAAATCATACAAATTTCAATAATATGTCAGGTTAAAGAAATTAATTTTACCAGTTTAGCATGTCTTCCAAACTGGCATCATACATGCCAAGTTTTACACTTTTCTATGAAGATCCACGTCTCACACACAGTAATTCAGCTGTCGGTTCTAGAGAATTCCTTTAGTATTAACGTTATTGATCTATCTGAGGATACAAGATAGGCGAAGATTTTCAAGTCATTTGGTCACATCATGCAAGACTTTGTTTCCGTGGATGAGAGGAGCAGGATGAGCAGGGGTTTTGTCTTTATCAAAATTTTCCAATAGGGAAGCTGCGCATAAATTCACTAAACCACTTTCTTGTCTCTTCCTGTAGATATGGCCCGATGTGGTGCCTCCAAAAAAAAATCAACGACAACAAGATGAAGACAAATGCAAAAAAAAACCTTAACCTGCTCATGTAATAAGTTAAATTGGATTATTTTGGATCGATACAAGCAGGACTTCAACCTATGGCATAGATGGTGTGCCAAATTTTCTTTTATTTGTGATATAACCAGTCACTGTAACATGCTCTCAATCTCTTCGAATCTCCTTAGTATGATAACAAATGGCACCGGGTGGTTTCTCTCTTTTGTTCTCCATTGACAAGAATCAGTCGAGACTTCTTTTAAAATTCAAGTTTTACACCCAAGGGTTTGAATCCACATGCTGCTGCTCTCAAGGGATTGAAAAATTCATTACTAAAGCATGTCAAGAGAACACAGAGGCCGCTACCATCATCAACAATGAATATATCATAGATCGTTATCACATTTACATGAATGCCACATGGGTTTATGTCTACCAGGCTCACCCTCCTTGAAGGATCGAAAACTGCTTCACGAGGATGAAGACAAACAACTCACATATGCCTCCACTCCAGACAATGATTAAGACACTTTCACTTCAAACAAGGAACATGGAGTTAGAACCTCATGGCTCTGATACCACTAAAGGATCTGATAGAATTAACTCCACAATGGAAATTATAAATTATAAATCTTATTGAGAGATATCATGAATAAATACAAATGAGATAACAATTGTGATAGTAAACTGTTCAACAACCATCGACAACTTATTAATTACATAATATAACCGCGAAGGATTACATGAATAACAATAATTTTAAGTGATTCACTTTTATAAAACAAGTGAGATGAAATTTTACAATAAATTAACTTAAAAATAAAAGTCGCATGCACTTAAAAAAAAGGTAACTACCAAAAAGAAGACTTGAAACCGAGACCTCTTATCCAATAAAAAAACTTTCAACCAAGTGAGCTAATATAAAAGATTTGTAAAAGTTGGAAGGGAAAAAGGGGTGTTTTTGTTAACTCTTCTTCTGAGAATTGTGTGCTTACCCCAAAACATTACTTTTTGGCCTGCAAGAAATTTCACAACAACACAAAACAAAAACAAAAAAAGAAATTCTGAAACTAAAATGTCTCAGATTTGGGGTTAGTCCTTCGCTAGATTTCCTAGAAAATGTAAGTTTTCTCATTGTTTCTAGTTTACCAAGTTCGCACAAAGTGGATGACAAAGAGCGTTGGAAATAAGGAAAACCTTTTCCACTCTATTTCGGATTTTTCGAGTTCACACGAAGTGCGTGACAAAGAGAAAATGCATATTGAAAAGGTAGCAAACCATAGCTAAAACAAAAACCAAACTGAAATTTGAAAGAATATGAGAAAAAAATTAAAAATGCATAATTGTAAACAATATAACTTTGGATCTGGTAAAATGTTATATCATGGGAAAAAAAAACCTTTTTCAGTGAAATGAAAATATTTTCCAACTGAAAACAGTGTTCCATACAAAATGGAATACTCCTCATAGCCCATAAATGCAAAAAAAAAAAACTAGAAATCCTTTGCTTCATGCAATAACACTAGTTCAAGATCTTGATCACCAATAGAAGCAAAACATTATAAGAGTTATGATGTACCATGTTCGACTAACACAAGATATTTCCAAAAGATCGAACACCTTGAGCATCTATTCACACAGATATATCGCAGATCAACACACTGATGTTTTTACGTGGTTAAAACCCTCGAAGAGGGAAACAATCCATGACCCCAACCAATTATCTACTGAATATTATTATGCAAAATAAAAATAATGTTACAGTGAGTTTATCATAATCTATCAACTAGGAAAAAATCACTGACCACGCTCTTTAAATAGAGATCATGGATCAATCGGGTGTTAAGACATAAATCAATGGCCATTAAGATCGAGGTGAGGATGAATCATTGGATCACTTTGTGTTTAGAACATATTGTGACCGTCAGATTACATATATACAAATGCATACTAAAGAAACATACTTTAACTAAATATACATTATAACAAGTTAATATTAATTGATTCCTAAGTGTCTAAATGTCCTAACAAATCTCACCATCACCTTTCTAAAAAAAATGTCATTATTAAAACTCTTGTCTCTAAAGTTGTTTTAATTTGGTCCCTCCAACATCTAAGTGAAGAAATCACCCACCTCACTAAATTCCTCAAAGTTTCTAATGGATATCCCATTTCCCAAATCAACAAATCATTTTATTTTGTTCTCCTCTCAAAATCCAAAACCAATATTTCACAATAATGCCTCCACTCCACACAATGATTAAGACACTTTCACTTCAAACAAGGAAGATGGAGTTAGAACCTCGTGGCTCTGACAGCACTAAAGGATCTTATAGAATTAGCTCCACAATGGAAATTATAAATTATAAAGAGAGACATCATGAATAAATACAAATGAGATAACAGTTGTGATGGTAAACTCTTTAACAACCATCAACAACTTATTAATTACATAATATAACCGCAAAGGTTTATATGACTAACAATAATTTTAAGTAATTCACTTTTATAAAACAAGTGAGATGCAATTTTACAATAAATTAACTTAAACATAAAAATTACATGCACTTAAAAACATGGTAACTACCAAAAAGAAGACTTGAAACCAAGACCTCTTATCCAATAAAGAAACTTTCAACCAAGTGAACTAATCTAAAAGATATGTAAAAGTTGGAAGGAAAGAAGGGGTGTTTTTTTAACTCTTCTTCTTTGAATTGTATGCTTACCCCAAAACATTACTTTTTGGCATGCAAGAAACTTCACAACAACACAAAAACAAAAACAAAAAAATAAATTCGGAAACTAAAATGTCTCAGGTTTGGGGTTAGTCCTTGGCTAGATTTCCTCGAAAAATGTAAGTTTTCTCATTGTTTCGTTTACCAAGTTCGGACAAAGCGGATGACAAAGAGCGTAGGTAATAAAGAAAACCTTTTCCACTCTATTTCTGATTTTTCAAGTTCACATAGAGTGTGTGACAAAGAGTAAACACATATTGAAAAGGTAGCAAACCAGAACTAAACCAAAAACCAAACTAAAATTTGAAATAATATGAGAAGAAATTTAAAAATGCATAATTGTAAACAATATACCTTTGGATATGGTAAAATGTTATATCATTGGAAAAAAAAACATTTTTTAGTGAAACGAAAATATTTTCCAACCGAAAACAGTGTTCCATATGAAATGGAACACCCCCTCATAGCCCATAAATGAAAAAAAAACAAGAAATCCTTTGCTTCATGCAATAACACTAGTTCAAGATCTTGATCACCAATAGTGTAAAATTAGTCACAATAGATCTATTGAACAAGAATATCAATCACAAAGATGTAAGACAAATTGGAGTAAAAACTGTGCAAGAGAGATGCATCAGTGCTCTATAATCCATAATAGTAGAATTACAATATAATACTGTCACAATGAGTGAGCAATTCGAATTAGCCAAGGAGGTCATTCAAATATACTGGATGGCATAGCTTGGCTCCAACTAGGAGTCCTCATCTCAATCAGTGGTGGTCATCAATGCACAAGTAACTGTCAGACAAGTGTCAAATTGAGTCTAACTGAGTGTAATAAGGGTAACTAATGGTAAATGGCACTAATGTAGGGAAGGAGGCTTAGTGGAGGGCGTATCGGGAGAAATCTGGAGTCTGAATAGGTAGTCAAGTCTCATTAGAGGTCCATCAAAGTGATAGCAACAGTTAGGAGTCAGTCTAGCCTTAAATCAAGGCAAGACAGATGGCTAACTGAAGTGAATTGGAGTGGTAGGTGAGAAAAGGCTCCCTTCTGCAATGGAAGGTGAGAAGTGGGCGCATCCCTAGCTAGGAGGGCTAAAACATAGTGGAAAGTAGCTCTCGAGTGCTGGAAGACTAAGGACTAGGTGCTGGAGGTATCACACTAATGACTGGGGAGCATGCGGATGCATGCAATGCATGGAAAATGCATGCAAAGTACACACTGAAAGATGAGATATCCTAACACCCCCCCTCAAGCTATACTATGATGTAAAAAATAAAATGTAGGGCCTTGTTTACTGAGACCGAAGGTCACCCCAATACAATAATCCAAAAATGCTGCAAAATAAGCTAAGTGAGGAAAGAGGGAAAACCCAGTGGGAAGAAACCCCCCCCTCAAGCTAAACATAAAATGGATCTAATCTGTCTCCACCATGATGGAACTCACCCCCAATAGTGAACAAAGGTAAGAGAACTTATTCTTAGTGAAGCTCTTGGTGAAGATGTCTGCAATTTTCTCATCGATAGGGAAATATTGCAGAATGATAGTGCAATCATGCACCAACTCTTGAATGTAGTGCATATGAATCTCAATGTGTTTGGTCCTCTGTCGCTGAACTGGATCTGTGGAGATATTAATAGCACTTTGATTGTCACAAAATATGATAGTCAAAGTAGTGCTACCAAAATCAAACTCGGAAAGAATACCCTGCAACCAAATTGCCTGAATGCAGGCATTGACTGCCCCTCGATACTCTGCCTCTGCTGAAGAAAGTGCAATGGCTGCCTGCTTTTTGCTTGACCAGCAAATAGGGCCATGGCTAATCATGAAAACATATCTAGAAGTGGACTTCCGATCTATCCTATCACCCGCCCAATCTAAATCAATAAAACCAATGAAATCTAGCTCAGAATCTGCAACATAATGTATGCCAAAGTGTCTCGTACCTTGCACATACTGCAAGATCCACTTGGTTGCCCGCCAATGAAGCTCATGGGGCTGCTGCATATACCTTGATACAGCACTCATGTCATAATATATATCAGGCCTTGAGTGTGTCAAGTAGAGTAGTGAACCAATCAACTGTTGATACATAGTGCAATCTGCAAGCGGTGTGGAATTTCCCTCCTCAAGACTGATTCCTGAGAGGAATGGAAATGGAGCAGCCTTACATTCTGCCATATTAAACTTTAATAATAGGTCGAAATAATACTTTTTCTAATATAATGTAATCCCATCAAAATTTTGAGCTATCTCCAAGCCCAAAAATTGCTTAAGCAAGCCCACATCGCTCATGTCAAAAGCTAGATTTAAGGCAGTTTTTAGCTTGTTAATTGTAAGGAGAGTGTTACCAGTAATGAGAAGATCATCAACATATAAAACAACAATAAAAAAATTACCTTTAACTTGCTGTACATACACATTCGGATTAGATTTTCATCTTTTGAAATTCTGAGAAAGAAGGAAGGAGTCCATCGTTGCGTACCAAGCTCTTGGGGCCTGTTTCAATCCATACAAAGATTTCTTCAACCTGCAAACTAATGATGGATCTGAAATGTATCCTTCTGGCTGCTTCATATATACTTCTTCATCTAGATCACCATGTAAAAAAGAACTCTTCACATCCATATGGTGCACTTCCCAATGCTTGGATGCAGAAATGGCCAAAACTAGGCGCATGGAATCCATCTTTGCAACCAATGCAAAGGTCTCAGTGTAGTTCACTCCTTGGACTTGGGAGAAATTTTTTTCCACCAGCCTAGCTTTGTATTTTCTGATAAATCCATCAGCGGAAACTTTCGTGTGGTAGATCCACTTGCATTGAACCAATTTTCTTCTAGGTGGAAGAGAAACTAGCTCCCATGTATTGTTCTTTTGAAGAGAACTGTTCTCTTCATCCATGGCGGTTTTCCATCATAGATCTTGGTGGGCATAATAGTATGATTTGGGATCTGAACCAATCATCAAATAACATTTCTCATATAATAATGGATCAGAAAAAGAAAGAGCCATACCCGCTCTTTGAAAGTCTACTCTTGTTCTCCTTGGATCAGCAGGATTTCCAATGTTTGGAGTAGTAGATTGTAGAGTTTTTTGAGCCCACTTTGGTAACTGAGGAGGATCATTATGGTCGGATTCTGAAATTGATATGTCATGACCATCAAATTCTAATATAATATCAGAGATATCATATCCAATGCTTTCTTCATCTTCTCTTGAATCTTCTTCTGGTGGAGGCTGCGAATCTGTAGCGTTTTCCCTCGACTAGTTTCATATCTTGAAGCAGTTCTTCAAACTTCACACTTCGCTTTATGAATATATTTTTGGATCTGATATTCATGAGTTTGTATGCCTTTTATTCTTCTCCATATCCTATTAAGATGCATTAAGTACTTTTTGGATCCAAAGCTTTTCTCTTATCAGAAGGAATTCTAGCCCATGCAGTGGAGCCAAAAACCCTCAAATTGGACACATTCGGTTTCCGACCAGTGAATGCTTCGAAAGGTGTTTTTCCTTTCACGGATGCATGTGGAACTTGATTTTGAATGTATGCAGCAACATTCATGGCTTCAGCCCAAATATTTGCAGCCAAACCTTTTGACTCAAGCATGCAGGTAGCCATCTCTTTCAGTGACCGATTCTTCCTTTCCTCTACACCGTTCTGCTGGGGTGTGTAGGGAACTGTATGTTGGATCTGAATTCCACTTTCGACACAAAGTTGCAGCATCTCAGTTTTGATATATTCTCCGCCATTATCATATCTAAGAGCTTTGATCTTGCTCTCAGTGGCGGTCTCAACAAAAGCCTTAAAATCCTTGAATTTTCCAAGCACTTCTGACTTGTTTTTGAGAAAAAATACCCAAGTAAAGCGGGAGAATTCATCGATGAATGTCAAGATGTACCTTGATCCATTCATGGACATATTTGGCAGCGGACCACTGATATCAGAATGTATGAGACCCAAAATTGTATAAGCTTTTCTAGATTTTCCATGGTCGAACTTGTGCTCGGGGTGCTTCCCAATGATGCAACCAGGACAAATTCCCTTCGAGGAATGGAGTTGCGAAAGACCATCAACCATGGATTTCTGTTGTAACAACAGCAAATACTTGTAATTAAGGTGTCCAGACCTTTCATGCCAAATCCTACTAACCTCGTTTCCATGAGTGAGGAGAGCAGTGGGATTTTCAAGCGGTACAAAGTGTGAAAACTTGTAGTATTTTGCAGTGTGGTTTGCCTTTCCGACTGCAATAAGTATTCCACTTTCAATATCAAAAATTTCAACTTTGTTAGGGATGAATGTAGCTTGCTTCGGTTCACCAGTGTGTGTCATTTGATACACAGAAAGTAGACTTGAAGCCAAGGAAGGCACATAGAGAACATTATGAAAAATTCCATGCTCTAAAAGGATGGTACCTTTACCCTTTGATGAAATTTTTGAGTCATCTCCCAAATGGATGGGGATGGAGCTGTTTGGATCGAATGAAGAGAAGGAGTCAATATTTGCAGCCAGATGATTCGAGGCACCGGAATCTATCAGTAGAGTGGTAGGTTTTGAAATAGTTGCCATGAGTGCTTGACCTCTTTCATGATCATCATTTCTATCCTTCTTCCGTGCACCGTCGGGAAGAGTTATGTTGTTCTTTTCCAAAAGGAGGGCCATTTGATCTATTGTTTTCTTCATGCATGAAATTTCAGGATGAAAGTCATGGTTGCAATAAGAACATTTAGATTTTTCTTTACCCTCTTTACCCTTCTGCTTGTTCCTCGAACCAGATGGTGCTTCCTGTGATTTTCCTTTCTCTCTTTGCTTGGATGGTTCGAATTTGGGCTTCTCCTTCTTTTGTTTTCCTTTTCCATTCGAATTCTTGGATCCTCCAACAAAGAGGGTTGAACCTTTGGAGCTTATGGACCCCATTTGAATCAACTTGTCATGCTCTTTAGTAACGGACTCAATGAAGGCATTCAAGGTAGGCACCTTCCAATTCGGGGTAGTTAGCCGACCGGAATTGAAAGTAGAGACAAATACTGAGAAATATTTACCAAGCTTTGAAAGAATGGAGAGGATCAATTGCTTATCCTTTTTCACAACTCCATTGTTCTTCAATTGCAAAGACAAATGCTTGAATCTTGTGAAAAAGTAATTTATGGTCTCGAAATTCTCAATATTCAAGGAGATCAATTCATTTTCCAATTGAAGAGACCGCATCTCATCTTGTTTCCCAAAAAGATTTTCGAGTTGCTCCCATACTGCCTTTGGAGTAGTCAATCCAATGAGGTGAAAGTGAAGATCCTTGGAAATATTGAGGCAAAGAAGACCATATGCTTCATCCAACTTGTTGAAGTGCTTTGATTTTCAATGAGTGTATCGAGCTCAACTTCGAGGTCCATGGTGACTCTATAGTACCCTGTTGAGCACAACATAATCTCCATGTCAATCTTCCATTCAAAATAATTTAAGGGAGTGAGTAGCTTAGAAGAAGAAGAATCCATCTTAATGAGAGCGAATGCACTTGATGGAGAAGAACCCATAGATCACAAGATAGCAACTGCACTTGATGGAGATGATTAACCTACAAATCACAATCAAAACAGAACAGTAAGGTCGAACAATCCACCTTTTGAGAGTTGCTTCACACCTGGGATTAGAGATCAAGCAAGCTTGAAGATCCAATGTATCAAATACAGGAATTCTGTGGAAAACTCAGGCTTCTGGAGTGGGATTGGAGAGAAAAATTCAGCATTAGCGAATGCATAAGCAGTTTTGCATGCCAAATCTTCAGTATTTTTGAGCAAATTCACTAAATTCTTCATGTAGAACACCTGTAGAAGAGATATCTTGTCCCTGCTATGGCTCTAATACCATGTAAAATTAGTCACAACAAATCTATTGAACAAGAATATCAATCACAAAGATGTAAGACAAATTGGAGTAAAAACTATGCAAGAGAGATGCACTAGTGCTCTATAATCTAGAATAGTAGAATTACAATACAATACTTTCACAATGAGTGAGCAATTCGAATTAGCCAAGGAGGTCATTCGAATATACTGCATGGCATAGCTTGGCTCCAACTAGGAGTCCTCATCTCAATCAATGGTGGTCATCAATGCACAAGTAACTGTCAGACAGGTGTCAAACTGAGTCTAATAAGTGTAACTGATGGTAAATGGCACTAATGTAGGGAAGGAGGCTCAGTGGAGGGTGCATCATGAGCAATATGGAGTCTAAATAGGTAGTCAAGTCTCATCGGAGGTCCATCAGAGTGATAGCAATAGTTAGGAGTTAGTCTAGCCTTAAATCAAGGCAAGACAGGTGGCTAACTGAAGTGAACTGGAGTGGTAGGTGAGAAAAGGCGCCCTTCTGTAGTGGAAGGTGACAAGTGGGTGCATCCCTGGCTAGGAGGGCTAAAACAGAGTGGAAAGTAACTCCCGAGTGATGGAAGACTAAGGACTAGGTGTTGGAGGTATCACATTGATGTCTGGGCAGCATGCGGATGCATGCAATGCATGCAAAATGCATGCAAAGTACATACTGAAAGATGAGATATCCTAACAAATAGAAGCAAAACATTATAAGAGTTATGATACCATGTTCGACTAACACAAGATATTTCCAAAAGATCGAACACATTGAGCATCTATTCACACAGATATATCGCAAATCAACACACTAATGTTTTTACGTGGTTAAAACCCTCGAAGACGGAAACAATCCATGACCCCAACCAAATATCTACTTAATATTATTATGCAAAATAAAAATAATGTTACAATGAGTTTATCATAATCTATCAACTAGAAAAAAATGACCGTCCATGCTCTTTAAATAGAGATCATGGATCAATCAAGTGTTAAGCCACAAATCAATGGCCATTAAGATCGAGGTGAGGATGAATCATTGGATCACTTTGTGTTTAGAACATATTGTGACCGTCAGATTACATATATACAAATGCATACTAAAGAAACAGACTTTACCTAAATATACATTATAACAAGTTAATATTAATTGATTCCTAAGTGTCTAAATATCCTAACAAATCCCACCATCACCTTTCTAAAAAAACTTTCATTATTAAAACTCTTGTCTCTAAAGTTGTTTTAATTTGGTCCCTCCAACATCTAAGTGAAGAAATCACCCACCTCACTAAATTCCCAAAGTTTCTAATGGATATCCTATTTCCCAAATCAACAAATCCTTTTATTTTGTTCTCCTCTCAAAATCCGAAACCAAAATTTCCCACTCCACTTCTCCATCATGAGCTCAAATTTCTCTTTCTTACATTTAAGGTACTAACCATATGTCAAATATTTTATTCAAAATGAATATTAAAACCCTATTGAAGCCTCATAATATGCTCAAACAATCATTCAAATGTATCAAAGATAAGCCAACCCTCTCAATTGTCAAAGTGTTTATCAAATTCCTTGTTCCTCTATGATCCATAAAATGCCGTGGAGATTCCACAGGATCAATTCATCACAACAGATCTTACAATTTAGTTCATTGTGTTAATTTCATTTCATAAAATTACTAAATACAATGGAAATGAAACATAAACTAGATCAACTAAGTACACAATCCACACAATAACACAAGATACACCCTGGGAAAACCCACTATGGGGAAAACCCCAACCACAAATGAGGACTATTCCTTGCTCTTCATATCAAACTGCAAATATAAATG